>CM040123.1:315870302-317070302 GCA_022559845.1 Amorphophallus konjac | reverse complement strand
TGGTGACCCTAATGCTCAGGTTAAGCAGAAATCCTTCATTCTGACGGCTACAGAGTACTTCACCAAGTGGGCAGAAGCTGAAGCTTATGCAGAAATCAAAGCCACCACCGTATTCCGCTTCATTTTACAGAATATCATCTCGCGGTTCGGAGTGCCAAGTGATATCGTCACCGATAATGGGCCTCAATTTGTTTCTCAAGAACTTCGGGACCTCTGTAAGAAATTTAATATTTCATTGCACCATTCATCACCATACTACCCTCAAGGTAATGGCCAAGTCAAGGCCACGAACAAAACCCTTCTTAAAATCATTAAGAAAACATGCGAGTCGCACAAATTTGCGGATTGGGCCGACAAACTGATAGAAGCTCTATGGGCTTATCGCATCTCCGTCCGTACTCCCACGGGGAAAACTCCCTTCGCTCTCACCTATGGGATGGAGGCGGTACTCTCGTACGAGATCTTGATCCCTTCTCTAAGAGTGCAGCTAGACAAAGAACTTAATCTCGACGAGCTTCGAGAGGCGTTGCTAGTCCAACTGGAACTCTTAGACAAGAAGAGGCTTAATGCGGCCAATAACGTCTCAGTTTATCAAAAACGTGTCTCGCGGTATTTTCAAAAGAAGGTTATTGAAAGAAAATTCCAAGCGGGTAACATGGTTTTGAAACGCAAATTTATCAGAACAGCAGGCCCTAGATCTAAGCTGCAACCGAATTGGGAAGGGCCGTTTGTAATTAAAGAAGTCTATTCGGGTAACGCGTACCGTTTAATTAACGCTGAAGGTGAAGAGTTGCCAAATCTGTGAAATGGGTTGTATTTAAAACGTTTTTATCCATAGAGTCAAGCCAGCAGTGGCCTAGTGGCAGGGTATGCCTCTACTTGATCACGAAGGGAGACCCCCGGTTAAACATACAAACACTACACAACCCCCTGTGGTTCAGCTCTCTTCTTTTGCGCAACACCGTTTCTCCCTTGGCCATGCTTTGGGGAAAGTGAAAATCCTTTTTTTTTCTCCTCTCTCGGCTAAAAGTAGGGGCAAGTGGTGAATAAGGGGGCGAGAACTGATCTAGACCCCCCGATAAAAGAGGTCTCAAATAGGGGCAGTCCGTCATGACCTTATTCCGCAGTTGTAAGAGCAAAGGAAAAAGAAAGAAAAGAAATAGAGAAAAGGGGCAAAATCAAAATCAAAAGTTAAAGGCTCGTCCACAAGCTCAAAGTCCCCAAATAACGAAACTAGGCATGGCAAGAGTGACAGTACCATTTTCCCGCGGGACGTTATGAGCCCGGTCGTATGCGTGCCTAGAGCGGATGTAGGTTCGATGACGGACACAAAGTCCCGACGCAACAGACCAAAAATTCTTTGAAAATGGGTGTCATAAGAAGAACTCAAGCCCTAAAAGCCTCTATACCTATCGCCAGCTTTTCTATTGAATTCTTTTTTATTTTCCAAGGAATGAACCATGCCCCGGGTATGACCTCGGTAGAGGCACCGTTGAGTGAAATTGGGCCTTGGCCATGGGTGGTCATTTTTAGCGCACGTTGAATCTAGGAAACCCCTTGTGAGATATGAGGTTCCCCGTCGTCAGGTTTGAGCTGGTTTCAAAATCTAAAAAAATCAAATAGTTTCAAAATCTAAAAAAATCAAATAGTTCAAAATCCAAAAAAAAAATCAAATATTTCAAAATCCAAAAACAATCAAATATTACAAAATCCCAAAAAAATTAGATATTGCAAAATCTAAAAAAGTCAAATATTTCAAAATTCAAAAAAATCAAATATTTCAAAATCCAACAAAAAAATCAAATATTTTCAAAATCACAAAAGAGATTTTCATGATTTGCATTCATAGCATCCATAGCATTCATTTTCATTTTGTCATTTGCCTATTTGATAAGGCTTACCCCCTTGACCAAAAATCAAGAACTTGTCATTTCCTAACTTGCTACAGGCAAGGGGTTAAGCCTAAAATAGATTTAATCTGTTTTCTTTGTTTGTGTGTGTGCAGGGGCAGGTTGAAGTTGAAGGTTTAGTCAGTCCGTGACCGTGTGCATTTTGAAGTCATATCCCAACTCACTCAATCACACAAGGAAAAGCCCAACTCAAACCAATCAGATCATCAATTTTATTCATTCACATATCAAACTCTCTAAGCATAAGTCTCTACATCAAGCATCATGAAACAAAAAAAATCACTCAGTCCTCCGCTGGGCATCCCCGCAGGGACGTATCTCTCTCAGCTCTCTAACATAAGCCTGGCGTGTCGCTGGAATCTCTGCTACCTCCGCTGGAAGGGTAAGCACCCTACACACCTCCCACATGATCAGGGCGCTCCTGACCGCCTGCTCGTCCTCCTCTATACCGATCCTCCTCGCCTGTAGTGCGGGAAGGTGGGGTAGTGCTGGAAGAACAGTCCTGGGTAGTCCAACCTGTAGGTAGCACCGGTGCGGGTTGTACATCGCCAGTGCAGTGTCGCTCACAAGCCTCAGATCCAAGCCCGGCCTCCTAGGTACCCTGACAGTGGTGTCGTAGAGGAAGTCAGGGCGCATCACGAACCAGTCCAGGGGCAGCCTATTGATGTGTAGTCGCCACTCGTCCCTGGTCTTCTTTTCTGCTGTCCTGCACTCTACCTGTGGAGAGAACCCGAAAGCGCCACCTACGAAGAAGAGGGGGTGGTTCCTGAAGATCCGACTAGCTGAAGTGACATCCTCCTTATGAATAAATTTCATCCTAACACCCATCCAGCACTCTAAAAGCATCATGGAACCAAAGAGGGGACCTCCTAGAGCTGCTAAGGTAAGGCCCTCGTACAAGTAGGCAAGGACGGCCTGGGAGATAGGAAGACCCTGCCACAGGCCACTGATGGTACTAAGGATAGGAGTCTAGAGCACATGATCAGCAGAAGGGAACAAGATAGCCCCGCACAAGCAAATAGACGCGGCCTTGGCTATGGCCTCATCCCACCCACACCTATTCTTACAATGTTCAACTACCCATTGGCTAAGAGGAAGAAGGTGGATCTGGCGTGGGCCTATGAAGGTATGGATGTCCCTGCTATCTGGTATAAACCCTCCCAAAATGAGCCTAGGGTCCACAGGTGCCACTGTATAACACACTAGGTCTTCCTCACCCACCTTAGACCTAGGAATGGAAAGATAGGTCTCTACCTCCTCTAGTAGGATGGTGGCCTCAAAAGATGGAAACATGAATGTATGGGTCTGAGGATGCCAGATTTCTACCAGGGCTGAGATGTTGTGCCAGTCAAGGGAGAGCTTTGGGAAATTTTGGCCTAATACCAAGAGTGGGTGTAGGTGTCGGGACTTTAGGATAGATGTCACTCTTAGGGGCAATGCGCGGATCATCGGAGCCATCCACTTTAAAGTGGAATAGCGTCTCGAGCCAGGGAGAAGCTGAGATGTAAAAGAGAAAGAGAGGAAGAGAGGAAGAATGTGTAAGTATGTGAATAAACTTATTTGAATGAAATCATGCAAACGTACCTCTCTTAAAGGGCTCGAGCTGAGATGACGAGGGATCGTAGTCAGCCGTTGGAGCACTTCACGCTCCATCCTGGCTGGCATTGGCCCTTTATAAGCTGCCCCCTCCATGGAACTCCCCTCAAAGGACCTTTTCATTATGATTTGATGAAGAATAACAAAGGTTTGAGGCCTAGAAAGAGGGGTGTAGTGTGAGTTGCGAATTTAGAGCCCCCTCCTACTTGTAGGGCTTGGATAGAGGCCTAAACCCACTAGAAGTGAGGTAGAATAGGCCTAGATCGGGTCGGGATAGAGCTTAGATCGGTTTGGAACATCTATTTCTGGGTTGGGACTCTCCAAGAGAGTCCCGCTCAAAGTCCCAGGTCGCGCGTTGGGGCGGTCTGTCGACAGACCGCTCTACTAATTGGACGATCTCACATAGACCATTTAGAAGCTTCTACACGATTCGAATGCTGGAGGTGGAACGGCCGAGAACAGGCCATCCCATTCATCACCTGGTCACATAAGAACCATCCCATCGTTTGAGCGGCTAATATTAAACCGTTTACTCATATCTATGGGTTTTGGTCGAGCAACTTTAAACGGTCTACGGGAAGCCCATGTTATCTGTTGGAACGGTCCCCTTTCGACCGTTTGGAAGTCTGAAGCCTTGTTTTAACCTGTTCCCACCTGCATCACTCAAGTTGCGATCTCATCTCTCTCTCACTCAGTTTGGCGTCTCTCTCTCACTCAGTTTGGCGTCTCTCTCTCTCTCTCACTCAGTTTGGCGTCTCTCTCTCACTTAGCTTTGGTGTCTCTCTCTCACTCATTTTGGCGTCTCTCTCTCACTCATTTTTGGCATCTCTCTCTACCACACACTGAGTCGACGTCTCTCTCTCACCTCCTCACTCGCTCACTCGTGCCGTCTCTCTCTCGTACGTGTCCGTCTCACTCGAGTCGAGTTAGCAGTCGTAGTCAGTAAGTCAGTGTCAGTCATTTGCATTCATTCATACATTCATATATCCATAAAATCAAAATAAAAATCATGTCATATCACTATCATATCATGTCCACATGTACAAAAGTCGGGTCCCTAGTACAAAAGTCAGGCATGTCCCTCTCTCTGGCCCCCGTCGTTGTCATTAATACCCTCGTGCCTCTTTGGTGGAGGCATCGCTGAGGTCACCTCGTCACGCTGTCGTCGCCGGTGCCGCTCCTCGTCCTCATTCCTCCGGTGGCTAGAGGAACCCATAAAGTAACTCCTCACGGAGCCATGAGTATCGTGGCTGCCGCTCGGAGTCCCGCTGCGCGCTGATCGCCGGCTCATCTCCTTATATGCCCGCAGCTCTCCCCTCAGCTCTGATGCCTCCACCCGGTAACGCTCCACCTCCGCGGCTCCGGCTCAGAGATGCTCTAACTCTGCGTGAAGGAGTGCTGTCTCGACTGTATCTGCCGGTCGGCTCCGCGCCATCTCCTCCCAGAGATGAGAAACCTCAGCTCGGTAGACGTCTGCCTCTGTCGCCCGCACTCTAAGAAGCTCCGTCTCCACTGTCCCGGCACGGGAGCTCTCCATCTCTACATAAAGGCGTGAAGCCTCTACTACGTCTGCACATAAATCCGCGGCCTCCGCACGGGACCACTCTGCGTCCTCCCGCAATCGAGCGATCTCACCCAGTGACGCGGTCAGCTCGGCCGTCTGCATACACGGTTCATGGTCAGCCAATTGCATTTCATAATCATGAGCAAAAACAACAGGGAAAGTGTATTAGTTGCGTACCCTCTCAGTAAGCGCCACCTCGGCCGCCTTGGCCCGCGCTATCATCTGTGCAAAGTCAGCGTCCCGCTCAGCTCGATCCGCTGGGGTCGGTGAGGAGTAAGAAGGAGCGTCGACCCCCTGGCGCTGGGTCCCCTCGGCTCGCTGCATTCAAAACTCTAGGTCAGTCACATACATATAATCATAAACATTTGCATAATTTAAAGAGTTTAGGGTTTAGAAAACTCACCAGTAGGGTCAGGGCCTGGCGGGCCTCGTCACGCTCCTGGATCGTCGCGTGAAGGAGCCCCTGCAGCTCCATGATCCTACCCTCAGGGTCGATCTACATTTAGAAGTTTGAACATCAGTGCACTATCATATAGAAAGCATAATAGGAAGAGCATTTAGGGTTTAGAAGTCGTACCGGTCGTGGGCACCTCGGAACACCAGGTCCCGGTAGTGCCGGGCGTACGCGGTGTAGTACGCCGCGTCGCTCTCTGCCCGGGCGGTCACCACTCGCCCGTGTGCTGCCCAGTCGGCAATCTGCTCGATGGCTCGCTCTCTCCAATCCAGCACCGTTGCTTCACCCCGTGGGTGTCGCTCCACGCGCTCCACCATCACCGGGAACTCTATCGCTGGCTGTGGGATGCCGATCGTCCTCATCACCAATCTGTAGTGTAGTGGCTCCACTACGTTCATGCAGTGAAGCCACACGTCGCGTCCAGAGAAGGCAAGGGCCCCTGCCACCTAGGGCTGACCCTCGTGTCCCTCCTCTGTGTAAGGATTCCACCGTACCTGTCAAGGTAGAGAGTCGCATCAGCATCATAATCATATAGAATTACATTTAATTAAAGGGTCTAAGTCTAGAGTCGTACCGAGGTGTACGGTAGAGTGTCCATGTCGTCCTGGAGCTCCCGGACCTATCTCCGGAGGCCTCTGCTCTCCCGAGGTGCAGCCCACCTCCTGGAAATAGGCAGTCGGCCTGGGTGGGTCTCCTCGCCTCGCCCGATCCCACGTAGGTACACGTAGGCCCATACCTGCATTGCACCAGAAGTCAGCATATAACAGTCATAAGAGTCCCATAGCTAGAAGCATAATAGGAGTCAGAGTCGTACCTTTAGTAGAGGAGAGAATCCCCTAAGCATCGTCCGTCGGGACGTCGAGCTCAGAGTGTCAAACAGAAACGCGAGGACAGCAGCTCCCCACGCGTAGTCGCCCACATGATCGAGGTCATGGAGCAACGGTAAGAAACGGCAGCTAATAACGTCCCCTTGCGTCGTGAAAAGAAGTCGGCCGAACAGCAGTGTCAAGAACCGCCGCAGTACTCGGTCCGCCTCCGGTCCCGCCTCCGCTACAACCCATGGTCTGGCTCGCTCCACGAGTCTCTCGAGGTGCTACTCGGGCAGCACTCCAGTCGCAATCCCCGCGCGCCGTAGCCCCAGGCTGTCCTGAAGTGCCGCCCGAGTCAGGGTGGTGGACTGCCGCTCGGGGTGCAACAAGCCCAGTCCCAGGAGCTCCTGGGCCATCTCCTGGTAGTCAGGGTAAGTGCTCCCGCTGACCAGAGACCCATGCACGCGAAGGCCAGTAAGTCGGGCCATGTCCTCAAGCGTGGGGACCATGTGTCCCCACGGGAAGAGAAACACGCGACTCACTGGGTCCCAACGGTCGTGCAGAGCGTAGAGTAGCGGTGTGTCAAACCGACTGACCTCCATGCTCAGGAACTCTGAGAATCCCATGACTCTCAGCCTCTCACGTTGGAAGTCGGGCAGCGCGAGGTACACTGCCCGAACCTGCATCCATGAGATCTGGGTCCTACGCTTTCCCTGCATACATTTAGATTAATTGCATTTTAGTTTAGAATTTTATATTTAATTCAGTAATTCACTCTCCGCCCCCTAAACAGTCACCCATGAACTGTTTCCTTTCCAACGGTTGTCTTTCAACCGCTTCAATAAGTCCCACGGTTCCCCCTGGACCGTCTTTCTATCTGATGATTCCCCCTAAAACAGACCATGGAGGGCCGTTCTGCATTTTACGGTTTGAGTCCAGCTGTTCTATCTCTAAGTGTTCCAGGTTTTGAGCGGATCAGGTAGGTCTGTCCTAAGTTCCACGGTCTTATGGAGGCCGTTTTGTTCTCAACGTTTCACATTCTAAGCGGACCAACATTGACCGCCCTCCCTTTGGACGGTTTACATATGACCGTTCTGTGATGTCGGTTTGTATTCTTTGAACGGCCAACCACGGGCCGTGTGTTCTTTGAACGGTTCTATGTGAACCGCGTTATTTTGTTAGGCAGTCACTGTTGGTCCGCGCTATTACCGTCGTCTCTGACGACGGGAGAACCTCTCCCCACCTCTGTTCATGGCCCAAGTGGCCTTACATAGTGTTTGTAAGGGGTCGTGTGCCCCTATCATCCCCTAAAACTAACATGCGTAAAATAGAAAATGGAAATGGGGGGGGGGCTTAGTGCACCTACCTCGGGGTCCCGTGGTCTCTTGGCCGGTCTCTCCGCCGATGCGCCTTCCCCGACGTCTCCTTCCCCGGTAACAATCGCTCCGGGCTCCTCTCCGGCCTCGGGTGGCGGCGGGGGTACTTCTTCCTCGGCCGCTGGCGGAGCCATCGTGTCCTCCGGCGGTGGTGCGCCGGTGGCCGCCGGGGGCGGTGGTTGGCTCCCTTCTCCGGTCATGTTGGGGCGTCGGACCTGGTGCTTATGGCGCATGGACGGGGAGATGGGGGGAATGAGGGGGGTTGAGATTGAGGAATGAGAGAGTGGAGAGGAGTGGGGGATGGTGGCATTTTCCTTCCCTCCCGCCGTCGGTTACGGTGGGGAGGGAGGGAGATGAAAGGTTTTATTTTTTAAAACGTCACAGGTATTACGCGGTCTATCACCCGACCGCCCCACTGTTGGACTGCCCAAATGTCACCGTTTAACCACTAACGGTACTTTGCATTAAGCGGTTATAATCTGGCCGTTCATTGTATTGCACGGTCTACGTTGGGGCCACGTGGCTTCACGTTCAGTTTTAAATCGCTCATAATTGAACGGTCTCAGGTGAGCCGCCCTATGTCTGAGCAGTCTATTTTCGACCGTCCATGTGCTTGAATGATGTTATTTGACCCCCTTCTTGGTGCTGCATTCTATAATTCGTTGATAAATTTGATTTGATGATATGTACTGCCAATCCTACCCATGATTCCTTTTACAGCATCACCTTCAGTTGCCGTTTCGCCTGCACAGGTAAGTCAGGTATGGCTTTCTATCCCTTATCCCTTATTGCATTACTATATGGTACTATGCTATATTATCTCGAGAACCAGTTGGTTGCTCGCGTGTTCCAGGATCTGATGTTCCCCTTTAACAAAAATGATGATGATCCAGGTTCACGTGTTTAATCATCGGATAGGTCGTTAGGTTGGGAAAACATGGGGAGGATGGTTCTATCCTGCACACTGTGGTTGCGGATAGTATCTTGACTCTATTTCTCCCAGTCTAGCAATACTATTCTCGAGTATTTTATATTTTATCCTTTCTTTGCATTCGTTTTAATGATTTCTTTTATTTTAGCCCAGCATGCATCATACGCATCTTTTGAGCATTCATGACCCATAGTTTGCCTGTAAATGTCCCACCAGTGATGGATGGTTGTGTGTTCAATGTTTGAGCAAGAGGAACAATTCCACTCTGAGTTGGAAGGTTCTCTCTGGTTTGATCACTTGGTTTGGTTGATTGAGAGGTCCCCGTCTGGAGTTTTAGTTAGTTTCTTTACTTTTGCTGCTTATTTCGGTCTCCTCATTGGTCCGCGGGATTGTGTCCCCCATGAGATTGATCGTGTGTTTCCTCTTATTTCGTTAGTTCCTCCAGACTGGTGTCACTTTTGGTCTAACTACTCCTTGTGAATGATTCAGAGTTTTTCGAAAGATTCCTATCGCTTGTTGGCAAAACGGGTGTCGTTTTACCTTAACGCCCGCTTTTTCAGTCCGCTCCGCTTCACTTCCACTTCATCTCCATGTTCCATTTCGCTTTCGCTTCACCTCCGCTCGCTCCCCTGCAAAGAGGATGTTAAGGAGGGGCATCTATTGACACCCGTTTTTTATCGATAAGTTGAGTCATTTTTATTACCACCATTTGTTGATGCCTCGAGTTGTCCGTTGCTCGTTGGGTTATTTCCAGGCAGCTTATTGGGCCCATTTTATGGGTGCCTCCCTCCCTGACTCGGTCTGCTTCAATTCGGGGGCTTAATGGGCCTTGGTTTTGCTTGATTTATCACATTTTAGCGAATTTCAAGTGTCCAGTCATTGCGCGGTCTATCTCTCGACCGTTCAGTCTCAGAGCGGTTGGTTCTGAACTGTGTGCCTATTTACTAGATATTAAGGTGATATTCTGAATTTTCACCGATAAGCTTTTGCACGGTCCATGAATAACCGTCCAATATCAATGAACGGTAAATATATGACCGTCCATATCTCAGAGTCCCAAATTCGTTGGTTGTTCAGATAATTATCTAATTATCTAATTTATTCTGATTTACCACCGACAGGCATTGGGCGGTTGACCTATGGCCGTTCCATGGTCTGGGTGGTCCATTTGTAACCGCTCAAGTCATGAGAGTCCAACGGCGAAATCATCGGTCAGTTCGATGGATATTTGGATAATATTTCTTATTTACTTAATTTCCACCGACAGGTTGGACGGTCTAATGACCGACCGCGTATTGGTCTGGGCGGTCTATCGAACGACCGTGCAATGGTCCGATTGCTGAGAATTTAAAGGGTTTTTCTCTCTCTATCCATGGTTTTTTTCCCCAACTTGTTCCAACCATTTCTCCGCGGATACTCCACCAAATGGGATGCCGTTTGAACTGGTTGGAAAATAATTATATTGTCTATGGATTTTATGTTGATATCTTGAGAGGATTTTCATTGGAAACCCTATTTTCGGGGTTGGCTTTAAGGCTCTATAAATAAGACCCTAAGGCCAAGCTTTGAAAGAGGGGAGATTTCAAGGTCAAGGCGAAGCTCTATCGAATTTTTGAGCGACCTACAGTTAGGGAGGGAGGCCTACTACGTCTGCATAGGCCTTCGGTTTAGGGAGTACATTGTTTGTTTGAGTCATTAGTTCACTAGTCCCACTGTCTGTTTTCTCATTGCATGCGTCGTTCTTTCTTCTTCTATCTACTTTTCTTCATTCTTTCATCACATTACACACATCCTCCTATGTTTTTGGTGCCCCTAGGGGTTTAAAAATCTCCAGGTATCCCCCACTTCATTTAGTTATGTTCGTTTCCTTCCCTTTCGGCATTTACTACACATTTTAGTTCTAGTATCGGGTCCCTTTTTATGTTTTCCACATTGTTTTGCAGGTCAGCGGCATCCTAACACGAGGCCCATCCTTTCTGGTCGACCGGAAAGGGTGGAGGTAGAGATCCCACGTTTTGGGAGTTGGTGGCACAGAGTGGTCTTCATTAGTCCGTGCGATGAATAGGGCGGCTTCATTTTGACCGTCCCGCTATTCCCGCGGTTGATCTTGAACCATCCCGTCATCCAGCTACTCTTCATCCCACGTTCATCCCAGCGCTGTTGGGCGGTCTGTCGAGCGACTGTGTGCCATCTGAGCGGTTCATCCCGAACCGCGTATTTCTGCAGTGCTGTTCTAGGCGATAGTCTCCCCTTTCTTACCAAGGTACGATGCACTTGCTTACATTTGGCACCTTGGTGGCGATCACACACCCACGTTTGCATCCCTTCCTCCTTGTCATCTGCACTTCGTTTGTCTCTCGCATTGATCTAGTAGAGTGATTTGGAAAGATACAAAGGGGAGTGAAAAAGAAAAACATGTCAACAAGCTCTAGTGACTCCAACTCCTCCCAAGGGACATATTCCTTCAGCTCCACAGGCTGGATCTCGGGCTGTTCATAATCTTCAAGCCCATCAATAATGGCCTAGAGTCTTTCCACCGCAGGACTGGTCTCTTTGTGCACCCGCATCGGGATGTGCTTCTTCTTGTTTTGAGTAGGGCGCCTCATGACTAGCCGGGGGGCTGTGTCATGCCAATCGGGTGTCACTGGTGGCGGTGCTGGTCAGATGGTAATGCCCCTTATGTGAACCTCCGGCGTGGGCCGGGGAGCTTGTCTTCTTCTTCTGTTCCTCGTTGGCACAGCTTGCCAACCTTCTTGATCTTGAGCTGGCGCCACGACGAAGGCTTCATAAGTGGCCTTTGTGCTAGCCTCCGCCCATTCTTCAGGTAGCTGCTGGTATAAAGACACCATGTTGACACTGGTATCGAGGCTCGGCATCTCGTGTGGCTGCGGAGGATCTATCTTGTGCTCCCCATGTCCAACTCTCCCTTCTTGATCAAGGACTCAATGACATCCTTGAAGATGTAGCATTCCTCAATGGTGTGCCCAAGCATCTGGTGGTACGGGCAAAATCGAGGATCATCCTTCTTTTTTAGGTCACCAGGCCTCTTTGGTTCTGGCAATGTGATTTTATTGTACCTGGTGGCCCACTCAAATAAGATCCGGGACTTATCTCGAGGAAAAGAATACAACGTATTCCTCATTTTCTCTGAGGGACCTTCCCGTCGTTCAGTAGACCTGGGTGGAGGAGGATTGGCTCCCTCCTTAGCTTTCTCTTTCTATTTTTCAAAAGCTTCAAAGTCCAGCGTGTGGACTTCCGGCGGTGCTGGTCTTTTCTCGACCTGCCTGGCCCTCTGGCTCGATGCAAGTGGAGCAGAAGAGTATCGAGCAAGGAATGCCTCAATCTCCACCACTATATTATTCAGACGGTCGAACGACCTTACTTCGGCACCGATCATACTCTCAAGGATTTCCTTCTTCAGATTTTATTTGTAAATTTGCACTGCGTCCTCCTGATGCGGGGGACGTCTGCATCTCATGCTGAGGTTCCTCCATCTCTTTATGTAGTCGAGTGTCGACTCATCATTTCTTTGTCTCGTGGCGTAGAGCTCTGCTACAGTTGCTTCTCGTTCAGCTATGTAGAACCTCTCTTTAAACTTTTTCTGCATATCTGGCCAATCTGTAATGGACCCGGCAGACAAACTTGAGTACCACTCGAAAGCAAGCCCAGTAAGTGTCGAGTCGAAGAATTTGAGGAGGTAAGCTTCATCTGTAGCTAGATCCCCCATAACATTCACATAGTAGGCAATGTGCTCCCTGGGAGGCACTTTCCCATTAAATTTCTCAAATTTCGACGGCTTGGTGATACCGGCCGGCAGCCTTCTGGCAGCATAGTGTGCCGGGTAAGGTACCCGATACAAATTGAATGGCGTGTGATCACCATCGCTCCTTTCTGTCAACTTCATGTCTATCATCTGTTCAAGCATCAATCTGCTCACTGTTGCTGGGTCAACTGGGCTCGGGTAGAAATGACCTAGTTGCGCCAGCGGTGTTGTTAACACTGTCGCCTGAGGTGCAATGGTGGACCCCTGGAATGGCAGGTTCTGCGGCGGGGCCGGTGTAGTATGTTGTGGCTGATGTATGGGTATGCCCCCAGTGTAGGTAGGCATTGGGGGAGACACCGTCGCCTGCGGAGAAGCCTCCGAGGCCTGACCGTTACCCCCAGGGGTCTCTGGCAATGCTTCAGTCTGCCCGGATGTCGAGGGTTGAGCAGCTCTGTTAGTCAACTGCTTCCTTAACAACGCGATCTCCCACTGATATTGCTGCATCATATGTAATACAGTGGGGTCTGTAATACCCCAAATTCTTCTAGAAATTTAATTAGAGATTTATTTGAATTTAATTAGAAATTATTTAAATTTATTTGAACTTATGGGAATTAATTCGAAACTAATTAGATTAATTTTTTAATAAATAGAGTAAGTCACATTTCGACTATTTTATAAAAATCCATAAAAATTATATTCTTGTAGAATCAATTGCGTTTAACAATTTTGTCATCTATGACTAAGCCTAATAAAATCATTAACTAAGCCGAATCAGTGGGATTAGTCAAATTTTCACACTTACCTAACCAAATTCGTGCTCAATAGTAACCACCACCTTAAAACATCAAATTCGAGCTCATTTCTCAACCAAATTAGGTGATTCCAGGGGCAAATTAAAGGTATTGTAGAGAGGATCATTTCCCCTCTCATAATGCCACGAAATTTTGAGCTTATGGGGAGCATTTGGTCGCGCATGGGCTAGGTCAACTTTGGCGGTGGCGGTTTGAACACGGCACTTCAAGGGACGATTTCTCCCTTCCTGGAAGGATCCAGAATGAGTATGACCTATTAAAAGAAAGTCCCATGTGTCTATTTTCATTTGGTAGCAGTGGTGTTCGCAGAGGATTCCGATCTAGAGAGATCTCTCGCGTTTATTGGAGGAGTGTCCGAGTTCGTGGGTTTTTCTTTATCCCTCTTGTTTCTTCGATTCAGGTAGGTACCCTCGACCAAAATCTGCACATGAGTATACCATTTTGATCCTCTCGGAGAGCTCTTTCCATTGGTAGTAAAAGCCCCAAATTCTATTAGGTGTGGATGGAGATCTCGTGGAAATAGTGAAGGGCTGTCAAACGGGCGGTCTTCGTTCTAACTTCTAAATCTCTCTTCGATTGAGGTAGGTTATAACAGACCAAACTCTAATTAACATATATGGTTGTAATCAGCGGCATGTTAGATTTCATTTGGCGTAGAAAGCCCTAAATTTTATGCATCATGTTTAGAGAATTTCTGATTTGAGTAAGAGCATGTCTAGACGTGGTTTATGATGTATTCTTTTGAGTTAAATCATGATTTCGAGTTATTAATCTTGATCCCCATATAGCATGTCATATATGGTTGGAATCAGCGTCGAGTAAGCTTTCTTTTGATATAGAAAGCCCCAATTTTTATAGAACATGCTTAGAGAATTTCGTGTTTGATTAGAAGCATGTTAAGACTAGGTTTTTAAGTGTTCTTCCTAGATAGGTTGTGATTTCGATTGGTTTTTCGGTGAATTTAGTGTTCCAAACCCTTGTAATATGACCCTAGTATGTCCATCAAGAACCCAGGGGCATGGGGTTAACATCTCAGTCCAATTAGACCCCAATTAGGTGAGATTTCATGGTTTTCGGAAGTCACATTCGCATCTGCGAACGTAGGGGTTGACCCATACACAGACTAGAGTCTGTCTGCGTGAGGGTCGACCCATGGCGTCGACCCATACAGCAGCTGCACGAGGCTCGACCCATTGGGTCGACCCAAACAGCAGACGTGTGGGGGTCGACCCATTGGGTTGACCCAAACAGCAGACATGCGGGGGGTCGACCCATTCAGCAGACAGCAGTCTGTTTGTGCAGGGGTCGACCCCAGGGGACGACCCACACGCAGGCAGACCCCTGGATTTTCCAGGGGTCGACCCAATGGGTCGACCCATGTGCTGTCAAACCCGATAAGCTTGTTTTTGGCCCGAGGATCGATCCGGACCGTGAGGGGATCGACCCATTCAAGCCTAGTCCAATTGAAAACCATATTTTGAGGAACCAATGACCCATACATGCAACCCATTGATCTCAAATTAAGCTCGGCATTCCTCAATCCAAAATTTTAGGAACAAAGTGTATAAACCATCCCGATTACTATCTCCACTTCAACGCACACAAATGGTTAATTAGAAACCCATATAATAAAATGGTAATTTTGAAAGTAAATTGATGTCTTGTATTACTGTCTATTGTCATTATTGGCTTGTTCTAGTATCTTGAGTTGCCATCTTGTAATTAACTTATCTCTTGAATTGAGATTTATAATAATTCACGAATCAATGTATTTTAAAATGGCTGTTAGGAAATCAATTAAAAGCCCTTATACCCCGGTAGAATAGACTAATAGCACACTAACAATCTACATGGCATTACGGCCATTAAACCTAAATTGTTGTCCCTTAGTGCGATTCTACCCGGACACTATATCTGGCAAGTTAGAATCCGCCATTTTGAGACCCGTATGACCCTGCTACGACCTGGAAATTGTGACCAAATCGCAGAGTTGTAAGTCACGGATCGACTTGGGCTAATCAGCACATGAGTAGCTCATAGTTGACTGCTTGTCTCCATGAACGGTCTAGTGTAGTCCGTATAAGTATCGTAATTGTGTCTTAAGGTCATGTAATGCTTACTTACCTGAACGGCACTGTCAACCGTTCATTCTTGACCTCGTGGACTGAATTTGGTCCAGTTCTTGTAATGCGGCCAATAGTATCCGTATGTCCTGTCAAACGGCCCAGAAGTGACTGTATACCGAGTTTTTAAGTTAATGAATCCTAGGACATGTTAGTCCTTAAATCTCGTACTTTTGACATAAATTCCTCTGATTAATTGGCCATTTAACTTAAATGAATGTCTAGACAACGTGGGATCTTGGATCCAATAAATCAATGCCAACGCATCATAAGGGCCCAGTCTGGTCCTGGGGAGAGCGCCCGAAAAATTATTGAGCCCATGGGATGTTATAATGACATGGTGAGGCATTGCACCGAGTGCATGACTAGTGTGACTTCTATGACATGAAAATCTCTTGTTACTCTTGTTACTTGATCGTGCTTGAAATGATGTTTAAATTACTTGCTTGTTGGCCAATTCTCTATTACTATCTCCTGTTGTAAATTCTTGTACTTGTTATCTTGTTAATTCTTGTCATCATATATTTCTTGACCTTGCAAGATCTTTTATTACGTTATTTCATTGTATCGTCATTTATTTCTTTTATTAGCATGGCATATGAAAATGTAATTAAATTGTTAATCACGTAAACTTGCCTGTTATTTCCTACTGAACGTCAGCTCATAGTTGTTGTTTCCCCCCTTTCCAGGCAGTTCAGGTGATGATGCGCATACTGATGGGGAGGGGCAGGAGTGATATCTTTGAGTGCACCAGTTCTAGAGTTGGAGTTGACATAGTTATCCTACTTGTAGTTGTGCCTTAGAGTGTGTTTAGTTTCAGTTATGATATTATTGATTGAGTTGTTATTGTCTCAGTTTGTATTAAGTTGGTTTAAGGATATTGTACTAGATTTGGAATATTTCATGATCAATAAGTTATCTCTTTTCTTAGCACCTGTGTAATTGTTTAGTTTAGAATATTTATATGATTTCTAGCTAGTTTCTAACTGTATGACCCGATATTCCGCGTCGGGGCGTGACAATTTAGGTGGTATCAGAGCCTAGGTTTTACATTCTTTGGTTTTCCTAAGTTCTAGGTTTTCCAAGTTCTAGGGTTCTAAGTGTTATCATAGGACCCCTAACCTTGTTAAAGTCTAAGGACCTGACCTGGTGAGATTGGGTAGAAACTCAGGCTAAGTTCATATTTTAATCGTGTTATTATCTATTTTTAATGAACCTAAGTAATCTATTCCACATGTAGGCCTTTGCAATGGCAGCTGATCATGCGGAATAGAGGAACTTGCAGCATACGGTTCAAGGCCTTACTCAGACTTTGCAACAAGCGGCCCAAGCAGGAGCTGTAAACCATGGCACTGGCGATTTATATCGAAACTTTCGGGGGATGAATCCACCGAGATTTGCGAGCTCGACTGACCCTGATGAAGCCGAGCATTGGCTGGATGAGATGGGAAGGATATTTGAAGTAATGCAATGTAGCAATCAAGAACGTGTCCTTCTCTCGACCTTTCAACTGGAACGTGATGCAAGGACATGGTGGGAATCGGTAAAGGCGACCCTCGGTGAGCAACAAGTCACATGGGAGGAGTTCGAGGAATTCTTCAATGGCAAATATTTTTCTGATAAAGTGCAAGAGAAGAAGGCAGCGGAGTTCGCGGCTTTGAAGCAGCGAAGTCTATCCGTGGCAGAATATGAAGCTCAGTTTTCTCGACTTTCTCGTTATGCTACTCACTTAATATCCACTGAGAAAATGAAGGCTAAGCGCTTTCTTAATGGACTGAGGCTGCATTATATCAATCAACTGGCACCGATGGAAATTTTGACTTATTCCGAGATGGTGAGGAAAGCTCAAGTCTTAGAAGATACTCTAGAAATGATGGAGAGAATCCGTGGAAAAAGGCACACAGAAGGAACAACCTACGGGTTCTGGGAATATCAAACCCGGGTATAGCAAGAAGAGGCCTATTAATGGACCTGGTTCGTGGAGTGGTTCTGGATCGTGGAAGGGCAAGATGCCGAAGCATGAAGACAAGAAGCCTGGCCCTATTGTTCCATTCAAGGGCGTGTGCAAGTTTTGTGATCGTCCTGGTCACAAGATTGAGGAGTGCTGGCGCAAGCTGGGCGCCTGTTTGTGATGTGGAAGTAAGGAGCACCGTATCCCTAACTGTCCTTTTTTATCGGAGCAAGCTACCCCGGCAAAACCACAAGGCATCAAAAGGCCGCAAGGCAAGCTCCAAGCTTTGCACGCAGATGAAGCAGGAACCGCCGAGGATGGTGGACTCATCGAAGGTACTCTTATTATACTCGACAAGCCAGCATTTGTTATTTTTGATACTGGTGCCACACATTCATTTATTTCTCGAAGATTTGCTAAGTCTTTAGCTGTGGAACCTATTTTGATGAATTCTCCGTTAGAAATTTCAACGCCTATTGGTTCTAGATCGAAAATTCAGTATTTCTATCCTTCTAGTAAGGTTATGATTGATGAACAGAAATTACCAGCTGATTTAGTTTGCATGGACATGAAGGATTATGATGTAATCCTAGGAGCAGATTGGTTAGCTAGATATGAGGCAGGTGTTCACTGCAGTTATAGCTCTGTGTCTTTTACTAGGCACCCGAGACTTTCTTTTGTGGGAGTTAAGCACCATAACTCCGTATCACTTATCTCGGCTCTTCGAGCTGATAAACAAATGAGACGAGGATGCGAGGCTTTTCTAGCCTTTGTCTGTGCAACCCCTGAGCAGCAGATTGAGATTAAGGACATTTCTGTTGTCCGAGATTTTCCTGATGTCTTTCCAGAGGAACTACCAGGACTTCCGCCTGAGCGGGAAGTTATCTTCTCTATTGATCTCATTCCTGGCATATCTCCTATTTCCAAGGCTCCTTATCGTATGTCTCCTACGAAACTGAGAGAATTAAAGTAACAGTTGATGGAATTGCTCGAGAAGGGTTTCATTCGTCCAAGTACTTCCCCTTGGGGAGCCCCTGTATTATTCGTCCGGAAGAAAGATGGTTCGATGAGATTGTGCATCGATTATCGGCAATTGAACCAGCAGACTGTCAAGAACAAATATCCATTGCCGAGGATTGACGAATTATTAGACAAGATAGCGGGAGCTCAGTATTTTTCTAAGATCGATCTTCGATCTGGATATCATCAGTTGCGGATTAAGGAAGAAGATATCTATAAAACAGCTTTCTGCAGCAGGTATGGTCATTTTGAATTTGTCGTTATGCCTTTTGGTCTAACGAATGCACCAGCAGCTTTCATGCAGTTGATGAACAATGTATTTCGGCCCTATCTTGATCAATGGGTCGTGGTATTCATTGATGACATCCTGATTTATTCCAAGAATGAAGAGGAGCATGCTGAACATCTGAGGATGGCATTACAACTATTGAGAGATCATCAGCTATATGTCAAGTTCAGTAAGTGTGAGTTCTGGCTGCAAGAGGTGTCCTTTCTCGGACATATCATCACAAAGGAAGGAATTTATATTGATCCTTCTAAGATAGAGGCAGTGAAGAATTGGGATCAGCCTACCAGTGTGACTGAAGTTAGAAGTTTCCTAGGCCTGGCAGGCTACTACTGGAGATTTATCGAAGATTTCTCTAAGATTGCGGTACCTATGACAAGATTAACCTGCAAGGAGAACAAATTTGATTGGTCAGAAGATTGACAGCGAAGCTTTCAGACTTTGAAGGAATGTTTAACTACTGCACCTGTATTGGCTTTACCTTCTGGTGAAGGAGGTTTTGCTGTATACACGGATGCTTTAGGTATCGATTTAGGCTGTATACTCATGCAGCATGGGAATGTGATTGCCTATTCTTCTAGGCAGTTGAGGAAGCATGAAGAGAATTATCTTGTTCATGATTTGGAACTAGCAGCAGTGGTATTCACATTGAAGATATGGAGGCACTACTTGTATGGGGAAACATTCACGGTGTTTTCATATCATAAGAGTCTGAAATATTTATTCTCTCGGAAGGAACTCAATATGAGGCAGTGAAGATGGTTGGAGTATTTGAAAGACTTCGACTTCTCGATTGAGTATCATCCTGGGAAAGGCAATGTTGTGGCAGATGCATTAAGCCGGAAGCCTGTAGCTAAATTGTCAAGTCTCATGTTACAAGAGTGGAAGCTATTGGAACAATTAGATAGTCTGGATCTGAATATTGACAATGATCGGGTTATGATTGCACGGATTCCACTTAAACCCGAATTGTTGATGGAAATCAAGTCTTTGAAAGATAATGATCCCAAATTGGTAGAGATCAAAGGAAGCTTGAGCAGCAGACCTGATTTCATGATGGCTGACGGTGGAAGATTGTTATTTCAGGGTAGAACTTGTGTACCTGATGTAGCTGAGATCAAGAACAAGATTCTGGAGGAAGCTCATAGATCCAAATACACCATTCATCCTGGAGGTACTAAAATGTTCAAGGATTTGAAGAGATCCTTTTGGTGGCAGAATATGAAAAGGGAAGTTGCAGACTTCGTGAGTAGATGTTTGGTTTGTCAGCAAGTCAAGGCTGAACATTTCAGACCGGCAGGAAAGTTGAAACCACTCGACATACCCCAATGGAAGTGGGAAAGTATTGGCATGGATTTTGATGGGGACATCACCTCCCATGCCCACGTTCACAGCTCGTCTCCTCGCCCCGGTTGCATCCGGCATGGTCTAGTCATTTAATTTTGAGTCCTATGTAATTTTTATTTGAGTCATTTGATGTATTTTCCTTTTATTTGAGTCATGTTCCTAGGTCTTGTGTTCATTTCCCTAAGTTTGAGTGTCATTAGGTTGTCTAGTTAGCTATTGGGCCCAATTCATTGGGCTTGGCCCAAGGGCTCTCCCCTACCCCCTCGGTTATTTGTCATTGAGTCAATTGTCAGGGACTTTTGTAGAAATGTGGGTTTCCTATATATAGGACCCCATTCCCCCCCATTTCAACTTAATGAATCAATGAACGAAAAACTTGCCATTTTGAGAGTTTACACTTCTTATCTAGTGGAGAGATTCCTTTTTTTGGGTGAGAGACCCTAGGGGAGAGATTCCCCACCCTTCCCTCTCTTAATCTCTCTTTTTCACTCCACTTTCTCTCTCCTCCACACCCAATTTCAAAAATTTTCTCTCTCCTCCCTTCCCAACCACCACTCTCCCACCTACCCCCATTAAAGGCCACTCCCCTTCCCCACACACCCCATTACTCCACCCCCTAGTCCCAAGAGAGCTTCCACCAATCCTAGCTCCACCTCCCAACCCCCAACTACCCCACCCACTTCCCCAAGCACCCTTCCCACAACCCAAAGCAGCCCTCCACCTTCCCAAGGTATCTCTTCCCATCCCCAAGACCACCATTGATCACCCCACATTAAAGTAAATTCAAACTCATATGCCCTCCACCCACTTGTGCCCCCCCCACCTTCCTCCTTCTCCCTCCAAGCCCAAATTCGTAGCTCCTCCTCCCACCACCTGTTAGACCCCCTTCCAGACCCTATTCTTCCCCTCTCACACCTTGGAACATTCCCTCCTAGACCCCCTCACAGCCAGGGTTCTCCCCACACTCATCCACTTCCATTTCCCCTCCCATATACCCCATTTCTCCCCTCCATCTTCAACCTTCAGTTTTCAGTTCGCTGGCAGCAGAAGAGTAGTAGTTTGCAGAGGCGACCCTGACCACATCCCAGAGAATCTGAAGCCTCAAGAGGCAGCCACAGAAGCGTCTGCCTGTCCTCTTCGCAACGGTCATGGTTTCATCCCCATCGGAGATCGGTGCTGCTTTGGAGGTCCATTCTTCCCCGACTACGCAGAGGTGTCCCTGCAGAGGTCCTGAGTCGGAGAGGAAGCTTCACCACGCCAAACCTCGGAGGAATCAGGCCAAGGGTTCTTATACAAAGTTCTACCTCTCCCTGTCTACTTTCAGAATCAAAAAGTAGAACCCCGTTTGGCATTCGGTAGCAGGAGTTACCAATTTTCTCCCTCAGCTTCGCAGTCCTGCTACCCACAGTCTGCTCCGACCAGTCAATAGTGTTCAGAGTTCCCTGGTCTTCTCCAGCATCGTCTGGCATCTCTGTCAGTTTTGCTGCGAAGAGGATTCGTCCATGATTCCAACGACTCCGACGGTACTTGATTCCGAGTTCGGGAGCTGCCGGTACATCCTCTGCAACCTGCTGTTACTGCACCGATCTACCCCCTGCAGAGGTTCTGAGCCGGAGAAAAAGCTTCACCACAACGAACCCAGGAGGAACCAGGCCACGAGATCTTCTACAAAGTTCTTCTCCTTCCTGTCTACTTTCGGAATCAAGAAACGGAATCCCGTTCGGCATCCGTTAGTAGAAGTTATCAATTTTATTCCTCGGTAGTGCAACTCTACTTCCCCACAGTCTGCACCGACCTCCCCTCACTTTTCTGGATCCACTATTCTTCTCCGGTATCGTTTGGCATCCCCGTTTGTTCTTCTGAAAAGAGGACCCGTCCACGGTTCCAACGGTTCTAGCGGTACCTGATTTGGAGTTCGGGAGCGGCCGGGGCAACCTCTTCTTCCTGCTGTTAGTAACCAGTTGCTGTCAGTCCGGGAATCAGCGACCCTGTTCGAGCTCCTACCCAGGCCAGCAGCGACCCCAGAAGAATTCCGAAAAATTCATAGGCACTCCAGTTCCAGTAACGAAGATTTCTTCACTAGTCTCGCCCTCGGAAAAATTCCTGATCAAGTTCTGCAGCTACAGTACCGACTGTCTATCCATAATTGCCGAGAGAAGGCAGATTCGGCATCTTCACTTCATCATCGTTTTAGCCCTAGTTTTCCCCACCCCGCTTGGCCGGCTGAAGGCCCCTCCCTGCGTGGAGGTAGTTTGATTGTAATCCATTAACCCCCACCCCAAGATCCCCCTCCTGCGAGAGGTGTAGTGTTGTAATTTGGTTTGATCAGGTCAAGCTACCCCGACGCGGCGTGTGGGGAACCCACGCTTCCCCGCTCGCCCTCGTCTCCGAGCGGGACCGGTTTCTTCAAACCGGTCGAGTAAGTGCTCTATAACCTTGCTCTAATTCATGCTTGTTCTTTCAATATTAGTTCATAGTTCCGCTGGCCGTGAGAGTGAGAGCTCGATCCTCAAGCCCCGTTGCTTTGAGTGATCACCGTGGGAAGAGAGAGTAACCCGGTGCCTTTGGCACTTTGTCGGCCCCATTGAATTGGGCATCCACAACCTTTGGGATTCAAATCTTGGCCTTGCTGGCCCTCTACCAGCAAGGGCCCAACCCCTCAACCTCACCTTGGCATTGCCAAGTTACCCCGGGTCTTGGTGAGCAACGGGTGAGCAGTCGTCGACATCGGTCCGTTTGATTGCGATTGTGCTTGTTTGTTTAAGTCCTAGGTTGTGTCACATCAATTGGTATCAGAGCAAGTTCTAGACTTGTCTCTACTAAGTCTTGTCCTAGGGCCATTGCATTTATCACTCGATCATCATGGCCACTTCCTACTTAGCCTACTCATCTCGCTTGGACCCAATAGATGCCTTTGTGTTTGATGGATCCCACCCTAGTTTATATCTAGAATGGGAAAGCTCCATAGATCACCACTTTGGGAGGTTCACCCTGTCAGGGTCTATGCAAGTCAACTATGCCAAAAGTTTGCTATGGCGCCAAGCTAGGAATGAATGGCAAAACATTGTAGGCTTAAGGGAAGTTGGAAGGCAAGAGCCAATCGACTTTTGGGTTGAGATGAGAAATGAACTTAAGAAGATTTATGCCCATATGGACCCTCCTATCACCATAGAGGAAGCCCAAGCTCCCACCAATAAAGAAGAAGAGCCTCAATCTTCCCCCACCCCTCATGGTCAGGATCCTCAAAGGCCATGCACCGTCACACATGGCACCCTCACCATAGATGAGTCCATACTCCAATGGCTCAAGCAATGTCCCACCCTCCCTAGCTCACCACCATTGGGATATAAATCCCAAATTGTTCCCACCCGACCTCCCCATGTCACTTATCAAAACTTCTACTCTGTGGAAGACTTGGGAGACCTTGTGGATTGCCTACATTGGCAAGCCCACTTAACCAGCCTACTAGCCATGGGACCATTGGAGCTTAGCACCGTCAACTTTGTCCACCCATCCATCGGTTCCATCACCTCCCTTTGCACAAGTGGGCATTGTACTAGTGAGATCCTCCTATTTCTCCCTTTGGAGGAAGAACCCATCCCGGTCTACTCCCCACCCCTTGAGATCCCAAGTACCTTGAACGGTCAACCCACTAGAGACCTTGGACCAACTACTTGGGAGGAGGATGACTCACCACCTTGTAAGGACCTTGGGGACATAGAGTTCCTCTCTCTAGGTAGCCCTTACCATGATCTCTTTGACCCATTCCAATGGGAGTACAGATACCCATGTGGCCCAACCACCTTATCCACCACCCACCTTCCCCTACTCCAACCCACCGTGATGGATCAAACCCACCCCTTCCTAGACTCGGGTTACACCTTGGGAACCATGACCTTGGGCCACATATCCCTAGGTAATAAGGTTGTGCCCCACCCTATGATGACCACCTTCTTAGATCCATTCGATCCTTTCCAATGGGAGTTCAAAGGTGTCCCACACTTATACACATGGAAGTCACCTTTGGGAAAAGCATGCATGTGTCTAGGCTTACCATACCCCTTGGCATGAACACTATGTTGGGTCCATTCATTCATATCACCCACATGTCAAGTAGAAAGTATGAGTGGTCCATATTCGGATGTCATGGTCCACCTTCATTCATCATGAGTCTTAAGCATGTCAAAGGCATCTACGGATGTCCGGGTCCCCCAATATTTATCACCAATTTGCATGATAGGGCCACCTACGGGTGCCCCGGCCCACCTAGGCTAACTAAAGTCTACACTACATTATTACACGATAGGTCTACTTTTGGTTGCCCAGGTCCACCCATCACCCCTAGAATGTCTGCATTCACAATATTGCATAAAGAGATCCGCAAGCACATTAGCAAGAAGAATGTGACTTATAAAAGGCGAGCCGACTCTCATCGACGTCACCAAGAATTCCATGAGGGTGACTTTGTGATGGTAAGGACGGAGAGGCTCTCCCCGGGAGCCATCTCCAAATTGAGGCCACGTGGGGCTGGTCCCTTCCAGGTCCTGAGGCGCATTGGTGCAAATGCCTTTGAGTTAGATCCCCCCGAGGAATATGGGGTAAGTCCCACATTCAGTGTCATCGACCTAGTGCCATACAAGGGACCCACGGTGGTACCTAGTGAGGATATTGAGCCTATTCCCTCCGTTGAGAGAGCACCCACCCGTGAGGAGAGTCCACCAGCCAAGAGAGCCCAGCGTGAGCGCATTGAACGAATATTGGATGAACATGTCACTACCACCAGGAGCAAGGTATACGAGCGCTATCTCGGCAGGTGGATGGATCGGTCTCGTTTGGAAGACTTGAGGGCAGTACCACTTCTACACCCTCCAAGGAGGGAAGGACACTTACTCGACGGAGTCGAGTTCTCCGCACCCCGGGAGTATGATGGGGACATCACCTCCCATGCCCACGTTCACAGCTCGTCTCCTCGCCCCGGTTGCATCCGGCATGGTCTAGTCATTTAATTTTGAGTCCTATGTAATTTTTATTTGAGTCATTTGATGTATTTTCCCTTTTATTTGAGTCATGTTCCTAGGTCTTGTGTTCATTTCCCTAAGTTTGAGTGTCATTAGGTTGTCTAGTTAGCTATTGGGCCCAATTCATTGGGCTTGGCCCAAGGGCTCTCCCCTACCCCCTCGGTTATTTGTCATTGAGTCAATTGTCAGGGACTTTTGTAGAAATGTGGGTTTCTTATATATAGGACCCCATTCCCCCCCATTTCAACTTAATGAATCAATGAATGAAAAACATGCCATTTTGAGAGTTTACACTTCTTATCTAGTGGAGAGATTCCATTTTTTTGGGTGAGAGACCCTAGGGGGGACATTCCCCACCCTTCCCTCTCTTAATCTCTCTTTTTCACTCCACTTTCTCTCTCCTCCACACCCAATTTCAAAAATTTTCTCTCTCCTCCCTTCCCAACCACCACTCTCCCACCTACCCCCATTAAAGGCCACTCCCCTTCCCCACACACCCCATTACTCCACCCCCTAGTCCCAAGAGAGCTTCCACCAATCCTAGCTCCACCTCCCAACCCCCAACTATCCCACCCACTTCCCCAAGCACCCTTCCCACTACCCAAAGCAGCCCTCCACCTTCCCAAGGCATCTCTTCCTATCCCCAAGACCACCATTGATCACCCCACATTAAAGGAAATTCAAACTCACATGCCCTCCACCCACTTGTGCCCCCCCACCTTCCTCCTTCTCCCTCCAAGCCCAAATTCATAGCTCCTCCTCCCACCACCTGTTAGACCCCCTTCCAGACCCTATTCTTCCCCTCTCACACCTTGGAACATCCCCTCCTAGACCCCCTCACATCCAGGGTTCTCCCCACAGTCATCCACTTCCATTTCCCCTCCCATATACCCCATTTCTCCCCACCATCTTCAACCTTCAGTTTTCAGTTCGCTGGTAGTAGAAGAGTAGCAGTTTGCAGAGGCGACCCCGACCACATCCCAGAGAATCTTAAGGCTCAAGAGGCATCCACGGAAGCGTCTGCCTGTCCTCTTCACAACGGTTATGGTTTCATCCCCATCGGAGATTGGTGCTGCTTTGGAGGTCCATTCTTCCCTGACTGCGCAGAGGTGTCCCTGCAGAGGTCTTGAGTCGGAGAGGAAGCTTCACCACGCCAAACCTCAGAGGAATCAGGCCAAGGGTTCTTATACAAAGTTCTACCTCTCCCTGTCTACTTTCAGAATCAAAAAGTAGAACCCCGTTTGGCATCCGGTAGCAGGAGTTACCAATTTTCTCCCTCAGCTTCGTAGTCCTGCTACCCACAGTCGACTCCGACCAGTCAATAGTGTTCAGAGTTCCCTGGTCTTCTCCCTCATCGTCTGGCCTCTCTGTCAGTTTTACAACGGGTGAGCAGTCGTCGACATCGGTCTGTTTGATTGTGATTGTGCTTGCTTGTTTAAGTCCTAGGTTGTGTCACATCAGATTTCATTATGGGTCTATGTAGCAACCCTGATAAATTTAAAAGGAATAAATAAATCAAAATAGATTAAAAGATTTAGTAAATAAACGAAAGAGCTTGGAATAAAAATAATTAAACCCTGATGAAAATAACGCCTCAGATATAGGGCGCTACTTTACAATAAAACACCTTCGCCTAAGGCGTGTTTTGAGAAAGGACGCCCACACGTCAAGGCGTCAAATTTCAACGACCAAAATAAATAAAAAGGGCAAGATAGCGTAACGTCCCTTGCATGGACGCGTTTTAACAAGAAACGACGCTTGACAAGGCGTCAATTTAAATTCGACGCCCTGACCTAGGTCGCTAATTCAGTTTGAGTTTCGTTCGACCCAGGAGTCTATCCAGGGTAAGATGATAACTATGAGAAAGAGTTCGAATGTAGTAATAACTCTAATATGGAAGTATTACTTCCAATCAAACACTAACTCTATTAGGATTCTAGAAATCCTTTAAATAACCTACTGCTTGAACCGAGAACGCTATTTGGCGTTCGGACTCTTCTAAGGTACGTAAAGAACAACATGTTCTTTTATTTACTCTGTCTATCGAATTTGTGAAGAATACTGAAGATTCTTCATCTATTTTCTGATTACAGGTTGAAAAGCTTCTGTCATCTGAAGAACGGGTAAGTTCTTCTCCTTCCTTCTTTACCTTATGTTAGTTCTTACGAAGAGTAATACCTTCGTTTTATTCTGCCTCTACAGGTTGCATGTAGAAGTGAAACCGATCGATTGAAGAATTGAGGGTTCTTCATCCACGAACATCATCTGCAACTTCTCCTTCATCTTCTTCTTCTTGTGATCGCTCTGTTACAGACAGAGCATCGTCTCTTCACCAGATCTTTCACGTTAATCATCAAAAAGGTAGGATTTTCTCATGGAACGTAGCCCAAACTACCATATAACTATAGATAATTATCATCGGTAGTTCATGCATATAGTTTTCATGCGTTCTGGTTATTTTCTACGGAATTTTTGAAAGAAACGACCCTAACAAGGGCGTTAATTTAAAAGACACGACCATGCCCAGGTCGTCAATTCTAGATTTGACGCCCTGCACACGGACGTTAATTCCTGTTAATTAATAAATAGCATGTTTAAAAATTAATTATCAATGCAAACATGATTCTAAATTAATGCATGGTCAATTTCTTATAATCCTGCTATTTTTCTGGTCCTGACTATATACCATGTTCCTGAAATATTCATTACC
Source organism: Amorphophallus konjac (assembly GCA_022559845.1). Classification (NCBI taxonomy): domain Eukaryota; kingdom Viridiplantae; phylum Streptophyta; class Magnoliopsida; order Alismatales; family Araceae; genus Amorphophallus; species Amorphophallus konjac. Next base: position 317,042,629 of record CM040123.1, on the reverse strand, counting down.
TCTAAATTTGTAAAATTGTGAATTCACGACCTTGACCAGGTCGTCTCTTGTTTAACTAACGCCCCAGACTAGGGCGCCTTTTTCCTGGTAACGCCCCTACCCAAGGCGCGTTTTCAACGAAATTACAGATTTTAATATCTTGTAAAATAGCAATATTGGAAAGGACGACCTCTTTATATGTCGTCAAATTTAATATAAACGCCCCTGATTAAGGCGTTAATTTTATGAAAAATGACTTTACCAGAGTCGCTACTTTCTGCATTACTGATTTTTCCCGATTGCTGTTATCCGAGGGTTTCACTATATGAATATATATATATATGTAGGCACTATTACTCCACTCCGTGAGTATAGTCCCACGTTTCATGATGTTTTATCGATCACCCTCAATTCTCATTGACATACAAGCTCTCCATTGGACATTCCGTTCCTTTGGACTAGCGAGTTAGTCATAGAGACCTCCGTAAGACTCCTCGTACCTTGGATTCCCTCAAGGTCGACTGAGCTGGTTGTACCCTAAAAATCCATTACACTATTGAATGCCATGTCACTCTAAAGAAACATGGTATACCGGCCCTTATGATATGCAAAGAGTATATCATGAGAATTCTTAATGGGATGATGATATCATGCCATTTGTTGATGTTCTTGTGGATCTCAATTCTATAATAAGAATGAGGGTATCTTGCCTTTGATGTACTGTTCATGTGGACCTCAATTCTATATAAAGAATGTCCATACTTGTTTGTCATGGTACCCGAGTTAAGGGAACCTAATTCCACCTAGTTTCATCGTTCATCGTGATTGTACCGTTGTTATCGCCTATCTATGTCCAATGTCATATTTTTGGACTCCATTCTCTCAAAGTTATCCTACGTGTCTACAAGCTTAAATTGTTAAAAATTCTCTATTGGCTATATATATACAAGAGTGGATGTCAAATATACATGATAAATGCCTGCGCATATAGGGCCCGATCTGGTCCTGGGAGGAGCACCCGAAAGTACTTGTGCCCATGGGAGTTGAATGATAAGGTATCTGGCATTATACCGAGTGCATGACTAGCTTGATTGGACATTCCACATAAATCTTGTACTTGACTCGTACTTGACTTGACATGAATTGCGTGACCCGAGAAAGGGTAATTACTTGCTTGCTTGATACATGATAGCCAAAGTTCTTGACATGACTTGCTAAAAAGTACTTGCTTGAATATCTTGTCATCTTTTTCTTGAAAACTCATGACTAGTTCATCTTGCTGTCTTGCTTGATAAATTCTCTTTCTATCTTGTCGTTTTATGCGAGCATGCATAGCTATAGTGCATTCATGAAAGATGTAACTACTTAAACCCTTGCTAGTTCCTGAGATATAATTTCCTACTGAGCGTTCGCTCACTCCGTGTTTGTCCCTTACTTTTCAGGTAATTCCGACGACGAGGGAAGTCAATCGGATGGGAATGGTCAAGAGTGAAAGAGTTAGAGCTTTTCCAAGTGTCATCTAGCCTTTTTCCTCTTTTCTTGAGTCAACTATGTACTTTTCCTTTTTAATTGAATAGAGTATTAGATTTGTAATAGTCTATCCATTATGAAATAAAGGATTGGGTTATCTTTTTATTTTGCGCATCTCTATTTTGGTGTCGAATACACTACTACTCTGATTGACATGATTGATATAAACTCATCGCGCATATCCGAGTATCTTCCGCGCTCGGGGCGTGACAGTTTTTGTGGTATCAGAGCCTAGGGTATTCAATTCCTAGGAAAACCCAAGTCCAAGGATATGTTCAAACCTTTAACCAGTGAGATTGGGTAGAACCAAGGGTTAAAGTTAACATAGTATATGAGTCTTTAAATACAATCACATATTAACCTAGTTATTGAAATTGTAGGATAATGGCTGTCGAACGTGCTCAATGGCGCAACATGCAGCGTACCCTTCAAGGCATGACTCAAGTGCTGCAACAAGTAGCACAAGGAGGTGGACAACGAGCAGGAAGTCTCCACCAGACTTTCAAGAACATGAACCCACCCAAGTTCACGGCTTCTACTGATCCAGATGACGCTGAACACTGGATTAGGGAGATAGAACGTATATTCCGTGTTATGCAATGCACGGATCAGGATAAAGTTTTATTAGCTACTTTTCAGTTAGAAAGGGATGCTAGATGCTGGTGGGAATCAATAGAGGCTACTATAAATCAAGATCAGGTATCGTGGGAAGAATTCGTTGAACACTTCAACGTGAAATATTTCTCGGACCGAGTTCAGGAAAAGAAGGCTGCAGAATTTGCTACATTAAAGCAACGATCTTTGTCAGTGGCCGAGTATGAGGCCCAATTCTCTAGATTGTCTCGATACGCTAAGCATCTAGTTAGCACTGAGAAAATGAAAGCTAGGAGGTTTCTTAATGGGCTCAGGCCCCAAGCTATTACTCAACTGGCGCCGATGGACATTCAAGTCTACTCGGAAATAGTACGCCGAGCTCAACTATTAGAAGATGCCACGGAACTGTCTGATAGGATTCGTGGTAAGGATAAGAAGGAACAAGTTACAGGTTCGGGTTCCTTTAAACCCAACTTCAAGAAAAGGCCTAGCAATGGAGGAGCATCCTCACAAGACCAAAAAGTTCAAGAAGACCAAGCCCTTCTCTATCACCACTACCTCTCCAAATACAGTGTGCAAACATTGTGATAAAGCGGGTCATAGAGCAGAAGAATGCTGGAGGAAACTAGGAGCATGTCTCCGTTGTGGGAGTCGTGAGCATCGGATTCCCGATTGCCCATTACTTAACAATCAAGCCGTTGACGGAAAGCGCCCAGTAACCAAGAATGCTCGTCTTCATGCAATCAAGGAGACCGAGCAAGTAGAAGGAGGTGGCTTAGTGGAAGGTACATTGAAAGTTTGTTCCAGGAATGCATATGTCTTAATTGATACTGGTGCATCGCATTCTATTGTTTCTAAAAAGTTTGCTGACCCATTACCCCTAGAACCGGAATGGATAAAGTTAGTTTTGTCTACTCCTCTGGATGATGAGACTGATATTACACATCATTACCAAAACTGCGAGGTATTGATTCATGGTCAAAATCTCCCTATTGATCTCATATGTTTAGATCTGAAAGAGTATGATGTTATACTAGGGGCTGATTGGTTATCCAAGTATCAGGCAACGGTTGATTGCCGCAATAGTAAGGTTACATTCAAGGAATTTCCAGAACTAATATTTACTAGCCCCAAGAGTCGGAGCAAATCCCCTCTTATTTCAGCTCTCCGAGCTAGCAAGCTCATCAGGAAAGGATGTACATCTTTCCTTGCCTTTGTCACAGTTAAAGAAGCTAAGGAAGCTAAGCTAGAAGACATTCCAGTAGTACAAGAATTTTCGGACGTATTTCGGAAGATTTGCCGGGATTACCGCCGCAAAGAGAAGTGGCCTTCACCATCGACTTAGTCCCTGGTGCCGGTCCGATTTCAAAGGCACCTTATAGGATGTCACCTGCTGAACTCAAGGAATTAAAGGAGCAATTGATGGAACTCATTAAGAAAGGATTCATTAGACCAAGTACTTCCCCGTGGGGAGCGCCTGTATTATTTGTAAAGAAGAAAGACGGATCCATGAGGTTATGCGTCGACTATCGACAATTGAATCATCTCACTATCAAGAACAAGTATCCACTGCCGAGAATCGATGAATTGTTTGATCAAATTTCAGGATCCATGTACTTTTCCAAAATTGATCTTAGGTCCGGATATCACCAACTAAGAATCAAGGACGAGGATATTCATAAAACCGCATTCAGAAGCAGGTATGGCCATTATGAATTTGTTGTTATGCCTTTCGGACTAACGAATGCCCCTGCTGCCTTTATGCAGTTAATGAATAGTATATTCAGGCCTTATTTAGATCAATTCGTGGTGGTCTTTATTGATGATATATTGATTTATTCCAAGACCAAGGAAGAGCATGAGGAACATTTGAGGATTGCATTACAAATATTGAGGACAAACCAATTATATGCAAAACTTAGCAAGTGTGAATTCTGGCTTGAAGAAGTGACTTTTCTCGGACATGTTATATCAAAGGATGGCTTGTCTGTAGACCCCTCAAAGGTTGAAGCTGTAAGGAACTGGGAAAGCCCGACTAATGCTAGCGAGATCCGAAGTTTCTTAGGTCTTGCCGGCTATTACAGGCAATTCATCAAGGATTTCTCTAAAATCGCCGTGCCACTTACGAGGCTAACTCGCAAGGAGATCCGTTTTGAATGGGATGAGGAATGTGAGAGAAGCTTCCAAACTCTCAAGGATCATCTTACTACAGCTCCTATCTTAGCATTGCCAATTGAAGGAGAAAAGTTCGAGGTATACACTGATGCTTCTGGCATTGGCCTCGGGTGTGTTCTAATGCAACAAGGGAAGGTTATAGCCTACTCTTCTCGTCAATTAAAGAAGCATGAAGAGAACTACCCCGTCCATGACTTAGAATTGGCCGCGGTAGTATTTGCACTAAAAATATGGAGACATTATCTTTATGGAGTACAGTTTACTGTATACTCCGATCACAAGAGTCTCAAATATCTTTCTCACAGAAGGAACTAAATATGAGGCAAAGACGATGGCTGGAATATCTCAAAGACTTCGACTTCAATATACAATATCATCCCGGAGAGGGTAATCATGTAGCAGATGCCCTTAGTCGAAAGCCGAGAGCACTGTTAGCCAATTGTCTGATTCAAGAATGGAAATTGCTAGAACAATTCTCTGAACTCAATATAAGCATGGACACGGACCCTAGATGTGTCACATTATCTCATGTAAGCATACAGTCAGATTTATTATCTGAGATACAAGCACTTCAGGATGATGATCCTACATTAGTAGAAATCAAGGGCAGATTAAAAGGACAATCGGACTTCCAACTAGCTTCTGATGGAAGATTAATGTTCAAGAATAGAACTGGTATACCGGACTGCCCAGAATTGAAAAAGAAGATCTTAGATGAAGCTCACAGATCAAGGTATACGATTCATCCTGGATCTACCAAGATGTACCAAGATGTGAAAAGAAATTTTTGGTGGCCCAACATGAAAAGAGAAATAGCGGACTATGTATCACGCTGTCTCACATGCCAACAAGTCAAGGCGGAACACCAAAAGCCTGCTGGAAAGCTACATCCTCTAGATATCCCTAAATGGAAGTGGGAGGATATTGGTATGGATTTCATCATGGGTTTATCTAAATCAAAAAGAGGACATGATGGAATATGGGTTATCATTGACCGATTGACCAAATCCGCGCATTTCTTGCCAATCAAGAGTCGATGGTCAGTTGATGTCTTAGCTGCACTATACATCAAGGAAATAGTCAGATTACATGGTATTCCTGTTTCAATCGTGTCTGACAGAGATCCCCGTTTTACTTCTCATTTTTGGAAAGGACTACAACATTCGTTGGGGACGAGACTTAATTTTAGTACAGCCTTTCATCCTCAAACGGATGGTCAGACCGAGAGAACAAATCAAGTAGTTGAAGATATGCTTAGAGCATGCATCACTGATTTTGATGGAAACTGGCATGATCACTTGCCTCTGGTCAAATTTGCATACAATAATAGCTACCAAGCTAGTATACAAATGACACCTTTCGAAGCTTTATACGGAAGGAGTTGCCGATCACCCTTGTGCTAGAATGAAGTTGGAGAGAAACAACTGTTAGGTCCAGACATGGTAAGGGATACAACTGAGAAGATACGAGTAATCAGGGAAAGATTGCAAGTAGCTCAGACAAGGCAAAAGGCTTATGCCGACACAAGAAGAAGAGATCTCGAATTCCAAATTGGAGATCATGTATTTCTCAAGATATCGCCTGGACGTGGAATACGAAGATTTGGTGTTAAAGGCAAGCTTACACCAAGATTTATCGGACCTTTTGAGATACTAGAAAGAGTTGGTGAGGTTGCTTATTGCATCGCATTGCCCCCTCAACTGTCCGAAGTACATGATGTGTTCCACATATCTATGTTGAAGAAGTATGTACATGACCCATCACATATTATTGAATATGGAGACCTAGTGATCTAGAAAGATTTCACGTATGAACAGAAGCCTATGAAGATCTTAGATCGAGAAGTACGTATCCTAAGGAATAAGGTTATTCCCATGCTAAAAGTACAATGGAATAAGAATTCAGAACATGAAGCTACATGGGAGACCGAGGAATCTATGAGGAAACAATTTCCAGATTTATTTTAGAAGGTACGTACTCTACACTCTCCAAATGTAAATATATGATATGGAATTTGGGGACCAAATTCTTTTTAAGTGGGGGAGGGTGTAGCAACCCTGATAAATTTAAAAGGAATAAATAAATCAAAATAGATTAAAAGATTTAGTAAATAAATGAAAGAGCTTGGAATAAAAATAATTAAACCCTGATGAAAATAACGCCTCAGATATAGGCGCTACTTTACAATAAAACGCCTTCGCCTAAGGCGTGTTTTGAGAAAGGACGCCCACACGTCAAGGCGTCAAATTTCAACGACCAAAATAAATAAAAAGGGCAAGATAGCGTAACGTCCCTTGCATGGACGCGTTTTAACAAGAAACGGCGCTTGACAAGGCGTCAATTTAAATTCGACGCCCTGACCTAGGTCGCTAATTCAGTTTGAGTTTCGTTCGACCCAGGAGTCTATCCAGGGTAAGATGATAACTATGAGAAAGAGTTCGAATGTAGTAATAACTCTAATATGGAAGTATTACTTCCAATCAAACACTAACTCTATTAGGATTCTAGAAATCCTATAAATAACCTACTGCTTGAACCGAGAACGCTATTTGGCGTTCGGACTCTTCTAAGGTACGTAAAGAACAACATGTTCTTTTCTTTACTCTGTCTATCGAATTTGTGAAGAATACTGAAGATTCTTCATCTATTTTCTGATTACAGGTTGAAAAGCTTCTGTCATCTGAAGAACGGGTAAGTTCTTCTCCTTCCTTCTTTACCTTATGTTAGTTCTTACGAAGAGTAATACCTTCGTTTTATTCTGCCTCTACAGGTTGCCTGTAGAAGTGAAACCGATCGATTGAAGAATTGAGGGTTCTTCATCCACGAACATCATCTGCAACTTCTCCTTCATCTTCTTCTTCTTGTGATCGCTCTGTTACAGACAGAGCATCGTCTCTTCACCAGATCTTTCACGTTAATCATCAAAAAGGTAGGATTTTCTCATGGAACGTAGCCCAAACTACCATATAACTATAGATAATTATCATCGGTAGTTCATGCATATAGTTTTCATGCGTTCTGGTTATTTTCTATGGAATTTTTGAAAGAAACGACCCTAACAAGGGCGTTAATTTAAAAGACACGACCATGCCCAGGTCGTCAATTCCAGATTTGACGCCCTGCACACAGACGTTAATTCCTGTTAATTAATAAATAGCATGTTTAAAAATTAATTATCAATGCAAACATGATTCTAAATTAATGCATGGTCAATTTCTTGTAATCCTGCTATTTTTCTGGTCCTGACTATATACCATGTTCCTGAAATATTCATTACCTTGAAATTTGTAAAATTGTGAATTCACGACCTTGACCAGGTCGTCTCTTGTTTAACTAACGCCCCAGACTAGGGCGCCTTTTTCCTGGTAACGCCCCTACCCAAGGCGCGTTTTCAACGAAATTACAGATTTTAATATCCTGTAAAATAGCAATATTGGAAAGGACGACCTCTTTATATGTCGTCAAATTTAATATAAACGCCCCTGATTAAGGCGTTAATTTTACGAAAAATGACTTTACCAGAGTCGCTACTTTCTGCATTACTGATTTTTCCCGATTACTGTTATCCGAGGGTTTCACTATATGAATATATATATATGTAGGCACTATTACTCCACTCCGTGAGTATAGTCCCACGTTTCATGATGTTTTATCGATCACCCTCAATTCTCATTGACATACAAGCTCTCCATTGGACATTCCGTTCCTTTGGACTAGCGAGTTAGTCATAGAGACCTCCGTAAGACTCCTCGTATCTTGGATTCCCTCAAGGTCGACTGAGCTGGTTGTACCCTAAAAACCCATTACACTATTGAATGCCATGTCACTCTAAATAAACATGGTATACCGGCCCTTATGATATGCAAAGAGTATATCATGAGAATTCTTAATGGGATGATGATATCATGCCATTTGTTGATGTTCTTGTGGACCTCAATTCTATAATAAGAATGAGGGTATCTTACCTTTGATGTACTGTTCATGTGGACCTCAATTCTATATAAAGAATGTCCATACTTGTTTGTCATGGTACCAGAGTTAAGGGAACCTAATTCCACCTAGTTTCATCGTTCATCGTGATTGTACCGTTGTTATCGCCTATCTATGTCCAATGTCGTATTTTTGGACTCCATTCTCTCAAAGTTATCCTACATGTCTACAAGCTTAAATTGTTGAAAATTCTCTATTGGCTATATATATACAAGAGTGGATGTCAAATATACATGATAAATGCCTGCGCATATAGGGCCCGATCTGGTCCTGGGAGGAGCACCCGAAAGTACTTGTGCCCATGGGAGTTGAATGATAAGGTATCTGGCATTATACCGAGTGCATGACTAGCTTGATTGGACATTCCACACAAATCTTGTACTTGACTCGTACTTGACTTGACATGAATTGCGTGACCCGAGAAAGGGTAATTACTTGCTTGCTTGATACATGATAGCCAAAGTTCTTGACATGACTTGCTAAAAAGTACTTGCTTGAATATCTTGTCATCTTTTTCTTGAAAACTCATGACTAGTTCATCTTGCTGTCTTGCTTGATAAATTCCCTTTCTATCTTGTCGTTTTATGCGAGCATGCATAGCTATAGTGCATTCATGAAAGATGTAACTACTTAAACCCTTGCTAGTTCCTGAGATATAATTTCCTACTGAGCGTTCGCTCACTCCGTGTTTGTCCCTTACTTTTCAGGTAATTCCGACGACGAGGGAAGTCCATCGGATGGGAATGGTCAAGAGTGAAAGAGTTAGAGCTTTTCCAAGTGTCATCTAGTCTTTTTCCTCTTTTCTTGAGTCAACTATGTACTTTTCCTTTTTAATTGAATAGAGTATTGGATTTGTAATAGTCTATCCATTATGAAATAAAGGATTGGGTTATCTTTTTATTTTGCGCATCTCTGTTTTGGTGTCGAATACACTACTACTCTGATTGACATGATTGATATAAACTCGTCGCGCATATCCGAGTATCTTCCGCGCTCGGGGCGTGACAGTCTACCTAGGACTCGTGGTGGATTTTATGCAATATGGGTGATTGTCGACCGATTGACAAAGTAAGCTCATTTCTTACCCATTAAGTCCAAATGGACAGTTGATGTATTGGCTGCTTTATATATGAAAGAAGTGGTAAGACTCCATGGCATTCCAGTCAGCATTGTGTCTGATAGAGATCTCAGATTTACTTCACATTTCTGGAATGGACTGCAAGAGTCTTTGGGTACTCATCTGAATTTCAGTACTGCCTTTCATCCACAGACAGATGGACAGACTGAAAGAACCAACCAGATAGTGGAAGATATGCTTAGAGCATGCATGATTGATTTTGGAGGCAGTTGGAGTGACCATTTGGCTTTGATTGAATTCACCTACAACAACAGTTATCAATCCAGCATTCAAATGGCTCCTTTTGAAGTATTGTATGGAAGAAGTTATCGTTCCCCATTGTGTTGGGATGAGGTAGGTGAAAAGCAATGGCTCGGACCGGATCTTATTTCAGAATCATCACAGAACATCCGTATTATCCGAGACCGGTTACAAGTAGCTCAATCAAGACAGAAGAGTTATGACGACATAAGGAGAAGAGCATTAGAATTTTAAGTTGGCGAGCATCTATTTCTGAAAGTCTCTCCTACAAGAGGGATTCGAAGATTTGGCATTCATGGCAAGCTGAGTCCGAGATATATTGGTCCGTTCGAGATTCTGGATAGAGTGGGAGAGGTTGCTTATAGATTGGCATTACAGCCTCAATTGTCAGGCGTACACAATGTTTTCCACGTGTCTATGTTACAGAAATATGTGTATGACCCCACTCATATCATTCAGTATGTGGATTTCGAATTGAAGGAAGATTTGACCTATGAAGAAAGACCTATCAAGATTCAGAATCGGAAGCAACAGCAACTCCGGAATCATTCCATACCTATGGTCAAAATTTAGTGGAGTCGGCGTGGAGCTGAGGAAGCTACTTGGGAGTCTGAAGATGCTATGCGGAAGCGGTATCCCGACTTATTCTAGGTGAGCTAATTTTTCCCTATCTCTGTATTAACGTGCAGTGAATTTGGAGGACCAAATTTTTTAAGTGGGGGAGGATGTAATACCCCAAATTCTTCTAGAAATTTAATTAGAAATTTATTTGAATTTAATTAGAAATTATTTGAATTTATTTGAACTTATGGGAATTAATTCAAAATTAATTAGATTAATTCATTAATAAATAGCATAAGTCACATTTCGACTATTTTATAAAAATCCATAAAAATCTCATTCTTTTAGAATCAATTGCGTTTAATAATTTGGTCTTCTATGACTAAGACTAATAAAATCATTAACTAGACCGAATCAGTGGGATTAGTCAAATTTTCACACTTACCTAACCAAATTCGTGCTCAATAGTAACCACCACCTTAAAACATCAAATTCGAGATCATTTCTCAACCAAATTAGGTGATTCCAGGGGCAAATGAAAGGTATTATAGAGAGGATCATTTCCCCTCTCATAATGCCATGAAATTTTGAGCTTATGGGCAGCATTTGGTCGCGCATGGGCTAGGTCAACTTTGGAGGCGGCTGTTTGAATACGCCACTTCAAGGGACGATTTCTCCCTTCCTAGAAAGGATCCAGAATGAGTATGACCTATTAAAAGAAAGTCCCATGTGTCTATTTTCATTTGGTAGCAGTGGTGTTCGCAGAGGATTCCGATCTAAAGAGATCTCTCGCGTTTATTGGAGGAGTGTCCGAGTTCGTGGGTTTTTCTTTGGCCCTCTTTGTTCCTTCGATTAAGGTAGGTACCTTTGACCAAAATCTGCACATGAGTATACCATTTTGATCCTCTCGGAGAGCTCTTTCCATTGGTAGTAAAAGCCCCAGATTCTATTAGGTGTGGAGGGAGATCTCGTGGAAATAGTGAAGGGCTGTCAAACGGGCGTTCTTCGTTCTAACTTCTAAATCTCTCTTCGATTGAGGTAGGTTATAACAGACTAAACTCTAATTAACATATATCGTTGTAATCAGCAGCATGTTAGCTTTCATTTGGCATAGGAAGCCCTAAATTTTATGCATCATATTTAGAGAATTTCTGATTTGAGTAAGAGCATGTCTAGATGTGGTTTATGATGTATTCTTTTGAGTTAAATCATGATTTCGAGTTATTAATCTTGATCCCCATATAGCATGTCATATATGGTTGGAATCAGCGTCGAGTAAGCTTTCTTTTGATATAGAAAGCCCCAATTTTTATAGACCATGCTTAGAGAATTTCGTATTTGATTAGAAGCATGTTAAGACTAGGTTTTTAAGTGTTCTTCCTAGATAGGTTGTGATTTCGATTAGTTTTCCGATGAATTTAGTATTCCAAACCCTTGTAATATTACCCTAGTATGTCTATCAAGAACCCAGGGGCATGGGGTTAAGATCTCAGTCCAATTAGACCCCAATTGGGTGAGATTTCATGGTTTCCGAAAGTCACGTTCGCATATGCAAACGTAGGAGTCGACCCATACACAGACTAGAGTCTGTCTGCGCGAGGGTCGACCCATGGGGTCGACCCATACAACAGCTGCACGAGGGTCGACCCATTGGGTCGACCCAAACAGTAGACGTGCGGGGGGTCGACCCATGGGGTCGACCCATTCAGCAGACAGCAGTCTGTTTGTGCAGGGGTCGACCCCAGGGGTCAACCCACACGCAGGCAGACCCCTGGATTTTCCAGGGTCGACCCATGTGCTGTCAAACCCGATAAGCTTGTTTTTGGCCCGAGGATCGATCCGGACCGTGAGGGGATCGACCCATTCAAGCCTAGTCCAATTGAAAACCATATTTTGAGGAACCAATGGCCCATACATGCAACCCATTGATCTCAAATTAAGCCCGGCGTTCCTCAATCCAAAATTTGAGGAACAAAATGTATAAACCATCCCGATTACTATCTCCACTTCAACGCACACAAATGGTTAATTAGAAACCCATATAATAAAATGGTAATTTTGAAAGTAAATTGCTATCTTGTATTACTGTCTATTGTCATTATTGGCTTGTTCTAGTATCTTGAGTTGCCATCTTGTAATTAACTTATCTCTTGAATTGAGATTTATAATAATTCACGAATCAAGGTATTTTTAAATGGCTGTTACGAAATCAATTAAAAGCCCTTATACCCTGGTAGAATAGACTAATAGCACACTAACAATCTATGTGGCATTACGGCCATTAAACCTAAATTGCTGTCCCTTAGTGCGATTCTACCCGGACACTCTATCCGGCAAGTTAGAATCCGCCATTTTGAGACCCGTATGACCCGGCTACGACCTGAAAATTATGACCAAATCGCTGAGTTATAAGTCACGGATCGACTTGGGCTAATCAGCACATGAGTAGCTCATAGTTGACTGCTTGTCTCCATGAATAGTCTAGTGTAGTCCGTATAAGTATCGTAACTGTGTCTTAAGGTCATGTACTGCTTACTTACCTGAACGGCACTGTCAACTATTCATTCTTGACCTCGTGGACTGAATTTGGTCCAGTTCTTGTAATGCGGCCAATAGTAGCCGTATGTCCTGTCAAACGGCCCAGAAGTGACCGTATACCGAGTTTTTAAGTTAATGAATCCTAGGACATGTTAGTCCTTAAATCTCGTACTTTTGATAGAAATTCCTCTGATTAATTGGCCATTTAACTTGACTGAATGTCTAGACAACGTGAGATCTTGGATCCAATAAATCAATGCCAACGCATCATAAGGGCTCGGTCTGGTCCTGGGGAGAGCGCCCGAAAAATTATTGAGCCCATGGGATGTTATAATGACATGGTGAGGCATTGCACCGAGTGCATGACTAGTGTGACGTCTATGACATGAAAATCTCTTGTTACTCTTGTTACTTGATCGTGCTTGAAATGATGTTTAAATTACTTGCTTGTTGGCCAATTCTCTATTACTATCTCCTGTTGTAAATTCTTGTACTTGTTATCTTGTTAATTCTTGTCATCATATATTTCTTGACCTTGCAAGATCTTTTATTACGTTGTTTCATTGTATCGTCATTTATTTCTTTTATTAGCATGGCATATGAAAATGTAATTAAATTGTTAATCACGTAAACTTGCCTGTTATTTCCTACTGAGCGTCAGCTCATAGTTGTTGTTTTCCCCCTTTCCAGGCTGTTCAAGTGATGATGCGCATACTGATGGGGAGGGGCATGAGTGATATCTTTGAGTGCACCAGTTCTAGAGTTGGAGTTGGCATAGTTATCCTACTTGTAGTTGTGCCTTAGAGTGTGTTTAGTTTCAGTTATGATATTATTGATTGAGTTGTTATTGTCTCAGTTTGTATTAAGTTGGTTTAAGGATATTGTACTAGATTTGGAATATTTCATGATCAATAAGTTATCTCTTTTCTTAGCACCTGTGTAATTGTTTAGTTTAGAATATTTATATGATTTCTAGCTAGTTTCTAACTGTACGACCCGATATTCCGCGTCGGGGCGTGACAGTTTAGGTGGTATCAGAGCCTAGGTTTCACATTCCTAGGTTTTCCTAAGTTCTAGGTTTTCCAAGTTCTAGGGTTCTAAGTGTTATCATAGGACTCCTAACCTTGTTAAAGTCTAAGGACCTGACCTGGTGAGATTGGGTAGAAACTCGGGTTAAGTTCATATCTTAATCGTGTTATTATCTGTTTTTAATGAACCTAAGTAATCTATTCCACGTGTAGGCCTTTGCAATGGCAGCTGATCATGCGGAATGGAGGAACTTGCAGCATACGGTTCAAGGCCTTACTCAGGCTTTGCAACAAGCGGCCCAAGCAGGAGCTGCAAACCATGGCACTGGCGATTTATATCGGAACTTTCGGGGGATGAATCCGCCGAGATTTGCAGGCTCGACTGACCCTGATGAAGCCGAGCATTGGCTGGATGAGATGGGAAGGATATTTGAAGTAATGCAATGTAGCAATCAAGAACGTGTCCTTCTCTCGACCTTTCAACTGGAACGTGATGCAAGGACATGGTGGGAATCGGTAAAGGCGACCCTCGGTGAGCAGCAAGTCACATGGGAGGAGTTCGAGAAATTCTTCAATGGCAAATATTTTTCTGATAAAGTGCAAGAGAAGAAGGCAGCGGAGCTCGCGACTTTGAAGCAGCGAAGTCTATCCGTGGCAGAATATGAAGCTCAGTTTTCTCGACTTTCTCGTTATGCTTCTCACTTAATATCCACTGAGAAAATGAAGGCTAAGCGCTTTCTTAATGGACTGAGGCTGCATTATATCAATCAACTGGCACCGATGGAAATTTTGACTTATTCCTAGATGGTGAGGAAAGCTCAAGTCCTAGAAGATACTCTAGAAATGATGGAGAGAATCCGTGGAAAAAGGCACAAAGAAGGAACAACCTACGGGTTCCGGGAATATCAAACCCGGGTATAGCAAGAAGAGGCCTATTAATGGACCTGGTTCGTGGAGTGGTTCTGGATCGTGGAAGGGTAAGATGCCGAAGCATGAAGACAAGAAGCCTGGCCCTATTGTTCCATTCAAGGGCGTGTGCAAGTTTTATGATCGTCCAGGTCACAAGATGGAGGAGTGCTGGCGCAAGTTGGGCGCCTGTTTGCGATGTGGAAGTAAGGAGCACCATATCCCTAACTGTCCTTTTTTATCGGAGCAAGCTACCCCGGCAAAACCACAAGGCATCAAAAGGCCGCAAGGCAAGCTCCAAGCTTTGCACGCAGATGAAGCAGGAACCGCCGAGGATGGTAGACTCGTCGAAGGTACTCTTATTATACTCGACAAGCCAGCATTTGTTATTTTTGATACTGGTGCCACACATTCATTTATTTCTCAGAGATTTGCTAAGTCTTTAGCTGTGGAACCTGTTTTGATGAATTCTCCGTTAGAAATTTCAACGCCTATTGGTTCTAGATCGGAAATTCAGTATTTCTATCCTTCTAGTAAGGTTATGATTGATGAACAGAATTTACCAGCTGATTTAGTTTGCATGGACATGAAGGATTATGATGTAATCCTAGGAGCAGATTGGTTATCTAGATATGAGGCAGGTGTTCACTGCAGTTATAGCTCTGTGTCTTTTACTAGGCACCCGAGACTTTCTATTGTGGGAGTTAAGCACCATAACTCCGTATCACTTATCTCGGCTCTTCGAGCTGATAAACTGATGAGACGAGGATGCGAGGCTTTTCTAGCCTTTGTCTGTGCAACCCCTGAGCAGCAGATTGAGATTAAGGACATTTCTGTTGTCCGAGATTTTCCTGATGTCTTTCCAGAGGAACTACCAGGACTTCCGCCTGAGCGGGAAGTTATCTTCTCTATTGATCTCATTCCTGGCATATCTCCTATTTCCAAGGCTCCTTATCGTATGTCTCCTATGGAACTGAGAGAATTAAAGTAACAGTTGATGGAATTGCTCGAGAAGGGTTTCATTCGTCCAAGTACTTCCCCTTGGGGAGCCCCTGTATTATTCGTCCAGAAGAAAGATGGTTCGATGAGATTGTGCATCGATTATCGGTAATTGAACCAGCAGACTGTCAAGAACAAATATCCATTGCCGAGGATTGACGAATTATTTGACAAGATAGCGGGAGCTCAGTATTTTTCTAAGATGGATCTTCGATCTGGATATCATCA
The DNA here is from genome assembly GCA_022559845.1 of Amorphophallus konjac. NCBI lineage: Eukaryota > Viridiplantae > Streptophyta > Magnoliopsida > Alismatales > Araceae > Amorphophallus > Amorphophallus konjac. Next base: position 317,026,723 of record CM040123.1, on the reverse strand, counting down.
GTTGCGGATTAAGGAAGAAGATATCTATAAAACAGCTTTCCGCAGCAGGTATGGTCATTTTGAATTTGTCGTTATGCCTTTTGGTCTAACGAATGCACCAGCAGCTTTCATGCAGTTGATGAACAATGTATTTCGGCCCTATCTTAATCAATGGGTCGTGGTATTCATTGATGACATCCTGATTTATTCCAAGAATGAAGAGGAGCATGCTGAACATCTGAGGATGGCATTACAACTATTGAGAGATCATCAGCTATATGCCAAGTTCAGTAAGTGTGAGTTCTGGCTGCAAGAGGTGTCCTTTCTCGGACATATCATCACAAAGGAAGGAATTTATATTGATCCTTCTAAGGTAGAGGCAGTGAAGAATTGGGATCAGCCTACCAGTGTGACTGAAGTTAGAAGTTTCCTAGGCCTGGTAGGCTACTACCGGAGATTTATCGAAGATTTCTCTAAGATTGCGGTACCTATGACAAGATTAACCCGCAAGGAGAACAAATTTGATTGGTCAAAAGATTGCCAGCGAAGCTTTCAGACTTTGAAGGAATGTTTAACTACTGCACCTGTATTGGCTTTACCTTCTGGTGAAGGAGGTTTTGTTGTATACACAGATGCTTCAGGTATCGGTTTAGGCTGTATACTCATGCAGCATGGGAAAGTGATTGCCTATTCTTCTAGGCAGTTGAGGAAGCATGATGAGAATTATCATGTTCATGATTTGGAACTAGCAGCAGTGGTATTCACATTGAAGATATGGAGGCACTACTTGTATGGAGAAACATTCACGGTGTTTTCATATCATAAGAGTCTGAAATATTTATTCTCTCAGAAGGAACTCAATATGAGGCAGTGAAGATGGTTGGAGTATTTGAAAGACTTCGACTTCTCGATTGAGTATCATCCTGGGAAAGGCAATGTTGTGGCAGATGCATTAAGCCGGAAGCCTGTAGCTAAATTGTCAAGTCTCATGTTACAAGAGTGGAAGCTATTGGAACAATTAGCTAGTCTGGATCTGAATATTGACAATGATCGGGTTATGATTGCACAGATTCAACTTAAATCCGAATTGTTGATGGAAATCAAGTCTTTGCAAGATAATGATCCCAAGTTGGTAGAGATCAAAGGAAGCTTGAGCAGTAGACCTGATTTCATGATGGCTGACGATGGAAGATTGTTATTTCAGGGTAGAACTTGTGTACCTGATGTAGCTGAGATCAAGAACAAGATTCTGGAGGAAGCTCATAGATCCAAATACACCATTCATCCTGGAGGCACTAAAATGTTCAAGGATTTGAAGATATCCTTTTGGTGGCCGAATATGAAAAGGGAAGTTGCAGACTTCGTGAGTAGATGTTTAGTTTGTCAGCAAGTCAAGGCTGAACATTTCAGACCGGCAGGAAAGTTGAAACCACTCGACATACCCCAATGGAAGTGGGAAAGTATTGGCATGGATTTCATTCTGGGTCTACCTAGGACTCGTGGTGGATTTGATGCAATATGGGTGATTGTCGACCGATTGACAAAGTCAGCTCATTTCTTACCCATTAAGTCCAAATGGACAGTTGATGTATTGGCTGCTTTATATATGAAAGAAGTGGTAAGACTCCATGGCATTCCAGTCAGCATTGTGTTTGATAGAGATCCCAGATTTACTTCACATTTCTGGAAGGGACTGCAAGAGTCTTTGGGTACTCATCTGAATTTCAGTACTGCCTTTCATCTACAGACAGATGGACAGACTCAAAGAACCAACCAGATAGTGGAAGATATGCTTAGAGCATGCATGATTGATTTTGGAGGCAGTTGGAGTGACCATTTGGCTTTGATTGAATTCGCCTACAACAACAGTTATCAATCCAGCATTCAAATGGCTCCTTTTGAAGTATTGTATGGAAGAAGTTGTCGTTCCCCATTGTGTTGGGATGAGGTAGGTGAAAAGCAATGGCTCGGACCGGATCTTATTTCAGAATCATCACAGAACATCCGTATTATCCGAGACCGGTTACAAGTAGCTCAATCAAGACAGAAGAGTTATGCCGACATAAGGAGAAGAGCATTAGAATTTTAAGTTGGCGAGCATCTATTTCTGAAAGTCTCTCCTACAAGAGGGATTCGAAGATTTGACATTCATGGCAAGCTGAGTCCGAGATATATTGGTCCGTTCGAGATTCTGGATAGAGTGGGAGAGGTTGCTTATAGATTGGCATTACCGCCTCAATTGTCAGGCGTACACAATATTTTCCACGTGTCTATGTTACGGAAATATATGTATGACCCCACTCATATCATTCAGCATGTGGATTTCGAATTGAAGGAAGATTTGACCTATGAAGAAAGACCTATCAAGATTCAGGATCGGAAGCAACAGCAACTCCGGAATCGTTCCATACCTATGGTCAAAATTTAGTGGAGTCGGCGTGGAGCTGAGGAAGCTACTTGGGAGTCTGAAGATACTATGCGGAAGCGGTATCCCGACTTATTCTAGGTGAGCTAATTTTTCCCTATCTCTGTATTAACGTGCAGTGAATTTGGAGGACCAAATTCTTTAAGTGGGGGAGGGTGTAATACCCCAAATTCTTCTAAAATTTAATTAGAAATTTATTTGAATTTAATTAGAAATTATTTGAACTTATTTGAACTTATGGGAATTAATTTGAAATTAATTAGATTAATTCTTTAATAAATAGAATAAGTCACATTTCGACTATTTTATAAAAATCCATAAAAATCATATTCTTTTAGAATCAATTGCTTTTAATAATTTGGTCTTCTATGACTAAGCCTAATAAAATCATTAACTATGCCGAATCAGTGGGATTAGTCAAATTTTCACACTTACCTAACCAAATTCGTGCTCAATAGTAACCACCACCTTAAAACATCAAATTCGAGATCATTTCTCAACCAAATTAGGTGATTCAAGGGGCAAATGAAAGGTATTATAGAGAGGATCATTTCCCCTCTCATAATGCCATGAAATTTTGAGCTTATGGGGAGCATTTGGTCGCGCATGGGCTAGGTCAACTTTGGCGGCGGTGGTTTGAACACGCCACTTTAAGGGACGATTTCTCCCTTCCTGGAAGGATCCAGAATGAGTATGACCTATTAAAAGAAAGTCCCATGTGTCTATTTTCATTTGGTAGCAGTGGTGTTCGCAGAGGATTCCGATCTAGAGAGATCTCTCGCGTTTATTGGAGGAGTGTCCGAGTTCGTGGGTTTTTCTTTGGCCCTCTTTGTTCCTTCGATTAAGGTAGGTACCCTCGACCAAAATCTACACATGAGTATACCATTTTGATCCTCTCGGAGAGCTCTTTCCATTGGTAGTAAAAGCCCCAGATTCTATTAGGTGTGGAGGGAGATCTCGTGGAAATAGTGAAGGGCTGTCAAACGGGCGTTCTTCGTTCTAACTTCTAAATCTCTCTTCGATTGAGGTAGGTTATAACAGACTAAACTCTAACTAACATATATGGTTGTAATCAGCAGCATGTTAGCTTTCATTTGGCAGAGAAAGCCCTAAATTTTATGCATCATATTTAGAGAATTTCTGATTTGAGTAAGAGCATGTCTAGACGTGGTTTATGATGTATTCTTTTGAGTTAAATTATGATTTCGAGTTATTAATCTTGATCCCCATATAGCATGTCATATATGGTTGGAATCAGCGTCGAGTAAGCTTTCTTTTGATATAGAAAGTCCCAATTTTTATAGACCATGCTTAGAGAATTTCGTATTTGATTAGAAGCATGTTAAGACTAGATTTTTAAGTGTTCTTCCTAGATAGGTTGTGATTTCGATTGGTTTTCCGATGAATTTAGTATTCCAAACCCTTGTAATATTACCCTAGTATGTCTATCAAGAACCCAGGGGCATGGGGTTAAGATCTCAGTACAATTAGACCCCAATTGGGTGAGATTTCATGGTTTCCGAAAGTCACGTTCGCATCTGCGAACGTAGGGGTCGACCCATACACAGACTAGAGTCTGTCTGCGCGAGGGTCGACCCATGGGGTCGACCCATACAACAACTGCACGAGGGTCGACCCATTGGGTCGACCCAAACAGTAGACGTGCGGGCGGTCGACCCATGGGGTCGACCCATTCAGCAGACAGCAGTCTGTTTGTGCAGTGGTCGACCCCAGGGGTCAACCCACATGCAGGTAGACCCCTGGATTTTCCAGGGGTCGACCCATGTGCTGTCAAACCCGATAAGCTTGTTTTTGGCCCGAGGATCGATCCGAACCGTGAGGGGATCGACCTATTCAAGCCTAGTCCAATTGAAAACCATATTTTGAGGAACCAATGGCCCATACATGCAACCCATTGATCTCAAATTAAGCCCGGCGTTCCTCAATCCAAAATTTGAGGAACAAAATGTATAAACCATCCCGATTACTATCTCCACTTCAACGCACACAATAGTTAATTAGAAACCCATATAATAAAATGGTAATTTTGAAAGTAAATTGATGTCTTGTATTACTGTCTATTGTCATTATTGGCTTGTTCTAGTATCTTGAGTTGCCATCTTGTAATTAACTTATCTCTTGAATTGAGATTTATAATAATTCATGAATCAATGTATTTTAAAATGGCTGTTAGGAAATCAATTAAAAGCCCTTATACCCCGGTAGAATAGACTAATAGCACACTAACAATCTACATGGCATTACGGCCATTAAACCTAAATTGTTGTCCCTTAGTGCGATTCTACCCGGACACTATATCCGGCAAGTTAGAATCCGCCATTTTGAGACCCGTATGACCCTGCTACGACCTGAAAATTGTGACCAAATCGCAGAGTTGTAAGTCACGGATCGACTTGGGCTAATCAGCACATGAGTAGCTCATAGTTGACTGCTTGTCTCCATGAACGGTCTAGTGTAGTCCGTATAAGTATCGTAATTGTGTCTTAAGGTCATGTACTGCTTACTTACCTGAACGGCACTGTCAACCGTTCATTCTTGACCTCGTGGACTGAATTTGGTCCAGTTCTTGTAATGCGGCCAATAGTATCCGTATGTCCTGTCAAACGGCCCAGAAGTGACTGTATACCGAGTTTTTAAGTTAATGAATCCTAGGACATGTTAGTCCTTAAATCTCGTACTTTTGACATAAATTCCTCTGATTAATTGGCCATTTAACTTGACTGAATGTCTAGACAACGTGGGATCTTGGATCCAATAAATCAATGCCAACGCATCATAAGGGCCCGGTCTGGTCCTGGGGAGAGCGCCCGAAAATTTATTGAGCCCATGGGATGTTATAATGACATGGTGAGGCATTGCACCGAGTGCATGACTAGTGTGACGTCTATGACATGAAAATCTCTTGTTACTCTTGTTACTTGATCGTGCTTGAAATGATGTTTAAATTACTTGCTTGTTGGCCAATTCTCTATTACTATCTCCTGTTGTAAATTCTTGTACTTGTTATCTTGTTAATTCTTGTCATCATATATTTCTTGACCTTGCAAGATCTTTTATTACGTTGTTTCATTGTATCGTCATTTATTTCTTTTATTAGCATGGCATATGAAAATGTAATTAAATTGTTAATCACGTAAACTTGCCTGTTATTTCCTACTGAGCGTCAGCTCATAGTTGTTGTTTTCCCCCTTTCCATGCTGTTCAAGTGATGATGCGCATACTGATGGGGAGGGGCAGGAGTGATATCTTTGAGTGCACCAGTTCTAGAGTTGGAGTTGGCATAGTTATCCTACTTGTAGTTGTGCCTTAGAGTGTGTTTAGTTTCAGTTATGATATTATTGATTGAGTTGTTATTGTCTCAGTTTGTATTAAGTTGGTTTAAGGATATTGTACTAGATTTGGAATATTTCATGATCAATAAGTTATCTCTTTTCTTAGCACCTGTGTAATTGTTTTGTTTAGAATATTATATGATTTCTAGCTAGTTTCTAACTGTACGACCCGATATTCGCGTCGGGGCGTGACAGTTTAGGTGGTATCAGAGCCTAGGTTTCACATTCCTAGGTTTTCCTAAGTTCTAGGTTTTCCAAGTTCTAGGGTTCTAAGTGTTATCATAGGACCCCTAACCTTGTTAAAGTCTAAGGACCTGACCTGGTGAGATTGGGTAGAAACTCGGGTTAAGTTCATATCTTAATCGTTTTATTATCTGTTTTTAATGAACCTAAGTAATCTATTCCACGTGTAGGCCTTTGCAATGGCAGCTGATCATGCGGAATGGAGGAACTTGCAGCATACGGTTCAAGGCCTTACTCAGGCTTTGCAACAAGCGGCCCAAGCAGGAGCTGCAAACCATGGCACTGGCGATTTATATCGAAACTTTCGGGGGATGAATCCGCCGAGATTTGCGGGCTCGACTGACCCTGATGAAGCCGAGCATTGGCTGGATGAGATGGGAAGGATATTTGAAGTAATGCAATGTAGCAATCAAGAACGTGTCCTTCTCTCGACCTTTCAATTGGAACCTGATGCAAGGACATGGTGGGAATCGGAAAAGGCGACCCTCGGTGAGCAGCAAGTCACATGGGAGGAGTTTGAGGAATTCTTCAATGGCAAATATTTTTCTGATAAAGTGTAAGAGAAGAAGGCAGCGGAGTTCGCGGCTTTGAAGCAGCGAAGTCTATCCGTGGCAGAATATGAAGCTCAGTTTTCTCGACTTTCTCGTTATGCTACTCACTTAATATCCACTGAGAAAATGAAGGCTAAGCGCTTTCTTAATGGACTGAGACTGCATTATATCAATCGACTGGCACCGATGGAAATTTTGACTTATTCCGAGATGGTGAGGAAAGCTCAAGTCCTGGAAGATACTCTAGAAATGATGGAGAGAATCCATGGAAAAAGGCACAAAGAAGGAACAACCTATGGGTTCCGGGAATATCAAACCCGGGTATAGCAAGAAGAGGCCTATTAATGGACCTGGTTCGTGGAGTGGTTCTGGATCGTGGAAGGGCAAGATGCCGAAGCATGAAGATAAGAAGCCTGGCCTATTGTTCCATTCAAGGGCGTGTGCAAGTTTTGTGATCGTCCTGGTCACAAGATGGAGGAGTGCTGGCGCAAGCTGGGCGCCTGTTTGCGATGTGGAAGTAAGGAGCACCGTATCCCTAATTGTCCTTTTTTATCGGAGCAAGCTACCCCGGCAAAACCACAAGGCATCAAAAGGCCGCAAGGCAAGCTCCAAGCTTTGCACGCAGATGAAGCAGGAACCGCCGAGGATGGTGGACTCGTCGAAGGTACTCTTATTATACTCGACAAGCCAGCATCTGTTATTTTTGATACTGGTGCCACACATTCATTTATTTCTCGAAGATTTGCTAAGTCTTTAGCTGTGGAACCTGTTTTGATGAATTCTCCGTTAGAAATTTCAATGCCTATTGGTTCTAGATCGGAAATTCAGTATTTCTATCCTTCTAGTAAGGTTATGATTGATGAACAGAATTTACCAGCTGATTTAGTTTGCATGGACATGAAGGATTATGATGTAATCCTAGGAGCAGATTGGTTAGCTAGATATGAGGCAGGTGTTCACTGCAGTTATAGCTCTGTGTCTTTTACTAGGCACCCGAGACTTTCTTTTGTGGGAGTTAAGCACCATAACTCCGTATCACTTATCTCGGCTCTTCGAGCTGATAAACTGATGAGACGAGGATGCGAGGCTTTTCTAGCCTTTGTCTGTGCAACCCCTGAGCAGTTGTAATACCCCGATTATTTATTAAGTTTTATTGAGCTTTTATTAATTAAAAATTGAATTAAAATGAATTAATGTTTGAATTTCGAAATATTAATATTTAATTCATTAGAAAATAGAACCTATAAAATTTGACTCCCTTAGAAAAATCTGTAAAAATAGTAATTGGGTAAAAGATCATTTTTATAGCAATTTTATCTTCTGGACTTGACCCAAATTAATTACGTAACCTTGTCTAATTAGAGGATTAATCCTGAATTTGACTTTCACCTACCCTTTACCTAATCGTAACTTAAAACGTGAAATTCGACCTTATTACTCAACCAAATGATCTGAAATCAAGGGCAAATGGAAGGCGAAGAGGTAAGGAACATTTACCCTCAATCAATTTGAGGTAAACCTAGCCCTAAAACGTGCTGCCGACATAGACTTGGTCGAGTCAAGGATTCCAGCGCCGTTTCTAACACGAAACTTGCAGCGCCAAATACTCTCAACTCCGAAAGCTCCAGAAGCCCCATGACCTATAGAAATGTAGCTCTTCAACTCTAGTTTCATTTGGTAGCTGGGTCAGCCGACGAGGAGTCCAGATGTGGGAGCATTCGTCGTTTTGGTGGAGGGTGTTGGTAGTTCGTCGTTCTTCATCTCCAGCCCTTTTATCCGTCGATTAAGGTAGGTACCCTTAACCAAATGAGACTTGTAAATATAGTATCTTGATCAGCTCAACGAGATCTATCCAATGGGACTGAAAGCTCCAAATTTCATTAGGTATCCGTGGAGATATCGAGCTTTTTGTGAGCTGCTGTCAAGCTTGTTCTTCATTCTAGGGTTTCGAAGTCTTTCTCCGATTTGAGGTAGGTTATAACAGCCCAACTTCTAATTAATATACATGAATGTAATCAGTAGCTTGTTATCTTTCTTTTGACACCAAAATCCCCAAATTCCGTTGTGTATGTTGGGAGAATTTTTAGATTTAGTGGAAGTATGTCAAGAATTAGGTCTTCTTGTGTTCTTCATAGAATCGGTTGTGATTAAGTGGGTTTCTGATGAAATTCGTGCTTTAAAACTCATGTATTATGACCCTCATATGTCTAGTAAGATTCCTATAGCATGTGGTTATGTTTCCAACTCAATTGGACCACAATTGGGTGAGTTTTTGTGCTTTCCGAAAGTTCTGCCATTGCTGTTCTTGCAGGGGTCGACCCCTGGGGTCGACCCATTTTCTGGGCAGCCCTGCAGGCCCGAGGGTCGACCCCAGGGGTCGACCCATCCTGTCCCTGCAAGGGGTCGACCCCTGGGGTCGACCCATCTGCAGAAAGTGTGGGGGTCGACCCCAGGGGTCGACCCATCTCAGCAGGCAGACCCCAAGGGTCGACCCATCCAGCAGGTCAGACCCCAGGGGTCGACCCATGTACCAGAAACCCAGTTTTCATCATTTTGCGACCCGTGGATCGATCCGGATCATTAGGGGATCTACCCATTGAACTTAGACCAATTGAAAGCTATACTTTTGAAGAACCAGTGACCTGTTCTGGAAACCTTATGATTTCAATTTACATTGGTTCCTACTTACAAATATAGTGTAAAAACATGTCGTTTACCATCTTCATTTCGACTCATACATTGGTTAAATAGAAACCCACATAATTAGTGGTTAATGGTGTAATTAAATCTCTGTTAATGCATTCTTTTTCCTTCCTGTACAAGCTTGTTCCTTTACCTTATCATCTTGAATCAGCTTTTGGCAATTGTCTTAATGCAAATGATAATGGATAATCTTTGACATATTAACTTGATAATTAGGATTAATATGTTGATTAGCTTGTTGGATAGCTGCTGTACTACAGTAGCGCAGCATGATTAACTCTTATTGTGACTTGGTTTTCAATCTTCTTGATGATTGTGCTTACCTTGAAATTCTAAAATGAATCTCCTTCCTACTTGAAATTGTTATTGCTACATGGTTCAAACCTTGGAATTCTGGCCATAAATTGTGGAAGTCTAGATTCGTGGGATCTTTGATCCAAAGAAATTAATGCCTGGCAAACAATTAAGGGCTCAGTCTAGTCCTGGGAGGAGCACCCGAACACTACGTGTACCCCCGGGGAGGTGATTGACTAGGTGTGGCATTTGTCACCAGTACTATGACATGGGTTAAATCTAGGACTGGCCACTACTCTCTACTACTCTCCACTACTCTCTACTACTTTTCACTTTCCACTCTTCACTATTCTATACTCTACTTGTTGTTACTTACTTGCTGTTACTCGGATGTGGAAATGAAATTACATACGTGCTTGACATGACTTGAATTATCTCGATATTGCCAACTCTTTATCGTTATCTCATGTAGTAAATTCTTGTCTTCGTTATTTCTCTTAAGTATTACCATCATGTTCCTTTATATTTCTTGACCTTGCAAGATCTTTAAATTTTGTTTCATTATATCATCATTACTCTTTTATTGCATTATCCTTTGTAGCATGATATTTTGAAAATGTAATTAAACTGCTAATCACTTATACATATCTGTTATTTCCTACTGAGCGTTAGCTCATAGTTGTTGTTTCCCCCTTTCCAGGCTTTTCAAGTGACGCGCTTACCGATGGGGAAGGGCAGGAGTGATGTTTTGAGTGTATCAGTTAGTTGTGTTAAAAGTGTGTTGTGCTTCAGTTATATTATTGTGGTTTAGAGTTGTTATCCCAGTTGTATTGAGTTGATTTGAGGATTATGTACCAGTTATGTTTTGTTTAATGGTCAATAAGTTATTTCCATTTCTTAGCATTTGTATATATTTAGATTAGTTCTCTCTCTTTCCAGCTCGTTTCTAACTGTACGTCCCGATATTCCGCGTCTGGGACGTGACAGCAGCAGATTGAGATTAAGGACATTTCTGTTGTCCGAGATTTTCCTGATGTCTTTCCAGAGGAACTACCAGGACTTCCGCCTGAGTGGGAAGTTATCTTCTCTATTGATCTCATTCTGGCATATCTCCTATTTCCAAGGCTCCTTATCGTATGTCTCCTACGGAACTGAGAGAATTAAAGCAACAGTTGATGGAATTGCTCGAGAAGGGTTTCATTCGTCCAAGTACTTCCCCTTGGGGAGCCCCTGTATTATTCGTCCGGAAGAAAGATGGTTCGATGAGATTGTGCATCGATTATCGGTAATTGAACCAGCAGACTGTCAAGAACAAATATCCATTGCCGAGGATTGACGAATTATTTGACAAGATAGCGGGAGCTCAGTATTTTTCTAAGATGGATCTTCGATCTGGATGTCATCAGTTGCGGATTAAGGAAGAAGATATCTATAAAACAGCTTTCCGCAGCAGGTATGGTCATTTTGAATTTGTCGTTATGCCTTTTGGTCTAACGAATGCACCAGCAGCTTTCATGCAGTTGATGAACAATGTATTTCGGCCCTATCTTAATCAATGGGTCGTGGTATTCATTGATGACATCCTGATTTATTCCAAGAATGAAGAGGAGCATGCTGAACATCTGAGGATGGCATTACAACTATTGAGAGATCATCAGCTATATGCCAAGTTCAGTAAGTGTGAGTTCTGGCTGCAAGAGGTGTCCTTTCTCGGACATATCATCACAAAGGAAGGAATTTATATTGATCCTTCTAAGGTAGAGGCAGTGAAGAATTGGGATCAGCCTACCAGTGTGACTGAAGTTAGAAGTTTCCTAGGCCTGGCAGGCTACTACCGGAGATTTATCGAAGATTTCTCTAAGATTGCGGTACCTATGACAAGATTAACCCGCAAGGAGAACAAATTTGATTGGTCAGAAGATTGCCAGCGAAGCTTTCAGACTTTGAAGGAATGTTTAACTACTGCACCTGTATTGGCTTTACCTTCTGGTGAAGGAGGTTTTATTGTATACACGGATGTTTCAGGTATCGGTTTAGGCTGTATACTCATGCAGCATGGGAAAGTGATTGCCTATTCTTCTAGGCAGTTGAGGAAGCATGAAGAGAATTATCATGTTCATGATTTGGAACTAGCAGCAGTGGTATTCACATTGAAGATATGGAGGCACTACTTGTATGGAGAAACATTCACGGTGTTTTCATATCATAAGAGTCTGAAATATTTATTCTCTCAGAAGGAACTCAATATGAGGCAGTGAAGATGGTTGGAGTATTTGAAAGACTTCGACTTCTCGATTGAGTATCATCCTGGGAAAGGCAATGTTGTGGCAGATGCATTAAGTCGGAAGCCTGAAGCTAAATTGTCAAGTCTCATGTTACAAGAGTGGAAGCTATTGGAACAATTAGCTAGTCTGGATCTGAATATTGACAATGATCGGGTTATGATTGCACAGATTCAACTTAAACCCAAATTGTTGATGGAAATCAAGTCTTTGCAAGATAATGATCCCAAGTTGGTAGAGATCAAAGGAAGCTTGAGCAGCAGACCTGATTTCATGATGGCTGACGATGGAAGATTATTATTTCAGGGTAGAACTTGTGTACCTGATGTAGCTGAGATCAAGAACAAGATTCTGGAGGAAGCTCATAGATCCAAATACACCATTCATCCTGGAGGCATTAAAATGTTCAAGGATTTGAAGATATCCTTTTGGTGGCCGAATATGAAAAGGGAAGTTGCAGACTTCGTGAGTAGATATTTGGTTTGTCAGCAAGTCAAGGTTGAACATTTCAGACCGGCAGGAAAGTTGAAACCACTCGACATACCCCAATGGAAGTGGGAAAGTATTGGCAGGGATTTCATTATGGGTCTACCTAGGACTCGTGGTGGATTTGATGCAATATGGGTGATTGTCGACCGATTGACAAAGTCAGCTCATTTCTTACCCATTAAGTCCAAATGGACAGTTGATGTATTGGCTGCTTTATATAAGAAAGAAGTGGTAAGACTCCATGGCATTCCAGTCAGCATTGTGTATGATAGAGATCCCAGATTTACTTCACATTTCTGGAAGGGACTGCAAGAGTCTTTGGGTACTCATCTGAATTTCAGTACTGCCTTTCATCCACAGACAGATGGACAGACTGAAAGAACCAGCAGATAGTGGAAGATATGCTTAGAGCATGCATGATTGATTTTGGAGGCAGTTGGAGTGACCATTTGGCTTTGATTGAATTCGCCTACAACAACAGTTATCAATCCAGCATTCAAATGGCTCCTTTTGAAGTATTGTATGGAAGAAGTTGTCGTTCCCCATTGTGTTGGGACGAGGTAGGTGAAAAGCAATGGTTCGGACCGGATCTTATTTCAGAATCATCACAGAACATCCGTATTATCCGAGACCGGTTACAAGTAGCTCAATCAAGACAGAAGAGTTATACCGACATAAGGAGGAGAGCATTAGAATTTTAAGTTGGCGAGCATCTATTTCTGAAAGTCTCTCCTACAAGAGGGATTCGAAGATTTGGCATTCATGGCAAGCTGAGTCCGAGATATATTGCTCCGTTCGAGATTCTGGATAGAGTGGGAGAGGTTGCTTATAGATTGGCATTACCGCCTCAATTGTCTGGCGTACATAACATTATCCACGTGTCTATGTTACGGAAATATGTGTATGACCCCACTCATATCATTCAGCATGTGGATTTCGAATTGAAGGAAGATTTGACCTATGAAGAAAGACCTATCAAGATTCAGGATCGGAAGCAACAGCAACTCCGGAATCGTTCCATACCTATGGTCAAAATTTAGTGGAGTCGGTGTGGAGCTGAGGAAGCTACTTGGGAGTCTGAAGATACTATGCGGAAGCGGTATCCCGACTTATTCTAGGTGAGCTAATTTTTCCCTATCTCTGTATTAACGTGCAGTGAAGTTGGAGGACCAAATTCTTTAAGTGGGGGAGGGTGTAATACCCCAAATTCTTCTAGAAATTTAATTAGAAATTTATTTGAATTTAATTAGAAATTATTTGAATTTATTTGAACTTATGGGAATTAATTCGAAATTAATTAGATTAATTCTTTAATAAATAGAATAAGTCACATTTTGACTATTTTATAAAAATCCATAAAAATCATATTCTTATAGAATCAATTGTGTTTAATAATTTGGTCTTCTATGACTAAGCCTAATAAAATCATTAACTAGGCCGAATCAGTGGGATTAGTCAAATTTTCACACTTACCTAACCAAATTCGTGCTCAATAGTAACCACCACCTTAAAACATCAAATTCGAGATCATTTCTCAACCAAATTAGGTGATTCCAGGGGCAAATGAAAGGTATTATAGAGAGGATCATTTCCCCTCTCATAATGCCATGAAATTTTGAGCTTATGGGGAGCATTTGGTCGCGCATGGGCTAGGTCAACTTTGGCGGCGGCGGTTTGAATACGCCACTTCAAGGGACGATTTCTCCCTTCCTGGAAGGATCCAGAATGAGTATGACCTATTAAAAGAAAGTCCCATGTGTCTATTTTCATTTGGTAGCAGTGGTGTTCGCAGAGATTCCGATCTAGAGAGATCTCTCGCGTTTATTGGAGGAGTGTCCGAGTTCGTGGGTTTTTCTTTGGCCCTCTTTGTTCTTCGATTAAGGTAGGTACCTTCGACCAAAATCTGCACATGAGTATACCATTTTGATCCTCTCGGAGAGCTCTTTCCATTGGTAGTAAAAGCCCTAGATTCTATTAGGTGTGGAGGGAGATCTCGTGGAAATAGTGAAGGGCTGTCAAACGGGCATTCTTCGTTCTAACTTCAAATCTCTCTTTGATTGAGGTAGGTTATAACATACCAAACTCTAATTAACATATATGGTTGTAATCAGCAGCATGTTAGCTTTCATTTGACATAGAAAACCCTAAATTTTATGCATCATGTTTAGAGAATTTCTGATTTGAGTAAGAGCATGTCTAGACGTGGTTTATGATGTATTCTTTTGAGTTAAATCATGATTTCGAGTTATTAATCTTGATCCCCATATAGCATGTCATATATGGTTGGAATCAGCGTCGAGTAAGCTTTCTTTTGATATAGAAAGCCCCAATTTTTATAGATCATGCTTTGAGAATTTCGTATTTGATTAGAAGCATGTTAAGACTAGGTTTTTAAGTGTTCTTCCTAGATAGGTTGTGATTTCGATTAGTTTTCCGATTAATTTAGTGTTCCAAACCCTTGTAATATTACCCTAGTATGTCTATCAAGAACCCAGGGGCATGGGGTTAAGATCTCAGTCCAATTAGACCCCAATTGGGTGAGATTTCATGGTTTCCGGAAGTCACGTTCGCATCTGCGAACGTAGGGGTCGACCCAGACACAGACTAGAGTCTGTCTGCGCGAGGGTCGACCCATGGGGTCGACCCATACAGCAGCTGCACGAGGGTCGACCCATTGGGTCGACCCAAACAGCAGACGTGCGGGGGGTCGACCCATGGGGTCGACCCATTCAGCAGACAGCAGTCTATTTGTGTAGGGGTCGACCCCAGGGGTCAACCCACACGCAGGCAGACCCCTGGATTTTCCAGGGGTCGACCCATGTGCTGTCAAACCCGATAAGCTTGTGTTTGGCCCGAGGATCGATCCGGACCGTGAGGGGATCGACCCATTCAAGCCTAGTCTAATTGAAAACCATATTTTGAGGAACCAATGGCCCATACATGCAACCCATTGATCTCAAATTAAGCCCGGTGTTCCTCAATCCAAAATTTAAGGAACAAAATGTATAAACCATCCCGATTACTATCTCCACTTCAACGCACACAAATGGTTAATTAGAAACCCATATAATAAAATGGTAATTTTGAAAGTAAATTGATGTCTTGTATTACTGTCTATTGTCATTATTGGCTTGTTCTAGTATCTTGAGTTACCATCTTGTAATTAACTTATCTCTTGAATTGAGATTTATAATAATTCATGAATAAAGGTATTTTTAAATGGCAGTTAGGAAATCAATTAAAAGCCCTTATACCCTGGTAGAATAAACTAATAGCACACTAACAATCTATATGGCATTACGGCCATTAAACCTAAATTGCTGTCCCTTAGTGCGATTCTACCCGGACACTCTATCCGGCAAGTTAGAATCCGCCATTTTGAGACCCGTATGACCCGGCTACGACCTGGAAATTATGACCAAATCGCTGAGTTATAAGTCATAGATTAACTTGGGCTAATCAGCACATGAGTAGCTCATAGTTGACCACTTGTCTCCATGAACGGTCTAGTGTAGTCCGTATAAGTATCGTAATTGTGTCTTAAGGTCACGTACTGCTTACTTACCTGAACGGCACTGTCAACCATTCATTCTTGACCTCGTGGACTGAATTTGGTCTAGTTCTTGTAATGCGGCCAATAGTAGCCGTATGTCCTGTCAAACGGCCCAGAAGTGACCGTATACCGAGTTTTTAAGTTAATGAATCCTAGGACATGTTAGTCCTTAAATCTCGTACTTTTGACAGAAATTCCTCTGATTAATTGGCCATTTAACTTGACTGAATGTCTAGACAACGTGGGATCTTGGATCCAATAAATCAATGCCAACGCATCATAAGGGCCCGGTCTGGTCCTAGGGAGAGCGCCCGAAAAATTATTGAGCCCATGGGATGTTATAATGACATGGTGAGGCATTACACCGAGTGCATGACTAGTGTGACGTCTATGACATGAAAATCTCTTGTTACTCTTGTTACTTGATCGTGCTTGAAATGATGTTTAAATTACTTGCTTGTTGGCCAATTCTCTATTACTATCTCCTGTTGTAAATTCTTGTACTTGTTATCTTGTTAATTCTTGTCATCATATATTTCTTGACCTTGCAAGATCTTTTATTACGTTGTTTCATTGTATCGTCATTTATTTCTTTTATTAGCATGGCATATGAAAATGTAATTAAATTGTTAATCACGTAAACTTGCCTGTTATTTCCTACTGAGCGTCAGCTCATAGTTGTTGTTTCCCCCTTTCCAGGCTGTTCAGGTGATGATGCGCATACCGATGGGGAGGGGCAGGAGTGATATCTTTGAGTGCATCAGTTCTAGAGTTGGAGTTGGCATAGTTATCCTACTTGTAGTTGTGCCTTAGAGTGTGTTTAGTTTCAGTTATGATATTATTGATTGAGTTGTTATTGTCTCAGTTTGTATTAGGTTGGTTTAAGGATATTGTACTAGATTTGGAATATTTCATGATCAATAAGTTATCTCTTTTCTTAGCACCTGTGTAATTGTTTAGTTTAGAATATTTATATGATTTCTAGCTAGTTTCTAACTGTACGACCCGATATTCCGCGTCGGGGCATGACAGGGTCGCTCATGGAAAGGCTAGGGGTGCCCCCTCTTTCTTCAGCCGCTGTCTCCTCGGATGACGTGGATGGTCCTCCCGTGGTGCCCTCAGTAATAACATTGGCGGCCAAGGCCATCTGGTGAGGACACCCGAGCAAGAATACGGCTCAACTCAGAGAGCCGCCGGTACCGGACACACAGCACGACTCGGTCGACACCGACCTCTTTGTTGCTGGGGGACAGTCTAGAGTCTCCCCTAGAGCTTTGACACTTAATATGTATTTTTGTATGTACATGTATTTTGTACGTATTTGGGTTGTATTTGAATTTTGTATGTATTTGGTATCTTGTACGTACTTGGTCGTATTTTGTATTGTGTAAGTCTTAGGTGTGTCTTTGGCATGTATTTGGGTTTGCATCATTTTGGGATTTCAAATTTCAAATGGGTTCGAATTCAAACTCCAAGGAGGGAGAATGGAGCCCATAGAATTTAAATTTCAAATGGGTCAAACACAAACTCCATGGAGCAATGATGGAGCCCATAGAATTTAAATTTCAAATGGGTTCAAATCTAAACTCCAAGGAGGGAAGATGGAGCCCATAGAATTTAAATTTCAAATGAGTCAAACACAAACTCCAAGGAGCAATGATAGAGCCCATAGAATTTAAATTTCAAATGGATTCAAATTCAAACTCCAAGGAGAGAAGGTGGAGCCCAAACTCTATATATTATCATTTATTCCCCCCCTTGAGGGTTTTTGATGAATGAATGAAATTAGAAATTTGCCAAGAGCATTTCCTTCTTCTTCCTCCCCTCCCCTCTAGGGTGTGACACCCTCTATCTCTCCTCTCCCTCTTCCTCTTCCCTTGGGAGCAACTCCTAAGGTCTATTACAGGTTTCTTGATGCTCACTCTACTGGGAGGTGACTTCCCCAACCTCTCCTCATGTCCGGAGTTCATGGATCAAAGGTTGCTACAAGTTCGGGGGAGATAGCCCTTGCTGCCCTACGCACCAGTCTTGGTTGTCTGCCTGCAGAATTGGGCTACAAAGATCAGGTTGGAACCCTTCCTTCCCGTCCTCATATCCCCTCAGCATCTTCTTGACTTTTCTTCCTCTCCCTGTCCCCAAGACACTCTCGAAAAACCCCATGCCAAAATTCATCCATTTGAGATAATTTCCTTTGTGAGCCTTTTACCTGCGCTGGCTGCCCCTGTGCAGACCTCCATAAAACCTGAACCCTGAAGATCACCTTGGTACACCCCTTTCCCAACCTCAGATCATGTTTACCTCTTCAGAGTTTTTCTTTCTCCATATGTCCCCTATACCCAGTTAAAATGTCATTCCAAAACTCCATCGGTGGTCAAACTTCTTGTCAGAGCCCGTTTTGTTGCGCAGACTGGCCCTGTGCAGCCCGATGAGATAGAACTAGACCAAAGTAATTTTCCCGACCCTCAAATCCTTTCCAAATGCTATAAAAATTTATACACGTCCTCCCCACATTCTAAAACTTCCACCATAAAAATTTAAAGTCAATCAGAGCCCGTTTGCCTCGTGCACTACAATCCTACTTTTCTGTCTCCCTGTTGGTCTACACAGGCCTGCAGACTGAGCTCTGCTTTCCAGTGCCTCCCGGGCCCAAAACCGCCACTGTACTCCACCCCACCCATGCTACCCAGTCATCCTACATCTATCAGATATCCACCAGGGAAAACCCCGCCCCATTCACCTGCAATAAGCCCCGGTTCCAGCCCAATCTTCGGTCCCCTGTCCTGCTGCCAGCACACAGTCCAGATTGCGCAGGGTTGGCTTCAAAATATGCTTTGCCTTCCACGGTACCCAATTGCAGTTGCCACTCCACCGGCGTCCCTAGGACATCCCTAGCAACGTCCACGCAAAGTTCCGTGACCAGAGGACGTGAAGAAAGTGGTGTACCAGGCTCATCTTCTTCCTGCCTCCTAGCGCGCGCGTAGACCGGCGAGCTATCTGCCCGCCACTCAAGGCCACTGCGAGGTTCCAGCCGGTGCCGTCGACTTCCCTCTTCATCCAGGAGGCTCCCCATCCACAACAGCGTACCTCCAGGGACGTTGGTGCGTTCCTTGGCCTCCGTGACGTGCCATCCTTACTGCTGGTCCCTGTTCATACCGGTTCGTAGCGGTTCGTGGATGACAAGCTACACCGACCCGTGGCCCGTCACCCCACTTCGCACGACCCCTGGATCGCTGTGTAGCCTTTTACCTCCCTGCGAGGAGTGGGCTTTTGTTTGGGTTGTACTTGTTTAGCTCTTGTGCCGGTTGGTTAAGGATTTGGCCGGGTTTCTTCCCTACGCCCCAAGCGTGGAGGTGCGCGTCTGCTCCCCCCCTTGGTTAGCTTGCTTATTTAGTATTTACTCTTGATGCCGTTGCTTGTGAGATCATGGGTGCGTAGCTACCATATTTACTTATATCGCTGCCACGGTGAGAGAGTGTGACCGTCCCGTGATTCATCCGAGTCACGAGTGTGGAGTTGCCGACCCTAGACTCGCCGGTTTCTCAACCGTGCGGATCGACGCGCTTCCCTCTCTTGGGGACGATTGTGAGCTTGTGTTGCTTGTTGCGTGCATAGTTTCTCTCTTGGGAACGTTAGGTGTCGTGTCGACGTTGCTTATATAGTTGTGTCGTTGCTGGTTATTGTTGTCCTTTAGCCATACCACCGCATATAGTCCAAGTTTGCATAGCGTCACACATCAACTTTGGTATCAGAGACATAGGTTGTCTAGGGTGCATTTGAGTCTGCGTTCTACCCCCTTTTGTCCTTAGAGTCTTGCATTAGTTTTCATCAAAAAAAAGAAAAAAAATTCCCTTGCATTTAGTTCCATTACATGCCCACTCGGCGTAGTACCGATTACCAACGCCCGGTCCCGATGGCTGACCCTAGGAATGCTGCCCCTAGTGACTTCTCCCTTCAGAATATGATGCAGGCTCTCATGAATCGGATAGATCAGTCCGATAAGAGCTTTAGAGATCATGATGCATTCATGGAGGGCCGGATGAAGGCCATGGAGGACCGGATGGAGGCTTCCGACCGGACCATTCATGGTCTGGTTGGACAGCCCAACCAGGATAGAGCTCCACGTGAGGATGTCCCCGGGCAGGCCCAAGGCCCACTTGACCCTGCTCTTCGGCCCGCACACCCTAGGGCCGACGATCGGAGACCACGTATTCAGGAGTTTGATGATTTTGGGTCCGATAATGAGGTTGAGGGTTATGGCCGTGCTCGATGTGGCTATAGGCCCCATAGGGACGACGAGGATGACCGTCTCCTTAGGTCCGTGCGTGCGGATCCTCCCACCTTTGATGGGTCCTTGGACCCTAAGATATATGTTGATTGGGAGGCGGGTATGGACCGCTACTTTGAGTGGTACGAGATGACGGACCACCGGAGAGTCCGATTTGCCAAAATGAAGTTGCTAGGGCAGGCACAGACCTATTGGAGGAACGTGGAGAGCCTGTTGATGCAGCGACATCAACCCCATGTTGAGACATGGGATGATATGAAGGTAAAGCTCAGGCAAAAATACCTTCCTGCCACATACCTTCAGAGGCTTATTGATAGGTGGCAGGGTCTCAGTCAAGGGGATCGGACTGTGACGGACTACATCGTTGATTTTGATGAGTACTACTTGCGATGTGGGGTCACGGACGAGAGTGCCATGACCATCTCTCGCTTATGTCGGGGTCTGCGAACGCAGTACCAGTATGAGTTATTTCGCCGCCATGCGATGACCCTGGAGGAGGCTTATCAGGTCGCTCTCGACCTAGAGCAGTTTTAGTCTGAGTTTACCCCAGTCCAGCATCCAGGGCCCACATATCAACGTGGGATGGATCCTCGTGTTCCTTCTAGACCATATCCTCGGGGACCTGTGGCTTTCCCGCAGGAACCCACTCGCCAGGACTTCTCTGCCCCTAGGCCCAGCCCTCCCCCTCAGAGGGATTATCCCCCTTGACCCCAGGCTCCAGCCCCTACCCCTCGGCCCCAGCAGCCCACCATTCCTGCCCGACCCCAGCTTCCACCTCCCCCGGCCCCTCGTGATGACAAGGGAAAGGGACCGATGACGGGTGGAGCACCTTAGGGCACTGGGTCCCGTCATGAGTGTTATAGGTGCGGAGGGGTTGGTCATTATGATGTTAGTTGTCCTACTCGATCTTCTTTGGTCATCGGGGATTCTTCGACCAGTGAGCTCGCACATGGTATCATATCCGTCAGTTATGAGGCTGACCAGGAGCTCACGGAAGAATTCTTTGATGAGCTACTTGAGGGCGAGCAACTAGATGTCCAGGGCCCGCAGTGCCAAGATGATGTTCAGTTGGGTGTTGTCAGGTGTATCTTGACCCAGCCGTTGGTGAGTGATGACTGGCGTCGCACCACCATTTTTCATACCTTTTGTAGGCTGGGTGGGAAAGCCTGCAAGGTGATCATAGACAGTGGGAGCTGTATTAACACTATCTCCACGGGTACTGTAACACGCTTAGGGTTGACCCCCGTGGACCACCCTTCCCCTTATCGCGTGTCATGGGTAGATTCCACCTCTATTCCAGTAAGACTACGATGTCTAGTGCCATTGCAGTTCCATGCCTACCAGGACGGGATCTGGTGTGATGTATTACCTATGGAGGTAGGCAGTATTATCCTGGGAAGGCCCTGGTTATTTGATCGGGATGCTACCCTCCATGGCCGGTCAAACACATTCACATTCGACCATAATGGCCAACGGATTACCCTTCACCCGTCCCAGCCGAGGAGTCCATCAATCCAGGGTCCCACTGGGCCTAGTACCCCGACTCCTGCTATTCCAGGGCCCAGTACCCCATCGATGGCTCAGGCTACGACCTTGCCTCCGGATGTCCCCGCCCCGAGTGTTCCTCCGACCAGGAGGTTGATGCTAGTCAGCTCCCGGGAGTTGGAGCGTGACTTTGTTAGGGGGGACCCTATTTTTGCCATTGTAGTCCGAAAGGTGGTTGGAGAGACGGAGAGTGATCTCCCGTCTGATGTTGTTGATGTCCTTCGGGAGTTTACTGATGTATTTCCTGATGATTTACTCGAGTGTCTTCCACCCATGCGGGACATTCAACATGCTATTGACCTGATTCTAGGGTCCTCATTGCCCAACTTGCCACATTATAGGATGAGCCCCACTGATCACGCTGAGCTTCAGCGTCAGGTCGAGGAGTTGATGATGAGGGGATCTCTCCGTGAGAGCATGAGTCCTTGTGCCATCCCTGCATTGCTTGCCCCTAAGAAGGACAGTACTTGGAGGATGTGTGTCGATAGCCATGCAATCAATAAGATCACAGTGAAGTATAGATTTCCCATTCCCCACTTAGATGATATGCTCGATATGATGGCGGGAGCCACTGTGTTTTCCAAGATTGATATGAAGAGTGGCTATCACCAGGTGAGGATCAGGCCCGGTGATGAGTGGAAGACGGCCTTTAAGACCAAAGATGGTCTTTATGAGTGGCTGGTCATGCCCTTTGGGCTGACCAATGCTCCCAGCACTTTTATGCGGCTGATGACCCAGGTCCTTCGACCTTTGATTGGGGTCTTTGTGGTGGCATATTTCGATGATATCTTTATCTATAGCCGCACTCGGGAGGCCCACTTAGACCATCTACGGCAGGTCTGTCTTATTCTGAGGAGAGAGAGTCTTTATGCCAACCCTACGAAATGTGCTTTCATGACTAGTCAGGTCACTTTCTTAGGGTTTATTGTGTCTAGCGAGGGAGTCTCTACCGACCCCGAGAAGGTCAGGGCCATAGTGGAGTGGCCCGAGCCTCGTACTCTTCATGATGTCCGTAGGTTTCACGGACTGGCGACGTTCTATCGCCGTTTTATTCGAGGCTTCAGTTCCATCACGGCCCCTATCACTGATTGCATCCGAAAGGGGACGTTTGAGTGGACGAAGGCCGCCTCGACTGCATTTGGGCTCCTCAAGGAGCGGATGACCCAAGCACCTATTCTTAGACTTCCTGATTTCACGAAGGTGTTTGAGGTCTCTTGCGATGCCTCCGGGGTTGGTATTGGTGGTGTTCTGAGTCAGGAGACCCACCCCATTGCATACTTCAGTGAGAAATTGAGTGATGCTAAACTACGTTATTCCACGTATGATAAGGAGTTTTACGCAGTTGTGCAGGCCCTTCGGCATTGGAGACATTACTTGTTGCACCAGGAGTTTGTCTTATTTTCTGATCATGAGGCACTCAAGTATCTCCATGCCCAGAAAAAGCTCAATTCTCGTCACAGTCGTTGGGTGGAGTTCCTTCAGGATTATACCTTTGTGCTGAAGCACAAGGCTGGTGCGGAGAACCGGGTGGCCGACGCTCTGAGCCGTCGCGCTTATCTTTTGACCACCATGAGTGTAGAGGTGGTAGGGATGGATAGGATGAAGGAGGCATATGCCGATTGTCCGGACTTCGGTCTGATTTATACCACCCTTCAATCGGGGCCATCCCAAGAGCACATTGATTATGTGTTGCAGGATGGTTATCTCTTCGGGGGAGTCGCTTGTGTGTTCCACGGACTTCAGTTCGCGACTTCCTCACTTAGGAGATGCATGCAGGAGGTCTAGCCAGCCACTTCGGTTGGAATAAGACCATCGAGGCAGTCGAGCACCATTTTTATTGGCCTAGTTTGAAGCGTGACGTTGCTCGCATTGTGGCCCAGTGTCATACATGCACTGTGGCCAAGATGAGGAAGCAGGTTTCAGATCCTTATACTCCTCTTCCTGTGCCTGATAGGCCGTGGCAGGATATCAGCATGGATTTTGTTTTGGGGTTGCCATGGACCGCTCGCAAGCATGATTCTATTTTTGTGCAGGTTGATAGATTATTGAAGATCGCTCTCTTCATTCCTTGTTCGAAGACTTCAGATGTTTCTAGAGCTGCTCGATTATTCTTCTCTAGTGTAGTGAGCCGATTTGGGCTTCCTAAGTCCATTGTGTCCGATCGAGATGTCCGGTTCACTAGCTACATTTGGAAGACCCTTTGGCATTTGATGGGCACTCAGCTCAAATTCTCTACAGCCTACCATCCCCAGACTGACGGGCAGACCGAGGTATCAATAGAAGTTTGGGGAACCTCTTGAGATGTTTGGTTAGGGAACGCGATAGGGATTGGGATCTGACTTTACAGCTTTTCGAGTTTGCATATAATGACTCAGTCAATAGGTCCATAGGAATGAGTCTTGTTGGCTCCCGTAGTGCAAGAACACGGATCTAGAGGGGGGGTGAATAGATCCTTCTACTATAAACAATGACCGATTAAAAACATAATCTAGCGCACATCGGAATTAACAAGATTGATAAGATTGAGGAATTTAATCTAAATAGATTTAAACTTAATTCACTAAATCTCACCGAGCTCACACGATTGCATAAACAGATAAGACAGCGAAGCACACAAACACAAAGATCAAATCACAAGACACGGGGATTTTTAAGGTGGTTCGGGACCACGATGGGCTCCCTACGTCCACCCCTCACCAAACCCGGTGAGGCTTCACTCGGGGATAAATCCCCAAACGGAGATGACGCTCCAAACACACACGGGAACACGCCCCAACACACACACAGACGGAGACGAAGTCTCCCACACGATCCAACGACCGGATCACAAACATACACACGATCCGATGACTGGATCACAACACATACACACAAGCTGCAACAACCGCAGCACAATGACACAAACACGATCGCACGAAGGCGATCAAACACGACCGTATACACAAACGGTCACACACACAAATATCTCTAATGTTCAGAAAATGAACACAAATATTCAGGCATGCTCAAACCCAAAATATAGATCATAGAACACATCACAAAGAACTGATAAAAACATAGAAGTAGTCCCCCTTTATTTTTCAAGGCCGGTTGATGATGTTCCTTGAACAACGAGTTGGAGGGAAGCCAGTTGAAGATGATTCTTACGTCCTCTTGATCCTCTCTTCGATCCGCACCTTTTCTTCTTCTTCCATGATCTCCAGATCTTCACGGAAGTAGATGATCTCCTCCTTGCAAGAGCTCCACCACGTTCTCCCCTTTTCTTCACCTATACGAATGAACAAATGAGCATTAGGGTTAATCAACTCCCAAATTCGTAACTCTTATATAAGCAACTCAAGGGGTGGGGAAAAGACTCGTAAAACCCTCCTAATACATGTTAAAAATACCTTAATAACAATAGAAACTAATAGGGGGTAGTATGGTAATGTTTGAAAGGGTTTTCAATGGGTTTTAAACACTTTCGCAAATCCCGTCCTGAAGGGGTCGACCCTTGGGGTTGACCCTCGGCAACCAGGGTGCTGCCAGGGCCAAAAAAATGAGCCAAGTTTACAGGGGTCGACCCTTGCAGTGGGTCGACCCCAGGGGTCGACCCATGCAGGTGCCTGGGCACCAGCCCAGGGGGGGTCGACCCCAGGGGTCGACCCCTACAATAGAGGGTCAAAAAATGCGATTTTAGCCTCGATAAAATGCCGAAAAAATTCCCAAAAATCAAGAATTAATTACCATGAATTCCACAAAGTATTAAGACCATCTAAATCACATTTCAACAAGATTTATAAGAAAACATTAAGCACATTGTAAAGGCTCAAACATCTCATTTTAAGGATGCATAAAACACTTCCAATGCAATGTAACCTCATGAAAGATGTTCATGAAAATGACCCGGAACTTCGCATAGAAATGGTTAGATGTTACCATCATCCACTTGACATGGGAGGGTTTAAAAATCATCCTTGAACCTGTAAAAACATGATAAACTAAGAAGTTATATGATAATCAAAACTCATGAACCAAGCTTCAACTCTTTGAACTGGTTAACATAAAAATTCATCGTTAAACACATTCAAGCATGTAATTGACTTCTCAATTCAACCATCAAAAATATATTCACCATATGACAATATTTTGATATGATGAACATGAATCTCAAATACAAAGGCATGAAGGCTCAACCATTCAATCACTTTCTTGAATCAACCAAATCTTCAACATCAAAATACTTCATCACACAAGTGTTAACAAATATGTCAAATGCAAAGCATGCATAATATCATGGAACCACATTCATTCAAATGGCATTCTTGTTGATTAAGAGCTAACATTCATGAAGCATTATCCCAAGAGGAACATTGATATAAAATCACATTCATCAAGATTCAAGTAAATAGGCTAAGTATATTTCTAGTCCAAAAGCCTTAAGAGGAAAATGCAAGGAAATACCCCAATAAGACTTGAAACCTTACTTGATGAAATGTATGAATCATATAAAGATGAAATGCAATTCAATGAGAAAGGTAACTCCCTTTTTGAAGAAGAACTTCATTCATGTACTCCTTTGAGTTCCAAAACGTGAATCATGGACTTTGATCCTGCAAAGCAAAATATTCAAGGCATGAGATCCTTAAATACAAATCATTCATATAACTTCCAAACATGAACAGAGTTAACTCCCTTTAAGAAGAAGAGCTTCATTGATGGACTCCTTAAGATTCCAAGTATGAGCCATGAAGTTGTGTTCCTACAAACCAACATAAATATAACATTAGTTCCTTAAACACCGAGAGTTCACATGGCTTTCAAGAGTAAACATTGACTCCATCTTTCAACTCATCAAATCAAGATATAAAATATGTTGCTCAATGAAACACATACACACACAAGCACAATCATTTTGATATCATTAAAACCAAGCACGAACTATGAGATGCAACAATCTCCCCCTTTTTGATGATGACAAAACGATGTGTGTGATAATATAGATTTTGTAAAACATTTGCAAACATTGAGCATACACCAATTCTTCCATCCTCCCCATGACAACATCATTCAGAAAGCATTGAGCATACACCAAACATTCTCTCCCTTTTTGTCATCTACAAAAAGACAAGGGAGCATGTGACATAAAATGAACATGTGAGGCCAAAGGATAAGTTTCCAATTTAAATGCCAATTGATGTTAAGTAGGGGCTCAAATATATGATGCCAAGTGTTGATCAAGATAGAGGCACAAACATAGGTAATTTTAATTCTTGAAGAGAGAGAGCCTCAAAGATAGCATTTGTTGATCATGATACCATTTGTTGGTTGAACTCATTTTGGCATTTATGCAACATGAAGTGTTCAGAATATGCATTTTAAAATGAACTGTGCCAATTGGTGAAAAGTATGGATTTGATCAAGATGATATCATGAATGACCTATATGCATGCTGAAAATGTCAAATATGCAAATATGTAAATTAGCACTGAATATGCACTATAGGAATGCTAATCATGCAAGTTATGAAGCTATGCACATGATGACTTCTTTCTTTCAAAAGTAAGGTTTATGCTCAGAATTAGACTCAAGGGGAATGCATGAACATGCAAGCACACAAGCACAATCGTCATGCACACAAATAGTACATATAGTAACTCCCCCTATATGAGGCACGGGTTAACAAAAGAGGATGTGATTCAAATTCAAGAATGTAAGGCATGAAGCATAACTAAGAGATTTGTACATACACAACTAGGAGTACTACATAAACCATGAATGTAGGTAAATTCATAAAAGACATACATCACAAAAATGCCCATGTGAAATGTGAGGCAATGACTAATGAGCTTCAAAACATATGGATTTTCAGATTTTCTAAAGAACACTAGAAGGTAATCTCCTCTCTACACTTTCACTTTAGATTCTCGACTATCGGTAGCTTCGCACAACCCCTATTTTGTTTCTTTTAAAAGACTTCACCTTTCGGCGAGAGTTTTCTCATATGTCTCAATGGGGATTCTCGGCTACTTGGATTCGTCACACAAATGAATTTTTGTTTCTCCTTTCGACACAAGTTTTCTCCTTTATTTCAGGGAGATTCCCGGTTACTCGAATCCACATTCCACTTATTGAATTTTTTTGGGGTAGGTAGCTTTTTCCTCACGATTACTTTTTAATGTCCATGTAGAGATTCAAGTTCCCTTTAGAGTATTGGAAAGAATTTCTTAAATCCTTATCAATGAAAGTCATTGAATTCATTATGTGCAAGAGTGTGGGGGTAAATTTTTGTTTTGCATGTATAAAATGAATTCGACAAGACATAGCTATAACTCCCCCTAAATGTCTGTACAGTCGGAATCAAATCCTCCCCCTTAATATATGACATGTATCACATATGAATAAAATCACTGCATTGTTATTTATCAAGGAGGTGAGGTCTTAGAAAGATCAAGAAATAGTTTCATAGGGTAAATACTTACAAGCATGCAAGGATTCATGAAGCATACATACAAGCATTCACGAGTCAAGATATGCGATTATCATGAAATATATGCATATGCTCTATATGCATGAATATGCAATATGCATCTTTTTGTCATTTTATATGTATAGTATATGAATGATATGCAAAGATGCCAATGCAATGCAGAATGTCAGATTTTTGTTTAAAAGTTCTAAATGAATTGCAAAATTTAATATGGGTGCAAGATGCAAGTTTTTAGTTTTTCATATGAATGATATAAATGCACCTTATGAAGTTTCTAATGCATGTAACTTATAAAAGTATGAGAATGTAATGCAGGATGCAAATTTTTTTTATTTTATTTTTATTTTAGAACAACATGACAGAATGCACAAGGAGACATACATATTCAACTGATGAGCAACAACCATTTTCCAAGACTTGCCCTTTTTGAACAAGGGTACACAAATGATCAAAATCAAGTAGTGAACCCAAATTATTTTCAAAAATGTTCAAAAATAGATTTTCAATAACATTTCAAGAGCTTAGAGTGTCATCCACAAACCAAACAGATTTTATAGGTTCTGGTACGAGGTGGAGGTGAAGGTTTTAAAACCCAACTCACACATAGTGAGAGCTTCTAGGTGGACATACTCCACCTTTCCACTACACACCATTTGATATACCAGATACTCAATTAGACTGAGATGCTCATGCATTTCATATTGAAGAGTATTCAGTAGGCAAAGACATCATGCTTGTTCCTCAAATTTTTCAGATTCATTCAACCAATGAGACATGTTCATCATAGCAGAATACAAGAACAACAGATCAAGTTCAGAAACAATATCTGTCAAATGAACAATTCTGCATATCAGAAATTTTACCTTCTAGAAGCAAGAATGAATTTCAGAATCAATTTGAACACACAAGGTATTTCAGAATTTCAAGGCAAATTGATTTCCTTCAAAAGACATGTTTCCACATTTCAATACCAATTGTTGCATATGATCAAGCAATTCCACAGTTCAAAAATTTTTCCCTTTTGAAACAAGAAGGTTTTTCAAATTCAATTTGAAAGCACATGCAAATCAAAGGTAAATTGATTTCATTCAAAACACAATGTTCCTTATAAGCCATATAATTCAATTTCTGAATTTTGGTACTTGGCGGAGAACATAGGTCCGAAGACCACCATCACGCTTAGTGGAAGTATCCAGTTGAACGTAGTCCAACCTTCTCTAACCACCATTTGATATACCAAATATTCATCTATTGTAGACATGTATGGCTTGTGAAGAATTTTGAGCATAACATGAGAACATACCAAAATCTCATTCCAAAATATCAAGACCACCAAGTTTGACAATGAAGGAGCAAAGTTGGAGTTTTACCATATGAGTGTGCTTTATTCTATTTTATTGGAACCCCTTTCATTCTTTATTTACCTCAAGACACACCTTCATCACAACCGACTCATTTGTCAGATTTTGGCACCCAAGCCTTCTTGGGTCCTTGGATGTTAGAAGCATTTCTTCCAAAAGTTTTCTTTGACATTTTCATTGCCACCTTGTCATCACTTTTCATGATCCTGCAATTCTCAATAACATGTCCACGGTTTCCACAATAAAGGCATTGAGGAGAAGCAGTTTTACCAAGAGACTTCCTTTTAGGAGTAAAGGAATTTTCAAATCCATTCCATCTTCTATTTTCAAAAGGTCTAGATTTAAGAAAATTAGACCTAGCATGCATTCTAGAAGCATGGAAGTTTTCTGTTTTCAAAAATCAACACTCTTTCATAAGATGTTCGTACTTCCCATAATGAAAGCAACAAGGAGATGTGGGTCTACGGAATGACTTTCCATTGTTTGCATGAGTGTTTATGAACAAGTTTCTCTTATAAGATGAAGACCCTTGAGCATTGGAAGCATGTTTAGTTCTGAATTTTCTTTGAAAGTTCAACTTAGCATTGATGACACGATAATCATCATTTTGTTTGACAAAGTAATCATTCATGACATGGCCAAGTTTGTGACAGTAAAAGCATGAGACATTTTTCTTTTTGCATGCCAGTTTGTCATCCTCTTTCATGACAACACAATCATCCATCACATGTCCAAACATATCACAATAAAAATATTCAACATTAGACTTTGATTTTTGAAATCTATTTGGCATGGTTGGTTTGACATTTTTCTTTTTCGTAAAATCATTTCCAGAATTTTTCTTTTGAAAAATGGGAGGAGGAGCTTTGGAGGTGCTAGGAATGTCAGATGCATGAACAAAAAAGGTTGTCATTTTGTGTTCAAAAGATTTTTTATTGACCGGGGTGTATCCAAGACTCTCTTTTTGAAAGTTCACCCTGACACCTAGCATTTTATCTAAGTTCTCCTTCCCTTTGACAAATACAGACAAGTCAATTTTTAAATCATTTGTCCCTTTTTCACATGCAAGGATTTTCTCATTAAGCAGGCAATTCACAGATTCCAAGTTTTCATTCTCTTTCAAGATTTCCTTATTTTCATCATTCATGGCATAGAGTTTTTCAGTTAAGTTTTCAAGAACTTTCTCAGTTTCAACAAACTTTGAAATCTTAACAAGTAATTGTTCATTCTTAGATTTCAACAAGGAATTTTCTTGTTCAAGCTTATCAAAGCATTTCAATCTTCCCTCAAGTAAGGAATTCTGAATTAACATAGCACCATTTTTCTTTTTAAGATCTTCATTTTCATTCATGATGCTTTTGCTATCAATTTCAGAATCAAGTAGCTTTTCAAACATTTTATCATCATCAGACAAAGAAGCTAGCTTGTTCTTAAGATATTCTTCATTTTTCTCAAGTATGGAGATTTTAGACATGAGGAATGTATTTTGCTCACGCAGCTCATCACACTCATTTTCAATTTGAAAAGATGTGTTAAGTTTTCTAGCCATTTCAACATCTTCATTCAAACAGGAAATCTCTTCTGAAAATAATTCAATTTTTTATTCAAGAGATTCATTTTGTTCTTGCAGATGTTCAATTTTTGACTCCAAGATTTTACAGTTCTTACAGGAGGAATTAGCATGCTCATTCTCATTAATCTTCCTTTTCAAGGTTTTATTTTCAGATTTGAGATTCTTGCATTTATCATACAGCGTAGCATATGCCATTTCCATTCCTCAATAGAGAGTTCTTCGGATTCAGAATGTACCTCATCATAATTTTCTTCATTGAGTTGATCATCATTGTCGGCCATGAGACAATTTTATCCTTCCATCTCTTGAGCTTTGATCAACTGATCCATAATGATGGGAATCAACACCGAGCCTGTACCTTTTTTTATTACATTTATGTCCTTTTAGTTTGTGTTTATATCCTTGGGAAAGTATGTACGCAAATGTAAGGCTTTATAAGCCAAGGAGTCATTCCCATGGATTGTGTGGGTTTTTATGCAATTATGTAGTAGGACCAGCAAGGGGCCCTCAGCCCTTTCACATTGGTCCATGTCACCATGTGGGCCTGGTCAACCTTCCTAGGTGGACATCTAGAATGGTGGGCTGATCATATGGACACATGTGTGTAAATGGGTCAACATTCTAATGGGTTGGCCACCTACCCCATTCAACTTACACATGGTCAATGGTGCGCCCCCTTCCCCTTGAATTTTTTATTAGTTTTTGTGTGATATTCACACCTCATCCCAGCCCTTCAATCCACACCCCTAGATCCAAGGGTTGAGAATGGATTTGGTTGGAATCATATATAAGCTTGTATTTTTATGAGAAAAGCAATGAAAAAATCAGAAATTTTGTTGAATGCCAAGGAGCATATTGCGCCCCCAGCCCTCTCCCCTCTGGTTCCTCTCCTCCAACCTCCAGTTCTAGAGTGATTTCATCTTCTATCATCCCATCTTCACCTCCGGTGATCATCTGTACCGCCGCCGCTGCCGTTCGTGCCGCCTTCGAGCCGCCACGGAATCGTCTTCGATTTTCTGTCCTGCTGGACAGAGGTGTCTTCAAAAAAATCCTGCTACCAGCCACGGCCTCTTCGTAGATTGTAATTTTTATTGTGTGTTCCTACCTTCTAGCCCCTCCTCCACCAAAAAATCCAGGTCCAAAATCCATCGTTTGTTATTTTTACATTTTCGGTCTCTAATCATTCTCAGATCTGTCCTGTCTCTGTCTATAATGACAGCAGCCCTGTGTTTCCCACCTCCGGCCATCTTTTTGATTTGTCCAAACTCTCCCAATTTTACTGGGAGTTCTGTCCATCACCCCCTACATCCACCAATTTTATTAATTTTTTATCAGCCTTCTATCTATTTTTAGAAATTCGTGTTCTTCCTCAGCTACAGTGTTGTCAGCCAGATTCCAGATCCGACCCACTGCTAGTTCAAAACTCATAGAAATTCGTATCCTTCCTCACATCCAGATCCAAAAATAGTCCTGGTTTCGTAGCTTGATTTCCACAACTTTTCTGAAGGACACAACCCCAGATTCGGACGTCTACCTCGCGGTCAAAGGCAATCCACTGGAAAGTTCTCTGCTGACCTGAGATTTCAGGAACTGTATAACAGGAACTTGGAAATTCCATAAGTCTAGATCCGTGTAGATCCAGATCAGATCTCCAGGCCTAGATTGAAGGATTTGAAGTTATCTTTCCAACGGCGCCAATCTTGTGTCAATCCGATATCGGGGCTGATCGCAGGACCCATTCTCTCTGGGACGCGCGCTGAAAACCAGAAGCTGCAGATCCGTGGCCGGTTATTCCGACCGGTGCCGAACGGAGCCGCCCGGCCTCCGGCCGGCGAACCAGCGTGCCGCCAGCCCTGGGAGCGCTTCCCGAAGTGTCCCCACTACAGCGGTGTCACCGGGTCCCACTCGACCCCTCCGGACAGCACGTGGGCCCCACCGTCACTAGTTCGGGTGCTGTCGAAGAGACGCGAGAAGCCGCCCGTCAACCCGAATTCGGTCCTCCCGGGCCCGTTTGTGTAGCCCTTTACCTCCCTGCGTGGAGTGGGCAGTAATTCATTTGCTGTAATATGGTGTATTAATTGTCCCGGGAGTACGAGTTTCAGCCGGATCCGTCGTCCCCACGCCGAGCGCGTGAGGTATCGTCCTCGCTCCTTACTTGGCATTTTGCTTAATTTCATAGATGCTTGTTTATGCCGCTGCTAGAGAGCATGTGTAGGGATATCTAGCTCACTTTATCTATTCATTACCGCTGCTGCGAGAGAGTGTGACACCGTCCCGTGACCCGATCCGGGCACACGAGAGAGCCGATCACCCTAGCTCGTTGCCGGTTTCTTAACCGCGCACGTCCGACGCTTCCCTCGTTAAGGGACAGCCACGAGCTTGTCGTGTCTGTGGTCCCGTCCCGCATCAATTTGGTATCAGAGCGAGTTGAGTCTAGGGTGTCAACAAAAAAAAGTGTCATTTACGTCGAGTCATTAGTCATTGTCTAAGTCGTGTTTAGGGTCATCATTTTTTAAAAAAAAAAAGTGTCTTTTGCATTGCATCCCAATAACCCGGTATATCAAAAGGTGTTGTCCGAACGTTAGGCTACGCCTATCGGGAAGGCCGCACACTTGCGCGAGTGATCTTCGGATCGATTAACTCCGCCATGTGCCGAGTTTTGGTTACATCTAGGTGCATCATCTTGTAGTGTGCATTTGCCTTAGTCGGTGTCTCCTACTCCGTGTCTTGCATGCCCACTCGTCGAGGTACTCAATACTCACCCCCACCACCACCTATGGCGGAATCCCGAGTCTATAGTTCCGATGAAGTGGCCACATTGTTCCGAACTCTTGTGGGGAAAATGGATGGGTTGAGTGAGCGCATGGATGAGTTAAGTACTCGAGTGGATAGGATGGAAGGAGCGAGTACCCGAGTGAATGGCCTAGGCACCCGCCTAGAAGAGAGGATGAAAGCCGTAGAGGATAGGGCCGCTGGGTCGAACCAGTCCGTTCAAGGATTGGTCGGGAGAGTTGCCGCACTAGAGAGAGGTCCAGCCGAGGCACCACCGATTGCCTCAGTCCAAGCACCCGTCCCACCTACACAAGGTCAACTGGAGCCAGGTCAACAACCCGCGACTCCAAGGGTTCAAAGGATAGCTAATAGGAGGCACGAAGTCCCCGAGGTGCATGACTATGAGTCCGAAAATGAGCATCGGGGGCATGGTCGTGATTACCGCCCTACACGGCGTACCCACGACCAAGATATGGATGAACGGGCCATTCGGACCGTTCAGGCCGACCCTCCCACCTTTGACGGGTCCTTGGACCCAAAGGTCTATCTTGATTGGGAGGCTGGTATGGACCGATATTTTGAGTGGTTCGAGATGTCGGACCAACGAAAAGTCAAGTACGCCAGGATGAAACTTTTAGGCCAAGCACAAACCTATTGGAGGAACATGGAGAACCTATTGTTTCATTGTCAAGAACCCCCGATCGATACATGGACCGATATGAGGGAGAAGCTTAGGAAGAAGTACCTCCTACTGCCAGCGTCTTATAGAGAGGTGGCAAAGTCTCACCCAAGGAGACCAGTCCGTCTCTGATTACATCGCCGAATTTGATGAATACTACTTGCGATGTGATGCCACGGAGGAGGATTCCCTTACCGTCTCTCGGTTCCGGCGTGGTCTACGCCCACACCTACGGTATGAGCTTCTCCGCCGCAAGGTGGACAAGTTGGAGGATGCTTATCAAGTTACTCTCGAGATGGAGCAATTCAAGGGTGAGTTCGAGTCTATTCCCCGGTGGAGCCCCGCTCCTCCCCGTAGTGACTCCCGTGGCTCCTTAGGTTCATACCCGAGGGGACCTATGGCTCGTCCACAGGAGCCCGTCCGTCAGGAGCCCTTTGCTCCTAGACCTCGACCTCCCCCACCACGGGATCTACCTCCACCCCAACCATCGGCACCCGTTGCCCGTCCCCCGGCACCCGTTGCCTGTCCCACGGCCCTGACACTCCCTCCTCTGTTGCCCACGGCACCTACACCACCCTTGTTGCCTACACCCCCTACCCGTCGGGAGGATAAGGGTAAGGCCCCTCTTATCGGAGAGAGCAGTCGGTCCCGGCTGCAATGTTTCCATTGTCATGGGTTTGGCCACTTCGCCAACCAATGTCCCACTCGTGCCACACTAGCTCTAGGGGTTGAGGAGACCTTGCCATCTGAGCTTGAACTTGTCAATTATGAGGCCGACCAAGCACTAGCCGATGAGTACTATGCCATGGGGGGAGAGTTGGACGGCTCACCCGCCGCCCAGGATGCCGCCACTTAGTGTGCTTGTGTCACCACCTTAGTTTAGGGTCATATATGAGTCGTGTGATTTGTTTTGTGTGGTTTGTTTGGTTTGTGTGTCATTTGTTTGTCTGCATGCGTCTTGTGCAAGCTCGTTGTCGTTCTCTTATGAGTAAGAGGCGAGTGGACTCACTTGATGAGTATGGGATCGGTTCCACATCTATACCCGGATCAGTCACCTATAGGGACTCAGCGGTGATTCCTAGTGAGTCTTCGAGCTGTTTTCTTCCCTTTTGAGAGTGCCCCTTCGGAGTGACCACCTTTAGCCCATCGCAGTTCACATATCGAGTATATATGGAATGAGCAGGTGACGATCACTTGGAGCGGAGCATACCCGCGCTACTTGGCATGGTGACGGATCCGCCGGAGTACTCGAGCATCCCTACCCCTACTCGACGGGGTCGAGTTCCTCCCACCCGGGGAGAGTTGATGGGAATCAACACCGAGCCTGTACCTTTTTTTATTACATTTATGTCCTTTTAGTTTGTGTTTATATCCTTGGGAAAGTATGTACGCAAATGTAAGGCTTTATAAGCCAAGGAGTCATTCCCATGGATTGTGTGGGTTTTTATGCAATTATGCAGTAGGACCAGCAAGGGGCCCTCAGCCCTTTCCCATTGGTCCATGTCACCATGTGGGCCTGGTCAACCTTCCTAGGTGGACATCTAGAATGGTGGGCTGATCATATGGACACATGTGTGTAAATGGGTCAACATTCTAATGGGTTGGCCACCTACCCCATTCAACTTACACATGGTCAATGGTGCGCCCCCTTCCCCTTGAATTTTTTATTAGTTTTTGTGTGATATTCACACCTCATCCCAGCCCTTCAATCCACACCCCTAGATCCAAGGGTTGAGAATGGATTTGGTTGGAATCATATATAAGCTTGTATTTTTATGAGAAAAGTAATGAAAAAATCAGAAATTTTGTTGAATGCCAAGGAGCATATTGCGCCCCCAGCCCTCTCCCCTCTGGTTCCTCTCCTCCAACCTCCAGTTCTAGAGTGATTTCATCTTCTATCATCCCCTCTTCACCTCCGGTGATCATCTGTGCCGCCGCCGCCGCCATTCGTGCCGCCTTCGAGCCGCCACGGAATCATCTTCGGTTTTCTGTCATGCTGGACATCGGTGTCTTCACGAAAATCCTGCTATCATCCACGGCCTCTTCGTGGATTGAAATTTTTATGGTGTGTTCCTACCTTCTAGCCCCTCCTCCACAAAAAATTCCAGGTCCAAAATCCATCGTTTGTTATTTTTACATTTTTGGTCTTTAATCATTCTCAGATTTATCCTGTCTCTGTCTATAGTGACAGTAGCCCTGTGTTTCTCACCTCCGGCCATCTTTTTGATTTGTCCAAACCCTCCCAATTTTACTGGGAGTTTTGTCCATCACCCCCTACATCCACAAATTTTCTTAATTTTTTATCAGCCTTCTATCTATTTTTAGAAATTCATGTTCTTCCTCAGCTACAGTGTTGTCAGCCAGATTCCAGATCCGACCCACTGCTAGTGCAAAACTCATAGACATTCGTAGCCTTCCCCAAATCTAGATCCAAAAATAGTCCTGATTTCGTATCTTGATTTCCCACAACTTTTATGAAGGACACAACCCCAGATTCGGACGTCTACCTTGCGGTCAAAGGCAATCCACAGGAAAGTTCTTTGCTGACCTGAGATTTCAGGAACTGTACAACAGGAATTTGGAAATTCCATAAGTCCAGATCCATGCAGATCCAGATCCGATCTCTAGGCCTAGATTGAAGGATTTGAAGTTAGCTTTCCAACGGCGCCAGTCTCGTGTCGATCCGACATCGGGGCTGATCGCAGGACCCGTTCTCGCCGGGACGCGCGCTGAAAACCAGAAGCTGCAGATCCGTGGCCGGTTATTCCGACCGGTGCCGAACGGAGCCGCCCGGCCTCTGGCCGGCGAACCAGCTTTCCGCCAGCCCGGGGAGCGCTTCCCGAAGTGTCCCCACTACAGCGGTGTCACCGGGTCCCACTCGACCCCTCCGGACAGCACGTGGGCCCCACCGTCACTAGTTCGGGTGCTGCCGAAGAGACGTGAGAAGCCGCCCGTCAACCCGAATTCGGTCCTCCCGGACCCGTTTGTGTAGCCCTTTACCTCCCTGCGTGGAGTGTGCAGTAATTCATTTGCTGTAATATGGTGTATTAATTGTCCCGAGAGTACGAGTTTCGGCCGGGTCCGTCGTCCCCACGCCGAGTGCGTGGAGGTATCGTCCTCGCTCCTTACTTGGCATTTTACTTAATTTCATATATGCTTGTTTATGCCGCTGCTAGAGAGCATGTGTAGGGATATCTAGCTCGCTTTATCTATTCATTACCGCTGCTGCGAGAGAGTGCGACACCGTCCCGTGACCCGATCCGGGCACACGAGAGAGCCGATCACCCTAGCTCGTTGCCGGTTTCTCAACCGCGCACGTCCGACGCTTCCCTCGTTAAGGGACAGTCACGAGCTTGTCGTGTCTGTGGTCCCGTCCCGCATCACATAAGCTCCTTTGCCGTTCTACAAGATGAAACAAATGGAAACATATGAGTATCAATAGCATTTTTCAATAAACTTAAGACAATGACATTTTCATGTTTTTTCAATTTATCTTGACTAGACCACTTGGTCTCATCTAGAGGTAATATGTGAAGACCATCATAAATCAACTTCCAAAGATTAGGATTAATTGAATTGATCAGTCCACACATTTTACCTATCCATGAAGTAATATCATAACCATTAAGAATAGGAAGGCAATTCATTGACATGTGCTCAACAGAAAAGTTCATGATTGTAGAATGCACTAGGATCACTATGTAGATCGTGAGATCTAGGGACAGTAGAGCCTCGCTCTGATACCAATTGTTGGGTCTCGTAGTGCAAGAACACGGATCTAGAGGGGGGGTGAATAGATCCTTCTACTATAAACTATGACCGATTAAAAACATAATCTAGCGCACAGCGAAATTAACAAGATTGATAAGATTGAGGAATTTAATCTAAACAGATTTAAACTTAATTCACTCAATCTCACCGAGCTCACACGATTGCATAAACAGATAAGATAGCGAAGCACACAAACACAAAGATCAAACCACAAGACACGGTGATTTTTAAGGTGGTTCGGGACCACGACAGGCTCCCTACGTCCACCCCTCACCAAACCCGGTGAGGCTTCACTCGGGGATAAATCCCCAAACGGAGACGACGCTCCAAACACACACGGGAACACGCCCCAACACACACACAGACGGAGACGAAGTCTCCCACACGATCCAACGACCGGATCACAAACATACACACGATCCGACGACCGGATCACAACACACACACACAAGCTACAACAACCACAGCACAATGACACAAACACGATCGCACGAAGGCGATCAAACACGACCGTATACACAAACGGTCACACACACAAATATATCTAATGTTTAGAAAATGAACACAAATATTCAGGCATGCTCAAACCCAAAATATAGATCATAGAACACATCACAAAGAACTGATAGAAGACATAGAAGTAGTCCCCCTTCGTTTTTCAAGGCCGGTTGATGATGTTCCTTGAACCACGAGTTGGAGGGAAGCCGGTTGAAGACGATTCTTACGTCCTCTTGATCCTCTCTTCGATCCGCACCTTTTCTTCTTCTGACACGATCTCTAGATCTTCACGGAAGTAGATGATCTCCTCCTTGCAAGAGCTCCACCACGTTCTCCCCTTTTCTTCACCTATACGAATGAACAAATGAGCATTAGGGTTAATCAACTCCCAAATTCATAACTCTTATATAAGCAACTCAAGGGGTGGGGAAAAGACTCGTAAAACCCTCCTAATACATGTTAAAAACACCTTAATAACAATAGAAACTATTAAGGGGTAGTATGGTAATGTTTGAAAGGGTTTTCAATGGGTTTTAAACACTTTCGCAAATCCCGTCCAGAAGGGGTCGACCCTTGGGGTCGACCCTCGGCAACCAGGGTGCTGCCATGGCCAAAAAAATGAGCCAAGTTTACAGGGGTCGACCCTTGGGGTCAACCCTTGCAGTGGGACGAACCCAGGGGTCGACCCTTGGGGTCAACCCTTGCAGTGGGACGAACCCAGGGGTCGACCCATGCAGGTGCCTGGGCACCAGCCCAGGGGGGGTCGACCCCAGGGGTCGACCCCTACAGTAGAGGGTCAAAAAATGCGATTTTAGCCCCGATAAAATGCCGAAAAAATTCCCAAAAATCAAGAATTAATTACCATGAATTCCACAAAGTATTAAGACCATCTAAACCACATTTCAACAAGATTTATGAGAAAACATTAAGCACATTGTAAAGGCTCAAACATCTCATTTTAAGGATGCATAAAACACTTCCAATGCAATGCAACCTCATGAAAGATGTTCATGAAAACGACCCGGAACTTAGCATAGAAATGGTTAGATGTTACCATCATCCACTTGACATGGGAGGGTTTAAAAATCATCCTTGAACCTATAAAAATATGATAAACCAAGAAGTTAGATGATAATCAAAACTCACGAACCAAGCTTCAACTCTTTGAACTGGTTAACATAAAAATTCATCGTTAAACACATTCAAGCATGTAATTGACTTCTCAATTCAACCATCAAAAATATATTCACCATATAACAATATTTTGATATGATGAACATGAATCTCAAATACAAAGGCATGAAGGCTCAACCATTCAATCACTTTCTTGAATCAACCAAATCTTCAACATCAAAATGCTTCATCACACAAGTGTTAACAAATATGCCAAATGCAAAGCATGCATAATATCATGGAACCACATTCATTCAAATGGCATTCTTGTTGATTAAGAGCTAACATTCATGAAGTATTATCCCAAGAGGAACATTGATATAAAATCACATTCATCAAGATTCAAGTAAATAGGCTAAGTATATTTCTAGTCCAAAAGCCTTAAGAGGAAAATGCAAGGAAATACCCCAATAAGGACATGAAACCTTACTTGATGAAATGTATGAATCATATAAAGATGAAATGCAATTCAATGAGAAAGGTAACTCCCTTTTTGAAGAAGAACTTCATTGATGCACTCCTTTGAGTTCCAAAACGTGAATCATGGACTTGGATCCTGCAAAGCAAAATATTCAAGGCATGAGATCCTTAAATACAAATCATTCATATAACTTCCAAACATGAACAGAGTTAACTCCCTTTAAGAAGAAGAGCTTCATTGATGGACTCCTTAAGATTCCAAGTATGAGCCATGAAGTTGTGTTCCTATAAACCAACATAAATATAACATTACTTCCTTAAACACCGAGAGTTCACATGGCTTTCAAGAGTAAACATTGACTCCATCTTTCAACTCATTAAATCAAGATATAAAACATGTTGCTCAATGAAACACATACACACACAAGCACAATCGTTTTGATATCATTGAAACCAAGCACGAACTATGGGATGCAACAAGTCCTTTTGAGGTTGTTACAGGATATAGACCTAGGAAGCCAGTGGATCTAGTTCCCTTACACATGCATGCTAGAGTGTCGCAGTCTGCAGAGTCGTTTGCCGAGCATGTTAGGGGTTTGCATGATGATATTCGTCGCCATATAGAGACCAGCAATGTGTGATATAAAGAGTTGGCTGACGCTCATAGACACCCCCGTGAGTTCTAGGAGGGAGATTATGTCATGATCCGGGTCAGACCGGAACGGTTTCCTTCTGGAGCCGTGAAGAAACTACAGGCTCGTGGTGCTGGCCCGTTTAGAGTTTTGAAGCGAGTTGGATCCAATGCATATGTTGTAGACTTACCGGATGACTATGGTATCAGTTCCACATTCAATGTCTCGGACTTAGTCGCATATAGGGACCCGACAGTGATCCCTAGTGAGTTGTTCGGGCCTTCTCCACCCTTTGTGAGCGAGCCCTCCCCTGAGAGTCCACTTCCAACCCTGTCACCTCAGCAGCATGGGCGGATAGAGTCTATACTGGATGAGCCGGTGACCACCACTAGGAGTGGCGCGTATCACCGCTACTTGGTGTGTTGGAGGGGACGGCCCGCGTCCGATGATGCATGGATCTCCCGGGCAGAGCTGGAGAGGTTAAATCCAGACTTGCTAGAGCGGTACCAGAGCAACAGAGACCCTTACTCGACAGGGTCGAGTTCTTCCCACCTGGGGACAATTGGTGAGGACACCCGAGCAAGAATATAGCTCGACTCAGAGAGCCGCCGGTACCGGACACACAGCACGACTCGGTCGACACCGACCTCTTTGCGGCTGGGGGACAGTCTGGAGTCTCCCCCGGAGCTTTGACACTTTAGTATGTATTTTTGTGCGTACATGTGTTTTGTACGTATTTGGGTCATATTTGAATTTTGTACGTATTTGGTATCTTGTACGTACTTGGTCGTATTTTGTATTGTGTACGTCTTAGGTGTGTCTTTGGCATGTATTTGGGTTTGCATCATTTTGGGATTTCAAATTTCAAATGGGTTCGAATTCAAACTCCAAGGAGGGAGAATGGAGCCCATAGAATTTAAATTTCAAATGGGTCAAACACAAACTCCAAGGAGCAATGATGGAGCCCATAGAATTTAAATTTCAAATGGGTTCAAATCCAAACTCCAAGGAGGGAAGATGGAGCCCATAGAATTTAAATTTAAAATGGGTCAAACACAAACTCCAAGGAGCAATCATGGAGCCCATAGAATTTAAATTTCAAATGGATTCAAATTCAAACTCCAAGGAGGGAAGGTGGAGCCCAAACTCTATATATTATCATGTATTCCCCCCCTTGAGGGTTTTTGATGAATGAATGAAATTAGAAATTTTCCAAGAGCATTTCCTTCTTCTTCCTCCCCTCCCCTCTAGCGTGTGACACCCTCTATCTCTCATCTCCCTCTTCCTCTTCCCTTGGGAGCGACTCCTAAGGTCTATTACAGGTTTCTTGCTGCTCACTCTACTGGGAGGCAACTTCCCCAACCTCTCCTCATGTCCGGAGTTCATGGATCAAAGGTTGCTACAAGTTCGGGGGAGATAGCCCTTGATGCCCTATGCACCAGTCTTGGTTGTCTGCCTGCAGAATTGGGCTTCAAAGATCAGGTTGGAACCCCTCCTTCCCGTCCTCATATCCCCTCAGCATCTTCTTGACTTTTCTTCCTCTTCCTGTCCCCAAGACACTCCCGTAAAACCTCATGCCAAAATTCATCCATTTGAGAAAATTTCCTTTGTAAGCCTTTTACCTGCGCTGGCTGCCCCTGTGCAGACCTCCATAAAACATGAACCCTGAAGATCACCTTGGTACGCCCCTTTCCCAACCTCAGATCATGTTCACCTCTTCAGAGTTTTTCTTTCTCCATATGTCCCCTATACCCAGTTAAAATGTCATGCCAAAACTCCATCAGTGGTCAAACTTATCTTCAGAGCCAGTTTTGTTGCGCAGACTGGCCCTGTGCAGCCCGACAGGACAGAACCAGCCCACAATAATTTTCCCGACCCTCAAATCCTTTTCAAATGCTATAAAAATTGATACACGTTCTCCCCACATTCTAAACCTTCAACCATAAAAATTTCAAGTCAATCAGAGCCCGTTTGCCTCACACACTACCATCCTACGTTTCTGTCTCCCTGTTGGTCTACACAGGCCTACAGACTGAGCTCTGCTTTCCAGTGCCTCCCGCGCCCAAAACCGCTACTGTACACCAGCCCACCCCTGCTACCCAGTCATCTTACGTCTATCAGCTATCCACCAGAGAAAACCCCGCCCCATTCGCCTCCAATAAGCCCCGGTTCCAGCCCAATCTTCGGTCCCCTGTCCTGCTGCCAGCACACAGTCCAGATTGCGCAGGGTTGGCTTCAAAATACGCTTTGCCTTCCACGGTACCCAGTTGCAGTTGCCACTCCACCGGCGTCCCTGGGACATCCCCAGCAAC
Organism: Amorphophallus konjac; assembly: GCA_022559845.1. Taxonomy (NCBI): domain Eukaryota; kingdom Viridiplantae; phylum Streptophyta; class Magnoliopsida; order Alismatales; family Araceae; genus Amorphophallus; species Amorphophallus konjac. Next base: position 316,983,361 of record CM040123.1, on the reverse strand, counting down.
GTCCACGGTAAGTTCTGTGAACAGAGGACGTGAAAAAAGTGGTGTTCCGGGCTCATCTTCTTGCTGCCTCCTAGCGTGCGCGCAGACCGGCGAGCTATCTGCCCGCCACTCGAGGCCACTCCGGAGGTTCCAGCCGGTGCCGTCGACTTCCCTCTTCATCCAGGAGGCTCGCCATCCACAACAGCGTACCTCCAGGGATGTTGGTTCCTTCCTCAGCCTCCGTGACGTGCCATCCTTGCCGCTGGTCCCTGTTCATACCGGTTCGTAGCGGTTCGTGGACGACAAGCTACACCGACCCGTGGCCCGTCACCCCACTTCGCACGACCCCTGGATCGCTGTGTAGCCTTTTACCTCCCTGTGAGGAGTGGGCTTTTGTTTGGGTTGTACTTGTTTAGCTCTTGTGCCGGGTGGTTGTGGATTTGGCCGGGTTTCTTCCCCATGCCCTGAGCGTGGATGTGCACGTCGCTCCCCCCTTGGTTAACTTCCTTATTTAGTATTTACTCTTGATGCCGCTGCTTGTGAGATAATGGGTGGGTAGCTACCATATTTACTTATATTTCTGCCACGGTGAGAGAGTGTGACCGTCCCGTGACTCATCCGAGTCACGAGTGTGGAGTTGCCGACCCTAGACTCGCTGATTTCTCAACCGTGCGGATCGACGCGCTTCCCTCTCTTAGGGACGATTGTGAGTTTGTGTTGCTTGTTGCGTGCATAGTTTCTCTCTTGGGAACGTTAGGTGTCACATCGACGTTGCTTATATAGTTGTGTCGTTGCTGGTTATAGTTGTCCTTTAGCCATACCACCGCATAGAGTCCAAGTTTGCATAGCGTCCCGCATCACCATCAAAGGCTCCCCATAATCAGCTTCTCCAACGTGGACCTGCGTCCTTTCAGTTGCTGCTTTCCCTCTTCTGGTAAGAGGTGCTGGTCTTGTGACGAGTCTGGCCATTTCTTTGGGTTCGGTCGGTAAGGCTCCGTACCGGCCAAATACTCCGGCCATGTTGCAAGTGTAGACTCTCAGGTCTCTGCCTCTTCTTGCCGCTCTTCTCGACGGCCTACCTGGGAAGACCAATCTGTCAAAGACAGATCTCTGCGGCTTCACTTCTACCCTCAGTGGGGACTGGTAACGCTCCTCGAAGCAGTTTCTTGACTCGGCGCTGGGCACCGGTCAGGTCTCTTCTCCTTCAAATGTGGAGGCTACTGCCCCCAGCAGTCTTTGGCGACCAAGGGGAGTGCTCTCTGGTCCCCTCAAGTAATTCCTCATGGCTTGCTCCACTCCTTCCCAGTCTTGATCAGGAGGAGAAGCTGGTGACGTTGCCCAGTTGACAGCGACGGGCATATGGGTTGCAGGCTCTGCACGGGCAACCTGATAGTGGCATCGGTGGTGTCGACAGCGGATGCTCTTCGATGGGGCCGGTGTGGCCAGTGCTGGCAGGCAGACGGGGGCCGATGTCTTGATCCAGTCCCCTTGTTGTGCCCTTGCCGGGCGGAAAGTACTGGGTCCCGCCTGAGCCGGTGAGGCGAGCCGGGCTGCCTTCGGAACCCATACTTGCTTGGCTTTGGTCGGCCTAGAGGCCGGTTGATGTTGTGGTGCTGTGGCCGGAGTTGCGGGCGTCATCCTGCCCTTCATCTTCTGTAGTGGCTGAAAAGAGTTGCACACTGGTATGGTGGGTACAACGCGCTCCGGGATCATCTCGCAGCGTGGTTTGGTTAGGTGCACTCGGATGGTCCCGATGATAGCAGACTTGCCGGTGCTAGAGAACCGGCCTCGGGGTGATGTCATGGTGTGGCTCCTCCAGAGCCTCCTCTGATGAGAGGCTAAGCCCTGGCGAGATGGGCCGGCAGTTTGGTGCACATGGTGCACATTACAGCTCAGCGTCCTCGTGGGGACAGTCTCGAGGGTCTCGGCCACTGATCAGCCAGCAGCAGCTTTGGTGGCCCCCTGTAGGGGGGCGTTGCTTTCAATCCCGTCAGACGCTTCCACGTCCAGCAGGTTCGTGAAGGCCACTCCGAGGAAGTTTGGGAAGCCTACTGCGGGCGGGAAGCTCCCGAAGGTGAGGTACGGCCAAGTAGCCATTCCGAACATGGCTTTCGATGGGATGTTGACCGAAAGTGAGGGCCATCCTGATGTCTGGAATGCAACCTACATTTGCAAATTGAAGAATTAGTATCACAAGAAGGGGGCCGTGGAGCCCTTAGTTCTGGCAAAGAGATGAAGGGTGATCTGGTCCCACCGGGCATGTCAGACTTGTGGACACACTTATAGTTTAAATTGTGGTTTATTCATTTTATTGGGTTTATTAAGCGCGTGGGCGTGCCAGTCACAAAGTGACGATTTTTTCGGGCTTCATGGAAGCCCATGGTGCGCTCGATCTGACTCAGTCAGGCGATTGTGTGGTTCGGGTCGGGACTGAGACCCGCCGTGCCATAAAGGTCACAACGTCATTTACATCCCCTCAGAGAGGGGAATACCCTTGATTAATTGCCGAAAATAAGGGCTCCATGGCCGAAAGAATTACTAGTTAATGCGGAAGGAGAGGGGGCAGTCAAACTATGATGAAAACCCATATCGAGGGTACAAACACTCAGATCATGTTGGTCACTAATGGACCGCTCTATGTCTGGACCGAAGTCCATATAGAAAACAAGACGATAACGGGAATGAACCCGTGAAGATGTCTGCCAGGGAATGGCAATTTTGATACAGGGACAGGATTAGATCCTGGTGGGAAGAGGGAACTTCGTTGAGATATTGGCCCAGAACGAGGTCGGGTGATACCCATGACGGGAGGAGTGGCCCCCCGAGGGTGAAGCCTGACCCACAAGGGCATCATTAATATTCCCGGATCCGGGGCCCGAGGGAGACAAAGGTCGTATTATTTTATTCATTATTATTATTGTTATTTATTACCATCATTTATTTATTATTGCCATCATTATCTGTTGACCCCTTTTATCACCCATGGACCGATGGAGGCCTTCCTTAGTTTATCTCATCCCTCTTTATTATTTATTTCACCCTTTTTATTTGTCTCTCTTTTATTATTGCATCTCCTTTTTTGATTATCAGGTAAATTTCCCCCTTTTTATTATCATTATTATGTTTTCCCCTTTTTTGTTTATTATACCCCTTTTCTTTGGTGTGATGCTTCTAAATGCACAGTGTGCCAGAATGGACGCATGTGAGAGTGTACCGCTCGAAGGTAAAGAGTGTGCCGCTGAGCGGGGGCTGGGGAGTGTACCGCTGAAGGCAGGCCATGAGTGTGCCGAGTAGAGGCTAGTGTGTGTGTCAGATAGAGGTTAGATAGAGTGTGCCTGATGGGAATCGACGCCGAGCACTGATATTTTTTATTTGCATTTGTGTCCTTTTATTTACTTTTATATCCTTGGGAAAGCATTTGCGCAATTGTAAGGCTTTATAAGCCAATGTGTCATTCCCTTGGATTGTTTGGGTTTTTATGTAAAATATCTGTAGGTCCAGTAAGGGGCCCTCACTCCTTCCCCATTGGTCCATCTCATCCATGTGGGGCTGGTCAAAGGCCTAGGTGGCATCTAGAAGGTTGGACTAGTCAATTAGACACATGGGGGACAAATGGGTTAAATTGTCAAGCGTAGGCCACCTACCCTTACCCCTTGGTCAAGGGGGCGCCCCCCCCCTTTTTATCCATTTTAATTTTTGAAAAATTAGTCCATTATAACTAATTAGTCATATCCCTATCTTACCCCCTCCAACCCTAGATCTAAGGTTAGTTTAGGTCTTTTTACATTTCCTTACCATGTATTTCACATTTATTAGAATTAATGAAGTGAATTTTTAGAAAAATTGCTTGGAGCCTCTTGGAGGGTGCGCCCCTCTCCCCTCTTCCTCTGGTTCTTCTTCTTCCTCTAGCCCTCTAGGGTGTGAAGCCCCTTCTCCTTAGCCCCTCTGAGTTCCCTTTCTGCTGCCGCCGCCGTCGCACCACCGTCGCGCCGCCGCCACCGTCATCGAAGTTCTGTCTCCATCAGGATAGAACCTCTCCTCCGAAATTGTATCTCTGGTTCTTGTTGTCTAATTGAGCCCTAATTTTGAGGGTTTGTTCTGTCCATCTCTCCTAACCTTCGGTTAAAATTTCGTGTCATTTGGAGTCTATTTGATAATTTTCCCATATTTTTGTTTGTCCCATCAGTAATCTGCCCTTTTATAGATCTACGGGACAGAGTCTTCTTTTTGTAATTTCCCCACCCACGTAGAAAATTTTAGAAAATCCACAAAAATTCCCTAGTGTTCTTCACGTATATCCCCTTCCACCATAATTTTCGTTGAGTCAAAAAAAATCATTGAGCCCTCGGTCAAAGGTCTGTTTCAGGCAGATCCATCTCTGCCCTATGTGTCCGTCAGTCCGGGTCAGAAAAAAAAGGCCGTTTGCAGTCATTTTTATTTTTAATCCCTTCTGTGGATGGAGCCACCAAAAATATATGTTGTAGATATCTGAGTGATGCGGGACGATATGCTCTGATACCACTTTGATGCGGGACGATATGCTCTGATACCACTTTGATGGGGAACGGGGACCGACACGGACTAAGAGTCACAAAGACTCTAACTGGGCCAGCAATAGTACGCACAAGGGTCGCCAAATGGCTGACCACCGTGATATCCCACAGATGGAGGGACGTCTCTCAACAGACACTCCGACCGCGGCCGTCCCAATGAGGGAGGCGCACGTGCCTAGGCGTGTAGTCAAACCCCAAAGACTAGGGGAATCGAGTCCTAACTCGATGCTTGATTAGTGCTAGGGAAGGATGCTCTCACTCACAATCCGCAGTGATGATAACAAATAGCTAGGCGCCTACTCTCTCTCACGCGGCATAGTCAAAAGCATACTAAAAGAGCAAGCAACAGGAGAGGAGTCGGAACGCGTACCTCCACGCCAAGGCGTGGGAAAGGAACCCCGGCCGTGGACCAACAACCCGATACACTGAAGACCAATAAAATACAACCCAATAACGGCCCACTCCTCGCAGGGAGGTAACAGGCTACAAACAAAGCATTCGGGTTGCCGGGCACGGGTTGACGGGCCGCACTCGGTGACGGCACGATGCTGCAGAATCGGTATCGCGCGCGCCTGGACGAAGATGGGTCCCACGGACTGAGGCGACGTCCGAATGAGGTGCCGTCAGGGAGGACGTGTCACTGACTGCTGCAGGTACGCTCCGGTCAGAGGGGACGCGCTGGTTCCGCCGGTGGTGGCCGTGGGCGCTGCTGCAACTCAGGTCTGGTTCTGGGGTCGCAGAACAGCGCACGCCGACGGTAAAATCCGGAAAACGGCCTTCTGGTATCCGAACAGGTCCAGGCCGGTTGGAGGTGGAAGCTGACTGGTAGAAGTCGTCCTCGGTCAAACGGCGCGGGCAGATGACGCCGGTACTAGTCGCAGGAGCCGCTGGAAGTTGGTGTTGATTCGCTGGCCGGACTGTGCAGGCCCGCCGGCGCAAGCCCACTAGAACGACTGCCACGGACGGTGACGACGTCGAAACGTGACGCCGTCGGCGGCGTCGGACAGAGGACCTGGAGATCTACGAACCCTGAAGAAACCAGGGTAAAAGGCGCAGCGTGGAGGCCTGGGGAAAATTCGCAAGAAGGGCCTCCCTGCTGGGCGAGCAGAGAAGGGGGTGCTGGCGCAGGTCGACGGAGAAAATCGGTACGGGCGGTGCCGACCTCCGATTGACGCGAAACCAGCGCCAACGCGAAGCTGATCCGCCAACGTATCTCCAGAAAATAGGAGGGAGCCAAACTCGTCCAAGAGAGGGGGCGAGATCTGCTGCAAGTCGGTGTAGAAATCTGATCTTCCGCACACGAACCGTAGACGAAGAAGAAGAGGGTAAAGGGGAACCCCGGAGTCCACCGGGGGCTGAGGCGTCGCACCTCGCCGATCTCCCGTCGCAGGAGAAGAGAGAAAGAGAGAGGGGGGCGCAGCCACCTTCAAGCACAATCTTCAAAATTCATTCATTAATTCCCACAAAAGGAAATTACATGCCTTATATATCGGGGGAGGGGAATTAGGGTTTCACCCAGCCAAGGGAGGAGGGGTGCGACCAGGACCTTCCCCATTCAAGGGGGGGGGGGCGGCCAAGCCTCCTCCAATCAAGGAGGGATCAAGGGGAGGGGGGCGCCCAAAGAAGAAAGGTGAGGGAGGTGGAATGGGAAAGGGGTGTGCCCAAAAAGGAAAGAAGAGGAGGCAAGGTGGGGAAGGTGGCGCAGCCACCTTGGATGGGGAAGGGGGAATGCGCCCCAAACCCTAACCCTAATCCAAACACTATGGGCCAAGGCCAAGCCCAATAGTAAAAGAAAAAAAAGGACCCATTATCCCTACACATAGTCTGATAGCAATAAAACTAGATAACATGTCCACGCAGGGACTAATCCAAGGCCCACATGGCCTGAGCAAGCAGAGAAGATAGCTAGAAGATGCCGCCATCGCCGAGCCACAAGGAAGTAGCGGTGTGCCGGGTGCTCCGTCGAGGATAGCGCCGTGTGTCCTCACCAATTCTCCCCGGGTGGGAAGAACTCGACCCCGTCGAGTAAGGGTCACGATCGCTGAGGTACCGCTCCAGCAGGTCCGGATCCATCCGCTCCAGCTCTCCGCGTGTAATCCAGGTGTTGTCCGACCCGGGGCGCCCTCTCCAACGCACTAGGAAGCGTTGGTAGGCTCCGCTCCTGGTAGTAGTCACCTGCTCATCCAGTATGCAATCTATATGCTCGCGTTTTTGTAGTGGGGCTGGAGGAGGTGGACTCTCAGTAGGTGTATCACTCACAACAGGAGGGTCAGGCCCAAATAACTCGCTGGGTATCACCGCGGGATCCTGATAAGCTACCAGATCAGAGACATTGAATGTCGAACTGATCCCGTAGTCGTCTGGAAGCTCGATCTCATACGCGTTCGACCCAATACGCCTCAACACTCTGAATGGTCCTGCACCGCGATCCTGGAGTTTCTTGACGGCTCCCGAAGGAAACCGCTCCGGTCTAACCCGGACCAGGACGTACTCTCCCTCGCGGAACTCACGTGTGCGTCTGTGCACGTCGGCTAACTCCTTGTAACGAGTGTTGCTGGCCTCGAGATGGTGATGATGATGTAGACTCCGAACTAGCTGAGTGGATCGATGCCTGTATGAATGCAATGGTGGTCCTGGACATCCAAAAACAGACCTAGCATGGCTATGACACCTACTTGACTGAGCAACATAGGGAGGACCTGGGCAACCAAAGTTGTATCTATCGTGCATGGGTGCCCTACAGAATGTGGTAGACTCATGGGGACTAGATTGCCCAAACTCTCTCATGACATCCCCTATATGAGACCAACCCCTAAATGACCCTGAAGATGCATGAGACGAAGACCGATGATCCTTTCCTACCAAGCTCTGAGGTGTGAATGTAGGCTGGGTGAGACGTTGGCGAGTATGGGTGGAAGGGGTGTGATAAAGGACCTCCTCGATAAGGTGGGGGGGGGGAAGAATACGAATCGGGAGGCTCACTAGGGAGGGGATCGAAAGGGTCAAAGAAATGATACCCCCTCCCGACAGGTCCCTTCACAATACTTGCCCAAGTGTGACATTCACCCTGGTGCAGATAGCCACCCTCAGGCAAAAGGATGGATGGGGCAAGGGGCTCACATGAAAGGTAAGGGAGGCACTGTTCCTTCCTCAAGATCGTATTGCCATAAGAGGGGACGCAATCGAGTTCATCCAGGACGGGAAAGAATAAAAGAACCTCAGAGGTGATATGACCTATGGTGTAAACCGAGGTAATGGAGCCCAAGGCAGGGAATATAAAGCTATGACTATAAGGTTGGTCTGACCCTAAGGCCAACATGTAGGTCAACTCCCATTGGCAATCCAAGCTCCTAAGAAACTCCCTCACATCTTCTATAAACCTGAAGGACTGAAAAGTTGTGTGAAAGGAGTTAATGGGGACAATAGGAAGGGCTGGCTCTAAGGGTGGGTAGTAAGGAATCAAGACATCCAGATGAGGACTCTTCCTTAACCAGCTATCTAGAGGCTCTCCAATGACAAGTTCACCCTCGAGAGACAAGGATGGCTCCAGATGAGGGGCAAAAGCATTGTCCTCAAGTGAGGAAAATGAGTCCTCTATGAAGTGGGTGGGGCCTTGGCTCTCTATCAAGGGTGCTAGGCTGAAAGTGTCAGCCCCAACCTCCATAGGTATAGGCACGACTAGAAGCTCCATAGGCTCACTCCTTAACTCCTCAACGTCAGCTAGGTACTCCTCAACCAACTCCTGTCCTGCCTCATAAGTCACTGGAATAAACCCAGGTGGGGCCCCCTCCGAATGTGTGTCCTCCAAGATAGGGGAATGTGAAGGACGTCGGTCAGAGAACCGAGCATTCCCACTATAGGGGGTCACAGGGGTGGACTCCGGGGGTGGTGGTAGGCGTGAGCTCGGAGGCGGAGCGGACTGTGGGCTAGAGGGCCACAGTGAGTTAAGATAAGCATCCCTCCTATCCAACCGATCCGAAATCATTTGCACAAGCTGGGCAATGGTGTGGGTTGGAGTAGGAAGATCATGATGGACTTTCCCGTAGTCATTTGGTTTGGGCTTGGGTCTAGGCTCTTCTATGTGTGGGGCTCGTTGCCTCCGACTAGGACCCACTTGTTCGTATGTAATTGGGTGGGGTCGATTGGAGGTGATCGATTGGGGAACATAGACCCTCCTAAGCTCTTTCTTCATATCCCACCACGATTCGATGGGCTTTTGCCACCTAATGCCTCTCAAACCCTCAATATGTCTCCACTTATCCTTGGCCTTATGCAGAAGCTTCTCTCTAGCAAAAGAGACTTGTGTGGCTCCGGACATAGGATAACAGTCAAAATATCTATCCATGGCGGCTTCCCAAGTTTGGTAGACACTCGGGTCATGGGAGCCGTCAAATGTAGGCGCATCGGGCCTACGGAATGGGATGGGGTGGTACCCATGCCCCTGAGAGATATGCCACAAATCAGCTGGGCTAAACAATTGAGAATCCATGGGACTCTTTGAGGGGTTCCTATGGGATGGACATGCGGGGCAACTATGGGGATTAGACACGACCCTTTTGAAGTGGAAATGCGAAGGGCAGAATGGACTCAAATGTGCCCTAGACAACCTAAAGATGCAAATGACCTAAGACCCCAATTTGTTAGAACAAACTGGTTCCCTAAGCTCTGATACCACTTTGATGCGGGACGATATGCTCTGATACCACTTTGATGCGGGACGATATGCTCTGATACCACTTTGATGGGGAACGGGGACCGACACGGACTAAGAGTCACAAAGACTCTAACTGGGCCAGCAATAGTACGCACAAGGGTCGCCAAATGGCTGACCACCGTGATATCCCACAGATGGAGGGACGTCTCTCAACAGACACTCCGACCGCGGCCGTCCCAATGAGGGAGGCGCACGTGCCTAGGCGTGTAGTCAAACCCCAAAGACTAGGGGAATCGAGTCCTAACTCGATGCTTGATTAGTGCTAGGGAAGGATGCTCTCACTCACAATCCGCAGTGATGATAACAAATAGCTAGGCGCCTACTCTCTCTCACGCGGCATAGTCAAAAGCATACTAAAAGAGCAAGCAACAGGAGAGGAGTCGGAACGCGTACCTCCACGCCAAGGCGTGGGAAAGGAACCCCGGCCGTGGACCAACAACCCGATACACTGAAGACCAATAAAATACAACCCAATAACGGCCCACTCCTCGCAGGGAGGTAACAGGCTACAAACAAAGCATTCGGGTTGCCGGGCACGGGTTGACGGGCCGCACTCGGTGACGGCACGATGCTGCAGAATCGGTATCGCGCGCGCCTGGACGAAGATGGGTCCCACGGACTGAGGCGACGTCCGAATGAGGTGCCGTCAGGGAGGACGTGTCACTGACTGCTGCAGGTACGCTCCGGTCAGAGGGGACGCGCTGGTTCCGCCGGTGGTGGCCGTGGGCGCTGCTGCAACTCAGGTCTGGTTCTGGGGTCGCAGAACAGCGCACGCCGACGGTAAAATCCGGAAAACGGCCTTCTGGTATCCGAACAGGTCCAGGCCGGTTGGAGGTGGAAGCTGACTGGTAGAAGTCGTCCTCGGTCAAACGGCGCGGGCAGATGACGCCGGTACTAGTCGCAGGAGCCGCTGGAAGTTGGTGTTGATTCGCTGGCCGGACTGTGCAGGCCCGCCGGCGCAAGCCCACTAGAACGACTGCCACGGACGGTGACGACGTCGAAACGTGACGCCGTCGGCGGCGTCGGACAGAGGACCTGGAGATCTACGAACCCTGAAGAAACCAGGGTAAAAGGCGCAGCGTGGAGGCCTGGGGAAAATTCGCAAGAAGGGCCTCCCTGCTGGGCGAGCAGAGAAGGGGGTGCTGGCGCAGGTCGACGGAGAAAATCGGTACGGGCGGTGCCGACCTCCGATTGACGCGAAACCAGCGCCAACGCGAAGCTGATCCGCCAACGTATCTCCAGAAAATAGGAGGGAGCCAAACTCGTCCAAGAGAGGGGGCGAGATCTGCTGCAAGTCGGTGTAGAAATCTGATCTTCCGCACACGAACCGTAGACGAAGAAGAAGAGGGTAAAGGGGAACCCCGGAGTCCACCGGGGGCTGAGGCGTCGCACCTCGCCGATCTCCCGTCGCAGGAGAAGAGAGAAAGAGAGAGGGGGGCGCAGCCACCTTCAAGCACAATCTTCAAAATTCATTCATTAATTCCCACAAAAGGAAATTACATGCCTTATATATCGGGGGAGGGGAATTAGGGTTTCACCCAGCCAAGGGAGGAGGGGTGCGACCAGGACCTTCCCCATTCAAGGGGGGGGGGCGGCCAAGCCTCCTCCAATCAAGGAGGGATCAAGGGGAGGGGGGCGCCCAAAGAAGAAAGGTGAGGGAGGTGGAATGGGAAAGGGGTGTGCCCAAAAAGGAAAGAAGAGGAGGCAAGGTGGGGAAGGTGGCGCAGCCACCTTGGATGGGGAAGGGGGAATGCGCCCCAAACCCTAACCCTAATCCAAACACTATGGGCCAAGGCCAAGCCCAATAGTAAAAGAAAAAAAAGGACCCATTATCCCTACACATAGTCTGATAGCAATAAAACTAGATAACATGTCCACGCAGGGACTAATCCAAGGCCCACATGGCCTGAGCAAGCAGAGAAGATAGCTAGAAGATGCCGCCATCGCCGAGCCACAAGGAAGTAGCGGTGTGCCGGGTGCTCCGTCGAGGATAGCGCCGTGTGTCCTCACCACTGAGTCCTCTATCCATCGGTACCTCTTGTGCATCAATCTGACATCGGATCTGGTCGTAGAAATTCTTTTCGTGAAGGTGTGCCGAGCAGATCCGAATTCAGCCAGCATAACTCAGTCCGAGAGAAAATTCAGTAATAAATATCAAAGGTCAACTTCAGCGACCGCCCCTTCAGAGAGTCGATCAGGGACATCCCGCCATCGTCCCAGCCAAGATGCCAGTGCGTCAGCAACCGAGTTGGCGCAGCACCGAGTTGGAATAGTGCCGAGTCGGACCAGCAGGCCGAGTTCGTGCCGTACGCACCTCCAGATTGATGCCCGTCAACCCAGGGTCGGTCCTCCCGAGCCCCACTTGTAGCCCTTTACCTCCCTGCGTGGAGTGGGCAATAAAATTCACGGTTGTAATTAACTTTTTACTGTTGTTACCGGGAGTTACCGTAACTGGCTGGGAACGTCTTCCCCACGCCCGGCACGTGGAGGTAAACTCGCTGCCCTCCTCGTAGGCATTGCTTTACTCATATTACTTCGTATATGCCGCTGCATGTGATAGGTTTCTAGCTTGTTATTCTATCATCACCGCTGCGAGAGAGCGAGATTGAGTGTACCATCCCGTGACTCGATCCGAGTTAACGCGGAAAGGCCGATACCCGAGACTCACTGCCAGTTTCTCAACCGCGCACGGTCCAGCGTTTCCCTCGCATAGGGACGATCACGAGCTAGAGTCCCAGGTCACATGTCTGTCCCACATCAGTGCCGGGCTAGGATGGCTGGGGAGGTGTACCGCTGGCCAGGCCATGGGTGTACCGGATGGAGGTTAGGCAGAGTGTGCCGGGCAGGACGATTAGTAATGTACCGGCTGGAGGAATGAAAAGTGTGCCGGATGGGGTATACCGCTGGGGGATGAGAGTGTATAGGATAGAGAGGTGATCAAGTGCACCGAGTGGAAGCTAAACATGGTCGGTGCAAACCAGGCCTGGGTCGGTGCAAGCCTGCCAAGGCTGGAAGCAGGTCAGTGCAATGTCTATGCAAGAGGGGCCAAGGTCAGTGCATGTTGGCCAAAGTCTGAGGAGGTTGAGAGATGTATGAGAGGCAATGTTGTTGGATGGTGCACCATTGAGAGAAGGTGAGAGTGCACCGGAAAGGGGGATAGGGTTGTGCCGGGTGAAGGCACAGAGAGTGTGCCGGAGAGAGAAGAAGGGGCACGAGTGTGCCGGGCTAGGCTGAACAGGGTGTGCCAGGCAAGGACATGGGTGTGTGCCTGCCAGGATGAAGGCAAGGTGCGCCGGACGAAGAGTGGGTCAAAGGGACCAATGTAGCTAGGGTAAAGCTCACATGAGTAGAGTAAGGCCTGAGAGGAGGGTCCCACTTGTTCATGAAATTTAGATGGAGGACTTTAAGCAACCAATTTCCATTCCGCTATTATGTGATTAAGTACAAGGCCATGCCCAGTAGTCTAGCTCTTTGAGTCTTGCGTGGCTCCTTTGTCTTGATTGAAATGTTTTATTGTTACTTATTTCATTTGTTTGTTGCTTCCTTTTATCTTTTAACATGTTGTTATTTCTGAGAAAAATTTGGCAGCATCTCCCCTTAACCCAGATGGTAAGGGAGTGAAAAGGGAACACGCCCACAAGGAGTGGCATGACCCAACAATTTGAGGTGTGTGCTGAGGCAGCCACCTTTGAGGAAACTTTGAAAAACTCGGAGAAAACACCGAATGAGAGACCACTTAGGCTGACATAAGCTATGGGTGCACCGGGCAAGCCATGACTGGAGTGTGTCGGGCCAGGCTTGTCAAGAGTGTGTCAGATAGGAAATGGCCAAAGTGTGCCGGGCAAGTAGTGGCTAGGGTGTGTCGGCAAGGCACAATCTGGGAGTGTGCCGGATGGGGAATGTGCCGCCCAGGGAATACACCAAAGGTGTGTACCAAGTAGGAGGCCTGAGTGAGTGTGGGTCTACCACTAGCTTTGAACAGAAGGCAAGGGGGATGCTCGGGGCATTGGGTGAATCCTATGTGTTTGAAAAAAGGATAGTGGGCTCCAACAGAGCTGTATAGCAAAAATCAAGGGTTGTTATGCTAAGGAAAGCCATTGGAGAGGGAGGAGGCCAGCCCTAACCTATCAAGCCAGGAACAAAACCTATCAATCAGGTGGACCAATGCCGTGGGAAGTGAGATAGAGCAGGGAGTTGGAAGACTGAGGACGGATGCAAAACCACAGACCAACGGTGAGAAGAAAACAACAAATACAACAAGAGAAGGTAAAACCAAAGATGTTTCATTCATGACGAACTCAAAATGACAAAGATCGTGGCCCGAAGGCCAAACATGATACAGTACATCCAAACGAACGGGGGAGAGAAACGAGGAAGAGAAAAGAAAGAAAATAGTTAGGGAGAGGGTTCGAACGAGGAAGGGTGATCATTCCCTTCACTGTAATCCTTCCCCCTCCATTACACACAGCACATTCTCTCTTTCTCTCTGGGCTCTCCTCTACCTTCTTCTTCTCTTCTTCTTCTTCTCGTGTGTTGCTGTCTTTGTATCTGTTTTCGCATCTTTTTTTCTTTTCTCCACTGTGAGGGGCTTTTATAGGTGTGCCATTGACGGGGGAACCTCATGATGGTGCTGCCATCCGAGGTTGACCCGAGTCTCATCTTCGTCAGGTGGGGATCTTCTTTGACCAACCGGAGGGTGACACCAAGGTAGGGGACTAGCTGGCGTTGAGGTGGCCACGCTGCGCGCCAAGGGGCTCTCCCAGTGACCAATGTGCATTCTGCCGGCTTGTGCCGTTCTGGAGGATTCAACGCTATGCCGCTGGGAGGGGCCAAGGCGCTGTGCCATTGAAGGGGCAAAGAACTGTGCCGCTTGAGGGCTAGTTTGAAGTGTGCCGCTGAATGGGCCTTGGAGTGTGCCGCTGGAGGGCAACGGGTATTGTGCCGTTGGAAGGCTCTTGACGGGTGTGCCGCTGGGGCCCCCGAAGGTGTGCCGCTGGAGAGCACATTTGGTGTGCCGTTGGAGGGCACAAGAGTGTGCCGCTGGAATGGGCACAAAGGGGTGTGCCGCTGGAAGGCGCTGAAGGGTGTGCCGCTGGGGCTTTCCAAGCAGTGTGCCACTGAAAGGGCACAGAGTGTGTCGTTTGGAAGGGGGCTTTGCCTTTTGCCCTAGGAACTTACGATTGTGTACTTTTTGGGATATTTCTTCACCATTAGGGACTCGAGGGTGGGTCCATAGCAGTGTATAAGTTCAGGAGGGTATCCTGTATTTTATTTGTCATTTAATGCGCCCGTGCAAATGTAAGGATTCACCGGACGGTAATATCCTCCGGGGCCCTGGACAGCCAGTCTTCCCGGGTCTTCTCTCTTCGACTCTCACATCAATGCGAGGGCTCGGTGGGACACATGGGCGTACAATTTTGTATGTCCACAACCATAAAACTCAAAACTAGTAAACTAAGGAATTTCAGCCATTGCAAACAAATATAAATCAGATCGAAGACAGTAATGAACGAGATGAAAGTAGATTGCACCAAATATGAGACATGATCTAATCTGTAGGTCGTTGGACCTTCTGTTGCAGATTCCTGCTCTGATACCAAGTGTTAGGATGACAATGGTGCAACAAGGATTCAAAGGGGGGGGGTGAATGAATCCCCTTCTAAAAACTTGATCAGTTTAAATCTTAAACTGGAGACTTTAAACTTATGCGGAATTAAAGTCAATTAAGCTCTGCTGAATATGAGAGCCAATGAAGCACTAGATCAAACAGAAGAACTGCAAAATGCAGACTCCCAAGTAAGTCTATGCCATTGACAAAACCCAATCAAACATGCCTGTACACAAAATCCTCTCAGATAGAACCGTAGATAGAAGCGAGCCTAGCATACATCTAACGGTTGACGATTCAGCAAGCAAACCACAGTGCACAAAAACTTTTTAGGTGGTTCAGTCCTCAGGACCTACATCCACCCCACACTCCAACCAGACTGTGGATTCCACTGCCAGACAGCTTGAACGGCTGGGCCTCACTGTTTGCCAATAACAGCTGAGCCTCACAGCTTGCTTGACCGCTGCCTAACAGCTTGATCCGCTGGGCATTACAGCTTAGCCACCGCTGCCTAACAGCTTGATCCGCTGGGCCTTACAGCTTAGCCACCGCTGATACACAGCTTACAGGAAGTATGAAAAATGAAAACGGAAAACCAAAAGATTCAGCATCAGAAAATCGACAGTAAAAATAAATCGAAATGCTTACATAGGAGCGATGTGCCTTGGATCTGATCCAAAATGTCACATTGGAATAAATCTTCATATCTTCTTCTTCTTGACGGTACTCTGCTTTCTTTTCGGAGCAGACTCTCACTCTCTTTCCTTCTTGTTCACTCTTCTTCCTCTCTTGGAATAGCTTCTCAGATCCCCCCTTTTCTTGTACTTTTCTTATCTCGATCTGAGGAATCTGGCCTCAATATATATGCTGTGAAAGATTGGGCACGTGGAACACATGTTTCCCACCCAAGAACTCCGGCAAGAGTTCGCTGATTGAAGTCCACGTGTTCGATCTGAAGAAGTGCTTTCCACGTGGCTAAGTCTCTAGTCCAGACTAGCCTTGGGTCACGTGCTGGTAAGTTAAGATTGGGTCCGCATTGACTTGAGCCTGCCAATCAAAATAGAGGCATTTAGTCGAACACTTTGTGAGCTGGAGGAGTTCATAAGGACATCCATATGCACAGGCTGATTATATGAATGAGACGAATTATGCACCGACTAGAGACATGCATAGACTTGAATGCACAGACATTTTACATGCATTAGAGAGACGTTCACTGGCCTTTATATGCATAAGGTAAAGATGTGCACCGACCCTTTCATGCGTAAGATGAAACATGCACCGACCCTAATATGAAAGATGCAAAACGTGCACTGACTTCTGAATGCGTATGGTAAAACGTGCATCGACCTTCTATGCGTTTATACATAGATATACACCGACTATGCATTCAGTTATCAGGAGTGCACCGACTTTTGTATGCATGAGACACAAATGTGCACCGACCCTTAGCATGTGTGTAGCAACAAAAATGCACTGACCTATATAAGCTTGTTGCAGAAGTCACACTAACCATTATACGCTTAAGGTAAAACATGCACGGACCTATTTTGCACAAGGCAGAGAATCACCGACTTGTTCTACCCAATGCAGAGTATGCACTGACTTCTACATGCTCGAGGCAAAATCATGCAGGATGTGCACTGACTATATGTGTAGAGAAGCGAAGATTCCACCGACCTTATTAGGAGAGTACACAAACGTGTACCGACCTTATTCTTCCATATGTATGCATATGCACCGATCTTTATATGTGTAAGGCAAAACCGTGCACCGACTACATATGCATTCTACAAACAAAAATGCACCGGCCTTGTGTGCATTACTTCAGAGGCGTACACTGACCTTAATATACTTAAGGTAAAATATGCACCGACTACATATGTATTCATAAAGACTGCACCGACCTTGTGTGCATTTCTTCAGAGGCGTGCACCGACCTATATGTATGCATAAACATAAACGTGCATCGACCTTGGTGCTGACTAACACAGATGAGTTTTGATTGAGATATATATGCATTCAGTCTTAATCATGATTCATAGAATGTCATTATCAAAACCAGGGTTCCAACACATTTGATATACCAGATATGCAGTTAAGTTCAAATGTGCTATCAAACATACAGTTCCAATCAAGAATTGTTCAAAGATAGATTTGGATATATTCATCATAGTAGAATGGAGGAACAATCAGTTCAGGTATGTAGAAGTAATACCTATCATAAGAACAACGTCACTAAGTGCCATAAGCTACTGCAGAGATTTCAGAGATTTTCTATCAAGTTGTTAGGCACAATGGTTGATCCAAAAATCACATAACAATTCATGATCAATTCAGATATAGCAATTGGCATGAGATGCATTTTCACAAAGATGAGTTAGATTCACAATTCAAAATCATTCATTCAAAAATAAACTCCCCCTTTCTAGGTGCATGAATTTGACAAATGACATTTTCTAAAAATGATGCATCCTAAGACTTGAATGAACAATTGACTCATGGTACTAGGCGGAGACACATTCTCATGCATGGTGATAGATTTCAGATAAGAATAACATGTCCTTCCTCAAATCACCATTTCATATACCATATAGTCATGCAAATGATGATCAAATAGATGCAATATAAACTCATAAGAAAAATAGATTTTTCTTGATTTACATGGATGGAAATTTAAATAAAATAAATTAAAAATTTTAAAGATAATTCAGAAATTTATTTTTAAAAGCATGTGCCTTGAGCAACCATTATTTTCCAAAACTTTCATTTGGACTCAAGGCAATCCTGCACCAAAAGTTCTCATTTGGATATTTTGGGTACCCAAGTCTTCTTGGGTCCCGAATGGTTAGTTGCACCTCTAATGGGTGCCTTCCATAATTTTTGGACATGTATATCATCAAAATACATTAAAGAGCAATCATGCATAGTATGCCCAAACTTACCACAATAATGACAACAACCAAAAGATTTCACAGTTTTCTTATATGCATAAGCATTGGGTTTCTGTGATTTAACAAAGGTGTTGCCATTATAGGCATGAAAGTTTTTCTTCTTCATGGCATGATGGTTGTCATTTTTCTTTTGAAAGCAAGTTTTCATCAAATAACTATATTTGCCACAGTTGTAACAATGCAATGGAGGAACTCTTTTATATGATCTTTTTTTTAACTCAAGTCAATCCTTGCAAGGTGGTAGAAAGGGGAGGGGGTTCATCCCTTCATTGCGGAAGAAGATGAACACACTACCCCAACCGCCAGGCAAGTGTTTTCATTAAGGAAAGCAGAAAAAGAAGAGGGGAACAAGAGGGGGGAAAGGGGGAGGCCCGAAAAGGGGCAAGAAGGGTACAAGGCCAAAGGCCCAAGAAAGTGAAAAAAGCCGAAAAGAACCAGGCGAGGGCAGAAACAAAGGCCCAAGAACCCATAGAAGAAACATAGCCCCTACAAATAGGAATCTTCATCGAAGACCCCTTCAGAGTCGGACGAGAACACCGAACGGATTCCACACAGACGGACCGGGGAACCTGGCGAACCAAGAGGGTCACGGTCCGAACCATCAGGATCGTGCTCCTCAGAGAGGGAGGAGTGGACCGGCTGGAGGAGTGCCGCAGAAGCCGACTAGAGACGAAGTGGGCGACGGGGAGCAGGAGGAGCGTCCTCGAAAACACATTGCCGATCACGTGAAGAGGAAGTGGAGTTGGAGCGCCGGTAGGAACGCCGTGGGGCGTCGTGCTCCAACCTCAAGCCCATCCGCGAACGGTCCAGTACAGGGTTGCCCACGAAGGCCGCATGAGCCGCCGCAAAGTCAGTGAAGCCCGACGCCGGCTCAAGCCTGGGAAAAGATAGAACCTGAAGCTAAGGTAACTTGATACCAGAACCAAGGCTCGCTGTCCGCAAAGGAGCAGATGGTGGAGTAGAGACCACAAGTGGACCGGGCGGATCCCGGTTGATTTTCTTCTTCAGAGCTTGAGCAAAGGAGAGCCGGGGGGCTGAAGTAGGAGTAGAGGAAGGTGGCACCGGACCAGCAGCTCCACCCGCCAAGGTGGAGGGCTATTGTCCTGGACACCAAGCCTCAGTAGAGGCATTGAGACCAGCAGGAGGCAACGGAAGAGCATCAGGGGCCTGAGCTCGAGGACCATCGAAGCAGTAGCAGCTCGACCCGCCACCCGGGCACATGAGGACATGGTTGCAGGCTCGGACGAAGCTGGACACGGCGGTGGCACACCCTCCCGAACCCAGGGGGGAAGCACCTCAGGTGTGGGGGTCCGATCAGGAACCGGCACAGCAGCAGGCAAGGGGGCCACCTCGACAGGGAGCTGGCCAAGGGAAAGATGGCCTGGAGCAGCTTCCGAAGGCGCTGAGTGGCCGAGCACAACCGCCTGGAGAGGAGCAGACGAGGGAGTGACTCCATCTGAGTGAACGCCTGAGCCTGGGCGAAGGGCACCGCAACGGGGAGTGCCGAGGCGGGGGACTCGTGGGCAGCAACCGCGAGAGCCTGAAGGTGAACAGTTGATGGCCTCGATGAATCGACAGGACCAGACCCCAGCAAACCCGCGAGGCGTTCCGTTGCAAGCAACGGTGGAGAATCTGACGAATGTAGAACAAGGGGCAAGGAGCACAAGATCGGCTGGAGATAGCCTGCTGCAGAGCCCGTAAGTGCAGCGATGCCCGGAGGTGCGACAGCCAGGGAGACCTGCGAGGCACTGCCTCCTCTGCTCCCCGTAGGTGCAGCTTGAGGCAGAACCATGCAGAGCCCAGAAGAGCCCATCAAAGTGTCGACATGTGGGAGGAGAGGGTCGACCCCCTGGCAGGTGGAGACGTCCCGTAGAGCAACGGCAGCAACAGGGAGGGCTCCGTCAACGCCCAAGGGGTCCACGGTCAGCATCACTGAAGGTGGAGGCAGGGGCCTCCTGACCAGTGAGCGAGAGCGTGGAAACAGTAGGCAGAGGTGGATCCAGGGTAGCGTGCGTGGTAGAGGCTAGCTGACCCGCTGGCGATTGATCCCCAAGAGGCGCCTGAGCAGAACGACGAGCAAGCTTGGGCGGTGCACCCGCAGACGGCCTAGCAGGAGGCTTGCTGGCCGGCACAGGGACGCTGCCAGTGGCTACCGTGGGGCGCCAAACGGGACCCGGAGTCACAGAGGGGGCAGGAGGGCAGGTCCGTCCTCTAGAGACCGGGATGGCATGCACCTTAGGCAAAGGAGTAGGATGCTTCTGCTTACAGTCCCCCACAAGGTGCCCGAGGCGTCGATAGGCATGGCAGAAGAGAGGGGGGTCCGAGATGACCACCGGCTGCCAGTAACCACCAGCGCCAATGCCAACCCACACATGATTGGGGAATTTCTTGGAGACGTCAAGCAGGACACGGACCCTCGCTGCATGGGCACGAGTGATGCAAAGTGTGTTACGATCAATCTTGAGGGTCGGCCCGATGCTCCCAGCGATGGAGAGGATGGATGCATCGTGGTAAAAGTTGACGGGGAGGGCTGGGAGCTCAATCCAAACAGGAACAACCGGTGAATCATGCTCCAGCGAGAAGTCAAGGGACCACTAGAAGAACCAGAAGGGGCGGCCATGAACCAGCAAAGACTCTTTAAGAAGCACCTGCAAGAAGTCTTCCCGGTTGGAGAAGCGGAGGAGAAGGTGTCGACGGTCCAAGGCACAGAGCAAGAAATCTTGCTTAAACTGAAAACGCTGGGCTAGGTGAGCTCGGATGTCATCGAAGGGAGGCCGGCCTTTGGGAGTTCTGGCAATGACGGCAAAGGCAAGCGGTCTGCAGGTCAGCTGTACTTCTTCCGAAGAGAAGAAAACAGCAGGCTCGCTGGAGTCGGTCGTCGCCAGAGAGTGGACAGACAGAGGCAGAACCGGCGGCGTGAAGGAGCTAAGCACCACCTGCGAAAAGGAGGGGGCGACGGCAGAATTGAGGGACACAAGAGGAGGGCCCCCCACACCACCGCCAGAAGAGGCAAGCCCCGCCGGCCAAGCCAGTGTAGAAGACGCAAGGAGCCGACCACCGCCCACCTTCGGGAGAGCAGCAGGGGGCGAAAGCGCTGACAAGGGACCACCAGACGGAGGCGAAGGAGCCAACACGGCAGCACCGACCGAAGGGTGGGAGGCCACTAGAGGCGTGATGCTCACCTGCGGAGGTGGAACCCTAGCATGGGTGACATACGACGGGGCTAGGGGTCGAGGACCGAAGATAGGAGGGGGAGGAGGCACCGCAGCCACAGGGGGGGCCACCGGCGGACCGCCGGTCGCCGACGGAACACCTGCAAACGGCGAGGAGATGGGCGGGAGGGAAAACAGGGGATCGTATTTCCATGCTATCCCATCCAAAGGGTCAACGGTCAACGGAAGGAGGTGAGTTTCGGTAGACACGTGGGAAGTGGGAGGTGCAAGCGATGAAAAAAGAGAAGGAATGGACAATGGGGATTGGGATGCGGCAGGGGTCGTGTCCGAAGGGGAAATATCGTGGCTTGGCAACAGAGATGGCATAGGAGAGGGATAAGCGATCAACGGATGAGATGAAGTCTCTAGAGTTGGCGTGTGAAGGGGAGCAAAGACGTGGCAACTGGGAGAGAGAATGGCTGGGAGGGAACCGCAGAGCTCACCGGCGGGAAGCATAGCAGCGGGACCGCCGGAAGTAAAGGCACCCGGGGCCAAGGCATCCAGCGGACTGACAGCAGGGGCTAGGCCATGAACACCATCAAGAGGAGGGCGAACGCTACCAATGTCCAAACCTTCCACAGTAAGACTGGAGCGAGCAAGGACTTGCATGACCGCAGCAGGACCACCGACGGCGAGGGCCACCGACGAGAGGGCAGGAGGATAGGAGGAGGGGGGAGGCACAGGGCCCCCCCCTCACCGCCGGCCATCGCCGAGGGGCAGCAGGCCCGGTAGGATCAACACGCAGCAGAGAGGGAAGCTCGCGGGGTTGGAACGGGAGGAGGGGGACCAGGAGGAGAGAGAATGGCATGGAGAGAATTCAAGCATTTATATTGCATGAACATAGGAATTTTTAAATTCATTTCCACTTTTTGAATATCTTTTTAAATTTTTGAAATCATTTTTTCTATTGCATGCTTTCAAGTTATCTTTTTCAATATGTTACAATCATGCATTTCGTGTCCAAATTTTTCACAGTAGAAGCATTCAACTTTCTTTTTCTGTGCAGTGTGGAATTTCTTAGCATGCTCTCTACAAGCATTCAAATCATCATTTCTCATTGTGAAACAATTACTCATGACATGACCATACTTTCCACAATAATAACAATTGACATTTGTTGATTTTGGAGCATGGTTTTTGTGACTTTTGTGAGCATGAATTCTATTGTTCCTAGGTTGAGCCTGAGCTTTAAAATTTTGTTTCTCAACACAAGAAGCATTTGACATATTTGAGGAACATGATGCATGCACAAAAGATGTTTGAGTCTTTAGACCAAAGGCTTTCTTTTTGGTGGGTTCATACCCAAGACCTTCCCTTTGAAAATTCACCTTGGTCCCCAAAATCTTGTTCAAATTTTCTTTTCCATTAACAAACTTAGACAATGAAGCATTCAAATCAAGAATTTTCTTTTCAAGTGATGAAATATGCAATTCATAAGAAACAATCTCATTTTCACAAGAATTGACTTGTTCATATAGTGTAGCATTGATGGTTTTATAACTTTCAATTTCTTGCAACAAAATATGCACTCTTTTAGATTCATCAACAATCACAGATTTTCTTTTTTCAAAAATAATCAATTTCTCAGACACGGTTGTATTCAAGTGCTTCAGTTTTTTAATTTCATCTTTCATACATGAAATATTTTCTTCATGTTTTTTGATATCAATCAATAAAGATTCATTTTCAGATTTAAATTCAAAGCATTTATCACTTGAAGAATTTTCATGAGAGGATTTTTCAAGATTTTTTAAACTGCCTTCAAGTAATGAGATCTGAATCAACATTGCACTATTCTCCTTTTTAAGTTCTTCAAGTTCTGAACATTTATCACTAGAAGAAATATCATGGAAGGCATGTTCAGATTTCTTTTTAAGCGTTCTATTTTCATATTTAACCTTTTTATATTTTTCAACTAATTCATCATACAATTCCATAAGCTCTTCAAAAGAAACTTCCTCACCTTCCGAGTCTAGCTTGGAGCTTTCCTTGCTTGATATATCTTGATTGTCAGCCATCAAGCACTCACTCTCCTTCTTTCCTTTGTAGTTCTCGATCAAGCATTTCAATATCTCCTTGGCCGTCCTGCATGATGAAACAAGTGGAAATTTATGAAGATCAATTGAACTTCTAAAAATATGTAAAAGCTTAGCATTGTCTTTGTATCTCTTCACATGCTCCACAGTCCACTTAGACTCATCACTAGGCATTCCATATGAGTCATGCTTAACTAAATCCAAAAGTTTAGAATCAATGGTTTTAACATACTAACTCAAGTGTCTAAGCCAATCATTGAAATTTGAACCATTAAAAGAAGGAGGAGGAGAAGACAAACAAGTGTTAGACATGATGCTAATAAGAAGCTCGTCGAGGGATCACTCTGAAGATCGTTAGATCTTGAAATAGCAGAGCCTCGCTCTGATACCAATTGTTGGTCCCCGGGGTAGGCGAGCGGACAAGAAGGGGGGTTGAATTGTCCCCTACACTAGATGGCAAATTAAAATGATTACACAATGGAATTAACAATACTAATGAGATTGAAGGTGCTTCGGGACCACGACGGGCTCCCTACGTCCACCCCTCACCAAACCTGGTGAAGCTTCACTCGGGGATAAATCCCCAAACGGAGACGATGCTCCAATAACACACAGGGACACGCCCCAACACACATACACACACAAGGAGAAAGAGTCTCCAACATGATACGACCATGGATCAAACACGCACACACTGTTGAAACACCGCAACCCAATATGCCCACAACCATACGCAGACGGTTCAAAACACGACCGTACACCGACGGTCCACACACACCACTTCTAGTTCAAAGAAATCAAGAAGAATATGCAAACATGCTTGTTGTACCCGGACTATTTCCCCAGCAAAATACCCAGAAATAGGGGTTCAGGAATTTCCTCGAACACCTTCAAGGCATGGGCTACCCAGCCCATCCGACAACCCAGTGGATCAGACCAACGGCCCTGAGCACGTTAGCCGAGGTGCACGACGGCTCTAGCAATCGATCGGGACCACTCCCGACTCATAAGTCGCGGACTTCCTCCGCACTCTACACGGTCACCCGGGCAGCCCTAGGGACACTCCGAGTACAAGGCACACCACGTGGCACTCAGTGAAAAGGCTAGGGGCCTACCCCGGAATGCCTTCCCTCAACCCTCAAGGTCAAAGGGAGACCTAAATAGGTCAACCACAGGCTCAGGAGGCCCGTAGTACACGTGTACGGTTCACACACGTGCCTTCGGCATTCTACCGAACACCTTGTGGGCGCACGTGTTTCAACCCTTCTACACCAGCCCATGGGCCACCCCATGGTCCCAGTACACCAATTGGGTCCTACAACGACCCCCTAACAAGCCGGGGCCACCCCCGACCCTCAGACACGTGGTAACATGCCACTCGACTTTAGCTCTCGGGCCAATCCGAGGCTACCCTACCAACCCACCGTACAACGTAGCACGCAACACGATGTAAGGCCCATCGGCCCAAGGTGCCTCCTCCCAGCCCCTACAGACTCCTACCCTTGGCCCTTGGCCAAATCAGAGGCCCGTCGGCCACCTACGTGGCTCGTTCGGCAACCCGGGGTGTATCGAGCATTCGCCCGAACACCTTGCGAGCGGCCACTACAACTCGAAGAACAATGGCTCCCATGGGCCATCTCAATACCTCGAAACTTCATATCCCCCAAGGGATATCCTCAGATGACGAAAGAAGATCCCCGGGGGCCATCCCTCGGGGTTACGGCTTTGCCCTGGGGCCCGTGCGCCCCAGGGCGTGGCCGCGCCCCCGGGGAGAGCGAACTCCCCGGGGGGCCACGCTCTCTCCTCAGCCCGGAGGTCCGACAGCCCTCCCCAGTCCCTGTTCGTGCAGATGCGGTTTGAGGTTCGTGTAAAGCTCGTTCTTCGTACCTATACATGGAAGAATTCGCGAAGATGAAGTCCCGGGAATATGTGGAGTCGCACACGTCAATCCCTCGGTCTATGCGCACAAGCAGCCAGTTAGCCAGTCTAAGCCTGTATCCTTTGTCTTCTAGCATCCAAACAAGTCAAAGTGGGGCTAAATTAACCAAAAAACCAGATTTTATAGAAGGGGCGACAACTCCCTCTCTCTCCCTCTACCTGGTCTGCCCAAACCCCCCTTGGGGAGGGGGTTTAGGCGGACCAGCCTGGACCCCCAGGCTAGTCCGCCTAAATCGTTGTATAACAAAAAAAATGATTTTTAAACAAAAAAAATGAGGACCAACATGGTCCACCCAAACCCCCTTGGGAGGGGGTTTAGGCGGACTAGCTTGGACCCCCAAGCTGGTCCGCCTAAACCCCATCTCTTCCACTCACACACGCACACGAAAAAACACATAAAAATTCAAATAAAATAAAAACAAAAACACTATTTGGGGGGTTTACTCGGACCAAGTTGGACCCTCAACTTGGTCCGCCTAAACCCTACCCCTCACCCCTCCAAACTTCTATAAATTGCCCCCCTTACCAACCAGCAAAAAAAAATAATGCATGCATACAACGCGTGAAGGAAGGAAGCAACGCACGGACGAGCTAACTTCCCCAACCTAATTGTCGCACCCTCGGACTCCCAAGGTTTTCAGCAAGGGTTGGGAATGCGAGAAGACAAGTGTGCGCGTGATTGACTTGGTAGTCGGCTCGCACACGCCGAGGGTATGTCTAACGTACTCCCCTCACGCGGTGTCTAGCCGTCTCATGCCAAGTCCATCCCCACCTCGTGTAAGATGACCGTACCAATGGCTAATACGCCCGCGCCCCAGGTCCACCCGTGTACGTCGACTTACGACACCTACCGCGGTTACGAAGGGTACTGCGTAACGACCGCATCGGCCCTCGACACGGATCCGCGTGCCCATCGTTCATCTTCCAGTCGGCCGTCAGCCCCTTAGATTGACAAATCAAGTCTAGTCGGACCTCTGGCCCAGGAATTACAGTCCCGGGGCCGAACTTGACTAGCCAGCAGGAAAACACTCGCCGTCCGAGACCCGGACCCGACCGCTCGCCTTGAGCCACGTCCGACCTCCGCCAGGCGCCAGCCATGTCCGTTCTGACCACCAAGGCAGTCGGACCTACACCAACTCCTCTGTAAAGAGTTCCAGTAAAGCACGCGGACACCCGCTTTGTCACGCAATGACCCGGGGGCCGACTCACGTGTCGGAAATGTCCCGCGGCTTGCGCCCGTTGTACTTCGGCCTCCCCGGCCCATTTGTAAAGCCCATGTGGCTCATCGTAAAACCAGTGAAATACATACGCCCGTATTCGGGCCCCCAGCTTCCTACCCACACCACTCGACATCCGTGCCCGATACCCCAACTCCCTTGAACGCCCCTCAGTCTAACACGTACCCCTAGCTGCTGAATGCACCCGACCCTACACCCATGGCTTCAGACACATATAAAGACTTTTCTTCAGCATGGAATGAAGGTATTCGGATTCAATCCGATGTAAATAAACACCGGTTGCTTGCGGCCGGTGGGGAAAGATGTCCTGTACATGATTCCCGCAATCGCCTACGCACTCGCACCCATGGAACCCCTTCTCTCCACGTGTCGCCCGATCGCATGAGCCCACGTGCCGCGCCCTGGCGGCGCTTCCCCAGTCAAATCTTGGTTCCATGAGTGATTGTCAAGAGATCGACTGGCACGCCCACACCCTGTCCGATTAACCCTTAGCCCAACATTCCCGTGGCATTCCGCCCATTTTGACTTTCCGTAGAAGGAGAGTGCCCGGTACCGCCGTGAGAGGCATGCAACCGTAAGGAGGATACCTGAGATACATCAAACTCCCGTATTTTCCTTCCCCACTATATTCCTTCCTTCACCCCGGTTAATCGGCTTAAAAACCCGCGCAACAGAGAGGATGGCACGCCCGGTGGGACGTCTCCCGCCTTCCTTCTTTTTGCTGAAGAAAAGTCTGTGCCAGCCCTGAAGCCCGGTGCCCTTTCCGTGTCCTTGCAGGAGAGGCAGAGGAGGGCACTCGTGCGCATTCTCCAGGGGCTCCCGGTTCACATTCTGATCGTTGGGCCGTTCTCGGTGACTGTCAGCGACCGTCGCCTCCGTAGCTCTCAACATTCCGGCAACCATGGCGGCCGTCACCTACGGTCCCAACGTCATCGCCACCCACGCCCGGGTGGGCTATTTGGCGACGTCGATCGCTTTCGGCAGCTTCACCCCGGTTATCGGATCACACTATTTTCTGGGTGTGATCCCTGTGGCTGCTTCTCAGCCAACTCCAGTCTCTCCAGTGGCCCCTGCAGCCAACGCGCCATGCGCATCTCCAGCTCCAGTGTCCCGCCCGAGTGTCGGGCGCCAGACTGTCACTGCAGGCCCCTACAGGGCCCCCATATCAACGCCGACTCGGGTGAACATTAGCTCCCGACGCCAGCCCCGTCCGATCTCAACACGGGTCCCGTGCCCCGGACTTCGGTCACTATCTCAGCATCTTCCTCGTGTCCTCAACCCCGAGCCCTAGCAAAGCCGACACCCAACACGGGCTCCCTGCCCCGGGTCCACGGCTTCCCAGCATCTTCCTCGGGTCCTCAACCCCGAGCCCCAGTAAAGCCAGCACCCAACACGGGCTCCCTGCCCCGGGTTTACGACTTCCCAGCATCTGCATCGGGTCTCCAACCTCGAATCCCGGCAAGGCTGACACTCAACACGGGCTCACAGCCCCGAGTTTACAGCTCCCCGGTTGTGCACTTGGGACCCCGGTCCCGAGCTCCAGTTAAGCCAGCTCTCCCCGTGGGTCTTCCACCAAGAGGGTAGCTCTTCTCAACACCTTCCTCGGGCATTCCGACCCGAGCCCAGACTACGCCGGCACCCACCACGGGTCCTCGACCAAGGGGCGTCGACACCCCAACACTTCCAACGGTGTCACCTTCCGGCACAAGAGTGTCATCTCGAGCCTCAGTGACACTCTTATCGGCGCGGGCAAAGGCTTACACCCGAGTCACCCAGCCATCGACTCCCGGTGCGGGCTACTTGCCCCGGGGACTGACCCCGGCACCTTGGACTAACGTCTTCATGTTGCCGGTCGTTCCGGGCCATGTTTTCTCGGTTTATCATCTTGGGGCGGAGTCTTCCTCAGCTCCTCAGAAGAAGCGTCGCCACAGCCGTAGAGGCAGGCGACTCGCTGCTACAACCAGCAACTCCGGCAAGACGGTCCTTGTCGGTGACTTGCGGATCCATCTCGACGGGGGTGAACCAATTATACCCCAAGAACGGACCGTTCCTGCCATCCCCACTTCCAATCGTTTTGACCTCTTGCATCAAACACGAGAGGACGGGGTGAAGCTCAAAGGAGCGGGTTCCTCGGTGGTAGCCCGGGGGCCCCCGCCGCAGCTAGACACGCGGCCTCCCAAGACAACTCGTCGGAAAAATGGCGACAGGGGAGACCAGCAATCAGACCTGAGAAGAATCTGGGTCACCCCAAAAGAAGCTCAAGCTGTTCAAAGGGCGCATATCATCAACCCCCTACGAGCACTCAGACGCGGCATCAGAAGGGATGCGGCGGGTCTCACAGCAGCATCGTCTGACGACGCCCAGTCGTCCAATGTCCCCCGCGCAAGCAAGCGGAGGCAAAGGCGAGCCCGTCCTCGGGCCGTTCAGCAACTTGTCCAAGGTTCTCCTCCGACCAACATCGGGAGTGAGCCCCCTCCGCAATGCATCTCGGTCTTTGATAGACTGGGGATGGCGGTTCACCCCGAGCGACACCCACGGAGGAAGCGGACGGCCCGGTTTATCAATGATGCGGTTTGAGTGTTCGTGTGCTACACCACCGGACACCATCCAGACACCCAGTCTGATGACTTGAACCAGCCTCTGTCCCACTTCAAGAGGCCACACCACCAGGCTCCGCCACCTCCTTCAACAGGTCACATCGGCACTTCCGTCGGACCGCAAGCGTCGGAATGCGGAGAAGAGGTCCCGATAGAAGACCGCGACCCTCCTATCAATGTAGAGCCAGTCAACAACGACCCGCCTACAAACGAGGTTCAGGAAGTGACCCTCGACACTCTAATGAAGGAGAATCAGCATCTGAAGGCTCTCCTGCATGACCTTCTCCAAGAACGAGACCTTCACCCTCAGCAACCTGCTAGGCCTTAGGTCGAGGCATCGGTACCCTCGGTGGCTCGCGATGCTGCCAACACCTCAGCGGTGATTGCCCGAACCCCGTCGGCAACTAGGTTTGGCACGCCGCCTGTCGAAGCTCAACCACGAGCCTCCAACATGCCAGTGCCAGAAAATCTCTTGGCACAACGCCAGATGATCAAGCGCATTATCGAGACAAAGCTCGCCCAGTACGATGAAGGGACGGTCACGGTGGATCTCTACAGTGTACCCTACCCGCTTTACCACCAGTTGAAGAAGCTCCCTCCAGAGTACTCCAAGCCCCCGAAGCTGCAAAAGTTCGATGGGCAAGGGTCGCCACATGAGCACTTGGCCTACTACGTTACGGCCATGGGTGAGTTAGCATTGGAGGAATCATATCTCCTCCGCTACTTCGCCACTTCGCTCACGGGAACGGCCTTCAATTGGTATTTCCGCCTGAAGCCCAACTCCATCGTCGACTGGGTGGATCTCCAGAAGAAGTTCCTCGACCGATTTCAAACGGTCGAGCGAAGGGTTTCCCTAGCCGAACTCTGTTCTCTTCGGCAGAAAAAGGGCGAGGGTGCTCTCGACTTCATCAAGAAATGGCGAGACCTCAGCATGAGGTGTGTCAATCCGCCCGTTCAGGAGGACGCCACCACTATATGTCATCGAGGTCTGGCGGCCAAGGTCAGCAAAAAGCTTCTCGGCACCAATATCAAAGGCTTCGACCAGCTCAATTTGGCAGTCGCTGAGATAGAGATGTTCTTTGCCGATAACCCGAGCTACACCGCAGCAAAGGGTAAACAAGCGCGAGAACGCCAGCCCGACAAGGAGGTGAATATCATAGAGTTCACCCTTGCCACTAAGGCCAGTAAAGTGGTTGAATCCAGTGGCTCTGACAAAAAGCCAGCGGACAAGCTGGCTGTTCCGTCCTTCTCGGAGCGCATGAAGACACCCTTCTCTTTCATGAAGGAACACACGAAGATGCTCTTCGACCTCTGCATGGCTTAGAAGATTGTCGAACTACCAGAAATCCGCAAGCCGGACGAGGTGCTAAAGACCGACAATCCCAACTATTGCCTGTACCATCGCATGCTGGGTCACTCAATTGAAGATTGCTACGTCTTCAAGACTCAGGCGCAGAAGCTAATCCGAGACGGCCTAGTCAAGATGAAGAGTGGTCTCGTCGATCCCCCATAACCACATACGTGGGCCAGGCCAGCTAAAGCGGCGCGCATGGCTCACCCCTCGGCCAATGCCATCCACATGATGGCCGCGCTTTCTCTTTCTGATGATGAATCAGAGGAGCCCGGAGCTAATCGAAGGGGACGTTCGATCTGGTATCCAGGTTGGAGGCCTTGGCATGATCAGAGACTTCTCTCCTTCCCTAGGGAGAGAACCCGGCGACTCTTCGACATCCTCGTCGAGAGGGGGCAAATCATGCCCCGCGACTCGCCTGCCGACTACACCCATTTGGATCGTAGTCACCCCCAGTATTGCCCCTTCCACGCCAGAATCTGCCACTCGATCGAGTCCTGTGAGGAAGTCCAATACCTCATCTAGTAATAGATCCAATGGGAGCAGATTGATGCGGAAGCAAACTCCATGTCGCTCGTCAGGCTTCAGCAAGCTGTCGAAGAGACCCTGAGCATCGCCAGGAGTGTGCCAGAGCGGCCAGACTCTCCTCAAGAGAATGGGCACGGGCTGCCTTACCAGCATCCTCCGGAATGGCTCGAGTTCCGGACTGACAACCAAGAGGCACTCGAGCGACTGCGAAGGCGTAGAGAGCAGGAGGCCAGTCAAGAGATGGAGCCGACTAACTTCTCGGTCAACGTCATCCATTCCCCTGCTCCTCCGGCCCTTGAGGGCTCCCAGACATCCACAGCTAGCCAGCCAACCGGAGCCACTTCGGTCGTGCAATGGCGGCCCTGGCGGGAGCTAAAGTCTCTCCCTTTTCCTGAAGAAGACACTGCCAGGCTCCTCCGGGTCCTCCTCGGTCGGGAGGACGTTTTAGTGGGAGAGACGACGACAGGCTCTGTGACTCTTCCTGGTCTTCCTACTGTCCTATCTCTGCCACCGACAGCTGTGGATAGGAAGGGAAAGCAAAAACAGGGCGAGGTCCCACCTCAGCCTCGTGACACCTCCACAGCGGAGGGGCCGTTCCGTCCTCTTCGCCTACCTGTCAACACATTCCTGAGTACAAAGAAGACATCTTCAGAGTCTTCAGCGGCATCGATTCAAGTGGTGGGCTGACCGCCACAGAGTTCCTCCATTCCGTAAAGTCGGGATAACTGTGCGGAGCGACAATGTCCCGCGACACTGTCATTGGTCGCCAGGCCTAGCCCTCAGCATGGTTACAAAGGCAAGACTAAGGAGCAGGACGACCAGTGCACCTCTCTGTCCGCTCCTCAACAGAAGCCACCGCCACCGTGGCTAAGGCATCAAACTGAGCATATGTCTTCCGACACCGGTCCCGATGTATTGGCTCAGCAAAAGACATCTTTACCGCCACCGCGGCTAAGGCATCAAACCGCGCATATGTCTTTCGACACCGGTCTCGACGTACCGGCTCAGCAGAAGACATCTTCATCGCCACCGCGGCTAAGGTATCAAACCGCACATATGTCTTTCGACACCGGTCTCGATGTATCGGCTCAGCAGAAGACATCTTTACCGCCACCGCGGGTAAGGCATCAAACCGCGCACATGTCCCCCGACATCGGTCCCAACATACCGGCGCAGCGGAAGACATCTTCATCGCCACCGCGGTTAAGGCATCAAATCGCGCACACGTCTTCGGACGCCAGCACAAGCCTACCGACTCCTCGTAGGCTCCCGTCGCCACCACGGTTAAGGCATCAAACCGCGCACACATCTTCGAACGCCAGTCCCAGTATTCTGGCATACCAGGAATTGCCGCTCGAGGTAATCGAGCAGGCGATCAATGCCACCTTCCAGATACAACAAGCGGAAGGCGCCAGGATTGAAATCCGTGCGAGGAAGAGTCAACGACCTCACCCTGCAAAGACATCTGCTCAGACTTATCCTCAACAAGATTTGTCAACTCCGGCTCCAGCACCTCTCCCTCCTACTCCCTTGGAGACGGCTATCGCCAAGAGACAAGAGAAGAACAGGAGGAAGAACTTCATAAGGCGGCTCAAGAAACAAGCTGAACAAGCAGCCGCCCTGCAATTCCCGGCCGAGCCAACGCCTCTCCAAAGGCTCCAGCGGCTCATTGATGACGTGGAGGAATACGTTCCCCCTCGTCCTACCGGGGCTCTCCCACTCGACAGCTACATCCCATGGAAGAAATGCAGAAATGAGCCCGCCTCAGAAATTGGGTCCAAGAGATGATCCAAAAGCTCAAGAACGGCGAAAGACTCGTGGTCCCTAACGAGCTCTCATTGTGCTATAAAGACAAGGAGATCACCCCAGAGTAGCTGGAAGAAATGCTTCGACGCTGCACCTGCAATATGGTGGCCATCCCACCTCTCGACAATATCAACGCTTCTCGACGGGGTGAGCCAGTAGCCTCCTGGACAAGACAAAGGGCTAACGCCCCCCTTGGGCTCCAGCCAGCTCCAGAGCACACCGGTCGTGGCCGAGGTCGTGGCCGGGGACGTGGTAGAGGCCGTGGGAGAATTCCCGAGCTACCCCTCTCTCCGTCCACCTTCGACCCGGAGCGAATCATCCTATTTCGAGGAGAGGAACCAGCTCCCATCCCGGAAGTAGAAATTCGGGGCGGACCCGGTATCTTCGATCCTTCCGGCATCGACAAGGCTGTTACTAGTCTTCCAGCCCCTGCGCCAGTACAGACTTCTGTAGCAGAGCAAGCGGGACCGTCCGGCAAGGATGAGCCAGCCTGCCAATCACCCCCAGAAGAGCCATCATTGGCGTCCCTGTTCCAAGAGCTCGCTGGTGATCAAAGTCAATTTGGTCCCAGTGATAAGGGCAAGGCAGTGCAACTTCCCGATGGGGAACAGCACGGCAGCTCACAGAAGGCTCAGCCTGACATTCTACCCTCTCTGGAGGATGCTCGAGCTCGAGCTCGAGCCGACCGAAAGGTCCCCCACCAAATGAAGCGCTTCCCTGCCAGCATTTCAATTTGGGAAGCCATCGCTTGGAGTAAGGATCTGAGGCAGACCCTTATCAAAATACTCCAAGAGCCGGAATTCCATGAAGCGCATGCCGCAGAACTGAGGGCGGCTGCCTATGGGGCCTTCGCAGCCACCATCACTTTCACGGAGAAAGACATGCTGATGTCCCCTCCGTGCCATGATTGTCCTCTTTATATGAAGGGGAAGATCAACGGACAAGATGTGAACTGGATCCTGGTGGACGCTGGTGCCGCTCAAGACATTCAAGTCTCTATATCTGACCCCATACCTCCAGAAGGTCCAGGCGGTCAAGAGATCCGGCTTCAACCAGAACACCGAGGACATCCTCGGCCGGGTAGACGTCGATCTGGTGCTCGATGATTTCACCTCTAAGGTGACATTCTACATCATCGACTCCAACACGTCTTATGAGATGCTATTGGGCAGACCCTGGCTCCATGAAAATCGGGTCGTCCCGTCGACTCTCCACCAATGCATCAAGTATGCCAAGGACGGAGAGCAACACAAGGTCTTTGTAGACCTATCACCATTTACACCAGCAGAATGCAACCTAGCCGATGCTGCGCTCTACTTCAAGGGGATTAGTCCGTACCCCGTGATCAAGAGCAAAAGCAATGGTTGACTCTTAGAGGAAGATGATGATGATCTCTTCTCTGTCGACGAGGAGAAGGTCAAGCTTCACTGGCTGCGCCTTGGCTCAAAGTCAACCCCAGATTGCCCTGAAAGGCGCTAGATTGACTTCGAGGCTAACCTTATTAGCCGGGCTATTGGCAGGAGTATATGCCTGCCACCAGATTGCATCCATCTCCTGTGTGCGTCCGAGGAGCACAGCGTCGAGTCGCTGACAACATTCATTGTCACCTTCAAGCGACAATGCCGAAACAAGAAGAAGGCTAACAGGGACAAACCTATTATCTTCTATAAAGGAGACATAGTCCCTCAAGCCCCGCCGGATGATGACTTCGGCTGGTCTAGGCAAGCTGAAAACACCCCTGAGGCAGTTTAGGTGTGGGGCGACCTGTCGCCGCATATTCAAGAAATGTGTTTGAAACAACACATTCCCCTATGGCAGACCTCTGCCCAACAAAGATACTTTCGTCGACTGTGGGACCCTTCCCAGGTCCGGGGGCAGCCCCCATCCTTTCATAAGGATACTAGGGGGCTTGGGTACGACCAGGACCGGGACTTCGGCGTCCACTACGCAGTTAACGACATAGGCTTGGTACCACCAGCCGACGAACAAACAAGAGTCGAAGCCAAATTCGACAGCTCCGGGGATGAGGGAGAGGAAATCTTGACCCCAATCTCCGCCAAAGCCAGAATTCTGATTCAAGACGTCAGGGAACCTTCTTCGCCTCCCTGCCAGGACAAAGGGGTAGAAGAAGCTCCTCCGGGTTCTCAACCAGTCGAGGAATCCAGTACAATAAACCCACCTAAGGGGGGGATCTCTCCGGTCCTAGCTGCTAGGGATTGTCAGCTTCGCCAGGCAATCCTGAGGAGACCTCAGTAACTCCAATTGATGACTACCGGCCTAAGGCCGGCGGCCCAAATCAATCCCCGGTGGATTCCAGTGACGACCACTCTCCGCTCCCTTTCGCATCAATCGGTGGCTTCGAGAACCAAGAGATACACGAAGCTTACACTGATGGTGATGATTTCATCGACCTCTAACCCGCTCCTCCCGAGCTGGAGGACGGCGGCCAGGCGACCGTCGATGATCTCGTGGAGATCAACCTGGGTGACGATGAAGCCCCTCAGCCTACATTCGTCAGTGCCCTCCTCACCGAGGCAGAGTGGTGCGGACACCCGAGCAGTTGAGCGGCGCGACACGCCGAGCCACCGGTACCGCACACGGAGCACGACTCGAGCCACCTCAGCGTCCATCTGGCACGGAGACAGCCTGGAGACTCCGCCTTGAGCCTCCCCATTTATCATATTTAGTTAGACTTCATGTGTGTGTAATTTGTGTTTATTTCATTGAATTCGGTTTGCTATTTTGATTGTAAAATGGGCTTATGTGTAATTTGGACCCCGTGGGCCCCACGGGCCCCCTAGGCCCCATCCCATTGAGCCACCTCAGCCTAGGGTCCCGTGTGGGGTCAGTCAACCTTCCACATGGAGGCTTCTAGAAGGGTGGGCCAAGTGGGGGACAAGTGGCTTGGAAAGTCCACATTTTGGCCACCCACCCCACCTACCATGTCAAGCTTGTTCCCCCCCTAGTCAATGGTGCGCCCCTCCCCTTATTTTTTTATTGTAAATTTTGTGTGTTGGTCACACTCAATCCAGGCCCTCCATTTCCCTTCCTTAGATCCAACGGTGGAGGATGGATTTGAGATGTAACCTATATAAGCTTGTATTTTCCATTTTGATAGAATTAATGCCATTTTGAACTTGAAAATTGTTGGAGCATGGCCTAGGCCGCCCCCTTCCTCTCTCCCTCTCCCCCTTGCAGCTGTGAAGGTTGCTTCTTGGTGGTGTGACTCCACCCTATCAGTTCCGGTCGCCGCCGCCGCAACGAGCCGCCATCGCATCACCGCCGAGATCGCCGGAGTTCTGCCTTCATCCGACCATAGCAGCTTCCACGAATTCCCTGTGTCAGCCACGAGCTCAGATCGACCTGGGGATTTTAGGGGATGCTCCAGAGGTGTCAAGCACGTCTCAAAAATTTTGGTTGGTCATAAAGATCCCATTTGATATTTTTTTATTTTCATCCAACCTTAATTTCTAGATCTGTCTGCTTGCTGTTTCAACTTCCACCCACCCTGTGTTTCAAGTGTTTGGACCTACTTATGATTTTTTTAGATCTCCCAATTTTACTGGGAGGTCTGTCCATCAACCCCACTATCCCCAAATTTTCTTGAATTTTTGTGAGGCCATCCCATATTTTTTCAAAAATCGATCTCAGAGATAGCTGCAGTGCTGTCCATCAGTTCCCAGATCCGACCACCTTCCAGTAAACAAATCATAACAAATCACAGCCACCTCCAATCAATCCACAACAAATATACCCGTCTTTCTTGTCCAAAATCCCATAACTTTGATGAAGAGCTAAAGAGCTGAATCGGAGGTTTACTAGGCGGTCAACGGTGGTTCTCAGACAAGTGCCCTGCAGATCTGAGATTTCGGTTATTGTACAACAGGGAATTGTAAATTCAATAAAGTTATGATCCGACCAGATCCAGCAGATCTCTCTGGATCTAGATTGAAGCATTTGAAGAGAGCTCTCCAATGATAGCTCATGCGTCCCGATCCGACGTCGGGATTGATCGCAACGGCCGTCTTCGCCGGAGCGCGCGCCGGAAGACAGTAACCAAAATCCGTGGGAAGTTAGTTCCAGAATTGGGAATCGGGGCCGATCAACCCCCGATCGGTGTTCCCGGCCGACCGCCGTCCATGGAGGCGTGCCACCAGGGGTCCCCATCATAGTGGGTCTCACCCCCACAGATCCGAAGGACAGCGCCGTCCGCGGGCCCCACGGGTCCGTAAAACCCGCCACTCGAAAAGCACGAAACGCGGAGTTCGGCATCGCCGGGCGACATCAAGATGCTGCCCGTCAACCCAATTTGCGCGATTCCCGGAGCCCACATGTGACCTTTTACCTCCCTGCGTGGAGTGGGTCGACTTAGTGTATTGCTGTAATCATGGTCAACCGGGAGTCCGTAATTCGGCCGGGGTTGTCTTCGCCACGCCGGGTGCGTGGAGGTAATGGTCCGAACCCCTTGGCGTTCATTTACTTAGCTAGTATATGGTCTTTGCCGCTGCCGAGAGCGATAGGTACTAGCCCGTGTGTCCAAGTCACCGCTGTGAGTGTGAGAGTGACCCGTCTCGTGACTCGATCCGAGTCCGGAAGTGAGTCGACTACCCTTGAACTCTGCCGGTTCTTCAACCGCGCACGATCCATGTTTCCCTCGCTTGGGACGACGAGTGAGCTTACGTTTCTGTTAGAGACGTATGGCCCATAGGAGCTCTCCGTGTCAGGCTTAGTGTCTCTCCTATCATGTGTTGCTGGTCGTGTCCCCATCTAGAGTCCGAGGTCCATACCACGTAGAGTCGGTCCCCGTGTCCGTCCCGCATCAGTTTGGTATCAGAGCGAGTCGAGTCTAGGGTAGTCTTTGCATATGTCTTGCATGCATCATGGTCTAAGTCGAGTCTAGGATCATCATTATTTTCAAAACAAAAAAAAGTGTGTTTTAAATTGCATTTGCACCCTTTACCCGGTATATTAAAAGGTGTTGTCCGAACATTAGGCTACGCCTATCGGGAAGGCCGCACACTTGCGGGAGTGATCTTCGGATCGATTAACTCCGCCACGTACCGGATATTGGTTTAGGTCTAAGTGCATCATTTAGTGAGTGTTTGCATTAGTCGGTGTCTTCTAGGTCGTGTGTTAGTTGCATGCCCACCCGTCGAGGTACCCAATACTCGCCACCACCACCTATGGCGGACTTCCGGGCCCGTAGCTCCGATGAGTCCTCGACGGTCGAGATGTTCCGAGCCATTATGGAACGTCTTGACACCCGTATGGATGGCCTTAGTACGCGTATGGATGGCATAGGAACGCGTCTAGAAGGGCGGATGAAAGCCCTCGAGGATCGGGTCGAGAGTTCGGATCAGTCCATCCAGGGCTTAGTTGGGAGGATTGCCATCCTCGAGAGGGGCCCAGTAGCGGCGCAACCCGTGCCGATGAACGGCCCACAGGAGCCAGTTCAGCAACCTGCTGTACCAAGAGCTCAGGCGGAGAATGTTGGGGTTCAACAGGTGCATGCGGTGGTGATGGGGACATCGCTTACCACTTCCCACTTCTCCACGGGTCCGGATGATTGCCATTATGTTCAGCTTGATTTCCTAAGTTCAGCTATGTATTTTTATATCTTTCTTGAGTCATTTTGATGTAATTTCCCCTTTGTTTTGAGTCATGTCCCTAGGTCATCATGCTATTTACCTATGTTTGTTAGGCTAGGGGGTCATATGGGCCCAATTAAATGGGCCTGGCCCATGGGCGCCCTCTTCCTTCCCCACCCCCTTGCTTATTTGCTTTTAGCACTTTCTCCAGGGACTTTTTGTAAATGTTGGGATTCCTATAAATAGGACCCCAACTCCACTTGAGTTCAGTAATGAAAGTTTGAATGAATCTTGAGCATTAGTGCACCTCTCTCTCCCTCTTACTCTCTCTCTCTAAAGGGGGCGGCCCCCTCTCTCTCTCCTCCCCCTCTCTCTCCAAATTTCACCCCCTTCTCTCTCTCTTCTCCTTACCACATCACCCCACCCCACCCCTTCACCTCCCCAAGGCCATTAATCATCATAACTCCCTTCCCCTTCCCCATACAACCCTTCCCCTTCCCCATACAACCCTTCACTTTCCCAAGAGAGAATCCCCTCTCCCAAGTAACATTTCCCCTCCCCAAGACAACCCCTCCACCTCCCTAGGCCACCATTAACACCACCCATTAACCCTCCACCCAAATCAAGAAGAAGCCTCCCCACTTCCCCAAGCCCATTTGCGCCCCCTCCACTCCACCTCCAAGGGGGAACTCCCTCTCCCCACCACCCACTCCCCACCCCCACTAGCTGCGCCCTTCTTCCCCCTCCACTGCTCCTCTTTGCCCTTCCCCTCCATGGCACTCCCCTTCCCACGTCCATTACTCTCCCATAGCCATCCATCTTCTTCCCCTTGCCCTTCCACCACCATCTCCTCCATCCACCCCTTCCAATACTAGCAGAACCAGTTCTGGTTTGCAGGCAGCAGAGAGAAGGCAACTTGCAGAAGCTGCTCCGGTTTCCTTCGACATCATTTGAAGATGTGGCCTACATCGAAGGAAAGCTCTACCAGTCAGCTTCGCATCGGCTATGGTCTCATCCCCATCCGAGTTCCGTGCTACCCGGGAGGTCCGATCTCCCCCGACTGCGCAAAGCTTCCCCTGCAGAGTACCTGAACCAGAGGAGAAGCTGTACCACGACGAAGCGCGGAAGAATCAGGCAAAGAGCTCTTCTACAAAGTTCTTCCTCGTCCAGTCTGCTTTCAGAATCAGGAAGCGGAACGTCGATTGGCATCCGGAGACCAAAGTTACCTTTTTTCTCCCTCGACTGCATGGGTCTGCCACCCATAGCCTGCAGGCTCCACCATTCTGAGTCCCCCAGCCCTCTCCGACATCAGACGGCTTCCCCGTCAGTTTTGCTGCGAAGAGGACTCGTCCACGATTCCAACACCTCCAGTGGTTCGTGATTCAGAGTACACGAGCGGTCGGGGCAGTCTCTGCAAACTGCTGTCAGAAACAGGAAGCTGCCGCGCCCAGATTTTGTCTCCCTGATCGAACCTCGTCCTGGACCCGCAACTTCATCAGAAGAATTCAGAAATATTCAGAGGCATCCAGGTTCCAGATATGAAGCGTTCCCCACTGGTCTCGCCATCAGCAGAATTTCAGAACGGGATCTACGGCCTCGACACCAACTGTCAGTCAGCTATCGCAGAGAGCAGGCAGATTCGGCCACGGCTTCACCTTTCGCGTTTCCGGTGAATCTCCCCTCCCCGCCTGGCCGGCTCACCGCCCCTCCCTGCGTGGAGGTAGTGTTTGCATGTAATACAAATCATCCCCACCCCAAGTCCACCCTCCTGCGTGAGGCGTAGTGAATGTTATTATTAAACAGGGATCAAGCTACACCGGCGCAGTGTGCGGGGAACCCACACTTCCCCGCTCGCCCTCGTCTCCGAACGGGGTTGGTTTCTTCAAACCAACCAGGTGAGCTCTAACCTTTGCTCCATTTCCTTCTGGTGCTTGTTCATTTAATATCCGTAGAATCCGCTCCGTTGAGCAAGCGAGAGAGTGTCCGACCCCACATGCTCCACTTACGAGCGGTCACCGTGGAGCGTGTGAGAGAGGGACCTAGTGCTCCAAGTGGCACCCGGCCAGCCCCTTAATTGTGGGCTTCGTACCTTCGGGAGGGCAACCCTAGCCTTGCTGGCACTCTACCAGCAAGGGTCTTGATCCATCACCTCCCCTTAGCATCATTTAGTCACCCTGGCTCGTGTGTGTGCGACGGCGAATTGGCCCGATCTGCCAACAGAATTGCTATGTGGTTGTGATTGCGGAATAGGTCCTAAGTTTCTTTTTGCTTGCTGCATACCCCATGGTCGTTTCACATCAGTTGGTATCAGAGCAAGTTCTAGACTTGTCTCTACTAAGTCTTGTCCTAGGGCACATTGCATTAAGGTCATCCGAGCATCCAAACCATGTATCTCACCAGGCACCCCGATGACTACTTCATTATCGGGCCGGAGTTGCCCCGCTTTGATGGGTCCCGAAACCCTCACACATATAGGAAATGGGAGACCTCCATGGATAGATACTTCCACCACTACTACATGACTGAGGAAAGAAAAGTGCGCATCGCCAAGACGACCCTTGGTCCCTTCGGCGAGACAGAATGGAGAAAGCTTGAGATTCGAAGGGGGATTGAGAGACAAGAGCCCATTCACTCATGGGAAGAGATGAAGGTAGAACTTAGGAAGATCCTCATTCCAAAACCTTCCCACTCTTCCAACTCAAGCACACATAGCCCAATGAGCACTCCCACTCCCCCTTTCCCTCCCCGTCAACCCAAAACCTCTATTAGGACCCAAACCCCACCACCCAAAGGACCCCTAGATTTATTGGAAGAGATAAGGATTGAGATCAGGAAGATCTTCACTCCCCAACCTTCCCACTCCTACCCTGAGAACCATAACCCGAGGAGCACTCCCACTCCTCCTTTCCCCACCACCCAACCCAAAATTCTCCATCAAACCCACACCCCACAAACTTCCAAAAATCCTTCTTCCACCCCTTTCCAAAAGGAACTTAAAGAGGTAACCGAAGACTATGAGGCTCCACTAGATTGGGAAGAGGAATATGAATCACAGTGTCATGGGTTAGGCCGAGAAGTTCCCCTCCCAGGTGGAAGAAGCATCATGGCTCACTCCACCCTCACCACTCAAACCCACGTGGACCCCATGTCCACCCCTCCACCTAGGCCCATGACAGCCACCATTCCCCAATCCAAAGTTACTCACCCATCCCACCTTCCACTTCCAACTCCTATCCTACCCAAACCTAGTCCCCCGCTACTTCCACTCCCAACCCCAACCTAAGTCCGGCCTCACTCACCACCCCGGGTACACCATGCACCAACCATCATCACCCCACCCCCAATAGACCTTCCCATTCCCTTGAGAGAGGAGACCACAACCATCCACATGGGAGTATATGCTAGTCCGGAACCCATCCCCATCCTTGAGGAAACCCAAGTTCATATCTATGGTGAGGAAGAATCACAAATGTCCCCTTCACATAGCTTGGACCCCCAAGAGCCACAAGCCTTCACAAGTAGCACCGTAATCATAGAGGGGCCCCTAGCTAGATGGCTAAAGGAGAGACCACTTCACCCCATCGTGTCCTATGTTTATCCACCCATGGAGCAAAACCTTCCCATTGTACCCTTATCCACCTATCACACCACAATCCAATCATCCTATCAAGTGGAAACATTAGGGGATCTTCTTAAGGGTATAGTTTGGCAAATGGAGCTAACTGGCATAATGTCTACAATAACAGACCGACCTAGGAGCCTTGACCTCCTACACCTATTGATGTAAAACTAACCTTGGACCTATTTAGCAAGCATTCAAGTTTGAGCAGCGGACTCACACTAGCGAGCTCACCCGTATGGCGCACACTAGTACCCGATGGCGACTAGGCGATGTTGGAGAGGGTCCGAGACGGGACCTTTAGGCTCCAATGGTTGGCTAGCTTGGGAAGAACCCCAAATGGGCCTAGGATGCCCAAATCATGGGCGGCCAACACACCAAGGGTGTGGGTTAAGTGGATTCACTCTCGACTTGCCCGCGGTGGTCACTCACGGTACTAGCAATTTGAGCCGAGCTCTCACTCTCCGTCCGACGAAGCAATAGCAATAATACTAAGCTAAGCAAGTGATTAAACCAGTCAAGAGAGGGTCCGAGGCTCACCTAGCCAGCGTGAAGACGCCGACTCTGGCCGGAGACGGGGGCGAGCGGGGAGGCGAGGGTATGCACCCGCACGCCGCGTCGATTGAAGCTTCAAACCTGTGACTTAATAATGACATGAACTACACCCCATGCAAGGGGGGGGGATCTCGGGGTGGGGGTTATGTGAATTACAGCCAAAACTACCTCCGCGCAGGGAGGGGCCTTCAGCCGGCCAAGCGGGGTGGGGAATTATGAAGAAAACTCGACGTTCGGATTGATGCCGGTTCTGCCAATCTTCAGAATGACTGGACAGGGGTACGGTGATGATGCCGCCACAAATTCCACAGAGCTCAGAACTTGATGATACTTGCGCCAAAAGCTTTCCAACGGACCAAGGATGATCTCTGAATTTTTGCTGAGCTTGGTAAAATCATTGCTGGCCGGGGAAGAGTCTGGAACCGGACTGACTGGTTCTGCCTCTGTCTGGTGCAGAAGAATGTGACCTGTTACAGAGGGTGCCACGATCTCTACCAAACTCTGATTGAGACGAGACCTGAACTTTTGGAACCGTGGTCGAGTCTTCTTTCTTTCGGCGCCAACGGCGGGGTCGGCAGATGTCAGAGAAGACCGGGGCGATCAGATGAGTAGAGGGGTGTCGGTTCCGGATCCTGTAAACTGACCTGACACACTTGGAGTAGAAAATTCGTAACTTTAGATGCCAATGTCCAAATGCAGATCTGCTTCTTGAGGATGAAATAGGACTTGATAGGGAAGAATTCTTATGAAGAACACTTGATCTGAATCCCAAAAGGTTCTCCGTGGCCGAGCTCCCACTCTCGCTCTGGTTCTCTGCCTGGGGTCTTCTGCGCAGTTGAGGGAGATCGGCTCCTGCGGACAGCTCCGACCTCGGATGTTGACGAAACCACCTCTACTTGAAAGCTCTCTGGATGACCTTTCCAGAGATGTAGGCCTTGACACCTGGAGGACCAGGGAGTGGCCATACCCGATGCAATCTTCAGGACCCAACTCTGCTGCCTGCGACCTGCTATCTGAAACTGCAAACTAGCAAGAATAAAGGGAGTGGAAGGGGGCTAGCTATGCTTTTGAATGATGGCTGAAGGTTTAGGGAGAGGGGGAGGACGTGGCTAGGGCTGCAGGAGGTCAGGAGTGGCAGTGGTGGAAGGAGAGGGGGGGATGGAACTGCAAGAGGTGGAGATGGGGGAGTGGGTGTGCACAAGAGAGAGGGTGAGAAGAGAGGAGGGGGAGGAGGGCGACCAGACCAAGGGGGGTCTGGGTTGGGTCGACCTAGGGTGTGGGAGGGATGGGAGAGGGGAGGGAAATTCAAATTTGGGCTTTGGGAGGGGTTAATTCAGCCTTGGGAAGGTGGAGAGGTGCCTAGGAAAGTGGTGGTGGTTGGGAAGTAGGGTTTAGATTGGTGGAGGGTTGTTGGGACTAGATGGAGAGTAAAGGAGGGTTGTGGGAAGTTGTGGGGAGTTATTGGAGGTAGGTGGGGGTTGGAAGTGATTGAGAGGGGGGGAGGAGAGAGAGAATGGGGCGAATTCTTCCCCTTGAGAGAGAGAGAGAGAGAGAGATAAAGAGAGAGAGAGATATATATTGAGAGAGAAGGCTAGAGGGATTTGGAGTATATCTGGAATTCAATATTCATGCATAAGTTGTTACAAATGAGAGAGGGGTGGGGCTATTTATAGACTCCACACTTTTCCTAAGACCAAACTGACCCTGACAAGCTAACTAATGACCAAACAGTCCAAGGGAGGGGCGCCCCTGGGCCTAGCCCAATGGTTTGGGCCCATTAACTAATCATACCAACATAATGACTTCAAGACTTAGGAAAATGACTCACCAACCTAGGTACATGACTCAAATAAAGGGAAAATTACATGATATTGACTCAAAGAAAATGTGAAGATTACATGACTAGACTCAAAAATACATGACTAACATAATGGCGTTAGCCGACGAACAATCCGAGTCTGGAGAAAATGTGGAGGGGCAAGGGATGCCCTCATCACCTATGTGTCAGATCAATCTCCTCCATTTACAATGTGGGTTGCTACACTAGTGACCTTCTTTTACTCCTCCCTACACCCGACCGGCACGATGCCATTCACAAACTAGAGTTGCTTGTCTCGGGTAGAACATCTAGTCCTCCATTCATGGCCGACCATCCCACCAAAAATTTTGGCCCGATCATATTACCTGGGGAGGAGAGTCCGCCATCCAATGGCTATGAGGACCATAAGGACCTAGAGTTCCTCTCCTTAGGTGACCCTTACCATGACCCCTTCGACCCCTTCCTATGCCCCCCCACCTTACTCTTCGCCAACCTTTTCCCACCCCAACCGACCTTATTAGACCAAACCCACTCCATTTTTCTTGACCCCTTTGACCCCTATGAGTGGAAACTCCCACACCAAGCCATATGCATAGGAGGAACCATTTGGATGAAAATACATGTGCCACTACATTGTGCATCATTTGGTAGGGCTACTAAGCCTAGTCATGTCATACATGTCACGCACACTTTTAGCCCAATGCATGACTGGCTCACATTTGGATGTGCTGGTCCTCCCTCATTCATCATTGATCATATGCACGTTAGGAGCATCT
The DNA here is from genome assembly GCA_022559845.1 of Amorphophallus konjac. NCBI lineage: Eukaryota > Viridiplantae > Streptophyta > Magnoliopsida > Alismatales > Araceae > Amorphophallus > Amorphophallus konjac. The sequence goes on along the minus strand of CM040123.1, from coordinate 316,938,490 downwards.
ACGGGTGTCCAGGTCCCCCGGCATTCATCACCACCTTATGTAATAGCTTCTCCTACAGATACCAGGGCCCTCCCACCATTGTTATGAAGACTAGGTATGATAGGGCCACTAGTGGATGTCCCGGTCCTCCTAGGTTCATCAAAGTCCACGTGACACCATTGCATGTTAGGTCCACATTTGGTTGTCCGGGCCCTCCCTTCATCGCTAAAGGATCATTCACAACTCTGCATGGTAACATCCGCAAACACACCAACAAAAGCAATAAGGTGTATAAGAAATCGGCCGATTCCCACCAACGCCACCAAGAGTTTCGCGTGGGTGACTTTGTGATGGTGAGAACTGAGAGACCTTTCCCTGGGAATGTCTCAAAACTGAGGTCACGTGGATCAGGCCCCTTCCAGGTTCTGAGGAGGATCGGCACAAATGCCTACGTGTTGGACCTCCCCGAGGAGTACGGAGTAAGTCCCACATTCAATGTGGCTGACTTGGTGCCATACAGGGGTCCCACGGTGACACCTAGTGAGAATATTGAGCATGTTCCACTTCTTGAGAGAGTCACCACCCATAAGAGAGTTCCACCAACCCAGAGGGGCCAACGTGAGCAATTGGAGCGGATATTGAATGAACAGGTTACGGCCATCTGGAGCAGAGGGATGGGCACTACCTCGCTTGGTGGAAAGGACCGGCTACCTTTGGTGGACTTGAGAGCAACCTCGCTGTGGCTTCCTCCGCATACGATGGATCTTTACTCAACAGAGTCGAGTTCTCTGCACCCCGGGAGTATGATGGGGACATCGCTTACCACTTCCCACTTCTCCACGGGTCCGGATGATTGCCATTATGTTCAGCTTGATTTCCTAAGTTCAGCTATGTATTTTTATATCTTTCTTGAGTCATTTTGATGTAAATTCCCCTTTGTTTTGAGTCATGTCCCTAGGTCATCATGCTATTTACCTATGTTTGTTAGGCTAGGGGGTCATATGGGCCCAATTAAATGGGCATGGCCCATGGGCGCCCTCTTCCTTCCCCACCCCCTTGCTTATTTGCTTTTAGCACTTTCTCCAGGGACTTTTTGTAAATGTTGGGATTCCTATAAATAGGACCCCAACTCCACTTGAGTTCAGTAATGAAAGTTTGAATGAATCTTGAGCATTAGTGCACCTCTCTCTCCCTCTTACTCTCTCTCTCTAGCTCTCTCTCTCTCTCTCTAAAGGGGGCGGCCCCCTCTCTCTCTCCTCCCCCTCTCTCTCCAAATTTCGCCCCCTTCTCTCTCTCTTCTCCTTACCACATCACCCCACCCCACCCCTTCACCTCCCCAAGGCCATTAATCATCATAACTCCCTTCCCCTTCCCCATACAACCCTTCCCCTTCCCCATACAACCCTTCACTTTCCCAAGAGAGAATCCCCTCTCCCAAGTAACATTTCCCCTCCCCAAGACAACCCCTCCACCTCCCTAGGCCACCATTAACACCACCCATTAACCCTCCACCCAAATCAAGAAGAAGCCTCCCCACTTCCCCAAGCCCATTTGCGCCCCCTCCACTCCACCTCCAAGGGGGAACTCCCTCTCCCCACCACCCACTCCCCACCCCCACTAGCTGCGCCCTTCTTCCCCCTCCACTGCTCCTCTTTGCCCTTCCCCTCCATGGCACTCCCCTTCCCACGTCCATTACTCTCCCATAGCCATCCATCTTCTTCCCCTTGCCCCTCTACCACCATCTCCTCCATCCACCCCTTCCAATACTAGCAGAACCAGTTCTGGTTCGCAGGCAGCAGAGAGAAGGCAACTTGCAGAAGCTGTTCCGGTGTCCTTCGACATCATTTGAAGGCGTGGCCTACATCGACGGAAAGATCTACCAGTCAGCTTCGCATCGGCGGTGGTCTCATCCCCATCCGAGATCCATGCTACCCGGGAGGTCCGATCTCCCCCGACTGCGCAAAGCTCCCCCTGCAGAGTACCTGAACCAGAGGAGAAGCTGTACCACGACGAACCGCGGAAGAATCAGGCAAAGAGCTCTTCTAAAAAGTTCTTCCTCGTCCAGTCTGCTTTCATAATCAGGAAGCAGAACATCGATTGGCATCCGGAGACCAAAGTTACCTTTTTTCTCCCTCGGCTGCACGGGTCTGCCACCCATAGCCTGCAATGACCTGCCTCCACCATTCTGAGTCCCCCAACCCTCTCCGACATCAGACGACTTCCCCGTCAGTTTTTCTACGAAGAGGACTCGTCCACGATTCCAACGCCTCTGGCGGTTCATGATTCAGAGTACGGGAGCGGTCGGGGCAGTCTCTGAAAACTGCTGTCAGAAATAGGAAGCTGCCGCGCCCAGATTTTATCTCCCTGATCGAACCTCGTCCCGGACCCGTAACTTCATCAGAAGAATTCAGAAATATTCAGAGGCATCCAGGTTCCAGATACGAAGTGTTCGCCACTGGTCTCGCCATCAGAAGAATTCCAGAACGGGATCTACGGCCTCGACACCAACTGTCAGTCAGCTATCGCAGAGAGCAGGCAGATTCGGCCACGGCTTCACCTTTCGCGTTTCCGGCGAATCTCCCCTCCCCGCCTGGCCAGCTCACCGCCCCTCCCTGCGTGGAGGTAGTGTTTGCATGTAATACAAATCATCCCCACCCCAAGTCCACCCTCCTGCGTGAGGCGTAGTGAATGTTATTATTAAACAGAGATCAAGCTACACCGGCGCAGTGTGCCGGGAACCCACACTTCCCCGCTCGCCCTCGTCTCCGAACGGGGTTGGTTTCTTCAAACCAACCAGGTGAGCTCTGACCTTTGCTCCATTTCCTTCTGGTGCTTGTTCATTTAATATCCGTAGAATCCGCTCCGTTGAGCAAGCGAGAGAGTGTCCGACCCCACGTGCTCCACTTACGAGCGGTCACCGTGGAGTGTGTGAGAGAGGGACCTAGTGCTCCAAGTGGCACCCGGCCAGCCCCTTAATTGTGGGCTTCGTACCTTTGGGAGGGCAACCCTAGCCTTGCTGGCACTCTACCAGCAAGGGTCTTGATCCATCACCTCCCCTTAGCATCATTTAGTCACCCCGGGCTCGTGTGTGTGCGACGGCGAATTGGCCCGATCTGCCAACTAAATTGCTATGTGGTTGTGATTGCGGAATAGGTCCTAAGTTTCTGTTTGCTTGCTGCATACCCCGTTGTCGTTTCACATCAGGTGGATGATTATGCATCTGATAATGATCAAGGGGGTAACGGTCGCCATCATCAACGACGGAATCGTCCTCCCACTTTTAGCGGGTCCTTGGACCCTCGGGTGTATTTAGATTGGGAGGCCGGCATGGACCGGTACTTCGAGTGGTTTGAGATGACGGACCACCGAAGAGTCCGATACGCGAAGATGAAGCTACAAGGGCAGGCTCAAACTTATTGGATCAATGTGGAGAGCCTGCTCAACCAGTGACGTCAACCCCAGATCGGTACTTGGGATGATATGAAAACCAAGTTGAGGGAGAAGTACCTTCCCGCCTCATATCGCCAACGTCTCATAGACAAGTGGCAAAACATCTCCCAAGGGAACCGATCCGTGACCGAGTACACCGCCGAGTTTGATGAGTATTACTTACGGTGTGGGGTCACGGAAGAGAGCACTATGACTATATCCCGCTTTCGAAGAGGTTTGCGGCCCAATTATCAATATGAACTCTTTCGCCGCAATGCAACCACTTGGGAGCAAGCATATCAGATAGCTCTCGATTTGGAGCAATTTGAGGCCGAGTTCGAGTCACCCCAATGGTTGGGCTCTTTTCCCCTTCGTAGTGTCGGGCCCCGTGGCTCATCTGGCACGTATCCAAGGGCCCCCATGGCTCGACCTCAGGAGCCCACTCGTCCCGAGCCGTTTGCTCCTAGGCCTTGTCCTCCACCCCCGAGGGACCTTCCTCGTCCCCAGCATCTTACAGCCCCACCCATAGCCCGTCCACCGGCACCCGTACCTCCTGCACGTCCTTTGTTGCCTATGCCTCCTATCCATCGGGAGGATAAAGGTAAAGGACCTATGATTGGGGAGCCTAGTGGATCACGGCAGCAGTGTTATCACTGTAATGGGTTTGGCCATTTCGCCAACCAGTGTCCCACCCACCCATCTCTTCACATTGGGGACACACAGGCCGAGGATACCACCCCTACGGGTCTCGAGTTAGTCAGCTATGAGGCCGATGAAGAGCTAGCTGACGAGTACTATGAGATGGGAGGTGAAGCCCAGGATGCCCAGCATTCGGACGATACCCACGTGGGGGTCGTCAGATGTATCCTCACCCAGCCACAGGTCAGTGATGATTGGCGACGGACTACTATCCTTCATGTATTCTGTAGGCTGGGAAAGCAAATTTACAAGGTGGTCATCGATAGCGGGAGTTGTATCAATGCAATCTCCACGAACGCTGTCACTCGTCTTGGTCTCACACCCATAGACCACCCTTGCCCTTATCAGGTATCATGGGTGGATACCACTTCCATTTCGGTCAGGCTGCGGTGCTTGGTCCCGCTGCAGCTCCACTCCTACCATGACGAGATCTGGTGTGATGTTCTCCCCATGGAAGTGGGCAGTATCATTCTTGGTAGGCCGTGGTTATTCGACCGGGATGCCACGCTCCATGGCCGGTCGAACACCTGTACCTTTGACCACGTTGGCCAGCGGGTCACCCTCCAACACGTTCGGCCCAGGAGCCCATCAGTCAGGGGTCCTACTGGCCCTAGTACTCCGAAGCCTTCCGTTCCCGGGCCTAGTACCCCATCCCCAGCTCGGGCTATGACCATTACCACTGGCCCAGGAGAGCCCTCGACGAGGAGATTGATGATGATTAGCTCCCGGAAGATGGAGCAGGAGCTTAGTCAGGGCTGTCCGGTGTTTGCCATTACGGTCCGAGAGGTGGAGCGGGACTCCGAGGGTGAGCTCACACCCGAGATTGTTCCCATTCTGCAGAAGTATGCTGATGTCTTTCCCGATGAGCTTCCCGAGGGACTCCCACCTATGCGGGATATTCAGCATGCTATCGACCTTGTTCCGGGCTCTTCTTTGCCCAACCTTCCTCATTATCGCATGAGTCCCACGGAGCATGCCGAGCTTAAACGGCAGGTCGATGAGTTAGTGCAGAGAGGGTCTGTTCGGGACAGCATGAGTCCATGTGCTGTACCCGCATTACTCACCCCAAAGAAGGATGGCACGTGGAGAATGTGCATTGATAGTCGTGCCATCAACAAAATCATCGTGAAGTACAGGTTCCCTATTCCCCGCCTCGATGACATGCTGGACATGATGGCAGGTGCCACTATCTTTTTGAAGATCGATCTTAAGAGTGGCTACCATCATGTGAGGATTAGGCCAGGTGATGAGTGGAAGACCGCATTTAAGACCAAAGACGGTCTATATGAGTGGTTGGTCATGTCTTTTGGGTTGACCAATGCCCCTAGCACTTTCATGCGACTCATGACTCAGGTCCTTCGACCTTTCATTGGAGTCTTTGTAGTGGTGTATTTTGATGATATCCTTATCTATAGCCGCACCACATGGGACCACTTAGACCACCCTCGGCAGGTCTCTCTACTTCTTCGGCGAGAGCAGCTGTTTGCGAACCCACAGAAGTGTGCCTTCATGACACCTCAGCTTACCTTCTTGGGTTTCATTGTGTCTAGTACGGGGGTCTCCGCCGATCCGGAGAAGGTCCGGGCCATTGTTGAGTGGCCGGAACCCCGTACCGTTCATGATGTCCACAGCTTTCATGGTCTTGCGACGTTCTATCGTCGCTTCATCCGTGGATTTAGCTCCGTCACCGCCCCGATCATGGATTGTATCCGAAAGGGCACATTTATATGGACGAAGGCCGTATCTGCCGCCTTCAAGGACATCAAGGAGCGCATGACCCAGACACCTATCCTTCGATTGCCTGATTTCTCGAAGGTGTTTGAGGTCTCTTGTGATGCGTCAGGAGTCCCACCCGATCGCATATTTCAGTGAGAAGCTGAATGACGCGAAACTGCGATATTCCACATATGATAAAGAATTCTACGCAGTTGTTCATGCTCTTAGGCATTGGAGGCACTATCTTTTACATCAGGAGTTTGTCCTATACTCCGATCACGAGGCATTGAGGTACCTCCATTCCCAAAAGAAGCTTAACTCGCGTCACAGTCGTTGGGTCGAGTATCTCCAGCAGTTCACCTTTGTGCTTAAACATAAGGCTGGAGTGGAGAACAAGGTGGCTGATGCCTTGAGTCGGCGAGCATGTTTGCTTACCACCATGAGTGCCGAGGTCATAGGGTTAGAGAAGATGAAGGAGGCCTATGTTGATTGTCCTGACTTCGGTCAGATTTTTACCACTCTCCAGGCCAGACCCTCGAGAGACCTTGATGTGTATGTGCTTCAGGAGGGTTACCTCTTTCGAGGTAGCAGGCTATGTGTTCCCCGAACTTCGGTTCAAGATTTCTTAGTGTGGGAACTACATGCGGGAGGTCTAGCCGGCCACTTTGGTCGGAACAAGACTATTGAGGCAGTGGAGCATCGATTTTATTGGCCGAGCTTGAAGCGCGATGTTGCTAACATCGTGGCTCAGAGCCGTACATGTGCTACGGCCAAGATAAAGAAGCAAAGCTCGGGCCTTTATACGCCTCTAGCCGTGCCTGATGCCCCGTGGCAGGATGTTAGTATGGACTTTATTTTGGGATTGCCACGTACCCCCAGGAAGCATGATTCGGTCTATGTGGTGGTTGACCATTTCTCGAAGATGGCCCTCTTTATTCCTTGCTCGAAGACTTTGGATGCTTCGAGGGTAGCCCGCCTTTTCCTTACGCATGTGGTGTGCAAGTTCGGGTTGCCTCGCACTATAGTATCTGACCGTGATGTTAGATTCACATCCTACTTTTGGAAGACACTATGGCATATGATGGGTACTCACCTCAAGTTTTCCACTGCATATCATCCACAGACAGATGGTCAGACCGAGGTGGTCAATAGGAGTCTGGGAGACCTTTTAAGGTGTCTTGTTAGGGACCGCATTGGGGATTGGGATCTCATTCTACCCATGGCCGAGTTTGCATATAATGATTTGGTGAATAGGTCTACCGGCATGAGTCCATTTGAGATTGTCATAGGTCGTAGGCCTAGGAAACCCGTTGACCTTGTCCCCATGCCTATCCATGCTAGAGTGTCATAGTCGGCCGAGTCATTTGCTAGGCATGTTAGGAGTTTGCATGACGACATCCATCGTCACATTGAGGCCAGCAATGCACGTTACAAGGAGTTAGCCGATGCCCACCGACACCACCGAGAGTTCCAAGAGGGCGAATATGTCATGATCAGGGTAAGACCTGAACGGTTTCCCTCTGGAACCGTTAAGAAGTTGCAAGCTCGCGGAGCCGGTCCATTTAGAGTGTTGAAACGCGTTGGATCCAATGCGTACGTCGTGGACTTGCCCGAGGAATATGGTATTAGCTCTACTTTTAATGTATCAGATCTAGTTGCATATAGGGACCCAGCGGTGATCCCTAGTGAGCCTTTCGAGCCATCTCCTCCCCTTGAGAGTGATCCCACACCTGAGTGTCCACCTCCAGCCCCGTTGTTACGGGAGCGTGAGCATATAGATCATATACTGGATGAGCAGGTGACAGTTACCAGGAGTGGATCCTACCCGCGCTACCTAGTGCGGTGGAGAGGACGGCCCGCTACCGAGGACACGTGGATCACACATGGCGAGTTGTAGCAGATCGATCCGAACCTTCTGGAGCGATACAGGAGCGATGCAGACCCTTACTCGACAGGGTCGAGTTTCTCCCACCCGGGGAAAATTGGTGCGGACACCTGAGCAGTTGAGCGGCGCGACACGCCGAGCCACCGGTACCGCACACGGAGCATGACTCGAGCCACCTCAGCATCCATCTGGCTCGGAGACAGCCTGGAGACTCCGCCTTGAGCCTCACCATTTATCATATTTAGTTAGACTTCATGTGTGTGTAATTTGTGTTTATTTCATTGAATTCGGTTTGCTATTTTGATTGTAAGAGGGGCTTATGTGTAATTTGGACCCCGTGGGCCCCACGGGCCCCCCAAGCCCCATCCCATTGAACCACCTCAGCCTAGGGTCCCGTGTGGGGTCAGTCAACCTTCCACATGGAGGCTTCTAGAAGGGTGGGCCAAGTGGGGGACAAGTGGCTTGGAAAGTCCACATTTTGGCCACCCACCCCACCTACCATGTCAAGCTTGTTCCCCCCCTAGTCAATGGTGCGCCCCTCCCCTTATTTTTTTATTGTAAATTTTGTGTGTTGGTCACACTCAATCCAGGCCCTCCATTTCCCTTCCTTAGATCCAACGGTGGAGGATGGATTTGAGATGTAACCTATATAAGCTTGTATTTTCCATTTTGATAGAATTAATGCCATTTTGAACTTGAAAATTATTGGAGCATGGCCTAGGCCACCCCCTTCCTCTCTCCCTCTCCCCCTTGCAGCTGTGAAGGTTGCTTCTTGGTGGTGTGACTCCACCCTATCAGTTCCGGTCGCCGCCGCCGCCGTCACGAGCCGCCATCGCATCACCGCCGAGATCGCCGGAGTTCTGCCTTCATCCGACCACAGCAGCTTCCACGAATTCCCTGTGTCAGCCACGATCTCAGATCGACCTGGGGATTTTAGGGGATGCTCCAGAGCTGTCAAGCACGTCTCAAAAATTTTGGTTGGTCATAAAGATCCCATTTGATATTTTTTTTATTTTCGTCCAACCTTAATTTCTATATCTGTCTGCTTGCTGTTTCAACTTCCACCCACCCTGTGTTTCAAGTGTTCGGACCTACTTATGATTTTTTTAGATCTCCCAATTTTACTGGGAGTTCTGTCCATCAACCCCACTGTCCCCAAATTTTCTTGAATTTTTGTGAGGCCATCCCATATTTTTTCAAAAATCGATCTCAGAGATAGCTACAGTGCTGTCCATCAGTTCCCAGATCCGACCACCCTCCAGTAAACAAATCATAACAAATCACAGCCACCTGCAATCAGTCCACAAAAAATATCCCCGTCTTCCTTTTCCAAAATCCCATAACTTTGATGAAGCGCTAAAGAGTTGAATCGGAGGTTTACTAGGCGGTCAACGGTGGTTCTCAGACAATTGCCCTGCAAATCTGAGATTTCGATTACTGTACAATAGGGACTTGTAAATTCAATAAAGTTATGATCCGACGATCCAGCAGATCTATCTGGGTCTAGATTAAAGCATTTGAAGAGAGCTTTCCAACGATAGCTCATGCGTCCCGATCCGACGTCGGGATTGATCGCAGCGGCCGTCTTCGCCGGAGCGCGCGCCGGAAGACAGCAACCAAAATCCGTGGGAAGTTAGTTCCAGAATTGGGAATCGGGGCCGATCGACCCCCGATCGGTGTTCCCGGCCGACCGCCGTCTGTGGAGGCGCGCCACCAGGGGTCCTTATCACAGTGGGTCCCACCCCCACAGATCCGGAGGACAGCGCCATCCGCGGGCCCCACGGGTCCGTAAAACCCGCCACTCGGAAAGCACGAAACAAGGAGTTCGGCATCGCCGGGCGACATCAAGATGCTGCCCGTCAACCCGATTTGCGCGATTCCCGGACCCCACATGTGACCTTTTACCTCCCTGGGTGGAGTGGGTCGACTTAGTGTATTGCTGTAATCATTGTTAACCGGGAGTCCGTAATTCGGCCGGGGTTATCTTCGCCACGTCGGGTGCGTGGAGGTAATGGTCCGAACCCCTTAGCGTTCATTTGCTTAGCTAGTATATGATCTTTGCCGCTGCCGAGAGTGATAGGTACTAGCCCGTGTGTCCATGTCACCGCTGTGAGTGTGAGAGTGACCCGTCCCGCGACTCGATCCGAGTCCGGAAGTGAGTCGACTACCCTTGAACTCTGCCGGTTCTTCAACCGCGCACGATCCACGTTTCCCTCGCTTAGGACGACGAGTGAGCTTGCGTTTCTGTTAGCGACGTATGGCCCATAGGAGCTCTCCGTGTCGGGCTTAGTGTCTCTCCTATCATGTGTTGTTGGTCGTGTCCGCATCTAGAGTCCGAGGTCCATACCACGTAGAGTCGGTCCCCGTGTCCGTCCCGCATCACAGAGAAGCAGAGCTACAAGCAATTCTTGCTAGAGTTTAAGGACTGCTTCGCCTGGACCTATAAGGAGATGCCAGGACTAGACCTCGCCATAGCGGAGCATGATCTGGCCATTTCTCCCTCAATCGCTCCGGTCAAGCAACCACAGCGACCCATGCGTCATGAGCTGGAGCTCCAGGTCTCGGCCAAAGTCCGCAAAATGGCGGAGGTCGACTTCATCGAGCCGTGCATCTACCCGATCTAGCTCGCCAATATAGTCCCAGTCAAGAAAAATAATGGTCAAGTCCACGTCTGCGTCAACTTTCGAGACCTCAACAAAGCCTGTCCCAAGGATGACTTCTCAGTTCAAATTACTGAAACGATGGTCGATATGACCACCGGTCATGAAGCCCTGTCTTTCATGGACGGGTCGTCCGGTTATAATCAAATCTGGATGTCCCTCAAAGATAAGAATCACACAGCCTTCAGATCCCCCAAGGGGATTTTCAATTACAAACGCATGCTCTTCGGGTTGAAGAATGCCGGTGCTACTTACCAAAGGGCTATGACCAAAATATTCGACGAGATGCTGCACAACACCGTCGACTTCTATGTCGACGACCTCGTCGTCAAGACCAAAATGCGTGAAGACCATTTGCGCGACCTTCGCCAAGTCTTCGAGCATCTCCGGTAATACGGGCTCAAGATGAACCCCATGAAGTGCGCCTTCGGCGTATCCAGTGGAAAATTTCTCGGCTTTGTCATCAGGTACCGAGGAATCGAGGTGGATCCCAGCAAGATCAAAACGATCCGGGAGCTTTCACCACCCAGCAACATCACTGAACTCAGGTCCTTCCAAGGGAGGCTGACTTACATTCGAAGATTTATTTCTAACCTCTCCGGTTGATGCGCGCCTTTTAGCAAGCTGATGAAGAAAGACGCCCCATTCACATGGGACTCGGAATGCCAAGCGGCTTTCGAGCAAATCAAGGAGTACCTCCTTAATCCCCCAGTTCTAGGAGCACCAGTCAAGGGTAAACCCCTCATCCTTTAAATTGATGCCATGGACGCTTCGTTAGGAGCTCTGTTAGCGCAGATCAATGAAGAAGGTAAAGAGCAGCCCCTCTATTACCTCAGCCGGAAGCTCATCGGTACTGAGTACCGCTACTCCCCCATGGAGAAGGTCTGCTTAGCACTAGTGTTCACAGTTAAAAAGCTGTGGCATTACCTCCTGGCTCATCGGGTCGAGCTTATCTCCAAGCATGACCCTCTGAAGTATCTCCTTCGACGGCCTGTCCTCTCAGGCAGATTGGGGAGGTGGGCTCTCCTACTGATGGAATACGACATTACCTATGTCCCCAGAAAAGCAATCAAAGGATAGGGTATGGCTGAATTCTTGGCAGCCCATCCAGTGCCAGATGATTCACCCTTCAACTCGGAGCTCCCGGACGAGGAGTCCCTTGCTACTCAATCACAACAACCGATTGAACAGAGCGGAGATGTCTTGCATTATTGACAGCAAAGCGCTCTCACAACCAGCTTACCTTGCTGGGAGCTCTACTTCGACGGTGCTTCTCAAGGGATCACCCGGAGCAACCAGGATCCAGCCACCACGGCAGGTGCCAGCATTGTTTTCCTGACTCCTCAGGACGGAGTTTTGTACAACTCTTGCGCCCTCATGAAGTCCCTCACCAACAATGAAGTTGAATATGAAGCTCTACTTATTGGGCTCCAGATGGCTCTCCACATGGGCATTAAATGCCTTAAAGCCTACGGGGACTCCCAGCTGATAGTCTGGCAAGTCCTCGACATCTATGACGTGCGGAAGCCAGAGTTGGTTCCATACCACACCGCCGTCACCAGGTTAACCCAAAAGCTCTATTTCTTCGAAATAGATCACATTCCCAGAAGCAGCAACGCTCAGGCGGATGCTTTAGCAAAATTGGCTGCAGCCATCAAGCTCCCGCCCGAGGGTGAGGTCGACATCATCGTCAAGCACCGACGGCTGATGCCGAGCTCACTCAAAGGCGACACCGGTCTCACCATTTACGAGGTCCACGACCTTGACCAGAGCCCACCTCCAGAAGAAGATGATTGGCGTGCGCCTATCATCAAATTCAAGAAAGGGTGGCTTCCCCCTGACCGAGCTCAAAGAGTCCAGCTACTCCGCCGAACAACCTCTTACGAGTTAATTGGCGACTCCTTGTATCGGCTCATCCACGAGAAGGACAAGTCGGTTCTCCTGAGATGTGTCTCTCTGGCGGAGGCTCGAGCCATCATGCAGGAGGTCCACTCCGGATTGTGCGGTGCACACCAGGCCGGAGATCGGATGAAGCACAACATCAAGCTTAAAGGTTTCTACTAGCCGACCATGTACGCGGATTGCGTCCAGTATGCCCGTGCATGCCATCAGTGCCAAGCCTTTGGCCTAGTACCCAGAAAACCTCCTAACCCACTACGTCCTACGACCCCCACCTGGCCATTCGCTGACTGGGGTATGGACATCGCGGGGCCTTTCCCGCCATCTTCCAAGGGCCATAAATACATCTTGGCCGCCACTAACTACTTCTCTCGTTGGGCGGAGGCTCTACCCTTGCAAGAGGTCACCGACGAAGTCGTTGCCAGATTCGTCCGGCACAACATCATATACCAATTCGGTACTCCCAGCTGCATAGTGTCCGACAACGAGACACCCTTCAAGAATAAGGCCGTATACTAGTTAGCGGCCAAATTCCAAATCGACTGGAGAACCTCTTCGGTCTACAACCCTCAGGCCAATGGCTTAGCGGAAGCCTTCAACAAAACCCTCTGTAAGCTCCTGGCTAAGGTGGTTAGCCACCGGAAACGTGACTGGGGTGAAAAGGTCTTCGAGGGATTGTGGGCCTACCGGATGGTCTATAAAACCCTACGGGGTGCTCGCCGTTTTCCCTTGCCTACGGGTCAGAGGTGGTTATCCCCATCGAAGTCCAGCTAGCCTCTTATCGCGTGGCAGTCCACACTGGCCTTGCCAGTTCTGATGAAAATGAGTACCAGAGAAGGCTGGAAGAGCTCGCCGACCTAGAAGGCAAGCGACTCGAAGCCTACAAACACCTACAAGCATACTAGGCCCGCATGGCCCGGGCCTATGATAAGCTCGTCAGGCAGCGAGCTTTCAAGCAAGGCGACCTCGTCATGATCAAGGAAAAAGAGGTCATGGCAGGGTGCTCTAGTGGAAAACTACACCCAAATTGGCGAGGTCCGTACATCATCCAGAATGTCTATGAGGGTGGGGCCTACACGGTTGTTGATCACAAGGGTCACAGACCGTTCCCGCCTCTCAACGGCAAACACATGAAGCTATATTATGCTCCAGAGCATGAGTTCGCACGCCAGCCAGACTAAGGTGCACGTCCCAGCTACTACCAATAAGGTCGATCCTCCCCCGTGGAGGATCCCACCATCCAGTCCTTCCAGTCTTCAATTCCCAGTCAACTAGTCGGCTCGGCTCCTCGGAACAGCCGTCGGGCATCCGTTGGAACCGGTCTCCTGCCCTCGTTGCCGTCACCACAGGAGCACGGGCCCCTCTGTACCAGCGCCAGTCTAGCCGCCAGGCTCGCAGGTAAGTCAAAAAAAATAACAAAAAAATGGGGTTAAAAATAGAGATACCCCGGCAGACCCAATCATCCTCACCACAATAAGGTGGCTGGGGGCAAAAAGGCCAATAACCCGACTGAGGTGAAAACCTGAAAGGGCACCTCAGGCAAAATTGGGAAACCCCTCGAAGTGAAAACCCGCAAGGGCGCGTCGGAAAAAGCTAAAGGGGGTCGGCCTTGGCGAAAACCCGAAAGGGCGGTAGAGCCGATAATGAGAAAATCTTCTTCTCCCTACCAGTCAACACGGCCTTCCACCTGTCCTTTGGTGGGCCGCTAGCCTCACCTAGAACTAGTCCCCAATCAACTTGCACTGCTACGGCGCAAGCCCTTCAATCCCCCAGTTAACCCTGCATTACTCCTGCTCAGCTCGGCCAACCTTTGGCCCTCACCTCAATGTCACAGTTCAACCAGTCCCAATAACGGTCAAGCTCCCAGTCACCGTCTCGGTAAACTTACATCCCGACACATTCCCAGACATTTACTATTCCCTACCCCCACATCCAACATATCCAGTAAATCCAGAGCCTTCCAGTTCATCATAATCCCAGTTCCCCATACAACCCCAGATTCACTAGGTTACAACCCCAGTCATACCTTGACATGGCGAAGTGACCTTTTGCCACCATGGCTCAGGAATTTCTAGAACCCTTAAGAGTGGTCGAACAATATTCGGCCACCCACACCTTCCAGTCTCAGGTTACGTCCCCTGACAGTAAGATGCTATGGACGATAGTTCCAAGAAGAGAAAGAAATAAAAAAATGGGGTTAAAAATAGAGATACCCCGGCGGCCTCAGTCAACTCTCTCTACGAGATGACTGGAGGAAAAAATTGCCACCAACCCAGCAGAGGTGAAAACAAGAAAGGGCGCCTCAGGTAAAATTGGGTAACCCCTCGGTGTGAAAACCCGCAAGGGGGCACCGGAAAAAGCTAAAGGGGGCCAGCTCTAGCGAAAGCCAGCAAGGGCGGTAGGGCTAGTAAAGAGAAAAAAAACTCTCTCCCTCTCCACTTTTCACTTACAAAGCCTTCGGCCATGACACGTACCGATGGCGAGCTCAACATCACTTCACGACAATGGTGGCCACTACACCCCCGAGGGTCGGTCATCGCCAGCTTTTAATTTCAGCCTCGGCTACAACACCTTCACAGGCCAGCCGCCAGTTTCTAGCTTCCAGCCTTGGCTACAACGCCTTCATAGGCCAGCCGCCAGTTTCCAGCTTCCAGCCTCGGCTACAACACCTTCACAGGCCAGCCACCAGTCTCCAGTTTCCAGTTTTGGCTACAACGCCTTCACAGGCCAGCCACCAGTCTCCAGTTTCCAGTCTTGGCTATAACGCCTTCACAGGCCAGCCGCCAGTCTCTAATTTCTAGTCTCGGCTACAACGCCTTCACAGGCCAGCCGCCAGTCTCCAGCTTCCAGCCTCGGCTACAACGCCTTCACAGGCCAGCTGCCAGTCTCCAGTCTCCAGTTTCGAGTTTCGGCTACAACGCCTTCACAGGTCAGCCGCCAGTCTCCAGTTTCCAGCCTCGGCTACAATGCCTTCACAGGCCAGCCGCCAGTCTCCAGTTTCCAGTTTTGGCTACAACGCCTTCACAGGCCAGCCGCCAGCCTCCAGTTTCCAGTCTCGGCTACAACACCTTCACAGGCCAGCCGCCAGTCTCCAATTTCCAGTCTCGGCTACAACGCCTTCACAGGCCAACCGCCAGTCTCCAGCTTCCAGCCTCGGCTACAACACCTTCACAGGCCAGCCGCCAGTCTCCAACTTCCAGCCTCGGCTACAACGCCTTCACAGGCTAGTCGCTAGTCTCTAGTTTCCAGCCTCGGCTACAACGCCTTCACAGGCCAGCCGCCAGTCTCCAGTTTTCAGTTTCGACTACAACGCCTTCACAGGCCAGCCGCCAGTCTCCAGTTTCCAGTTTCGGCTACAGCGCCTTCACAGGCCAGCCGCCAGTCTCCAGTTCCAGCCTCGGCTACAACGCCTTCACAGGCCAGCCGCCAGTCTCCAGTTCTAGTTTCGACTACAACGCCTTCACATGCCAGTCGCCAGCCTCCAGCTCCAGCCTCGGCTACAACGCCCTCAGAGGCCCAGCCGCCAGTTTTCGACTCCAGCCTCGGCTATGACGCCTTTGCGGTCTAGCTGCCCAGCCCCTAGTTCCAGTCTTGGTTATAACGCCCTCTCGGGTTAGCCACCTGGCTCAGTTCCAGTTCTCAACCATTGCACCTTTCTAGGTCACCCAGCTGGTTTCAGCTCCAGTCCCCATTCCCAGTCACAGTCCCAGCTTCAATTTCCAGTTCCGGTCTTGGTTGCCATGTCCGCTTAGGCCGTCCAGCCAGCTCAATCCCAGTTTCCCAGACACATATGAATTCCATTTTTTTGGCTAACGGTATAATGCTAGCCAATGCTCCACCAGCCAGCTCAGGGTCCATATACCCTCCAGAATCATCTCTGCAACTCTAGACCACATGGACTGTGATGTGACACCGAACCTTGGACCTATTTTCAAGCATTCAAGTTGAGCAGCGGACTCACACTAGCGAACTCACCCGTTTGGTGCACACTTGTGCCCGTTGGCAACTAAGCGATGTGGGAGAGGGTCCGAGGCGGGACCATGAAGCTCCAATGGTTGGCTAGATTGTGGAGAACCCCAAATGGGCCTAGGATGCCCAAACCATGGGCGGCCAGCACACCAAGGGTGTGGGTTTAGTGGGTTCACTCTCAACTCGCCCGCGGTGGTCACTCACGGAACTAGCAAGTTGGGCCGAGCTCTCACTCTCCGTCCGACGCAGTACTAGCAATAATACTAAGCTAAGCAAGTGATTAAACCAAGCAAGAGAGGGACTGAGGCTCACCTAGCCGGCGTGAAGACGCCGACTCCGGCCGGAGACGAGGGCGAGCCGGGAGGCGAGGGTATACACCCGATCGCCGCGGCGATGTAGCTTGAACCTGAAATTGAAAGAATTACGCCACTACACCTCACGCAGGAGGGATGAACTTGGGGTGGGGATTATTCTTATTACATTCAAAACTACCTCCACGCAGGGAGGGGCCTTCAGCCGGCCAAGCGGGGTGGGGTTTTATGCAAAGGAAAAGCCGATCTTCCGAGTCCGCCGGTTCTGCCAATCTGCAGGTCTGCAGGATAGGGTGTCGCTGTTGACACTGCCACGGGCTCCACGGGGCTCCAAACTTGACGAAACCACTGCCAAAAGTTCCTCAGCTGACAGGGGATGAAGCTTGAATTTTTGGGGAAGCTTTGAGTCTCGGGGCTGACTGCACCGGCAACTGGAACAGGACACCACCGTCTGGTCTCTGGCTGGTATCGGGCTGAAGCAGTAGGTTGCAGAAGTCACTGTGGGCTCTCCCGGACTCCGATTGGAATGAAACTAGCGGTGACGCGAACTTGGTCGGAGTAGCTTCGAGCAGGAGTTGACGGGGATGCAATCCGATGTCAGTGGAGAGAGGAGTGACCGGAGAAATGAAGACTGATCTAACCTGGGACCACAGGGGCAGTCTGCCCTCTCCGACGAAGAAAATTGGAACAGAGGGTTCCAGAGGTCGATTGAGTCCCTTCTTCTTGGAGGTGGCAGCTAGCTGGAAGTAGTTTCTCCCCTCCAAAAATGGTGCTCAGAGCCTTCACGAGCTGGCTGTGGCAGAGTCTGGAACCGGGATGGTTGGTTCTGCCTCTGTCTGGTGCAGAACCATGTGACTGGATGCAGGGGGTGCCACGATTGCTACCGAGCTCTGATTGAGGCGAGACTTGAACCGTTGGAACCGTGGTCAAGTCTTCTTTCTTTCGGACTTGACGGCGATGTCGGAAGATGTTGGAGTATACCGGGACGAACAGATGAGTAGAGGGATGTCGGTTCTGGCTCCTGAAAACTGACCCGATGCCTTGGAGTAGAAAATTCGTAACTTCTGATGCCGATATCCAAATGCAGCTCTGCTTCTTGAGGATTAAAGAGGACTTGAGAGGGAAGATTTCTTCTGAAGAACACTTGATCTGAATCCCAAAGGGTTTGCCGTGGTTGAGCTTCCAATCACGTTCTAGTTCCTTGCCTGGGGTCTCCTGCGCAGTCGAGGGAGAATGGATGCTGCGGACTGCTCGGAGCTCGGATGCTGACGAAACCGCCTCGCCTGGAAAGCTCTCTGGAAGACCTTTCCAGAGATGTAGGCCTTGCTACTTGAATCTTCAAGTAACGGTCGTGGCTGCGTCTGCAACTTGTTGTAGTTCTGCTGCCTGAAACAGAGATAGAATGAGGAGATGTGCAAGGGGAGAGCAAGGGAGAGGGGGGGTGAACTTGGTTTGACCAAGGGGAGGTGGGGGACGAATTTGGGAGCTTGGGGGTGGGGGAGATGGAGGGGCACAGCCCTAGGGAGAGGGAAATTCGAATTTGGGCTTTGGGAGGGGTTAATTCAGCCTTGGGAAGGTGGTGGGGTGCTTTGGAAAGTGGAAAGGTGCCTAGGAGAAGGGGTTTCCACCTAGGGGTTGGAGGGGGAGTTGAATGAGTGCATGGGGAAGGGGAAGGGGCCTTAATGAGGGGTGAATGGGGAGGAGAGAGAGTGAATTTCGAAATTGGGGTGGGGAGGAGAGAGAGAGAGGGGGTACAACCCACTTAGAGAGAGTGATAGTAAGAGAGAGAGAGAGAGAGGGAGATATTGAGAGGGAGATGGCAAATGCTTTTCAATATTCATCAAAAGTTGTTACAAATGAGAGAGAGGTGGGGTATTTATAGACTCCATAATTTTCCTAAGACCAAACTGACCCTGACAAACTAACTAAAGACCACACAGTCCAAGGGAGGGGCGCCCCTGGGCCTAGCCCAATGGATTGGGCCCATTAACCTATCTAACCAACATAATGACTCAATACTTAGGAAAATGACTCAACTACCTAGGTACATGACTCAAAATAAAGGGAAAATTACATGATAATGACTCAAAGAAAATGTGAAGATTACATGACTAGTCTCAAAAATACATGACAAATATAATGGTGCTTGCCGTCGAACAATCCGAGTCTGGAAAAAGAGTGGAGGGGCAAGGGATGCCCTCATCAGACTGTCCCGCCCTTGTGGTCCTACGCTGGTTCCAGAGTACGTGGGCTTTTACCCCCCCCCCCCCCCCCCCCCCCCCCCCCCCCCGAGGAGGGGTGGCCCCCACATAGCCTTTCTTTCCCCTGCTACCCAGTACTCAACCTCCAGCTTCTAACACCGAGTTCCTTAAAACCCGGTTCCTGTCATCACTCATGGGAATGCGTCGTAGAACAAGCAAGCGCGACTAACAATAAGGGGTCGTCAGTTCACGCGCATCATTCCATTCCATCAAAGAAGGGAGGGAACAACCCAGTAAACAAAGGATCTGGAGTTCATTAATACTCTGTAAACGGAGCCCAAGATGTGCCCTTGGGGTAAAAAAATCCATACTCCAGACATCAAAAAAAAGAGAGAAGGAGAAGAGGGGAAAGATACAATCAGGGCTCCGGCTCAATCCCCTCTAGCGCCGCAAGGTGAGAGTCTGCTGCTGCAAGCTCCGCCTATAGGGTGGACAAGAGCTGAGCACTGGCTTCGGCTGTAGTCTCAGCCACCTGCCACTTGGCTCGGACGCGAACGACGACTGCATGTCGCTCCTCCCAGGCCTTTCTCAAGGCCTCGGCCTGGCTCTCCACCTCCCTCAGCTGTGTGGCTCGCTCCTGAGATGCTGACGCGGTCACCTCGGTGTGACTCCTCTGCTCGGCTACGGCTGACACGAGCCGAGCCCGCTGCTCCTATGCCTCTCGAATCACCGCCAGCCTCTGAGACCTCTACTCCTGCACCTCACGGAGTTGTAGGTACTCGGCTCAGATCCCAGCCAACCCGGACATCCAGAGCTCACGTGGGAATCTGAGCGCGTGATAGCCCTGGGTGCACTCCCTCAGCCGCTGCCTCAGGTCCTCCAGAGAAGGGAGGGGCTCGCTCTGTGAGTAGCCTCGCGCCCGCTGGAGTAGGGCGGCACCTGCACTCGCCTCCAGCAACGGCTCTGGCGGAGAGGCGAATGGAGGCCACTCGACCCCTAAATCTAGGAAGAGGTCTCCGGACGCAACCAGCACTCCAGTGGAACCTGCATAGTTCCAACGAACACCAAAGGGAGTAAGCAATACATAAAAGACTTCCTTCGACAAACAAGGTGAAAAACCTGAGAAAAAGAAGGAGACAAGTCTTGCCTCCTTACCTGAAGCAAGTCCAGCTACCCCCGTGGCATCGTGTGTCGGGGTCAGGGAAGGTAACTGCACCTCCGCCTCCACGGCATCACCTACCGGGTCGGAGAGGGAAATGGTTCCTCCACCATCCGGTCATCCCCAGCAATCACGGGTGGGACAGGGGGCTCCTCCTGCTCGCCCTCACCAGGAGCCGACACGTGCTCCTCCCCAGAATCTGACGCTACAAATAACTCAAGAACGTCAGCACCCTACTTTATAGAGCTGACAAGCACGGAATAAGGATGGAGAGGACCATTGTATACCTCTAGGAGGGGTCCCCGTCGAACCTCCCTACCAGCGAAGGCCCTGGAGGACGAAGAGCTCGAGCTTGAACTCTCCTCTGTCTCCATCTCCGAGCCGCCGTCGTCGGAAGAACTCGACGGGCTCCCGGATGAACTCCCAGAGGTGGCCGAACCAGAAGCTCCTGCAAGCCAGCGCAGCAAACAAGGTCATCACAAGACCCAGCTCTATATATGGATGCCTCTCCAGCTAAGAGTTGTAAAAAGAAAACTCACCGGCCGGAGCGCTCCCCTCCGAAACCTTCTCAATATCGACGATCTCCTTGTCGCCCTCAGCAGGGGCCACTTTTGTAGGCCCCTCCTCCACCATCTCGGCCCCATTACGGGGCATCTCACCTTCTTCTAGGGGTGAAGGTACACCTGTAAACAATACCGACAGGACTTCAGCACCAAAAGACAATCAACGATAAAAGGCCTAACAGAAGTGGTTAAGTCTCCAGCTACGCACCTGAGGCTCCCATGCTCGAGGACCTGACCAGCCCCACAGTGCAGGCCGACACCACGGCCGGCAGGGAAGCTCTCTCCACCCCTGCCAACAGCTGTGGCAGCAATCTAGACACTTCCTCGGTCGCTGGGGGCATCGAAGCACTCCTCCCCTCAGGCTCCCCCTCAAAGGAGGGATGGGACACTGAAGGGCCGGTGCGGACCAGCACCTGAATCATCTCCAGAGTGGCGGATGGATCCTCACCTGACAAATGACATCATAAAGTCAGTCAGTATCGGCATCCCCACAACTCTACAATGGAAGGGCAATGCCCTCTGCAGCGATTCAGTGCTCACCCAAGCCATCCTGAGTCACACCGGGCTCCTGCCCGTCAATGGATGGGGGCACCTCGCCTTGCATCTCAGGAGAAGCTAGGGTCTTTGATGCCCCGGGCATCTCTGCATGACACCAGCAACTATGTCAATTTTCGGAAGCAAATACAGTCATAAACACAATTTGCTCGGTTCCGGGATTATTTACTTGGTTGGGAGTCCTTTAAAGCCTTCCATGGCTCAAAGTGGGGGAAGGTCTCAACATTGGGGGCGGTCTCGTCCATCATACGAAGAAGCCCCTCCATATCTATCTCGTGATCAACCCCGCCGTCAGGAAGGGGGTCAACCTCCTGAGGTGGCGAGAAGGCTGCATCAGCCCCAGCCTCCAGCGGCGCTGTGAAAAGCAAATCCAGTGGCACAAGGTTAGCCAATCGTCAAGGCTGAATCCATACAAAGCAAGTAGGAAGATATGACACTTACTCAGAGCCGGCTCCGCCTCAATATGGTCCCTGGCAGCGGGTCCCCTAGAGGACTCACCAGCCTCCCTGACTCCGGTCTCCACCCGGGGGCGCTTCCTTCAGGGCTAAAGGGCCCCATCACTATCCCCAGAAGATGTCCCTGTGGAAGGATGACCCCTATCCGCCGCAGGACCTGCCAATAAATACAACCACACAGGATCTCTTAGCCATAGGCCCTAGGAAACAACAAAATAGGGCTAGTAGGCTAATAAAAAGGTTTTACCTGAAGTCACGAAGGGGGTCAGAGGCAGAGGAACTAGCTGCTCCGGCTTTAAGCCCACGACCCGTCCAGCCTTCACAACCGCCTCCTTCACGTCCCTTAGGGTGTAGGCACACTCAATAAGGGACACCAGCTCTACGGGCCCGGCTGACCCGATCGCATGGGTGATGTGACGCCTCCAGTCATCGGCCGTCGTATCTGCAAAGCTCCCCTCAGGGAGCACTCGGTCCAGCGAACCTCACCGCTCAAACCCGCAGTCCTCCAGAAACTGGGTCCACCAAGTCCTCGATGCCTCGGGTCGAGGTGCCCTAACTCTGGTACCTCCAGGCGCTGCCCGCGCCTGCCTGAGGGGCTTCAGTGCCCCGTTGCCACCTTGCCCTTCGAAAAAGAGGCTCGGCTCCCCCGGGGCGCCTGCTGCACCAGCCTCTCCACCTCCCGGTGGATCCAAGAAAAGCGAGTCCGCAGATACCCGCCATCCAGTGCAATGAGAGGTAGGTCCTCCCTCAAGAGACGGGTCTCCTCAGCTTTTCGGATCACCGAGGCCTTCTGTCGGTACTGGTGACTATGCTCGAACCACCATCTGGCGTAATGGACGTCGAACCGTCCCCTACGTCCTGGCACCGGTGTCGGTAGTCGCTCCGGCTCTCGACGACAGTAAAAGTCCCACCATGCCACAGCTAGCAAATGGGTGTCCCGACCTTTGTACTGACGACCTGCCAAAGGGAACTCCTAGTTTGGCGGGATCCCCTGATCGTACCCGAAGTTTCGAGCGAACCTGTGCGGGTAGTACGGCTCCAAGAAGCTCGTCACAGATCGGTGTAAAGGTAGCACCGCCGACCGGGTGCTCATTACTCACTCTGTATACAACGACGCGTCCGGCTCTAGCTGGTAAGGTAGGGTGTAGGCCGCCCCACCATTCAAAGGCACCATGATCGGGTGGGAGTCCCTGGTAGCACCATCAAAGGGAACACCCTCCTCGCCCCTGCCGGGCAAGTAACACAAAACCCTCCTGGCTTCCTCCAACTGCATCACTGCGTCCCCATCGGGCTGTCCTGTGAAGCTGAACAACAATGGTGCCGCCTGGTTCGTCACAGACCCGCGAGACACCAACCCTGGGAATAGCAACCCAGCCCATGCACTGAGGTAGTGAGTCGGCAGAAGTAGGCTCCGCTCACGTGGCGCCGGGTGCGCCGCCAGTACTCCCAGTCCCTGGTAAACATTGGCCAAAGTCACTGGGGCTAAGGCCAGTCTCCGTCCCTCTGCCAATTGGCACGCAGGCCACAGCAGCTCTACTCGCAGTAGGCCATCCTCCCCGTGGGGGACCACGAACGTCGCCAGCCAGTACGCCAAGTATGCGGCCAAGTGCGTCACATCCGGCAGTCGGTGGGGGTTCCACCCCTCCCGTGGAGCGTAGATATACCTCGAATGCGTCTTGAATCGCAGCTCCACCTCTGTATACTCTTCCTAGGGAGTCTAGTCTCTGGCGAACTCCTGGTGAAAACAGAAAGGCCCATTGTAGAAATTACGGACCCATGCGTTCAGCGGCACTCTCGGAGTCTGCGCTACTTTCTCTCTCCCAGCCAGGGCCAGGTCCCTCCAGGTCTTCAATAAATACCGAGAGCTATAAGGAACCTAGTATCTCCCATGTCCGTCAGTATGGCTACGATGGAGGTCATCCAGCACTTTCTCCTCGTACCCCTCGCCGCTGATCGGCAACCCAGAGATCCTCCACAGAGACCACAAGTCTAATGAGGTCTCTCCCTCAGCAGTTGCCACGTGTTCCACCTGCGGTTGAAGCACTCTGCCAACGCCTGTAAAAGCCTCGAGTAGCAAGGGTACCTGTACAGAGCCGCGGTCACAGCATATTTGATGTCGGCTCGGTCTAGCAGCACCCGGTAGTGGTGTACTATGCCCATCAGCCACTCAGTCACCCCCTGGCGGTATCTGTGTGACGGAATCACCACCCAGCGGCCATACCAACTGACTGCACTCTGTCGCAAAATCCCGGAAAGGATGCTATGGTCGCCGTAGCCCTCCCCGGCATACTCCAGCCCTGACGGCTCCAGCACTAACCCTGGACTACCCTCTGTCTCTACCCGGTGGTGTCCATGCAAATCCCAAAAGGCAGGACCCATCACTCCAGCACGAACTCCGAACTGGTCTGCTCTGCTGAAGAAGCCCAGGCACTCAGCGCTAGGGAACTGACTCTGCCTCCAGTAATCCACAGAGAAACTTGGGAAGCCGCAAAGGACAACCCCGTGCAAGCTATCTCGACCCACTAAGATCACCCGCTCCAGTCGGCGACGGGCTCCAGCAACCCGAGAGTCACTCTCCTCCAGGCCTGGCGGGACAACGTGCCTGATAAACTCAAACAGGTGACGGTCCAAAGGGAACTCCACTGGATGGGCATCGCTGCGATCATAAGTGTAAATTTCACCCTCCTCTGACGCGCGGGCCAGCTCCACAACCCCAACCCCGTTGCCGCGCTCGCCGATGGGGCCCTCTGCCACAACTGACTGCCCACCATCAAGCTGCTCCATGCTGGCCGCGGTAACAACTGGCGGGCCCAAAGGCGACATGGGCCGCTCTGTCCTCCTCACCCAGTGGTCCTCCTCCCGGACCACACGCCTCGGGACCCTCTCGTCCCTGCCAAATCGGGCCATAGCTGCAAGACATAGCACAAAAATGGTCAGTATGCCAGAAATTCAATACATATAGTACAAAAATCACAAATATATGAAGCATCAAAATGCAACTACAACAACTTAGAAGGAGACGTTCACGGGCCGTACGCCCTCGTCTCCGCCTCCGACGCACAACCCGTGGGGGGCATTTGTTGTACCCGGACTATTTCCCAGCAAAATACCCAGAAATAGGGGTTTGGGAATTTCCTCGAACACCTTCAAGGCATGGGCTACCCGGGCCATCCGACAACCCAGTGGATCCGACCAACGGCCCTAGCACATTAGTCAAGGTGCACGACGGCTGTAGCAATCGATCGGGACCACTCCCGACTCATAAGTCGCAGACTTCCTCCGCACTCTACACGGTCACCCGGGCCGCCCCGGGGACACTCCGAGTACAAGCCACGCCACGTGCCACTCAGTGAAAAGTCTAGGGGCCTACCCCGGAACGCCTTCCCTCAGCCCTCCAAGGTCAAAGGGAGACCCAAATAGGTCAACCACATGCTCAGGAGGCCCGTAGTACGCGTGTACGGCTCACACACGTGCGTTCAGCATTCTGCCGAACACCTTGTGGGCGCACGTGTTTCAACCCTTCTACACCAGCCCATGGGCCACCCCATGGTCCCAGTACACGAATTGGGTCCTACAATGACCCCCCAACAAGCTGGGGCCACCCCCGACCCTCAGACACGTGGCAACATGCCACTCGACTTCAGCTCTCGGGCCAATCCAAGGCTACCCTGCTAACCCGCCGTACAATGTGGCACATAGCACGAGGCAGGGCCCATCGGCCCAAGGTGCCTCCTCCCAGCCCCTATGGACTCCTACCCTTGGCCCTTGTCCAAATCCGAGGCCCGTCGGCCACCTATGTGGCTCGTTCGGCAACCCGGGGTGTGTCGGGCATTCGCCCGAACACCTTACGATCGGCCACTACAACTCGAAGAATAATGGCTCCCATGGGCCATCTTAATACCCCGAAACTTCATATCCCCCAAGGGATATCCCCAGACGACGAAGGAAGATCCCCGGGGGCCATCCCTCCGGGTTACGGCTTTGCCCGGGGGCCCGTGCGCCCCAGGGCGTGGCCGCGCCCCCGAGGAGAGTGAACTTTCCGGGGGGCCGCGCCCTCTTCTCAGCCCGGAGGTCCGACAGCCCTCCCCAGTCCCTGTTCGTGCAGATGCGGTCCGAGGTTCGTGTAAAGCTCGTTCATCGTACCCGTACACGGAAGAATTCGCGAAGACGAAGTCCCGGGAATACGTGGAGTCGCACACGTCAATCCCTCGATCTACGTGCACAAGCAGCCAATCAGCTAGTCCAAGCCCATATCCTTTGTCTTCTAGCATCCAAACGAGTCAAAGTGGGGCTAAATTAACCAAAAAATCAGGTTTTATAGAAGGGGGGGGACCACTCCCTCTCTCTCCCTCTACCTGGTCTGCCTAAACCCCCAAGGGGGGAGTTAGGCGGACCAGCCTGGACCCCCAGGCTAGTCCGCCTAAACCCTTGTATAACAAAAAAAAAATATTTTTAAACAAAAAAAAAGAGGACCAACATGGTCCGCCCAAACCCCCTTGGGAGGGGGTTTAGGCGGACCAGCCTAGACCCCCAGGCTGGTCCGCCTAAACCCCCCAAGGGAGGGGGTTTAGGCGGACCAGCTTGGACCTCCAAGCTGGTCCGCCTAAACCCCATCTCTTCCACTCACACACACACACACACACACACGAAAAAACACATAAAAAATTCAAATAAAATAAAAACAAAAACACTATTTGGGGGGTTTACCCGGACCAAGTTGGACCCTCAACTTGGTCCGCCTAAACCCTACCCCTCGCCCCTCCAAACTTCTATAAATTGCCCCCCTTACCAACCAGCAAAAAAAATAATGCATGCATACAACACGTGAAGGAAGGAAGCAACGCACAGACGAGCTAACTTCCCCGGCCTAATTGTCGCACCCTCGGACTCCCAAGGTTTTCGGCAAGGGTTGGGAATGCGAGAAGACAAGTGCGCGCACGATTGACTTGCTAGTCGGCTCGCACACGCCGAGGGTATATCTCACGTACTCCCCTCACGCGGTGTCTAGCCATCTCATGCCAAGTCCATCCCCACCTCGTGTAAGATGACCGTACCAACGGTGAATACGCCCGCGCACCGGGTCCGCCCGTGTATGTCGACTTACGACACCTACCGCGGTGACGAAGGGTACCACGTAACGACCGCGTCAGCCCTCGACACGGATCCGCGTGCCCACCGTTCATCTTCTAGTCGGACCTCTAGCCCGAGAATTACAGTCCCAGGGCCGACCTTGACTCGCCAGCACGACAACACTCGCCGTCCGAGACTCGGACCCGACCGCTCGCCTTGAGCCACGTCCGAACTCCGCCAGGCGCCAGCCATGCCCATTTTGACCACCAAGGCAGTCGGACCTACACCAACTCCTATGTAAAGAGTTCCAGTAAAGCACGCGGACACCCATTTTGTCACGCAATGACCCGGGGGCCGACTCACGTGTCGGAATGTCTCGCGGCTTGCGCCCGTTGCACTTCGGCCTCCTCGGCCCATTTGTAAAGCCCATGTGGCTCATCGTAGAACCAGTGAAATACATACGCCCGTATTCGGGCCCCCAGCTTCCTACCCACACCACTCGGCATCCGTGTCCGATACCCCAACTCTAGTGAACGCCCCTCAGTCTAACACGTACCCCTAGCTGCTGAATGCGCCCGTCCCTACACCCATGGCTTCAGACACATATACAGACTTTTCTTCAGCATGGAACGAAGGTATTCAGATTCAATCTGATGTAAATAAACACCGGTTGCTTGTGGCCGGTGGGGAAAGACGTCATGTACACGATTCCCGCAATCGCCTACACACTCGCAACCATGGAACCCCTTCTCTCCACGTGTCGCCCGATCACCTGAGCCCACGTGCCGCGCCCTGGCGGCACTTCCCCGGTCAAACCTTGGTTCCATGAGTGATTGTCGAGAGATCGACTGGCACGCCCGCACCCTGTCCGGTTAACCCTTAGCCCGACATTCCCGTGGCATTCCGCCCCTTTCGACCTTCCGTAGAAGGAGAGTGCCCGGTACCGCCGTGAGAGGCATGCAACCGTAAGGAGGATACCTGAGATACATCAAACTCCCGTATTTTCCTTACCCGCTGTATTCCTTCCTTCACCCCGGTTAACCGACATAAAAACCCGCGCAACAATGCTCAAACCAAAGTATAGCCTATGAGAAACATCACAAACAATATATAGAAGATGTAGATAATAATCCCCCTTTGTAGACTCTTCAAGACTCCAAGTGGATGTAGACGGATGACTGCAATTTTGACATCACCGGAATCCTCTCTTCATTCCGCTGCACTTTCTCTTCTTCATCTAGCTTTAAAAATCCATGGATGGAGATCAGATCTTCCCTTGAATAGCTCCTTCTTCCTTGCTCCTTCTCTTGACCTACAAGATAGAAAGCATTAGCTTAAATGGAGATTTCTTACCCAAATTCGTAGGTCACATGAGAGTATATATAAGAGACATGAAAAGACCCATATACCCTTCATAAAACCCTTAGAAAACCCCTCTAACATATGTATAATAACCCTAGGGGCAAATGGGTAAGTTTAGAGCACAAATGGATTGGGTTTAGTGGGTTTTCGGATTCACGTATTTGGGGTTCGCCGGTTTCGGTCGACCTAAACGGGGAGTTCGGTCGACCTAAATTTTACAGAGAAATTTTCAGTGCACTCTGCCAATTTCGGTCGACCTAAGCTCATAGTTCGGTCGACCTAACTCTGCAGCATTCTAGACTAGGCAGATCTGTTAATTTAGGTCGACGTAATCCATCTTGTAGGTCGACCTAAACCTGTAGAAAACATAAAAACATTAGTAAACATGTAAGAAAATATGCCCAATGATCCCAAGTGATGAATGTATGAAGTACATACATGAAATCATTGACAAGGAGGATGAAAACACTTGGAAAACTCAATCAACCACAACATAAGATCATATGCAATAAGATAGCATCATTGAACCAAATTTCATACATCACGAAGATGCCAATCAACAATGCGATTGGGTCCAATTTTCTAAGTGTATATGCAATGTATATGAGCATCATTCAAGACAAACTTACACCAAGGTTGATGTAAAGGATTTAAACACATTATGAGCCTCAAGAGCATGATGGAAATGCATGTAGACCACATGAGCAATTCTGTTCTAGATTCTGAACCATATGAATTTTGAAATATATGAATCATAGCAACAATGATCATGAAAGCATGAAAGCACACTTATACATAAAATTTAGTTATCATCAAAAACATATGCAAGGCACACAACAACCTCCCCCTTTTTGATGATGACAAACTTTATGACTTAGATCAAAATTCTTTCTCCCCCTTTGACATAATCAAAAAGTGAGAGGAAGGCAATGAAGTTCAAATTTCAGCCAGGCAATCAAAACAGATTCATGAATCAATAAAGATCATAACAAGATGTTTCATGGAATGTCTTTGACACATCAAATGATTTTCTTGATTTTTAGATTTTTAGTTTTCTTTTGCATGCATGAAGCAAGATGCATACATATGATGACATATGAGATGCACATAATGCAACCAAGCAAATATGTATATATATACATGCAAAATATCTCCCCCTTACTTATTTAAGAAGGGAATAGATATAAGAAAAGTTTATGAGAGTCATGACAATCGGAATGTTCATATATAGCACCTAAGAGATTGTGCAATCATATAGAAGAATCATGCAACAGTCAATGCAGTCATTCAATTTTCTGAATACATATTAAATCAAAATTCCATATGTGTAAGTGAATAACATGAAAATAGATTGTTGCCATATGGATATTCAGATTTTCATATCAACACAGTGAGAGATTACACAGACTGCATTTCAATTTATGAGAACAGCGTATTGGAGGCTACGCTCTACCTCAATAATTTTTCACACCAAAATTTTTCATTGTTTTCACAAAGACAATCAGAATTTTTCTAAGAATGATCAGGTTCAAATAATTACTTTTTACGTGAGGAGACACATGGAGCTCATGCCATAATCCTCGGTTACTCATAATACTGAACCATTTCACTTCATTTTGAACAGAGGTACTTTAGTCAACATTTTTCAGAAATGAACCACATCACATCTCAGGTGACGTGTATCTAGTTTACTCAGTGAGACTAAGCATTACTCTGCCTTTCATTTCACATTCTTTTAACAAAGATAAGTAGGCAGCTTTTTCTTCAACTGTCTCTACAACATACATGCATCAAGTTTAATATCTCTAGAGTGTTGAAAGGAAATTTCTATATCCTTATGTTTAACACTCATTTTCACATTTTGTGCACAAAGTGTATGAATTTGATCCAGCATGTATACCGAAAATTTATGAACACATAACAATGCAGTTCCCCCTAAATAGATGCACTTATCAAATATTTACTCCCCCTGAGTGTATGACATGAAACACACCAATGATGACTCAAATGCAACATTATTTAGCAAGGAGTATGACGTCTTAGAAGTTCCAAAGATGGGGGTGATTAGCATATATAAACATGCAAGTACACAATGGGGAATATGCAAAATGCAATGCAAAATATAGAATGCATTATGAATGTAAAATTTCAAATTTTATTTGAACATTCTGAACGCATTTCATAATTTAACATGGGTCCAAAATATAAGTTTTCAATTTTTCATATGAATGATCTAAATGCACCTAATGCATCAACTCCAATGCATGCAGCCTATAATGACATGAGAATGTAATGCATGATGCAAAACCAAAATGTAAAGATTCGATTTTCAGAACAATATGATAGATTGCACAAGAAAGCATTCAGATTCAAATAATGAACATCAAGTATTTTTCATGACATGGCCTTTGTGAACGCGGGTGCAAAAATGATCAAAATTAAGCAATGCAACCCAATTGTTTCCAGAAATTGTTTAAAGACAGATTTTCAATAGCATTTCAAAAGTTTCAAAAATCATTCACAAGCCATTCAAAATTTTTACGTTCTGGTACGAGGTAGAGGTGAAGGTCCGAAGACCCTACTCACACATAGTGAGAGTTCCTGACTGGACATAATCTAATCTTCCACAAACACCATTTTGTTAGGATGACAATGGTGCAACAAGGATTCAAAGGGGGGGGTGAATGAATCCCCTTATAAAAATTTGATCAATTTAAATCTTAAACTGAAGACTTTAAACTTATGCGGAATTAAAGTCAGTTAAGCTCTGCTGAATATGAGAGCCAATGAAGCACTAGATCAAACAGAAAAGCTGTAAAATGTAGAGTCCCAAGTAAGTCTATGTCGTTGACAAAACCCAATCAAACATGCATGTACAAAAATCCTCTCAGATAGAACCGTAGATAGAAGCGAGCCTAGCATACATCTAACGGTTGACGATTCAGCAAGCAAACCACAGTGCACAAAAGTTTTTTAGGTGGTTCTGTCCTCAGGACCTACATCCACCCCACACTCCAACCAGACTGTGGATTCCACTGCCAGACAGCTTGAACGGCTGGGCCTCACAGCTTGCCAACAACAGTTGAGCCTCACAGCTTGCTTGACCATTGCCTAACAGCTTGATCCACTGGGCATTACAGCTTAGCCACCGCTGCCTAACAGCTTGATCCGCTGGGCCTTACAACTTAGCCTCCATTGATACATAACTTACAAGAAGTATGAAAAATGAAAACGGAAAACCAAAAGATTCAGCATCGAAAAACTGACAGTGAAAATAAATCGAAATGCTTACATAGGAGCGTTATGCCTTAGATCTAATCCAAAATGACACATTGGAACAAATCTTCAGATCTTCTTCTTCTTGACGGTACTCTACTTTTTTTTCAGAGAAGGCTCTCACTCTCTTTCCTTCTCATTCACTCTTCTTCCTCTCTTGGAATAGCTTCTCAGATCTCCCTTTTTCTTATACTTTTCTTATCTCGATCTGACGAATCTGGCCTCAATATATATGCTGCGAAAGATTGGGAGCGTGGAACACATGTTTCCCGCCCAAGAACTCCAGCAAGAGTACGCTGATTGAAGTCCACGTGTTCGATCTAAAGAAGTACTTTCCACGTGGCTAAGTCTCTAGTCCAGACTAGCCTTGGGTCACGTGCTGGTAAGTTAAGATTGGGTCCGCATTGACTTGAGCCTGCCAATCAGAATAGAGGCATTTAGTCGAACACTTTGTGAGCTGAAGGAGTTCATAAGGACATCCATATGCACAGACTGATTATATGAATGAGGCAAATTGTGCACCGACTAGAGACATGCATAGACTTGAATGCATAGACCTTTTACATGCATTTGAGAGACATTCACTGGCCTTTATATGCATAAGGCAAAGATGTGCACCGACCCTTTCATGCGTAAGATGAAACATGCACCGACCCTAATATGAAAGATGCAAAATGTGCACTGACTTCTGTATGCGTATGGTAAAACGTGCATCGACCTTCTATGCGTTTCTACATAGATATGCACCGACTATGCATTCAGTTATCAGGAGTGCACTGATGAGTGCTTCATTTTATGTCATAATTTGCATCACATTCATCATCTTTGTGCATTTAATAAGCCTAGTTGTGCATTAATATGGCCATAATTTCATTCTCACCATTTTTTCTATGTTTGCATGATTTTATCATCAATTTTGAGTCAAAATGACCATGTGAGAAACATTCAAGAATTTGCACAATTATTTGAAAGTCATTTCTGGATGAATTATATGATATTTTGAATTTTCTACAATTTCAGGAAATAGCGATCGGATGGTCATACATCAATTTGAAAAATATTTCTGAAAAATAAGAAATAGCAACTGACCGGATGGGCGTCAATTTATTTTGCTAAAAAATTTGCGACACAAAGAAATGAAGAATTCGCGACACAAGGCCAGGCGTCAATTCATTTGAAGAAAATAAGAAAAAAAAGAAAAAAGAAATAACGACCGCGCGAGCGGGCGCTAATTCATTTATGAGGAAAATTATTTACCAGCTATTTAGAAAATAAAAAATAAAAAAAAGAATGAACGACCGTTTGTGTGGTCGTCATTTCAAATAACGCCCGAAGCCAAGTCGCTATTCACGGGAGAGTTTGAAGCGGACTGGGAAGGATTCTTTGAAGCAATCTTGCTATGATTTGATCAAAAGAGAGTTTATCTATGGCAAGAGACTTAATTCAGGCAACTACTCCAAGCTGGAAAGATGGATTTTGAGTTGATCTACAAGTCACGATCATGAAAGGATTCCTCTGCTACTATATAAACACTCGGAGAGGCATCATGGAGAGGAGTTCACGCACTAGTTCTTTTTAGCACTTTCTTCTAGCCTATTTTTCATGCACTTCTAGTTCTCATTTTAAATTTCTTTCTTCTGCAAAGTTGTTCACTTTTAAGTCTTCTACAACTTCTTCTTCACCTTCCTCTGATTCTCTTCCGTTTTCAACTTATTTCCAATTTTTCAAAACCCAATCCTGCATTTTTACTGTTCATCTCATTTTTGCAAACTCTGTTCTTTCTCATTGTTCTCCTCCTTCTGATCCTCGTCTGCCTTTGCGTTCTTCATGAAAGTTGTTTGTTTTTAGTCTATCTTCAACTTCTTCTTCTGTCTCTTCTTCCAAATCTTCTTCGTTTTCAGGTTATTCATGGTTTTCTAAAGTTCAGATTTTCTACTATTCACCCGATTTATTGCACTCTGGTTTTCTCAATTTTTCACCCTCTTCCACTCCTCTTTTTAATATGAGCTCTTCACAAAAGTTCTTCGTCTTGTTTAGATCTAAAATGTCTTCTTCTTCACCTTCTTCTGATTCTTTCTGATTTTAAAGATATTCTCAATTTTCTAAAATTCAGTTTTGGGGATTTCACTGTTCATCCACGCATATAGATCCCGATTTTTCATATTTTCACTATCTTCCTCTCATTTTCTGTCTCTGATTTCTTCATCAACTTTCTTCTGCTCTTTGTCCTCTACAAATTTCTCTTCTTCCAATTCTTCTAATTCGCTTCGGTTTTAAAGTTATTCTTCCTCCAATCACTCTCTGTTTTTAGTTTAGTTTTTCACTGTTACTTCTCAAAACACACCAACGCACACACATTTTTGCACTATTTTCAAATTTCCTACGTCTATTTCTTTCTTCCTCTATTTTTCTCTCACATCCCAAGGCGGATTCTCTTCCATTGGTGTCCTCTCACGGCGTCGGCTTCCAAGGCGGGGTGATACACTCAAAGGCTCGGTAAGGAGACGGCGGCGTTCTTCATCTCTCGCTATATTTCTTTTCCCTTTTCTTTATTTTATGAGTTATAATTTTTATTTTCATAGAGTGTACTCTCACTTCCATCTTAATAAAATTCATCTTTGCAATTTGTGATTGTCTTAGTTTCTCTCTCTATCTCTTCCAATTTCTCTTCTTAAACCCTCTCATATTCTTTAATTAATTTTCATGTAATTTATTTTTCTTTAGTTTTAATCTCACTCAAAAATTCGATTTTCAAAGCATAAGGATATTTTTCTAACTTGTTAAAATAAGGATTTTTCCTCCTCGTGGGATCGACTCCACTTACCACTATACATTTGATTTTTCAATATTTAAAAGTGAGTGAGTGGGATTATTTTAAAATTATGGCACCGCTTTCTTAACGACACTAGTCGGTGCGCATCAATTTTTGGCGTCGTTGGCGGGGAAGAAATTAATTTTTATGTTGGGAAATTTCTTGCGTTTGATTTGTATATAGTTTTACTTATTTTTCTATTTTTTATTTTGTAAGAAAAATAAAAAAATTAGAAAATCAAAAAATTATAGAAATTCGGACCTGCATATTCTCAAGAAATAATTTGTCACAGAAAGCTGAAAATCAGACATTCTGGGAAATTTAAGCGTCACTAAAGGTCAGTATACGTAGGAAAAGGTCCTTTTTTGTGAAATTTTAAAAAATTCTAAAAAAATCATAAATCCAGAAAACTCCAAAAAATATGATTTTAGATGTCACTTGGCAGTAATTTTGCATATTATTTGATATCTTTTAGTGGATAGTTTCTTTTCTTCATATCTCTTTTTGAAAATTCAAAAAAATCTGAAAAATTCTCTAAAAAATAAAAAATCAGAAAACAGAAAAATAGAAAAAAATTATTTCATGCTAGCATATCTTCATCTTAGTTGCATTATTTTCATGCATTTTACATTTTGGTTGATTTCTTATTCACTTGCATCATTATTTGAAAAAAAATAAAAAGTTTTCTCTTCTCATCTCTTTCCCCTTCTTATGGGCATTAGGATCCTTACACCCCTCTTGGATTTGGAAGGACATTCCATTGAGCATTCCGTCTCTTTAAACTTGAAATTCTATTTCTAAGACCTCCATAAGTCCTCGCACCCGTGGATTCCCTCACGGACGTCGGGGAGGTTGTACCACGAAGTACCTTGGAGTTAGAATGCCCTTAGAAGGTTTTTTCGAAAAAAATAAAAATAATAAAAAAAAATCATCATCATTCTCGTTGCATAAATCATTCATATAGAAATTAATTCATTGTATCTCAAAAAATTAAAAAAAACCATCATGTTGCATGCATTATTCATATAGTTGTTGTTTACCTTGCATTGAAAACAATAAAAAAATAAAAAATCTTAAAAATGGGTGAGAAATTCATGTTTTTGAGTTGGACTTGCAAATTCAATAAGGCATACTTTTTGGCCCACTTTCTTGATCCATTCTTTGGGCTATGAATCCAAACTCCTTCATGCCACCTTATTATCAAGATGATAATCATATGTAGGCCAAGCCGGCCCATTATGTTGTCAACGGTCAAACTCAATCTTTCTCATTCACCCACAACGGTCTGGCCCATTATGATATACAATCCTCTTGGTCAGCCTATAATGGAAGCCCTTCTTATAATGACATTCCGTTCATGGGGCCACAATTTCATTCTTCCACTCAAAGTCATATTCAAAATAGTCAATCTTTTCCTGGGCCGCATGACTCCACTCTAATCCAAAAATAAGTTTGTATGACTCAAAATCCCTCCCTATCTTCCTATGATTTTTGTCCACAATCTTCAAGCTCAAATGGGAGAGGGCAATCAGAGTATTCTTAGAATTCTATGCAAAGGTTGGCCCTACATCCTTTACATCAAACTTCTCAGAATTGGGCTCCATATTCTAATGATTGTTATGATCAAGCTCAACATCAAGATGGATGCTCCATGTCCTCTTCAATTGATCACTCTTCCCTTTGTTATTCCTATAAATCTCAGCCTCAATGTTCATCTCCTTCATCCTCAAATCCGAATTCAGAGGAGAAATTCAATCAATTCTATCAATCAATCATGCTGCAAAATCAATCTCTCCAAGTGCGAATTGATAGGATGACTGAGGAAATTAAGAGGATAGAGGAAGAACAAGTACTTAGCTACTCAGTTTCCACTTTTACTGATCAAATTCCTTATGATGACTATGATCAATCTATGATTCCTCAAGAGTCTAACACTCAGATCAATCTTAATTTTGAAGATGAAGAGATTATGGAGAGGTCTGGTCAGGAGACTTTAAACGAGGAACCTAAGAGATTTGAGGGGATCAAGGAATTTGATGACATTACATGTGAGAAGGAAGGTGCTACATTACTTGATGATCATATTTCACTTATGTCCCTTCCTAAAGTTGAGGAGCTTGCACTTACCTATGATTATGAGGAGAATTTTCAAGAAATCGATGTTCTCAAGTTGGGGGGAGATAGTAAGATGTAAATTTATGATCAAATTCTACCACTTCCCATATTTGAGGAGAGCATATTCCAAGTAGAAGATGACAAAGAGGTGACTGCAAAGAAATGATTTGAGTGAAGTTATAAAACAATTATCTTGGGTAAATGAAGAGGTGGATAACTCCCATGACCTTACTCTCGATTGGGCATCTCTAAATCAAGGGGAGGATATTGATTTGCTATCTATTCTTGATATCGGCAATTCTATGGTGGATATTTTCATGTTAGCCGATTTAATTGATTCTATGGAGCCTACCAAGTTTCATAGTGTTGAGGAGTATGCTTCTTTCGCTCTTAATTTTTCTAGACTCCGTGACACTGATCCTTTGCTTAAGACTACTCTCCCTTTGACCCCTTCTCACCTCACTCATGATCATGAAATATCTAAAAGTGAAGAAGAATAAAATATTTTGCTTGATAATAAGGTCTTCATTAATATTTTCAACACATATAAAGGCCACAAGTTTGAAGAAAAATGTCTGATTATTAATCAAGGGGATCCTTTTGGCCTAACTGATTCATCACGATTTTTACCTCATGTCACCCCATTAAGAGTTAGGTTGTTAATTCACACATTACATGATCAACCGAATTGTGATAATAACCATTCTAGCCCCTATACAATCATGCTCAATCTCGTCTTCTTGTGGTACAATGTTTGATTTTTCAATGACGATGAGATAACGTGGTGGCTCATTCTTAAATCCACATGTTGGTTATAGAGCTTGCACTTTCGAGCTTTCATGCGTCTGGCTGAAGATGGAAAATTTAGTGCTTCTGGGAGGCAACCCAAGGTTTTTGTTATTTGATGCTTTTGCTTCAGTGTATTTTAGTTGTTAGATTCAAGCCAAGGAGAGGAAGTTGTCACCATTATCAACAAAGGAGGTTCTACCCCGCACACCAGGTTATCTCTTTCCTACTCTTGTTACATTGTTCTTTCATTTCAACTTTACATGCCATTGAGGACAATGTCATTTAAGTTGGGAGGGGGGAGAGAAAAATTTCATCATTGCATATAGTACAATCTGGTAGGGTTTTTACATGAAATTCTTATAATTTGCATGAAAGTGAGAAGATGAAATTCTCAACTGAGTTTTATTGTTTCATGCTTGAATTGAAAGTAATTCTGGATTAGAAAAGGCTAGGGAGAAGGATGATGAAAAATTTATTTCGATCTAGCCATGGAAAACTGATATAAGAATCTCTTTAAAGTTCATGTGCACTTTAGACAAATGAATAATCACTTTGCACACTAATGAAATAGGTAAGACAAGCCTTCTGTTATTGTGAGTATGGTGCCTGATGCTCTGCACTTCTTAAGAGAAGAGATCTCTTATAAGCTTTTTTGCCAAGTTATCTGGTAAATAAGTGCAAAAGCACTATGAAAAAAAGGGAAGAAAGAAAAAGAGAAAGAAAAGAACACCATGAAAAATGCCTCTATTCTCAGTAACCGGGCCTACTTCACCAGAGACGTTGAGGTTCGCGTAAAACAGAAAAGGGAATCTGGATCTGTGTAGCCGGGCCTGCTTCTCCTAAGGCAAGAGTCGAGGTTCATGTGAAATAGAGAAAGGTAGTGCAGCATCATGTGTGTAGAAAAATGAAAATATCCCGAAGGGACAAACAATTAAGGCAGATAAAAAGTTAGTATGCTTAATGCTCTAATCTAAGAGGTGCAGGGTTAAAAGATACTTAC
The DNA here is from genome assembly GCA_022559845.1 of Amorphophallus konjac. NCBI lineage: Eukaryota > Viridiplantae > Streptophyta > Magnoliopsida > Alismatales > Araceae > Amorphophallus > Amorphophallus konjac. The sequence continues at coordinate 316,900,586 of CM040123.1, read as the reverse complement.
TTGGAATAACAAATGGATGATGCAATTATCTATGTTGTGGATTTGGTAGTTACATATGCACAAGTGCTATTGAACTTTACTTTGAATTCTTGATCATGTACCTAAATTTCTAATATAAGGCTAGTATGAGCATTAATGATTTTGGATTCTTAATCTTTAGTTGATTCTATGAAGGGAGAGCTTGATACGAAGGTATTAGTTCGTGAACTCTTGTTGGTCCTAAATTTTAATTTAATTACATTGCTAAGGGACTAGCAATGAGTAAGTTGGGGGTGTGATGAGTGCTTCATTTTATGTCATAATTTGCATCACATTCATCATCTTTGTGCATTTAATAAGCCTAGTTGTGCATTAATATGGCCATAATTTCATTCTCACCATTTTTCTAAGTTTGCATGATTTTATCATCAATTTTGAGTCAAAATGACCATGTGAGAAACATTCAAGAATTTGCACAATTATTTGAAAGTCATTTCTGGATGAATTATATGATATTTTAAATTTTCTACAATTTCAGGAAATAGCGACCGGATGGTCAGACGTCAATTTGAAAAATATTTCTGAAAAATAAGAAATAGCGACTGACCGGATGGGCGTCAATTTATTTTTCTGAAAAATTTACGACACAAAGAAATGAAGAATTCACGACACAAGGCCAGGCGTCATTTCATTTGAAGAAAATAAGAAAAAAAGATAAAAGAAATAACGACCGCGCGAGTGGGCGCTAATTCATTTATGAGGAAAATTATTTACCAGCTATTTGGAAAATAAAAAAATAAAAAAAAAGAATGAACAACTGTTTGTGCGGCCGTCATTTCAAATAACGCCCGAAGCCAAGTCGCTATTCACGCGAGAGTTTGAAGCGAACTGGGAAGGATTCTTTGTAGCAATCTTGTTATGATTTGATCAAAAGAGAGTTTATCTATGGCAAGAGACTTAATTCAGGCAACTACACCAAATTGGAAAGATAGATTTTGAGTTGATCTACAAGTCACGATCATGAAAGGATTCCTCTGCTACTATATAAACACTCGGAGAGGCACCATGGAGGGGAGTTCACGCACTAGTTCTTTTTAGCACTTTCTTCTAGCCTATTTTTCGTGCACTTCTAGTTCTCGTTTTAAATTTCTTTCTTCTGCAAAGTTGTTCGCTTTTAAGTCTTCTACAACTTTTTCTTCACCTTCCTCTGATTCTCTTCCGTTTTCAACTTATTTTCAATTTTTCAAAACCCTATCCTACGTTTTTACTGTTCATCCGATTTTTGCAAACTCTGTTCTTTCTCATTTTTCTCCTCCTTCTGATCATCTTCTGCCTTTGCGTTCTTCATGAACGTTGTTCGTTTTTAGTCTATCTTCAACTTCTTCTTCTGTCTCTACTTCCAAATCTTCCTCGTTTTCAAGTTATTCATAGTTTTCTAAAGTTCAGATTTTCTACTGTTCACCCGATTTACTGCACTCTGGTTTTTTCAATTTTTCACCCTCTTCCAATCCTCTTTTTAATATGAGATCTTCACAAAAGTTCTTCGTCTTGTTTAGATCTAAAATTTCTTCTTCTTCACCTTCTTATGATTCTTCATGTTTTTAAAGATATTCTTAATTTTCTAAAATTCAATTTTTGGGATTTCACTGTTCATCCACGCAGATAGATCCTGATTTTTCATATTTTCACTATCTTCCTCTCATTTTCTGTCTCTGAATTCTTCATCAACTTTCTTCTTCTCTTCGTCCTCTACAAATTTTTCTTCTTCCACTTCTTCTAATTCGCTTCGGTTTTAATGTTATTCTTCCTCCAATCACTCTCTATTTTCAGTTTAGTTTTTCACTGTTACTTCTCAAAACACACCAACGCACACACCCTTTTGCACTATTTTCAAATTTCCTCCATCTATTTCTTTCCTCTATTTTCCTCTCACATCCCAAGGCGGATTCTCTTCCATTGGTGTCCTCTCACGGCGTCGGCTTCCAAGGCGGGGTGATACACTCAAAGGCTCGGCAAGGAGATGGCGGCGTTCTTCATCTCTTGGCTATATTTCCTTTCCCTTTTCTTTATTTTATGAGTTATAATTTTTATTTTCATAGAGTGTACTCTCACTTTCATCTTAATAAAATTCATCTTTGCAATTTGTGATTGTCTTAGTTTCTCTCTCAATCTCTTCCAATTTCTCTTCTTAAACCCTCTCATATTCTTTAATTAATTTTCATACAATTTATTTTCTTTAGCTTTAATCTCACTCAAAAATTCGGTTTTCAAAGTATAAGGATATTTTTCCAACTTGTTAAAATAAAATTTTTTCCTCCTCGTGGGATCGACTCCACTTACCACTATACATTTGATTTTCCAATATTTAAAAGTGAGTGAGTGCGATTATTTTGAAATTGTGGCACGACTTTCTTAACGACACTAGTCGATGCGCATCATGCACCGACTTTTGTATGCATGAGACACAAACGTGCACCGACCCTTAGCATGCGTGCAGCAACAAAAATGCACCGACCTATATAAGCTTGTTGCAGAAGTTGCACTGACCGTTATACGCTTAAGGTAAAACATGAACGGTCCTATTTTGCACTAGGTAGAGAATGAACCGACTTGTTCTACCCAATGCAGAGTATGCATTGACTTCTACATGCTCGAGGCAAAATCACGCAGGATGTGCACTGACTATATGTGCATAGAAGTGAAGATTGCACCGACCTTATTAGGAGAATACACAAACGTGCACCAATCTTATTCTTCCATATGCATGCACATGCACCGATCTTTATATGTGTAAAGCAAAACCGTGCACCAACTACATATACATTCTACAAACAAAAATGCACCGGCCTTGTGTGCATTACTTCAGAGGCATGCACTGACCTTAATATACTTAAGGTAAAAAATGCACCGACTACATATGTATTCCATAAAGACTGCACCGACCTTGTGTGCATTTCTTCAGATGCGTGCACCGACCTATATGTATGCATAAACATAAACGTGCATTGACCTTGGTGTTGACTGACACAGATGAGTTTTGATTGAGATATATATGCATTCAGTCTTAATCATGATTCATAGAATGTCATTATCAAAACTAGAGTTCCAACAATCTCCCCCTTTTTGATGATGACAACTATGAGTCATGTATGATTAAAATAGGCAATGGATTGACAACCATTCTTCACACACTCATTCAATTCTTAAGCACGCAAGCAGGTGTGATCACAAGTTGTTAATCATCATTCACAGAATTTATTCACTGACATGCATAGCAAGAGTAACATTCAACACAAATATGCAATATACAGTAATGACATTTCTGTGTACAGTAAAAAGAAAAAACTGATTTTTGATTGAGTATCTCATTACACAAAATAGTCTCATTCAGAACATTTTTACAACAGAAACATCAGAAACATATCAGCATCAGTCAGCATCTGTGAACTGTCAACTATGAACTGTCATACATGACCAAAAGTTCTCCCCCTTTGTCATTATCAAAAATAATTGGAGGACCCTTAGACATCAGTAGGACTTGTTCGGCCAGAACTGGTACCTCTAGAGCTTCCCCTTTCTCTGGGTGGTGTGCTACTAGAACTGCCTCTCAGAGGTACTGCCCTTGGAAATGGAATTCTTTCGACTTTAGTTCCGAGGGCTGCAAATTTTGCCATCACTTTCTGGTCATTCTGCTTGACTAAGTCAGGAAGCTCTTTGGCAATAGTTGTCATATCCACAAACCAGTTTTGCATCATGCTGCCCATATTGTCTAATTGGGAAGTCTGCTAGTTGTGTATATCAGCCATAAATGTAGAGGAGTTGGTGGCCTGTTCAGTGACAACATTTTTGAAGCTGTTAGCTATCATCTGAACTTGTGCATGAACTATTTCCAGTTTCTCATGGATATTCCCAATTTGTATCATGCTCCCATGCACTTCACCAGATATAGCATTAATTCTCTTAGTCAGAGCATTCTGTTCTCCTTTAAGCAAGGTCATCTGAAGTTTCACATGCTCTAACTCTATCTTGATGTCATAGGAATGGACAAGGGTCTGAGTTAGTTTTATGAAGGATGTAGTCTGAGTCTCTTGCATTTTGTCTAAAATATCTCCAGCTTTCTGACACACTGTCAGTAAAGAATCCAAGACACCATGCAATTTTAAATCAGACTTGTGTTTGTCATATACAAACTTTATCCATTGACTGTCCAAAGTCTGTTCTAAGTGAAGCATCCTAGCATCAAGTCTCTGAATGGATGATGCATCTGCATGAACTGTGCATTCATTGTCCTACCTTGACTCATAATGAGGTTTACCAATGTGGTAAACATCTCTGTAATCTGTGGTCCTGAGTCATGTCTACCTGAACTTGAGGGTTAAAATTCTGAGGGAATGAATGGTTCTTCAGTAGACAAGGGAGGCTGAATTCCAAAAGCAGTAATTGGCCCATGATGAGGTCCATAGACAGGAGCAAGACCTAGATATTGTTCCTGTGGGAGTACTACCTCAGCTTCTTGGGCTTCCTGGGATTGCTCTTCCTGAACTTCTACCTCTCTTTGCTCTTCCTGAAGATCTCCATCTCTTTGCTGCATAATTCTTTGTTCAGGCTGATCATCTGTTTGTTGCTGAGACTACTGTCCAAAGTGATCAAACAACTCATCAATGTGCTGATCTAATTGCTGCATAATTTGTTCATCAGTCAAGTTTAGCTCATGAACTTCTTGTTCCAGTTGTAGATCTCTAAGATGCTGTACTGTAGGAACTACATCTATGTCTTTGTTGCATTGCAGGAGCTTCAGTTCTGACTTCCTCTATTTCTTCAACAATATCTTCTTGTTGTTCAATCATTATCTGATCCCTTTCAGCTGTCACAGGATGAATTTCTTCTTGAGGGACTTGCAAAGGCTGTTCTGAAATAATCTTTTGTACACTTGTTGACTACTGTTCTAACAGTGTTTCAATTTGAATCTGACCCTTTTTCCCTGAAGGAATATCCTTTTCTGATTGATCCTTTACTTGACTGGCAGAGGAATTATCCTTTACTTGAATCTGTTTCAACTTCATGAATTTATTAATGAAATCCATGTTGTAGACATTTACTTTGGGGATCTCCTTTGAACTCTCATTCTCTAGAGAAATGTCTACTTTCTTGAACACATCAGTTAAGTGGGCTGCATAGGGTAAATTTCTTCTAGACTCCTTACAAGTTCCCATGATCTGAATAATTATCTCTGGCAGACAAATCCTGATCCTCTTTAGCAAACAGAAGAGAATAAATCTATGAGACTCAATCAGTCTCCCTCTCCCTCCAACTTGTGGAGTTATCATTGTGGTAAGAATGTGGTGTAATAATCTCTTAAGAGGAGAGAACTTGTTTGCATTAAACTGACCTAATTTAGTTTGCTTCTTGTTTTTGGGATTGCTAGGCACATTTGTGATAAGGGAGTATGCATCATGAAGATTATACACAGACTCTCCTTTGATTTCCCCATCTTCAAGAATTCTAAAGACTTTGTGAAGGAAGTGCCTAGATATTTCAATCTTAGTCCCCTTAACAATAGTCAAAAGTTTTGACTGTTCAGGATCACATTTTAGATTGTTGTAGAACTCCGCAACAAGTCTAGGGTAATAAACTCTATGCTTACCCAGAAATTTCTTCCATTTTTAAAATTTAAATAGCTCATCCAATTCAGGATATCTTGAAGTCATTTCATGGTCGTGAAAATCCACATACCATGGAAACATAATTCTGCCTGCTTCCAAAATTATCTCAGATTGCATTGAAGACCTAGCGGGAATACCTTCTTCTTCAGATACTTCTTGGGTGGTTTCTACATCGAGTGTCCGTTGTCGCTTGGAGGACGTCCCCTCGACCTTTTCTTTTCCTTTTTCTTTCTCCTCTTGTGGGACCTCTACACCCGTTGCTGACACAGTTTCCTCTAGCTGCGGTTCCTCCATTGCCTTCCTCTTTCCTTTGCTCTCAGCGGCCGGAGACGACATTGTAGGATGACAATGGTGGAAGCGATAAAGGGTGGAATATGGATCGTAGAAGAACGAATAGAGGAAATGTGGAGAAGGGAAACCTAAGAGACAGGCTTACGGTCTCGGCACGAGAGAACGAATCGTAAATGCGGGGGGGGGGGGGGGGGTTCGGCTTGAATGAAGAGGGTATGAAAGACAATGCAAGTAGGGTTGGGAATTTTATATGAAATACTGCCGACTTTACCAATTTTAACAGTTAATACCCAGACTACCCTTTACTTAAAAGAAAATGCCTTTCTACGTAGTTATGCGATTTCTGGCATATGGGATTATATCTTATAATATGAATCTTCACAAATTATTCCTATGAAGCAAAGTCAATGGAAATAAACCAATTTTATCATGGACACTGCCCAAACAGAGAAATCATTAATCTTACTAGTTATTTTCATTAGCCAAAACTGATTGAAAAATTTATTTTATATTGAACTTAAAACAATTTTGGTTTACTGAAAAGACCCCAGAGTCAACCGTATTTTTCATTGATCTTTTTAATTTTTGATTGAGCATTCCAGTATTACCGCACCTTTTTACTCAAGGAGACATATTGACTAAACACCAGAATCCCTAGTTACTCAGTCTAGTTTACCTTTATGCTTCATATTTTGAATAGAGATAGCATTTATTATCATGACTTGACCTCTGAATTTCTTTGAAACAGATGGTCAGTTTCTCAAATGCTATGCCATTGCTCTGCCTATTTCATTTTTCATTTAATGGCGTATTCCCTGGTCTTTTAACAGAATTTTCTTAAAACTTGGCTTAAGGACCATATAAACACCAGATTTTCTATCAGATAGACTTATTACTAATGACTTTCAGATTTTTAGACTACCTTCTGAGCAGTTCCAATTTAGACTGTTTTAAGACCATTGAAGAGTCATTCAAGGGTAATTGTGAGTATTTTAAGATATGACTTAATCTTCATACACAGAAAATCACATTTCAGTTAAGATCAGCAATTTTGTTCTTAGCTCAGAGTTATCTTAATAGTTAACTGTTGAAGATTAGTAAAGGTAACAGATTTCAGATTATACTCCTTCTGAATCACACAGTCTATGAATTTATTGTGAAGAATAGATGAGAACATGGAAGTAGATAAGTCAAAGAGAATATGAGCAATGAGATATGAATGAAGGCCACACAATCGCACAAATCAAACCACAGTGCACATGGATTTTTAAGGTGATTTGGGACCACGATGGGCTCCCTACGTCCACCCCTCACCAAACCCGGTGAGACTTCACTCGGGAATAAATCCCCAAACGGAGACGACGCTCCAACAACACACGGGGACACGCCCCAACACATACACACAAGGAGATGGAGTCTCCAACATGATCCGACCATGGATCAAACACACACACATTGTTGCAACACTGCAACCCAATATGCCCACAACCGTACGCAGACGGTTCAAAACACAACCGTACACTGACGGTCCACACACACCACTTCTAGTTCAAAGAAATCAAGAAGAATATGCAAACATGCTCAAACCAAAGTATAGCCTATGAGAAACATCACAAACAACATATAGAAGATGTAGAAAATAATCCCCCTTTGTAGACTCTGTAAGACTCCAAGTGGATGTAGACGGATGACTGCGATTTTGACATCACCGGAATCCTCTCTTCATTCCGCTGCACTTTCTCTTCTTCCTCTAGCTTCAAAAACCCATAGATGGAGATCAGATCTTCCCTTGAATAGCTCCTTCTTCCTTGTTCCTTCTCTTGACCTACAAGATAGAAAGCATTAGCTCAAATGGGGATTTCTTACCCAAATTCGTAGGTCACATGAGAGTATATATAAGAGACATGAAAAGACCCATATACCCTTCATAAAACCCTTAGAAAACCCCTCTAACATATGTATAATAACCCTAGGGGCAAATGGGTAAGTTTAGAGCACGAATGGATTGGGTTTAGTGGGTTTTCGGATTCACATATTTGGGGTTCGCCGGTTTCGGTCGACCTAAACGGGGAGTTCGGTCGACCTAAATTTTACAGAGAAACTTTCAGGGCACTCTGCCAATTTCGGTCGACCTAAGCTCATAGTTCGGTCGACCTAACTCTGCAGCATTCCAGACTAGGCAGATATGTTAATTTAGGTCGACCTAAGCCATCCTGTAGGTCGACCTAAACCTGTAGAAAACATAAAAACATTAGTAAACATGTAAGAAAAGATGCCCAATGATCCCAAGTGATGAACGCATGAAGTACATACATGAAATCATTAACAAGGAGGATGAAAACACTTGGAAAACTCAATCAACCACGACATAAGATTATATGCAATAAGATAGCATCATTGAACCAAATTTCATACATCCTAAAGATGCCATTCAACAATGCGATTGGGTCTAATTTTCCAAGTGTATATGCAATGTATATGAGCACCATTCAAGACAAACTTACACCAAGTTTGATGTAAAGGATTTAAACACATTATGAGCCTCAAGAGCATGATGGAAATGCATGTAGACCACATGAGCAATTCTGTTCTAGATTCTGAACCATATGAATTCTACAATATATGAATCATAACAACAATGATCATAAAAGCATGAAAGCACACTTATACATAAAGTTTAGTTATCATCAAAAACATATGCAAGGCACACAACACTGTGTGCCTCCGTTGTATGCTTATTGAATAAAATGGTTCAATTTAAGGAGGAGTTTCAGTTTTTGAACAAATTCGAAAGCATGTTTGAATTTATCTTCTTGATGTGTAAATATTAATTCACTTATCATGATTTATATTTTAAAAAAAGTTTGCTGAATGGTTTTGGAATCTTAGCCATACATCTGTCCTCTAGATCTAAAAACCTTCTGAAAATCATCCTGGCTACAGTATGAGTCGACCCATTTCTCAATCAGAGTCTACCCATCCTGTCTGAAAGCTCATTTTTGATTTCTGACTGAATGCTTAATTTGAAAAATAGGTCGACCTGCTGACCCTCTTCAATCAACCTGACTTGTTGTCTACCTTCTATGCATTCCTGTAGTCAAACACCACACTCACTGTCATGATACATCAATTTGTGTGTGTGTATTTGATAAGATGTGCATCATTTTTTTGTTCCCTCTTATAACATCTGAGTTCACTACACTTTCTCAGGGGGAGACTTCATTATCATACACGATTGTATTCCATGTACAAATCAGTTTTTGCCTCTACTGATAACATGCTGATTTCTTATCTTGGCTCTGATAATAACTTCTTTGGAACTTCTGAAAATCTATCAATCTGTTCCTAAATGCTTGAACAACTTTGGACTTGCTTAATGCTTGGCTGCATGTCCCAAATTTCCTTAAATACACTTGAATTCCTGAGTAGTTTTTCGGTCTGATTACTAAGTTCATTTTTCATAGTATATCTTGAAAAGGAATCTTCTATTATGGTGCTCTATGATTGCCCAGGACATAAAAACTGTTGGTTTAAGTTTAATGATTTCATGAGTTTAAAGATAAATGTCTTGAAAGTGACTGTACTCAACTTTAATGGACCTAAACCAGTCTTTACATGTTGTGCCCCATAATGCCATCTTAAATCTGAAAGTTTCTTTTTAAGTACAAAGGCATCTTTGGTTGAGAAACTTCAATTTTAGTATTATTTTTTTAAACATCAGACTAATTTGAAAATTCTAAACGGCAGCACATAATGAAAGCAATGACTTTAGTCACACTGAGTAACTAGGGATACTGGCGTCTGATAAACGTATATCCTCAAGTAAAAATGTGTGTACTAAAGATCAATGCTCTAAGGCAGAGCAATGGCAAAAGACTCACTGAGAAATCGAGTCCCTTCATCAATGAAGTGGAGTGAACAGAGTCATGAAGTGACTGCCACCTCTGTTCTAAATGAAGCAGAATGGTGAGTCACACTAAGTAACTGGGGATGCTGGCGTCTGATCAATGTGCATCCTCATGTCAAAAGGTGCGTGCTACACCTGAATGCTCTCGTAAAAATGTAAAGCAAAAAGGAAAATCAGAAAATGATAACACCCCATGGATAAAATCAAAAATTTCATAAGGTGTTTAACCTCAATACTAATTATAGTTACTCCCAAAGGGGTCAATGGAATTGAACGAGTAAGATGGAGGGAGGTTAAACAGGGTTCTAATATGTAATATTGGTTCATTTCTATTAAATTTGAATGCAAAAATTTTCAATATTTCTAATTGATAAACTCAAAATTCATCAGACTTAAGCCAATCAGAAAACTAAGAGCTTCTCATCAGTAGCTCTATACCAGAAGACACTGAAAGATCAGTAACTCTGAATTTATGAGAAATGTTTCAGACTGAAATTTCCCTATCCTAACCATTCTTGAAAATGTCCCTTCTGTAATGTCTGAAAAACCTGTAATTCCTTGTTGATGTCTGACTGCTCTCCATTCAAGTGGCTTTGTATTCATGTCTACATGTTTAGTGCCACTTCTAAAAAATATGCAATCTGCTCTGCTAATTTTTTTGCTGCAAGTTCTGAAAAATCTACAATCTACCTTGCTAATTTCTTTGCTACAATTTCTAATAAATGAGCAATCCATTTATGGCCATGTCTGCTAGCTTCTTTGTTGCCGGTTCTGCCCTTGAACTTTTAAATTGGTATCAATTCCTCAATTGGTGTTTCTTGTTTCATCAGTTGGTATCAGACTTCTTGTTTCAGCTATTGGCTCTCAAAGCATGCCTTCTTTGATTGGGAAAAACTTGTGACTTTCAGATTTCTTGTTTCATCATGATCTGAAACCTGCATCTGGCTTGATGCCTTAATGGCTGCTTGTCTTCACATAATGTTTTCATGTTGTCTGACTTCACTGTCTGCTGAGATGAACTGAGTATTGAGCATACTTAGCCTGGTTTTATGTCTGAATCTGCCTGAATTTTGTTTCAATTGGTATCAGTTCAATTGGCATCTGAATTTTAATCACACTTAGTATCATGCTATTCCATTTGCTCACATCTTGCCTCTGTAATTGACATTAAACTATGCCCTCTTTGCTGATGTCAAAGGGGGAGAAGATGTGGAGTCATTAATATTGGAGAAGATGTGGAGTCATTTTAATGTGATGTGGAGTCATTTTAATGTGGAATTATGCTTATCATGGTTACTTGCCTAAATTGAATGTTAATTTTAATGCAAACAATGACTCATAGTTGACTCATAGTTGCTATAAATGACTCATAGTTGCCATCATCAAAAATGGGGAGAAATATTGTGTCCCGAGTTTTGATAATGTCTGACTATGACTCATTGATGAGTCTAATGTGGATTTGATGAAGTCAACATGTATTGAGTTCAGGTACGAAGTAGATTTAGGTGCCTGCATTTCAAGTACAAAGTCATGTAAACACGTGTCAACAAACATGCCAAATAGTCAGTAGAAGAGATGTTAATTCAATTAACTCAAGAAGCCAGTTTGGGCAGTCGGTCGGCCAAAAAAAAAAGTCAGTCAACCGATTACAAAATCAGTCGATTGATATTCCATGGGCTGACAAATTTCTGCAGCAGTAAGTAAAAACAACTACAGTACAAGTAAAGGGCATGCCAGATCTCAAAAAAGGGAGATGAGTCAAATGGATCAAAGAGCTCCAATTATGTGCCAATCAAGATTGAATGAAGCGTGACAATCAAGATTGAATAAGCAGGTGCAAGGGGCTTTTAACATGCAGAAATGAAGAGGCTAAGTCTGTTCAGTCAGTCAACTGACAAAGGAAAAATCAGCCGACCTGACCAAAAGTCAGTCGACATATAAATAAGTCAGTCGATTGATATGCAATTCAGTCGACATACATTCTGCAGAACTCAGCAGAAGAAATCAATTCAAGTCAACACATGCATGTGCACTCTTTCACTGCCAAAATACATTGAAGATGGGCTGGCAAGTGTCTTCAAAGAGGTTGACTAGCATATTAGGCTGATCCAATGAAGATGGGCTGCGTTGAGGAAGAATTGACAGAAGAATGCAAAAATCAGTCAACCTTAGAAAAATCTATCGACTAATTTAGGAAAATCACTCGACCTAACAGAAGGTAGTCGACTGATATGTCTTCAAGACCACCCGTGTGCTCAACTGATCGTGTGCCAAATGTTCGTATGCTGAAGCTCATGTGCTGACACATTGAGTCGACCTAGCAAGCCTCAAGTCGACTCATCACCTGAAGTTCAAGCAGCAACATCATCAGCTTCAGCAAAGGCAACTACAACAGTAGCATTAGCACTAGCATCAGCCAGCAACAACATCAGTAGCAGTAGCCTTCAACAATGGAGTCGACGCACCCTTGAACAATGAAGCCTTGGCGTCGATACAATAGTAGCCAGCTGCTTCAGCAATAGCAACATCAGCAAGCAGCAATAGCATCAGTAGCAACAACAAGCAACAACTAGCAACAATAGCATCAGCTAGCAATAACTTCAGCAAGGCCACCAACCAGCATTGAGTCGACCCAATAAAGCCTCAAGTCGACTCATGCAGTGCCGCAGCTACAACGATGCAAAGAGCAAGTCGACTCAAGCTCTAAATCAAGTCGACTTGCAACCTCCTAGCAACTCAAGACTTATAACAATGCAATGAGCAAGTCGACTCAAGGGTAAGACTAAGTCGACTCAAAAACCTATCCAGAACCATGCTTCAAATTCTACAACGGACAAGTCGACTCAAGCTTGATGGCAAGTCGACTCAAAATCTTCCAGCAGCTTGAATTGTGCTAAATGCAAGAACAAGTCGACTCAACCCTCATACCAAGTCAACTTAATATGGCAGCATGTGCACTCTGCCAGGCAGTGGAGTCGACTCCTTTCAGTCTAGGTTCTGTTCTGCCCAGACTCTATACAGAACAATTTGGCCCAAAGGCAGAGTCGACTCTGGGAGTCGACTCTGGGAGTCGACTCCTTTTTGTATTTGTTCTATTCTGGCTATCCTGGAGTCGACTCCTTTCAGTCTAGGTTCTGTTCTGCCCAGACTCTATACAGAACAATTTGGCCCAAAGGAAGAGTCGACTCTGGGAGTCGACTCTGGGAGTCGACTCCTTTTTGTATTTGTTCTATTCTTGCTATCCTATGTACAAGGACGCAGGCACAAGTTCAGGTGTCGACTCTGGGAGTTGACTCTTTCTGGGGCGGACCAGTCACGTGATCACTTGCTCTGGGTCAACGACACAGGTCTCCACGGCACATGCTTCAAGGTCCAAAAAGGTCCTAGGATAGAGATATGTCATTTTCATCATGAGATAGTCAGAATAACTTTGTGTGAGAAGGATCTGTCAGTAAACAAATCTAGAAAAAGTCACTTTCCATGGTGTCCTTCTTCTTATAGTGGACCAATTAGAATTCATCTCTGAAAAGTTTCTAGGACAGAGATATGTCCTTTTTACCACAAGCCAATGAGGAAGCAGATCCAGAAAAGGTTCCATCACAAGAATATTGTTTTTATTCTGGACCTATCAGCATGCAGATCTAGGAGAGAAAACCTTCTCCCCTCTCCCTCTATATATATGGACCCATTGCTTGAAGAACATCCGCTGCTGCCCTGGAGAAGAATTGAGCGGGAAAAAGAGTAGAGTCTTCCTGAGCTTTGTAGAAGAAAATCTGAGTGAAAGAAAATAAGAAAGGAGCAGCCCAGCACCTGGTCCGACCCAGTCCAGTGTTGAGAAGAAAAAGAAGAGAGCTTTGAGCCTTGAGAGAGAGCAGCCTTGCAGCTGGCCTAAGCTTGAAGAGAAGACAATCAGATCTAAGTTCAGATCTACATATACAACTTCATGAACTTGTTCTGAAGCTACATTTATTTTCTTATTTTGATTCATGTTTTCTGGTTTGAAACTCTGAATCTTCGTGTGTAGTGCTGGGCTTACAGCTTTGTCCGGTGCTCTGTTTTAGAGACCGTGTGGTGTTTGGCTGTAGTGCAGCTGAGTGTGTCTGTGGGGAGTTGTCCCTGTGGTTTGTTGCATTTGTAGCGTGTTTTGTTCTTGTTTTTATTTTTCATTTTGGGGCTTGTCCTCGTGTGGTGCTGCGTGTAGCAGCGTGAGGACTATGTCCTCGTGAGGACTACGTCCTCGTGGTAAGCTGTGTATCATCATGTATGGGGCTTGTCCCCGTGGGGCTTGTCCCCGTGGGGCTTGTCCCCGTGTGCTGCTGGGTATGGCAGTGTGTGTGTGTGTGTGTGTGTGTGTGTGTGTGGCGTGCTGTCCCCGTGTAGTGCTACGAGTAGCAGCGTGAGGACTATGTTCTCGTGAGGAGTTTGTTCCTCGTGTCAAACTGTGTATCAGCGGGTGTAGGGGACTTGTCCTCGTTGCTGCATTTGTAGCGGGGTGAAGCCTCACCGAGTTTGGTGAGGGATGGACGTAGGTCTGCGGGTTTGCAGACTTGAACCACCTTAAAAATCTATTGTGTAGTGGTTTGTGCCTATGCGTTTGATCCTTTTCTTCTATCCCCATTCACAGGTACTTATGTGTTTAAGTTTTGCACATTCTGATATGTCTGCACATTGAACACACACACTCTCATTGGCTTGATTCTCACACGCACTCAAGTGTTCAATGGTTGTCCTGTGTAGGGATTGTCTGTGTATTCCAGCGCTCTCAGCTTTGTGTCATCTCATTGAGAGCTATCTTTGTTTCTTAAGTATCATCTCAGTCCGGTTTGGTATATCTTATTAGGGAACATAAGTGTTCCATTTATCCGCAGTTCATTAAGTGACCCGATTATTTTTCAAATTGGGCATTATTTTTAAAAAGATATATTCACCCCCCTCTAGATCCTATTGACGCACCCAAGAGTAACTTATTTGAAGTTGTTTAAATCGAATTTAAAGTAAAATGACAGGGTGATAGAAGAATGTAGTCTCCAAAGTAATTATGTATAGTCAAAATTCAAAATTTTCATACTAATTGATAAATATGACATGATTGCTTATGATTAACTTTTTTGGTCAATAACTATATTTGATTTGGTGTTCATTCTGTAAATTTCAAACTATTAAGATAAAATTTATCAATAGAATTAAAATTAAATTAAGTATATAGATAATGTCACCTTAAGGGGATGTTGACTACCCCGTAGTTAGTGTCTGTTGTAGGTAGTCAATTTTATGTCTGAGGATGATGAACTTTTGTGAAAATTTGGAAGCCATACTTTAGTTTAGTGGATGGTTGGATATTGACTCCTGATTCGACATACTCAATCAAGATCGAGAGGCGTCATTTGTCCAAGTGCTACGGTATGTGTGAGGCCTCCTATGTTGTGATTTGAGTAGATGTCTGATATATGAAATTGAATTACATATAATTTAGTTTAGTTGGTTATTTGAATTGCCTTAAATAATCATTAATTGTATATAAATATGATCTGGGTTGTGAGGTTTACAAATGTGATTTGATTTGTTAGCTCATGTGAATTTGATTTAATTTTTTCTACGATTTATTTGTCAATTTGATTTATTTGATAATTAATTAGAATTAGAAATTTGGGAGTTACACACGTTCATCTAATGTTTGCATTATTATGTTATCTACATTTTCTTGACTTTTGTCATATGTTTAGAATGTATTGAAATTCGTGTTACATTTAAAATTATTATGTAGTAGATATGTTCTTGACCATTGAGTCTTACAACTCACTCAAGTGCTTAACTTTTTCTTTTAAGGAGCTTAGTGTCTAGTGAATTTTGGCTTCGACGAGGAGCAGGTCAGAGAAGTGATGCAGAATGAAACTTTTAAAGCCTGCTATGTATAACATAGAGCAGGTTTAGTTACATCTATGTATGGGATGTAAATATTATTTTTGAGTTGAGAGATGCACGATACTGTATGCGATGAGAATTATATGTATTTATGCTTATGAAAAAGATATAATTATACTTTTAGACATGCAGATAGTTTGGTCTTTAATACGTTGTAGAGTCTCGCACAACATTTTGAATTGAATGCGACATCCGTGGACCAAACTCAAGAAGGGAGCACCACAAGTGGTGGTAGCAGAGCAAGGTTGTGAAACTTGGGATTTATCTGGAACTATTTGCAATAGGAGGACAATGAGCAGGGCTTTCTATCTGAGCTACCCCTAGTGTTGCACGTCAACTGCGGTCTTCCTTGTTAGCATTTATCCGTAAGATGCCCTAATTAGCTTTGATCTTTGAATTATATTAAGAAAATTAGTTATTAAGGATATTTATCTCTAAGCCCAAATTATATGGAATTAGTTTAACTCGAATATGACTCTTGATGGGAGAGACAACCCTTGGCAAGGGAGATAACTCTTCATAGGAGTAACCACTCCTAATGGGAGATTTTATAAATATGAGAGCCTTGGTCCCTCTCTCTCTACGTGTAAGTCTTTTGGGTTACCATCCACCAAAAAGATTACATGGAGAAGTGGGAGAGAGAAGACCTCGTGCTCATTGGTCTCGCATAGACCGCATCTCTAAATCTTTGTTGTGCAAACTCTAAGGATCTCATGGAATCAGGTATACTTACATTTGGTATCAGAAATAATTCAATTCCTGGACCTTGTTCGTTTGAATGCCACATATGTACACATTTACGTATGTTGTCACGAGGGGCGTTGCCTGCACTACATGTGCGCACTATGCATACACCGGATGGCACCGCAGTGCACGCATGGGAATTTACACAGCATTGTGCGACAGCATGCAAAATGGATTAAATAAAAGAAAGTTCAAGGGATCAAAGAGTCGTTGGGCGGTATGCCCCTGAACAGGCATCGGTAATGGATTGTAGTGCCGAGGTAGACGCACTCGGGACAGAACCCAGGTGCCCCTACCAACATTGCCAACAACGATGGTTGGCACTTCCCTTCCCATTTTATAGATTTACATGGATTTTAAAAAAAAGTTGTAAAGGGGTGGTCGATCACTGCCTTCGTGCTGAACGGCGCCGCTGATGAGACCAGAGGCGTGTGGGGAGGTGGCTGGCATACGTGCGACGAGACCTATTTTTATCTCTATTTTTCCCTGTTTTACATGTTTCTCATTTCTTTCCTGGAAGGCTAAAGACAGGGTTTGATGTACCAATTTGGTATGTGATGTACCACACGTATCGGACTCTACCAGCTAGAGACCGGTATGGTCGGTCTATGGTACGCAACTAGTATGTAACTTATTTTTTTAATACTATATATATTATTTTATGATAAATATGTCTTCATAGGTAATTTAGTTCGGAGTGTTCCTTTGGAAGGTTTGGACTTAGGTTTGAAACGTGTGAGCAGCACCATTTTCCTTGATTTTTTTGGTTTTCCTTGATTCTTTCGATTCTTTAGAAAAAAGAAGCCAAAAAATCATTGACTTGTGAGATTTGAAACCTCTACCTCACATGTAATTAATACACTTACCAACCACTAAGCTACAATTAATTTCTTATCTTATTATAATAAATAAGTTTTTTTTCTTGACACATGGCAGTACAGTGCGATATGATGTCATACTATATCGTATCGACAAAATACTAGTACGATCGGGCCAGCAAATCTTGGTAAAGGAAGAAGATGATAAGCTTTCATCTTTTACCCACTAGTGGTCACTATTGTGTTTGTACCCCTCCTGATACATTAATCAATTAAAAGAGCTCCTCACTATGTGCGCTCGTGTACCACTCTACCTGTTATTAAAACTTTTATATTCTGCCCCTTCGATTCCTAGAATTGTAATTAGATCCTGTCTGTCAAGATTATTTAAAATATACCTATTTGATGTCTTTATTAAATTTATATGTACCCTTTATCTAAATTTATTTATAATTTACATTGTTCAATATCTGTTATCTTTTAGGCCTCATAACAGAGACTCTTAAGGGCCCATTTAGTAATGGGCTCTCGACTCATTATGTTCATTAAGAGACTTTAAATGATAATTGTCACGTCCCGAACAAGGCGGAAATATCGGGACGTACAGTTAGGGACACGCTGGCAAGAGAGAGAACTAATCTAAAATAATACACAAGTGCTACAAGATGGAAATACTAAATGATCATTAACAAACCACAACTGATACAATAACCTCAAGTTCAACTTAATACAACTGGAATAATCAACCACTAAAACTCAATAACATGACTGAGACTAAAAGCTCTCCAAAACACAACTAAAGAAAGATAACACACTACTAACACACTAGAACTGATACACTCAAGACATCACTCCTGCCCTTCCCCATCGGTAAGCGTGTCACCTGAAAAGCCTGGAAAGGGGGGAAAACACAACTATGAGCTGACGCTCAGTAGGAAATAACAGACAGGTATAAGTGATTAACAGTTTAATTATATTTTAAAATGTCATGCTACAAATGATAAAAACAATAAAAAGATAACGGTGATATCACGAAACAGAATTCAAAGATCTTGCAAGGTCAAGAAATATAATGAATAGAATAGTAAGACAAGAATTTACTACAGGAGATAACGATAAAAAGTTGGCCATATCAAGACAATTCAAGTCATGTCAAGCACGTATGTAATTTTATTTCCACGTCCAAGTAATAAGCAAGTAAAGTAACCACAAGTAGAGTATAGAACAGTGAAGAGTGGAAAGTGAAAAGTAATAGAAAGTAATGTAGAGAGTAGTGGAGAGAGTAGTGGACAGTCCTAGATTTAACACATGTCAAGTACTGGTGCCAAATGCCACACCTAATCATTCACCTCCCCGGGGGTACACGTAGTGTTCGGGCGCTCTTCCCAGGATCAGACCGAGCCCTTAATTATTTGCCAGGCATTGATTTCTTTGGATCAAAGATCCCACGAATCTAGACTTCCACAGTTTATAGCCAGAATTCCAAGGTTTAAACTAAGTAGCAATAACAACTTCACGTAGGAAAGAGATTCATTTCCAGAATTTCAAGGTAAGTATAATCATCAAGGAGATCGAAACCAAGTCACAACAAGAGTTAATCGTGTTGCGCTACTGTAAAACAGTAGCAATCAAACAAGTTAATCAACATATTAATCCTAATCACCAAGTTAAGATATCATGATTAACCATTATCATTTGCATTAAGACAATTGTCAAGAAGCTGATTCAAGATGATAAGACAAAGAACAACTCCCACAGGAGTGAAATAGAATGCATTAATAGAGATTTAGTTACACCATTAATCACTAATTATGTGGGTTTCTATTTAATCTTGTATGCATTGAAATGAAGATGATAAACGATGTGTTTTTACACTAAGTTTGCATGTATGGACCAATGTTAATTGAAACTAAAAAGGGTACATGAATAGGTCATTAGTTCCTCAAAAATGTAGTTTTCAATGTGATTAGGTTGAATGGATTGATTTCCCAATGATCCGGATTGATCCCCGGGTCAAAAACATCATTAATGGGGTCATACAGGGCATGGGTCGACCCATTGGGTCGACCCCTGGCATTCCAGGAGCCTTCCTGGGTGTGGGTCGACCCATTGGGTCGACCCCTCAAAAAAAAAGCTTCATGGGTCGACCCATTGGGTCGACCCCCTTCACTGGGTGCATGGGTCGACCCCATGGGTCGACCCCTACACTTCCAGAAGCGACGGGTGATTCCGTAAATCATGAAAACTCAATGATTTGGGGTCTAAATGAGTTGGGATTTTAACCAAATGCTCTAGGGTTCTTAATATACATACTAAGGTTATAAAACAAGAGATTTAGACAAGAAATTTGCTGAAAACTCAATCGAATCACAACCTATTTATGATGAATACATGAAGAACCTAGTTCTTGACATGCGTCTACTAAAACGTAGATTTCTCTCAATATACACAACGGAATTTGGGGCTTTTTATATCAAAAGAAAGATAACTTAATGATGAATCCAACCATATACTATAAGCCATATGTGGATCAAGTTATCTAATCCAAAAATAGCCCGAAAATCAAGCTTCTACTTGAAGAACATAATATACATCAAATTCTAGACATGCTCTTACTAAAAATCAAAATTTTCCAAGTATGCTCAATGACATTTGGGGCTTCCTACGTTAAATGAAAGCTAACAACATGCTGATTACATCATGTAAGTTAATTAGAGTTTGGTTGTTAGATCCTACCTCAAATCGGAGAGAGAAAACTCAAACACTAGGATGAAGAACACTTAGACAGCACCTCACAAAAAGCTCGATTTCTCCATGGACACCTAATGAAAATTGGGGCTTTTACCACCAATGGATAGAGCTCGATGAGAGAAACAATTTGCTATACTCATGATCAAGATTTGGTTGAGAATTCCTACCTCAATCGATGGATCAAAGAAGGATGAAGGAAAGCCAACGGCCTGCTGACCCACCTCCACAAATCGAGCTAGATCTCTCCAGATCTGAAACTTCAGCGAACCCCATAGCAGCCAAATGAAAGAAGACTCGTAGGGCTTCATTTTGATAGCTCATAGAGCTTCTGGAGCCTTCGGAATTGGGAGTATTCGCTGCTGCAAGCTACGTGTTTAGAAACGACGCCGAAATCCTTGACTTGACCAAACTATGTCGGCAGCACGTTTTGGGGCTAGGTTTACCTCAAATTGATTGAGGGTAAATGTTCCTTACATTGTGGCCTTCCATTTGCCTTTGATTTCAGATCATTTGGTCGAGTATTGAGGTCGAATTTCGTGTTTTAAACTAAGGGTTAGGTATGGGTCAAAAGTGTGCACTTTTGGGTTTAAACTCTAAATAGATCTTACCACGGATTTACAATGGCCTAATGCCAGAAGGAAAAGTTGTTATCTACATCGACCTAAATCTATTTACTATTTTTACAGATTTTTCTAAGGTAGTCGGATTATTACTTATACTATTCCGTAAATAGTTAAATGTTAAGTTCGGAAAACTAAGTTCACTAATTCGGCATAATAAATGATTTTCTTAGGCTTAAATGTAGAAGACAAAGTTGCTAAACAAAATTAATTCTACAAGATGTGATTTTTGGGATTTTTAGAAAATAGTTGAAAATGACTTATTCTATTAATTAATTAATTAATCTAATTAATTTAGATAATTCTCATTAATTCGAATAACTTCAAATAAATTCCAAATAATTACAAATAACTTTCTAAATAAATTTCTAAAGAATTTGAGGTCTTACAATAATAGAGACTGTTTATAAATCAACTTAGAGACATATGAAAATAAAGGATATTATTGCATATAAAATTGAAAATTATGTAACAAACATGCGGTTCATTTACCTTGCTCTTTCTACTATATCGAGGCCCATTAAGATTTTGGGCATTTAAATTTACTACTTATAAATTGTTCATGCTCATTAAATGTAATTATGTAATTTTGTTTTCCAGCATGACATTATTACACATTAAAATTATGTTTTAAATGATCTCATTAGCAATTCAAGTTTAATTACTTTAAATTTCTAACATATTTCGTGTAACCCTGAGGGGTCCAGACTATGCTTAAAAATTTAAAATAATTAAACCATAAAGAGAATAATGTTATTCTCTCTTATTATGAGAATTGCATTAAAGATTATTGAGTTGTAGTTCACCCAAAGATGTTTATAATTCAATAATAAGTTTAAAAATACAGAATTAACTAGAGCTGCTTAAACACGAAGAATTCTTCGTCCGAAGGTGAAAAATATCTTCACTTTTATGCATTCTTAGTTAATTTTTTTGATTCAATCGGAAGGTCATGGTGTTTTATTGTTAATTATTACACACTTGATTTTTGCATGATAATATTACTGTAATATTATCTCTGAATGATTAGTGTTAAATTGGAATTGTCTTAATAGTCATCTGCATCATGATAGTAATGTGAGCTTGGTCATAATTTTGTAGCAATGACTTCTGCTTCACTTCATTCACATCTGTCCAACATTCCGATACTGAATGGATCTAATTATAGTGATTGACATGAGTAGCTTTTAATTACTCAAGGATGCTTAGACTTAGATGTAGCTCTTCGCATTGAGAAAATCAATCCATTGAATGAGATAAGTACTGATAAACAAAAGGCTCAATTTGAGAAATGGGAGCGTTCTAATATATTGTCACTCATGATAGTTAAGAGTAAAATCGCAAAAATTATCGAGGGATCTATCTCCAAATAATATCTTAATTCTGTTGAATAATAGTTCAGCGGATCAGATAAGGCAATGGCTAGAATGCTCACTAACAAATTCACTTCAATGAAGTATGATGGCATAAGTGGAGTGCGTAAGTATATTATGGAAATGTGTGACATGGCTAAAAAGCTTAAAGCATTAGGGATGACAATCTCTGATCCCTTTCTAGTTATATTTGTGTTTAATTCTCTCCATCACATTTCTCTCATTTTTTAAAATATATTACAACACACGTAAAGAAACATAGACTATAAATGAACTCATATTTATGTGTATGTAAGAGACAGAGAGATTGAAGTAGAAAAGAACTCCAGTCATCAACTATGCATCATCATCAAAGGGGCGAAAGCCATGAAATGGAAAAGGAAAGAAATCTCACCAAAGAAAGGACAAGAGGACAATAAAACAAGGTAGGATGACAGATGTCACTTCTACAGAAGAAAGTGATATTTTAAGGTAGACTACCTAAAACATAGAATTTGGTTTGAAAAAAGAGGTAATCCTCAATCATTTGTTTGCTTTGAAACCAATTTCACTAATGTCTCTTTTGATACGTGATGGATTGACTTTAGAGCTACAATTCATGTTGCAAACTCTTTACAGGTATTCCTTTCAAGTCGAAAGTCAAATCAGAATGAGTTGTCTATCTTGATGAAAAATTTGACAAAGTTCAAAGTCAAAGTTGTGGGGACCTACATGCTTCATCTCGACATTGGACATTATTTAGATCTTCAAAATGGCTTTTATGTTCCTTCAGTATCTAAAAAAATGATTTCTTTACCCAAAAACTTGATGTAGAAGGTTATTCATTTAGTTTTGGAAATTGAGTTTAGATTATTTAAAAATTCTATTTTAGTAGGTACTAGGATGTTATGTGATAGTCTTGGTCTATATAAAATAAATTTGAATAGTTCATTCTCTCAATGTTTTCCCACCTTGAATGTGAATGTTGGTATTAAACATAGTATGATCAATGAAAAGTCTTCTATATTGTGACATAAAAGATTAGGGCACATATCAAAGGAAAGAATACTAAGATTGGTAAAAGATGGAGTCTTACTCACTCTGGATTTCATTGATTTTAGTATCTGTATCAATTGTATAAAAGGAAAATAAACAAGAGTTCACAAGAAACATGCTATGAGAAATGATAGACTCTTGGAATTGATTCATACTGATATTTGTGATCCCCTTTCTCCTTGCATTGGAGGTGAAAAATATTTTATCACATTCATTGACGATTTTTTGCGTTATGATTTTGTTTTCCTATTACATGAAAAGTCTGAATCTTTAAATATTTTCAAATTTTTTAAAGATTAGGTGAAAAATAAATTTAATAGTAAAATCAAAGTTGTGAGATACAACCGAGGTGAAAATTTTTATGGAAGACATGACTAATTAGATCGTATTCCTGGACCATTTGCTAAATTCCTAGAAGAGAATGACATTACACCTCAATACATAATGCTTGGAACTCCTCAACAAAATGGTGTGATTAAGAGACGGAATAGTACCTGATTAGTAATTTATTTTTACCCTTATTTCTTTAGAGTGAAGTCTTACAAATTGTTTTGTATATTTTGAATAAGATCCCTAGTAAAATTGTTCCAAAGACTCCTTTTGAGTTATGAACAGTTAGGAAACTCAATTTAAAATATATACATATTTGGAGATGCCAAGCAGAGGTTAGATTGTATAATCTAGAAGAAAAGAAACCGGATCCAAGGACCATTAGTTATTTTTTCATTGGGTATGCAGAATGGTCAAAAGGGTATAGATTCTATAGTCCATCACGCACCACTAAAATAATTGAGATTGAAAATACTAAGTTCATTGAGAATTATAACAATAGTGGGAGCTCAAAACCACGAAATGTAGAATTTGAAGAGATTAGGGATCCATCCCCTAGAACTATTCAAATTAACAGAAGAACTGAGCGTGCTGATCATGATCTGATAGGTCATCAGCTAGATGTCACTTTATTACCCACTGAAGAGGTTATTATTGAACTTATTTTGGTTCAAAATGACACTAATAATAGCAATGATGTAGTTCATACTAATGAATTAAGAAGATCTCAAAGAGTTAGGAGATCTGCTATTTCAGATGACTACATTGTATATTTGCAAGTGTGATTTTTGATATTGGTATTAAAGATAATTCATTCTCATTTAAGGAAGCCATGAAAATTGATAATTCTAAGCTATGGATGAATGCCATGAAAGATGAGATTGAATCCATGCATAAGAACGAAGTATAGGATCTTGTTACATTGTCCAAGGGATTCAAGGTTATTGGTTGTAAATGGATTTTCAAAACCAAGCGTGATCCTAAAGGCAATGTGAAAAGGTACAAAGTCTGACTTGTTGCAAAACGATTCAATTCAAGAGAAGACATAGATTACAAAGAGACATATGCTCCAATCTCGAGAAAAGATTCATTCAGAATTATCATGACACTAGTGGCTCATTTTGATTTAGAATTACATCAGATGGATGTTAAAACAGTCTTTTTAAATGTGAATCTAGAATAAGAGATATACATGATATAACTGTAGATTCTAAGAAATCCACTTAGAACAATTAAAAGGAAAAAGAAAATGAATAGAAGAATGGGAAAAGAGGGAGAAAAGGGGAGCATGAGAGGATGCTAAGGGGAATGTGATCGCCAGAGACGCGAGGGCCTCAAAGGATATAACAAATAATCAATGGAGGGATCGCGATATAAATACCTTAAATGCGGGGGAGATTGTGAGTGCACCTTCTCTTTCTATCGGCCGGCCGATGAAGAGAGTTTTCCTTGATTGATTACCCTTGTAAAATTAACAAACACCAATAAACAAACATGGATTAGAAACCAAGATGTGTAGCATCAAATCCAAATGTAAATATGGACATAGAAAGCATGGATATGAACACACCTTATTGGTGTTTGGCCTTTAAACCCCTATGCAAAAGGGTAGGTAAAAGATGATGTATGATGAAGAATAGAGGGAGATGTGCAAGTGTTGCACTAAGGGAGATGTGCTAGAGTGCACAATAGGGGAAGATCTCAATAAAGAAATAAAAGAAAAAATGATATGATGCATGCAATTAACTAAAGCAAAAATAAGAGATAGGAGGGGAAAGCTTAGTGGTTTTCTCCAATTTGACTTCAAGTTAGGATGAAGATCTTCAATGGAGGAAGAAGATGATGTAGAACTCCATGGATGTAGAGACTTCAAATCTTCAATAGAGGAAGAAGAACTCCATGGATGAAGCTTTTAGGTGCATGGGAGTCTTCCTCCTTGAGCCTTTGGTCCGGCAGCACCTCCTCTTGAATTGATCTTTTTTTTCTTTCACAAGGGAGAGAGAGATTCTATTTATAGGGTTGAAATTCGGAATTAATTCCAAGGGAAATTAGGAAAACATGTTTTAGTGAGATTTGGAAGAGATAAACATTAGGCAAGTGTCCCTTCAACATTAGAAAGTCATAGGAACCCTTTCCCAAGTGGAAAAGGAGGTTAAATGAGGAAAGGAAGGGAAATTCAGAATTAATTCCAAGAGAAAACAAGAAAACATGTTTTAGTTGGATTTGGAAGAGATAAACCTTAGGCAAGTGTCCCTTCAACCTTGGGAAAGTCATAGGAACTCTTTTCCAAGTGGAAAAGGAGGTTAAATGAGGAAAGGAAGGGAAATTCGGAATTAATTCCATAAAAAATTAGAAAACTTAGTTTTGGTAGGATGGAAAGGGGGATCCTTCCTCCAAGTGTCCTTTCAATATTAGGAAGCCATAGGAACCCTCTCGCAAGTGAAAAAGGAGTGTAAGTGAGGAAGAGAAGGGGTGCTGATGGAGTTCGGAATTGAACAAGAATTGACGACCTTGGTCAAGGCGTTAATTGAAATCACGACTAGGACAAAGGCGTTAATTCACGGATTTAATTCTAGCAATGAAAACTTTCTGTATTTAAAAATGATGAAGAGACGCCTGAGGGAGAGGCGTTATTTAAAAACACGACCCAAGGAGGGTCGTTAATTCTTATTTTTCTATTTTGGAAATCAAAAAATTCCAGAAACTGACGCCTTTGCCTCTAGTCATCCTTTCTTCAAAACGCGCCTCAGACCAGGCCGTTAATTAAAACACGCCCCACTTCAAGTCGTGAATTCCAAAAAATAGAGAAAACTGCCCAAAAAATCCAGAAAAATAGGGAAAAATAAGAAGAGGGAAAAAATGGAGAAATCCAAGAAAATTGGGGAAAATAACTCAAACAAAGTTAATTGGAGGGTTAAATTGGGGCATTACAAGGTAATACGAGATGCACTCACAGTAACGTCAATTTTGGCGTGCCTACAGCTGCCCCGCCTTGGCGTCTGCTTTACAAGGGAGCAGAGCAAACTGAAAAGTAGATGCCAAGGTGTGATGAGACACGCAATCAACATCACTTGATGAGAATGAAATCAAAAGCTCGAGATGAAGCAATCCCAGGAAATTCAATGAAATCAACGATGTTTGGATAAGAGGAGGAGTGTGCACGCGGGCACGACGGAGAATGATCAACTTCCAGCGCGGTGGAAGTACCCCAGGTCACAAACCTGTAGGTTTCACCATTGGGGAGCGGTTACCAGCCAATGTGGACGTGCTGCAGCCAAGGTGGATCAAAGTAAAAGGATTGAGATAAGATGATAGAAATCCAAACAAGGAGCTTTCGAGAAAATGACCCAAAACAGTGACAAAACGAACTAAGGATTTCATCAGCAATGAATATCTCATATCTGGAAAGATTAAGATCAATTTGACTCTCCAAATCAGCTTATCAGAATGATTTTCAAAAATTGTTTCAAACTCCTATATGAATGCATGCTGGGTTTAAAAGGAAAAATTAAAACAAATGAAAATATAAGATAATCAAGGATAATATTGTTAAACTGCCAAGACTGGGTCAAGAAACCCATTCTGCGAGCCGATACTAAGCCGAAGCCCGTTTATCCACGCATCAACTCGCAAAAGGGAACCATCGTCCCCAATCTTGGACGGCTCAACGGCCTATCCGTGTGACTAAGACTCCTCTGGAATCATCATTATTTTTGATGAAGGGGAACTCAAATCCCAGATTTACCAAAGTCACAAGGTCCTTGATATAATCTAGTAACGTATGTAACATAAAGTAGAATGCATACAGGGGGGATGGTGATATCAATGAGTATGGGGGAACTGAGAAATAAGGTGCAAGCACCGTGGGGCTTAGATGATGATGCCCAGTCGGTGGGACCAAGAGCTTCTTCCTGCGCTCAAAGATTCATCAGCCAAGATATAAAAGATAACAAGCAATGAATAAGGCATTTAAGCATAACAAGTATAGCATGAATCAAAGCATCAATAGCAGGTATGTATCATATTCAAGAATAGCATAGATAGCATCATTAAAGCATAGATAGCATAGCATCATTGTTTGTCGTTTGTCATGAGGATGACAACTTGGCTAATCAAGATTTGGAGTTGAATGATCAAGATCTGATAATGCCCATCGGCGGAGTGATCAGTAAGATTTGATAAAAAAGATTTGGAGATGAATAATCGGAGTAATGCGTAGCAAATTATGAAGATGTGATCAATTGTGAACATGGGAAGAATCAAAAGGTAGATGGCAATGAATGGAGAGGACTCATCCCGTGCTCTTGGTCCTTGCAAAGTTGTTGTTCCTGCAAAAAGCACCATCAGAAAAATACAATACAATTTTTTTAGATTTTGAAATATGCAAATTTTTATGAGTTTTGAAAATATTTGAATTTTTATTATGAATTTTGAAAATATTCAATTTTTGTTCGATTTTGATCAGGAAATATTCAATTTTTTTTGGATTTTGGCTTAGAAAATATTCAAATTTTTTTTTTGGATTTCGACTTAGGAAATATTCAAGTTTTTTTTTTGTTTTTTTTTCTTTTGATTTTTTTATTTTTTTTTGGTTTAGACATTGTTAATGCAGCATCAAAGGATATTTTTGAACCACTGGCTAGGGGTCCTTGTTCCTTCCCCTTTTGCTAAAATTACCCAAAGCCGAGCGTGCATTGAAGGGTGGCGCCCTATAACTGACTGCCCTTGATTAACGGTGCTCCTACCAAGGCCATACCCGAGAAACATTCGGTCTTAGAGGGAGAAGAGAAGAATAATTGAGGATAAGCTTTATGCAGGATGGGAGATGTCGGGACTTGAATTCCTTCCAAGGTGTTTCCCCTCAAAGAGGTAGTCTGTTGTGCCGGGGCTTTGTGCCTTTGATTTTTAGACCCTTGACATACATACGACCAGGGTTTTCCCTGCGGGGACTTTGCCACTCTTGACGTGCCATAATTCACAATTTTACTTTTATCGAAATTTTGACTTGATTTTCATAATAGCCCTTTTGGCGAGATGTATATCATGAAAACTCATATGAAAACTCATATTGATTTTGGGTCAAGACTGCCCCTATTTGAGACTCCTCTCGTATTGGGGATTACCCTGGGTGGGTCATCTCATCCGTCAACCTCTTGCCCCTGCATTCGGCCGAGTAAAGAAGAGAAAAGACTTTCAGATATACTCATGGCATGGCCAAAGTAGGGACGGTGTTTAACCAAAGGAGCCGGCTAAGGACGCCGTGAAGTGTGTGGAATGCCCAGCTAAGGGTTACTCTTAACAAGCGGGGAGAGAATGTCGAATTCCCGGCGTGGGTTTTTTATTAACCAAAGGTGCTACAGAGCAAGCCTAAAGACTCTTTCAGTTTTTTTTTTTAAAGATGAAATTCAATACAGATAAATTCCTAGGATAAAGGCTTAAAATATCACTCTTAATCATGCTAAGAAGCAATTCACTTTGAAAATCATGCGTGAGATAATGATATCATAATAATGCGTACTTACGCCAATATGTTACCTTGCAACCTTTGTAGAAGCAGCTGTCAGAGGCGAGGTTGATCATCGTGGGATAGTCCTCTTTGGCAGTCAAAAGGATTGAAAGCAAAGGGTTTGAAAGTGGCTTAACAAGAAGGAGTGGTGCCAAGACCAGACTCAGACGAATAAGGAAAAAAGGAAGAGAGGCGAGGGCTAGAACTCCCTCACTAAGGTGTGGAGACCCTGATCACATGGAACAGTCTACAGAAGGAGAGGAGAATTCGAAGGAGGAGTGAGGACTAAAGCCTCGGAAGCAATGGGAGAAAGGGCAGATGCTCAAGGCAGTGGATGTGGAAGAAGTTGGGTCAGACCCATGATCAGGAGGAATTAGAAGAAGAAATTGATAGATGGAAAGAGGCGGATCCGGAGGGTCCGGAGGCAGAGGAGGAGAATCATGAGTGGAAGAAAAATCCGGAGGCTCCGGAGGGATAAAATATTGAGGGACGCGGGACCCTGGGAAGAAATAGGGAAAAAGATGATGGAAAATGAGGAAGAAAATGAAGGATGTGATGTCCCGGAGGAGCAGAAAGATGAATCGGAAGAAAGATGGAGGGTCCGGAGGTTCCGGAGGAATGAGATGCCGAGGGACACGGTGCCCAGGGAAGAGTGGATGAAAATGATCAGGAGGGTCCGGAGGTTCCGGAGGGAAATATCGAGGGACGCGTTGCCCTCGGAATGGAAAAAGATGATAGAAAAGGAAGAAAAGAATGAAGGACATGATGTCCCGGAGAAGCAAGAGGATGAATTGGAGGAAAGATGGAAGGTCCGGAAGTTCCGGGGGTAGAAAATGGAAAGGGGCGTCATGCCCAAGGGATTGAGAGAGGGGTGAAGGATCTGGAGGTTCCGGGGGAAGAAGATAGAAAAGGGCGCGATGCCCTGGAAGAAAGTCCGGAGGTTCCAGAGGAAGAAGACGGAAAGGGGCACGATGCCCAGGGAGAATCAGTAAGAAGCCCAGAAGATCCGGAGTTGAGGGTGTGCAGGGGCGCGATGCCCAAAGAGCGAGATCCGGAGGTTCCGGAGGAGGAAGATACCATGGGACGCGATGCCCAGGGAGGACGGGAGAGAAATTCGGGGAGTCCGGATGCAATGGTTGGAAAGGGGCGCGATGCCCTGAGGAAAGATTGGAGAGGGTGCAATGCCCGGGCAGTGTAAGGGGACCCGCAGATCCTGAGGATGAAGGTGAATAAGATGGGAAATGCGGAAGATCCGGAGGTTCCGGAAGGCGGGGAAGATACGGGTCCGGAAACCCAGGAAAGAAGAAGTGCAAATGTATGCGGATGCAATGCAACAGATGCAATGAATGCATGAAATGCAAAGAATGTGAAGAATACGAGGGATGAGAGGATGAGATCCTCCTCTTCGCCTGTGGAGTGGCCCATGAAAAATCGATGATAGATGTGAATGTGGGTGAAGTTGAATAGAAGGTGGAAGGTCCCTTAGTGGAAGCATGTCTACCCCTCCACGGCAGCAAAAGTGTACAACCGGATAAAATCAAAGTCTGTGATGAAGCTTTAACAATCACTGCCAACTCCCTTGGAGGGTGAAGAGTGACAATGTGAGAGAATTGGAAAATTAGAGCGTGAAGCATTGTCATATCCAAGGATTGTGGTGTTTGAAAAGTGTTGAACAAAGCGGGCGTTCGCCCCTTGTATGAAATAGAAGGTTCCAGATTGAAGGATCGGAACAAGGGGTGCCCTGTCTGGCCCTTGGACATAGACTTATACGGCATCAACGCTTGGCATTCTCTTCTGGCGAGCAGCGGCGGGGGCTTGGCCTCTTCGACCATTCTTGGCACAACAACCCGGATTGGCATTCGACAAATAAGTTCTTGCATCTTGAACATCATGGCCGCGGCCAAATCTTTCTTTTCCGGCTCTTGATCATCTTCATCACAAGTACTTACAGAAGGACACCCGTTCCGAGTAGTAAAGGGGGGTGAAGCGGAGGCGGAAGGTTCCATAGATGGTGGAGGTATAATGGAAGGTGTTGGAGAAAGGGTGAGTGGAAATGGCGGTTCAAACACGTCGAGCTTCTCCCTTTGCTCGGAAGCAGTCGGGGTTGGCTCGAGTGCAAAAAGGGGTGAATCCTGCTCAGGATTAGCCACGGGTAAGGGTGAAGGGTTAAGTAGTGGAATAGGAGTGGCTAGGTCATGGCTTAAAGGTATAATGGAGGGCCGAGGTGGCGGTAATAAGAGGTTAGCTGATGAAGTGGAGGCTAATGGTATAGCAGGTGGAGGTTTAGCGGAGGCCGGTGCTGTGGAGGCTGATGGTATAGCAGGAGGTGTAAAAGTATCAGGTTTGGTCCGGAGGAAACGCCGGATGGGGCGAGCGGTGTCTGGGGTAGGAGACATGTCTTGGTGCACCGACATGGGTGATTGGAGTATTGATCCCTCGTCATAACACCAATAAGTCTTAGAAGCGAGGGTTATATTAAGGACGATGGCATCGTCTTGAGCAGGGGGTTCATCCAATGGTAGCGGAGGGAGAGGAAAACGAAGAAAACTCGGAAGGGATGCCTGCAGAGCTTCATCATCATGTGCCGTCTTGAATTCTTCAATTGGCGGTTCTTCATTATCGAGTTCAAGTGGATGCCATGGTGGAGATGTATTAGTAGGTGGTGGAATGTAATGGTATTGCAGATGATGTGGTGAATGCAAGTGTGAATGCGTAGGCGGAGGCGGAGGGCCATATGAATGAACGGGGTGAATGGGTGGAGGATGGACAGCGTCCACTTGAACGTTGAAATCTGCCGGCTCTTGCTTGCTTGAACTGTCGACGCCGTAGCCGTCTCTCCTATCCTTCCAATCTTTCTCCATCTTTGTAATGTCATTTAGAGCCGCATAAAGGGGATTGACTGGAGTAGGAGGAGCGGGCCGTGGGCTCATAACCCTCTTTAATTGTTCCTCCAACAAAGTGACTTTGTCGAGAAGAGTTTGTTGGAGGGGTGTGACTTGAGCAACAGAGGGTCGGCATGGCCTTGAAGGAGGGGCCGCACAAAAAGGCCGTGGAAGGGGATTAATGGGATGACCTATAGAATAACCCGAATGGGCCGGGTTGCAAGGAATAAATGGGCCTTGGGGCCGTGGTGGAGGAGGAATAAAAGGAGGCAGGTGACGGGCCACCCGAATAGGGGTAGGTGTGGACGAAGGAGGCGGGTATTGGACCACCCGAGGAGAAGTGTGAATAGGAGGAGATGGGTGATGGGCTACCCGGGTAGGAATGTGAATAGAGGGGGGAAGTGGGTGATGGGCCACCCGCGTAGGATTGGAAGGAGGATGAGGGGAATGAGGTGCACCCTCAACAACGGCCTTAAGGGCTTAGATTTGTTGAGGGGTGAGATGATCTAATGCATGCAAGATCTGGGAGACCTTCTCATCTTCGGGAGGAGACGGTCCCGTAGGAGTAGTGGCTCGCGATTGAGGCGAGGGACCATGGGATTGGATATTGCCCATGGGTGGGGCAAAACCGTGAAGATGAGGGCGTGGTCCCTTTAAAAGATTATGGTGAGAGTTGTGATGAATATGTTGAAATTGAAGGGAATAAGATGTGCTAGGTTGATCACCCTCATGAACATTAATTGAGTTAAACATGTTGACTTTCTTATCAAGGTAACCCAAACAATTCAATGTGCAATCAAAACAGCTCACATAGATAGCAAACAAGCTAGGATGGGGTTACCTTTGATTTCTTTTATTTGAACCTTGGCAAATTAATTGATTTTATGCAAATTGATGTGATCACTCAAGGGGGGAACCTAGTTTCAAATGTGGTTTTCTCCGATGCCAACTAGGAACACTCTCTCACCATGCATAGGCCAACTAAACCCGGGACTTCAAAGGTACAACCTGCCCAGCGTCCGTGAGGGAATCCACGGGTGCGGGGACTTATGGAGGCTTGGTTTAGGAATTTTCGGTCCAATGAGACGGAGTGCTCAATGGAGGGTCCTTCCTTCACCAAGAGGGTGGTGTGACTCCTAAAAGTGTGGGGAGAGGAGGTCTCCCAAACCAATGCAAGGATGAATGCAGCAGACAGTATCAAGCAGATAACAACACAAAACAAAAACAAATGACGACCTGGGAAGGGTCGTTACATCCATAAATCGCGTCTGAGCGTCAGTCGCTAGTCACTGTAAAAAGTGCAAGCCGAGTAAAATAGCGCCTTAGGGTGAGGCGCTTTCTCTAGAATGGACGCCCAGGAGCAGGGGCGTCAAATGGTAGTAATCTGCACGAATAAACAATGATAATAAAAATGACGCCTTACAGTAAGGCGCTATTCAAGTGAAAGACGCCTTGATGTGAGGCGTTATACTGATAAAAGACGCCTCTGAGAGGGGCGTTAATTACTTCAATACTTCAACGGCCATAGGGCTCAAACAGTGGAAAATACCGACAGAAATGAAAAACACTCACAATCTCAGTATAAGAATCATGGCAATCAAACATGACAAGGGATATAGCATGCTCATCATTTTTTTTTTAAAAAAAGAGATGGATAAATGAAATTTCTAAAAACCTATCAAACTGACAAATCACATAGGGAGAGTGCTACGTGGAGCACAAAGGGAGACACACCATGGGTGCAAATGGGGAGATGGCACACGTGGGTGCCCAAGGGGAAAGGGTAATCAAAAGAAAAATAAAAGGTGTCCCACCGTGATCACCAATTTGTAGATTCTAAGAAATCCACTTAGAATAATTAAAAGGAAAAATAAAATGAATAGAAGAATGGGAAAAGAGGGAGAAAAGGGGAGCATGAGAGGATGCTAAGGGGAATGTGATCGCCAGAGACGCGAGGGCCTCAAAGGATATAACAAATAATCAATGGAGGGATCGCGATATAAATACCTTAAATGCGGGGGAGATTGTGAGTGCACCTTCTCTTTCTATCGGCCGGTCGATGAAGAGAGTTTTCCTTGATTGATTACCCTTGCAAAATTAACAAACACCAATAAACAAACATGGATTAGAAACCAAGATGTGTAGCATCAAATCCAAATGTAAATATAGACATAGAAAGCATGGATATGAACACAACTTATTGGTGTTTGGCCTTTAAAGCCCTATGCAAAAGGGTAGGTAAAAGATGATGTATGATGAAGAATAGAGGGAGATGTGCAAGTGTTGTACTAAGGGAGATGTGCTAGAGTGCACAATAGGGGAAGATCTCAATAAAGAACTAAAAGAAAAAATGATATGATGCATGCAATTAACTAAAGCAAAAATAAGAGATAGGAGGGGAAAGCTTAGTGGTTTTCTCCAATTTGACTTCAAGCTAGGATGAAGATCTTCAATGGAGGAAGAAGATGATGTAGAACTCCATGGATGTAGAGGCTTCAAATCTTCAATAGAGGAAGAAGAACTCCATGGATGAAGCATTTAGGTGCATGGGAGTCTTCCTCCTTGAGCCTTTGGTCCGGTAGCATCTCCTCTTGAATTGATATTTTTTTTCTTTCACAAGGGAGAGAGAGATTCTATTTATAGGGTTGAAATTCGGAATTAATTCTAAGGGAAATTAGAAAAACATGTTTTAGTGGGATTTGGAAGAGATAAACATTAGGCAAGTGTCCCTTCAACATTGGAAAGTCATAGGAACCCTTTCCCAAGTGGAAAAGGAGGTTAAATGAGGAAAGGAAGGGAAATTCGGAATTAATTCCAAGAGAAAACAAGAAAACATGTTTTAGTTGGATTTGGAAGAGATAAACCTTAGGCAAGTGTCCCTTCAACATTGGGAAAGTCATAGGAACTCTTTCCCAAGTGGAAAATGAGGTTAAATGAGGAAAGGAAGGGAAATTCGGAATTAATTCCATAAAAAATTAGAAAACTTAGTTTTGGTAGGATGGAAAGGGGGATCCTTCCTCCAAGTGTCCTTTCAATATTAGGAAGCCATAGGAACCCTCTCGCAAGTGAAAAAGGAGTGTAAGTGAGGAAGAGAAGGGGTGCTGATGGAGTTCGGAATTGAACAAGAATTGACGACCTTGGTCAAGGCGTTAATTGAAATCACGACTAGGACAAAGGCGTTAATTCACGGATTTAATTCTAGCAATGAAAACTTTCTGTATTTAAAAATGATGAAGAGACGCCTGAGGGAGAGGCGTTATTTAAAAACACGACCCAAGGAGGGTCGTTAATTCTTATTTTTCTATTTTGGAAATCAAAAAATTCCAGAAACTGACGCCTTTGCCTCTGGTCATCCTTTCTTCAAAACGCGCCTCAGACCAGGCCGTTAATTAAAACACGCCCCACTTCAAGTCGTGAATTCCAAAAAATAGAGAAAACTGCCCAAAAAATCCAGAAAAATAGGGAAAAATAAGAAGAGGGAAAAAAATGGAGAAATCCAAGAAAATTGGGGAAAATAACTCAAACAAAGTTAATTGGAGGGTCAAATTGGGGCATTACAAGGTAATACGAGATGCACTCACAGTAACGTCAATTTTGACGTGTCTACAATAACCAGAGGGATTTGAAGTATAAGGGAGTGAAACACTAGTATGTAAATTAAAGAAATTCAAATATGGACTTAAATGAGTTTCCCACCAATTGTACCTTAAATTCAATAAGGTTGTTACATCCTTTGGATTTATAGAAATATTGCTGATCAATGTTTATATCTAAATGTTAGTGGTAGCAAGTTTATATTTTTGATTCTACATGTGGATGACATATTGTTTGCTAGTAGTGATTTAAGTCTCTTGTATGAAACAAAAGAATTTCTCTCTAATCAATTTGATATGAAAGATATAGGTAATGCATCATATGTAATAGGAATTGAGATTCATCGTGATAGATCTAAAAAGATGCCTAGATTATCTCAAAATACTTATATTTCTAAGGTCATAGAAATATTTAAAATGTCTAGCTACTCATCTTGTGATGTGGCAATCTTTAAAGGTCATAGATTCAGTTTACATTAGTGTCCTAGGAATGAAATTGAGAAGAATGAAATGAAGTCTATTCCATATGCTGCTGCTGTTGGACGCAAGATGTATGCTCAAGTTTGTACTCATCTTGAGATTAGCTATGCTATGGGAATGCTTGGGAGATACCAAAGCAATCTGGGTATGGAGCATTGAAAATCAGCAAAGAAAGTAATGCGGTATCTTCAAGGTACTAAGGATTACAGGCTCACATATAGGGTGACTGATTATTTGAAAATAATTGGTTTTACAGATGCAGATTGTACTGGTTGTTTGTACAACAGAAAATATACATCCGGCTTTGTATTATTATTGGCTGGTGGAATAATTTCATAGAAGAGTGCCAAATAACATATTGTGGCTACTTCAAGTATGGAAGCTGAATTTATTAGCTGTCATGAAATTTCTTCACATGTTTTGTGGTTGAAGAATTTTGTCTCAGGGCTTAAAGTGGTAGACTCAATTTCTAGACCCTGAGATTTTGCTGTGATAATTTTGCTGTAGTTTCTTTATCTAATTGTAGCAAGTCTACAAGTGCGAATTAGCATATTGATATTAAGTACCTTTTCATACAAGAAAGGATCCACAATCATCAGGTGTTTATTAATTTTGTTGGTAGTGCCAACATGTTAGTTGATCTCATGACTAAGGCTCTAGCACACAAAGTTTTTGCAGGACATGTAAAGAAAATGGGTGTTATTTCTTGGGATAATTGATGATATAATTAAACACTTTGAGATCTCTTAATGGTTAGATGATTGTTTTCTTCTGTTTTCATTATGAATATATTTTTTAACAACTATGGTTGAATAAAGAAAATGGAAGAATAAGTCTATATGACATTAAAGTGGGACCGTAAGTATTGGCATAATAGTTACTCTTCTATCATTAAGGACTTAGTTGAGAAGATTTATTAATATTATGATACATGGAAGGGAGTATGTCGTTTGTAACATATGACCGCCATGATCTATATTGATAATTTTTTTTACTCTAAGTATGAAAGTTGACTTGGAGATAACTAACTGGTTATGTTTTCAAAAATGAGTGCACTCGTTTAGTTTTTAAACTTAATTCAAAGATTATATTTTTTAACAATTATTATTATTATTTTGTATTTAGACTAAGTGAGAGAATGTTAGCATTTATCCATAAGGTGGTCTAATTAACTTTTATCTTTGAATTATATTAAGAAAATTAGTCATTAATGATGTTTATCTTCAGGCCCAAATTAGATGGAATTAGTTAAACTCAAATAGGACTCTTGATGGGAGAGCCCTTGGCAAGGGAGATAAGTCTTCATGGGAGTAACCACTCCTAATTGGAGACTTTATAAATATGAGAGCCTTAGTCCCTCTCTCTCTACGTGCAAGTCTTTTAGGTTCCCATCCACCAAAAGGATTACATGGAGAAGTGGGAGAGAGAAGATCTTGTGCTCACTGATCTCGTGTAGACCGCATCTCTGGAAACGTTCTTTGCTGTGCAAACTCTAAGGATCTGATGGAATTAGGTACAGTTACATACCTCTCTAGGCTTGCCCTGATGTCACACATCAACTGCGCCTTTGATGATCAGGGGAGGGCTCCATGAATGAGAAGGATGTCATAACAAAGGTCCCCGACTTGTTCGTTGGCTAGCTCCAAGTCTCTCTCTCTCTTTACACAAGTGCCAGTGTTGACAATCTCTCCCCTCTCTCTCGCTCTCTCTCTCTAGGGGGTTATTGAAAGGCTTTTTGGTCATTTTATCACCTCGATTTAACCTTAACTATAGTTATGACAAGCATTGTAGATGTCCCCGTACGAAGACTGATAGTAAGATTTTTTCATATATTGGGGAAGAATTTTAGGGCGTTTAACGAAATAGATGGATTTGAGAGACTTATTACTAAATGTAAAAGTTTATAGGGGCTAAATACCTAAGAGAGAGAGAGAGAGAGAGAGAGAGAGAGAGAGAGAGTAGTGCTAGGATATAATTTAGGTATTTTTTTTGATGACAGGAAGTTCAACAAGATTAGTAAATCTTGGGTTAACATTTGTGAGGATTAAATGTGAGTCAAGTAAACTTCTCACGAGAAGTCGAATTCGAGACCTTCCTATCATGAGATAAGATCTTTTACCATTCTACCCACTCGGGATTCTCAAATTTTAGAAGTTCGTGTGACGTTACTCTCCAAATTATATAAAAAGTAAAAATATAAGGTAAAATTGTAAATTCGTTCGCCATATGAATCGTATTCTTGTCCGAGATGGCCTTAATAAGTTGAACAAGAGTTGCTTGACCGAGTGTTTCTCACTCTGCAATGGGCTTGGATAAAATGAGGATATTTATTCTAATATTTATTATATATAATATGTTAATATATTAATACTTGAACATCTTACTTCTGATTATACTTTTGTATCAATATATTAATATTAATATTTTATTATATTAACTAATGATAAAATAATATATCAAAATGTTAACATCTTAATACATTAATAAATTAATTATGATTATAGAAAATGGTAGAAAATAAATCCACTAATAAGGTAAGATGTTTTTGACACCAAAACTATTATTAATAAGCTGATAATGAGTAAAAACTAAAAAGTTCTAAGCAGAGATGGTAATCAATTTCTCTTAATTTATATGCTCAATTTACCTCCAGCTACCCTATGTTTTTACCATTCACTGTTCTGCAACGAACCCAATAAATAAATAACTCACTGGTTACAATCCTAACCTCCATTCAAACAGGGCCGGGCTGCTTAAAACCCACCCTCCCCTCCCTCTTTATCTCCAGTCTCTCTTTCAAAAGCTGAAATCTTTTTCTAATGTTGCCCTTTCAGGAGACGACGAACTCCGTCTCTTCCTAATTGCACACTCAAGCGGGTATTTCTCTCTCTAAACCTCTCTCTCTCTCTCTCTCCTCTGTGTTCTTGCTATTTCCTGCCGCTCTATCGTTTTGTTTTACTGCCCATTTTTCGTTATCCAAGTTTGCATCTTTCCCGTACAAAACTGTCTTTTTGAGCTCTTGTATAAACATCTAACTGTGCGGTGGATTATTCGTTGAAATCGTGGAAATCCTTTGTTCCAATTCATGTTGGGATAACTAATTTGGTCAACTTGTGTCTTCTGGATGGGCAATGAGGGTGGATCTCACGTAAAGGCCGCCTTTTTCCTGGGTGGGCTGTCTTTTCGTTGTTGTTGTTGCAGGAATGGCGTCTGCAGAGCGGGCAGTGGAGATAGACGTTCTGGAGAGGCGGCTGCTGCCGGCATCATCGGATGCCGGCGGCGGCGAAGGTGAGGAAGACGCTGTCCTGTACAGCGCCTCCTTTGAGGAGATGGAGGAGAGTTTCGTCAGGTACCAGACTGCGCAGTGGGTGCTCTACTCCCTGCTGCTGGTCCTGGCATGGGGGATTGGGCTGCTGATGCTGCTTTATCTCCCCGTCCGGCGGTACGTGCTGCGGCGGGACTTCCGGTCCAGGAGGCTCTATCTCACCCCTAATGCCATCGTCTACAAGGTACGAACCCAATCCATGGGCTTCACATCATACATTTCTTAGTGAGAAACTGATGTATCTTCAATGCATCAACCCCAGAGGGGAAGCATTCGGCTTAGTTTTCATGTAGGCAGGGTGTTTGAGGGATTGCCCTTGGGCAGAGACAGTCTTATTTTCACTGTTTTTTAAATGTTTGTCTGACTGGCTTTCATGAATTCGTGTGCTTCTGCTCTATCGAGAGAAATTTACTGGTGCTTCAGATTTGACATAGCCAAGAGTTTTATTCTTTCTCACTTTAAGTGTGCATGGTTGATCCCATGGTGTGCATTTTGACGGTGGCACTTCCACATGGGTGGCGGTGAGACGAAGTCCATCTTTTTAGTTCGGAAACGAGAAGTCAATATATCCATACACCTTGATGAATTTGGATCATGTCATGCATTTTTTTTAGATGACAAGATGTGTTTTGCATCATTTTTAAATATTTTCCTTTGTTAAACTCTGGATTTTTCATTTCAGGTGACAAGACCTGCACCTTTTCCCTGTTTTGGAGTTCTAAAGAAAGAGAAATACGTCATTCTTCCTTCAGTTGCAGATATAGCAATTGAACAAGGTAAATCAGATCCACTAGCCACAATTTTGAAATTTAGTACACTCATCCGCTTTTTGTTGGAGATACATGTTTGTTGTGGCGTACTTTTTTCTCCAACCCCCGGACCCCACATTATCTGATTCGGATAAAGGACCAAAATAACGGATACCGGATATCCATTGGCAGCCCCAAGGATGCCTCTTGATTCACTTATTATGTGACCCTTGACAAGTGTTTCACCCTTGTCAGGATATCTGCAGTCTTTTTTCGGTGTATATTCTATCAGGATTGAGAATGCAGGTGTACAACAACCTGCAAGTGATGACGTTAAGATTCTTGGGGTTGTTAACCCTAGAGCTTTTAGGAAGGTATTATGCTTCTAGTTGAATTGCTCCCCATGTTCCTTAAACGTGATATACTCATAACATACTCTTCCTGTTGGTCAGGCTGTCTTAGCTCGCCTTTCTATCATGAAAACTGGGAGCTTCAATCGACAGTTTTCTATGCTTGAGGATCTGCCAAGTTTTCATTTGGGCTATCCAGCAGCTATGGGGGTATTGATCAAATCTTATCATGCCTAATGCCCACTTCTATAAGTTCGATGCATCTCAATCAATTGAAGTCCATTTGCTCGCAAGTTTAGTAAACAGATTTAACACAAGTTTGTTGCAAAGTTCCCAAATTCATTCAAATTTAGAGAATTGGTATTGCTTGCCAGATCAACTTATCTGATACATGTCATTGTATCTTTCATGTGTTTTCTTGAGTTAGAGATAATAAGAAAGGAGACAATTTGTTAGTTTTGGGCGATCATTCTCTTCTTTCTGCAAAGCCAACATTTCAATTATTGGTCTTTCTTGTGAGTTTCAAGCTTTGATAGTTTATGATTTTTCAATAATAGCCACCAAACTGATGGTCGTCTAGCAAAATTTCTCATGCATAATCTCATAAAAGATGGAACGTCTTAAGCATAAGATCTTTTTCTTAAGGACTTCGATTGTGTGAGTTAGGGGCAAGTTTGGTAAACTAGATAAGAAGCACAGTTCCGTACATATGATGGATTGGGGCATATTCTTCAGTATTCTTAAAAGAGATTTCTTTTCTGAAAAGCCAAAAGAAATGAAAAGGATCCACAGCCACATTCTCTGTCTGCCTATAATGAAGACTTACTTTTTATTGTTTATGAATGCTGTTTCATCCCTTCCCACCCCCCCAGTGGTGATTATGTATCAAAATATCTTATGTTCTCCATTTCAAGAGGTCAATAAATTCTTAATTTGTGAATACAGATGTCTCCTTCAAGATCATTAAGGAGTACATCCCTACTTTCGTCAGGAGATCAGATAATGCAGAAACTGGAGGAGGTTGGAAGTTCTGTTAAGGTATTGATACACCAGGCTTCCTTTTCCCCCTTCTTTTGTTGATGAACGCAGCCATTTGATCTTATTACTAAAT
This sequence comes from Amorphophallus konjac, assembly GCA_022559845.1. Taxonomy (NCBI): domain Eukaryota; kingdom Viridiplantae; phylum Streptophyta; class Magnoliopsida; order Alismatales; family Araceae; genus Amorphophallus; species Amorphophallus konjac. The sequence goes on along the minus strand of CM040123.1, from coordinate 316,859,157 downwards.
ATTGCAGAGGGTCGAGAACTTGATTGAAAAACGACAGAGGCACACTTCAAAACCATTACCTTGAATCAAATGCAGGTACAACAGATTAAGGTGGGAACTCCATACTGTTTCTCTTTTAAGTATAGCCATTTCCAAAGGTCCATGAAAAGGCAAATTGTTTTCAAAATATCATTCATGTCCATAGTATAGCATACGAATATGCCTGTTGATATAAGATGAGGGAATAATTTTACCATTTTGCAATCTGAATCTTAGAAACATGGAGCAGACATGGGAGCTGTAGTGGAAATGAGCTGCAAGCGGGGGATTTTCTAGGTTACTTTTTGAATTTTCTTTGAGAATAGGAGTGGGAATGGGGTGGGGAGTATCTTTAGGGTGGGAATGGTGGCCAAATGACTGAATCCTACTTCTAGGATTTCAATCCTTCAAGATAGCTAATTCTGAATTATTACATCTTTAACCTTTTCCTCTATGTACATGATGTGCTGTGACAGGCATTTCGTGATGCCTAGCCTGAAACTCAAAAAATCCCTGGGCAGCTTTTCTGTCCAGCAAGCCATCAGCCTAACTGCTTATAGTATAGAAGCTTGTTGGTTAGTTATTTGCCATTCCTCATGACACCGAGTATGCCCATTGTGGCAGAATCGAGGGGTGCGTGGCCCGGGGTTTACTGGTTGAACAGTGGTTAAAAAAGGGTTGGGAGCGGGCGTCTACTGGTATTGAACTCAGGTCGTCCTGCTCCACATCGCCCTGCCACTCCTCCAGGTTCCTTGTCACCAAAAAAAAAGAGTATGCCCATTGTGACAGAATCAACTTTCTTCGCATGTTTTTACCCTTTGTGTTCAACATAACTTTTCTGTCTTCGTAGTTGAAATGGTGTGATTCTTAACACTTTCAAAATCAAAAGCAGCACAATTGATATTTCTTATTGCCATGTTCATTTTACAAAAAACATTTCTGTCTCTCTTTCTTTTGCAGCCATTTAAGTTTGATGTGTTGAAAACTGTATCTGCATTAAGCACAGCTATGCTGTCATTAACTGTTGAAGTCATTTCTCAAATCTTCGTAAGTGTCGTAGGAAACATATGAAAATCAATTCGGTCAAATGGTGAATTCATATATTTTATGGGCTACTTGTTTTCTGCATTAGATAGCTCTATCACTTTCAAATTTTGATCTTGCTAATAGAGTAATACTTGCTGCACAGGCTGAGATGATGCGCATCCCCCTTCCCATTGGTCCATCTGGACCGATGGGATGGGAAAAAGAATTTTCTTTTTGGGGTGCACTCCAAGATTTTTTTTTCTTGGAGCGTGCCCCAAGAAACTGTTCCATTGGTCCAGGTGGACCAATGGGAAGGGTGGGGTGCAGGACACCTCACCCAAGGTGTGCAGCTAGTATTACTCTTGCTAATAATATGGGGTTCTTGGTTATCCACCATCAGTTTTGATGTTCATAAATTAGTAAAGTTTATTGTCATAACAAATACGATACTGGTCACAGCCTGTATTTAAAATTTTTACAGTTTAGTCTCTGAGTCTCAAGGCTCCCTTCCCCCCTCCTTCGCATTTGTTTAATATCAATTTTGATATTAATATTGTAAACTTAAAATATTAGTATCAAAACTAGTGATATATCAAAACTAATATCCCAACCAGATGGGGCATTAAGGAACAAAAAATTGCATAAAAATAGCACTTAGTTTCCACATTACATTCTCTGTGTTGTCAAATATACTCACATTCCCTTTCCATGGTTTCAGGTCTTGCTGGTAAGCACATACATGCATTTTCTTTGGTTGCTATAATAATCTGGCGCTGATAATTATAAGTAAAAGTAGCCCACCAAAATGCAATTCCAGAAACATAGGCATATACTCATTTCTGAACAGATGAGTTTACAAAATTTTCCCTCTTAGCAAGTCAACCCTTGATGGCCTCTGTGGACGGAGGAGTTCACAGACAAATGTCTATATGTTGTGATTTAGCCGTTTTATGTAACTTTATAGAATGTAAATGTGTTCAAACAGCTATAGATGTTTCTGATTTCAATGGAAAGAATACATTTTTTTGCCCCGCAATGTGTTACCTTCAGCTTCAGTCATCCCCCCTCACCCCCAATCTTCAAATGCAAATTCAGGATCTTTACTCTAATTGATACGAGTATCTGTAGGTCAATGGAGGTTTAATCATGATTAAGGATTTTGCACCCGTGCTTTCATCAATTAATGCCTCGAAGTATAGGTAACGGAAGCAACTTGGCTGATTATTAACAGTTCCCCAACACTGCATTTGACAGAACAAATAAGCATAATGCTTAAATCGCGTGTAATTTGTTTGGTATTTTGCAGTAGGAGGTGAGGTTGCTCTTTTGTTCATTTATTTATGTCCAAATGGGGTCTAGATTAGGTCATGGACTTGGATAAGCCTTTGGGCCATCAAGTCTTTCTATTGCCTCCAGCTGTGAAGAACAGAAGAACTGACATCGGATCTCACTGGGGCTAACCTTCCTTAGTTGGACCCAATAAAGATCTTGATGATTGGATTGATCATTCATCGTCCTAGCCCATCCAAACTTATTGGCGAGTCATGTTTTGCAAACACTTTTGCAGTAAACTTTATGATCTCAGAGTGCTCTAGATGATTATCATACTATTCAACTGGAGCTGTTATTTTGAACATATATATCACGAAACAACTTCCGATGTTAAATCACCAGACATAAAATTATGGGCTTTTTGGTATGTAAACCACTGTTACAAACAAAATGGTAGATATATCACTCTTGAAAATCTATACTATAAAGAGAATTAGGCGATTTTTTTCCGCCGGTTCATCTATATTGTTTGACTCAGTTTATTTTGTCCGGTTCGATTCATTTGTCCGTTTTGAGTTCCGTCACTACCCCACACCATAGGAATTGCGTATTTGCTATTTTGACACTGTAGATGCGCTCCCACTCTCCGCTCGACCAGCCTAAAGTGAAAATTGGGATTTTTATCTCCAAAATCATCTTTCACTCTTCTTCTTCTCCCAAATCACTCTTCTCTTCTTCCTCCCCCAAAATCGCACCATGTTCTTCCTCTCCCTTTCTCTCCTTCCCTCGAACCCTAGCCACGCTGGCCCCCCCTTTCCATCAGCCCTTTTTCAGCACTCCCACATCCCCTTCTCCTATATCTTCTTCTTCTTCTTCTTTCCCATCAGCGAGATGGACGCGCAGGCCTCCGACGGCACACCCTCGAGTTGCCGCCCACGGCTGAGCAACATGGGCCACCCCCTCCTTTGGACATGGCGCGCCCTCTGACACCGCCTTCGGTGGCCGCCCAACCATGTCGAGTCGTCCTCTTTCCCCAGTGGAGCCTGACACAGTCAATATCCTGGCCACAGTCGCTCCCTACGACCGTTCATGCAGGCAATGGTGGTCCCAGTAGAGGGGACGTTGGAGTCGGGAAAGGGGATCCTACTGGCGAAGGCCATTTGGCTTCTGGAGGAGCCGCCGGAGAAGCTCCATTCGACCTACATCGGCGTCAGCTTTGTCGTCCTCCTAGGGCTCAGCCATGTCCTATGTCCCCTACCTTCAGGCTAGCATCATCATGCTCTGGGTACATGACTCACTCTGCACTTCCTTTTCGAGGAGTCTTTCGGTGAGAAGACTGCATTTTTAGGATTTTAAGGAAGTGTAGATGTTTAAATCCAGGTTGATAGTGGTTCTCTTTCGGATCAGAAAATACTGATATGACTTGGCATTAATTGTAGGTTGAATGTATAATAGGAAGCAAACATCTCTCGGTCTTATGATTCCTTTCCTCAAGCTTGCTCTGATTTGTACGTTGATGTAACATTGTCTGTTGGACAGTGTCTCTTGGTAGCTCTATGTTCTTCATTCCTAATATAACCTCTGTAAACTTAATGTGCAATATTCAATAAAGTCCGACTCTTCGTGCCAACATTTTTTATATCATGAGAATCAGCATATTTTTGGAGCTTCACTGCAGTTTTTATATGTACTTTCATAAACACCTGATTATTCTGCTTAACTCTGTAACTCTGGAATCCTTTAGCCCCACATTGATTGGGGGTTATACTCCGTTTGTCTCGGAGATAACTCCCAATTTATCTCTTTTTTAATTTGATAGGTTAAAAATATTAATCAGGTCAGATTGAAGAATAACTCTCGTTTAACTCGGATAGATTGTTCTACCTCAAGAGGTGAGACAAAGTTAATCCTCATCTATCCTTAACAGGATATCCTATTACTTATCAAAGTAAATGGGACTAAAGTCTAAGACAAACTAATGTACGATGGATAACCGTCATTTTGTCTATCCCTGAAGAGAAAAAAATGGAAACATGGTTAAGACTGTGTCCACAAATTGTTGCTCATCTTGCACCCACTAAGTAATGTTCTGGTGGTGGAACAACCTCTTGGGGACCAAAAGGAAAAATGACTCGTGAGGAGAAATTCCCAACGTACACCTGGGAAGCAGCTAATATTTCCTCACTTTTCTTGAATATGCAACATCCATCCCATGTACCGTCACAAATATGGTTCACATAAGCACCTCCAATGGGCCTAAAGTTGTCTGCCTCCACCCACTCGATATTCAATGCCAGATATTGAATCCACGTCTGAACGGAATCTGGAATTTGAGCCAAAGCTTGTGCACTTGATGGGCTTATTAGCAACAAAAATATTTGTCAAGTTATCCATCATAACATTATGGATGCAATGTAAAAAAACCATTTTCCAGGTAACAAATAATAAATATTATTTATATCCAGAAACACGTTGGAACTGGACACAGTTGCAGTGAACTTTTAATTCATCTAAGCTTCTTTGGTTCTGACTATGCTGCTCTCAATGCATATTTATAGGCTTTCAACCCATATTACACCTAATATCTCAATTTGATTCCAAACAAATCTTAAAACTCATGCTGAAAACATGTCCCTTAATTCATAGATCTACATCCCATGAATTCTCCTCTGCCAAATCTGTTTTGAAGTTTCTCAAATTATTGATCAGAACAAAAAGACCAAGGGACATCTTTGAAGTAATATTTGAACGTAGTTACTAAAAGGTCCTGTAGAGAGAACATAAAATTTTCCTCCACATCTAAAACGTGCACAAGAATCTATGGAGACCATAACTATTGCTGAACCAGAATCAACTATACACCGAATCATTGTTAATAAGACTTATCCACTATTTTCCAGAAACTCAACTTGATAATTGGAACAGTTGAAATAGTTTTATTAGGGAAGCCTTATACAATTCAGTCCATCTCTTTCCTGATGTGTAACCTTCCATTGTCTGCTAATTAACATAGATAGAAAAATAGAGAAATGTTTAGAAAGCAGCACTATTTTTTTTGGGTTGCGGGGGTGTTGGCGGCATCGTGGTTGTACCTCCAATTTTATTAACCAATAGATGGATTACAATGTAGCAGAGAGAAGCACCACCAAATAGTCTGTGATGTGCACATTATTTGTTCCATGTGTAATTGTACGTACATATATGTACTATTATACAATGCCCTATTGTATCAGAGGACTAAGCATTCACTTCACTTTTTTTTTATTCTACAGATAGTTGGTTTGAAAAGATTATGTGTCCACCTTTTAGAGATGCACCCCCCAGTCATTTAGTCTTTTTCTGAAGTCAGTTGGAAGGTGAAAAATTTTGCAGAGTTGCTCTAAGTTGCATGGGCTTAAATTGCATAGCCCAGAATATAATTTTTTCCATTTGCCAACCAGTCGTATGGATTAATGTTAGACTCTTCTATCCCATGTTATCAAACTTAGGTTTTGGCTCCACCTTGTAGTTGATTAACAATGAATAATCATATGGTTGAAAAAAACAATATGAATAGTTGTTTTTTTTTACTTTTTCCTTGTGATATTAGACTTATTCTTTTAACTTTGCTCCCTGCTGCCACCTGGCATGGCAGCTTTGCATTTGAAGAGTCATCCCCCAGTTATTTAGTCTTTTTATGAAGTCAGTTGGAAGCTGGAAAATTTTGCAGAGTTGCTCTAAGTTGCATGAGCTTAAATTGCATAGCCCAGAATATAATTTTTTCCATTTGCCAACGAGTCGTATGGATTAATGTTAGTTCTATCCCATCTTGCCAAGCTTAGGTTTTGGCTCCACCTCGTTGTTTTGGTTCCACGCACAAAGCGCGTTTCTTTGACTAGTATATTAGCAAGTATATCACTATTTTTGACCAAAATATTAAAAAATATCATCGTGGTTAATTGTCACCGATGGGGGCATGAATATTTGATAAAGATTTGAAGATTTTCATTAGTTGGTCGTCAAATGATTAAAATATCCCTCTCCATCCCACCACTCTCTCTCTCTTTCTCTCTCTCACACACACATACTTGAAGATTCTCATTGGTTGGTCGTCAAATGATCAAAATATCCTTCCTCACCTCACCTCTCTCTCTTTATCTTCTCTCTCTCTCTCTCGCGGTGGCTTTGCAAGGAGGAGGGAGAGGAGGGGAGGGGGTTTTACTGGTTGGGGGGGGGGGGTTCTTTTAGTGGGTATGTGGGGGGGTGGGAGGGGGGAGGGGAGGCGGTATTGGTAGGTGGGGAAGGGGGGTTTGTAGGTTAGGTTAGGGTGGGGGGGGGGGGCTTCTTTCGACGGGTTTGCAAGGGGGGGGAGGGAGGGTGGGGGTACCGGTGGGTGGGGGAGGGGGTTTGTAGGTTGGGGGGGGGGGGGTGTTCTCGCGAGTTTGTAGGGGGAGGGAGGGAGGGGAGAGGAGGGGGTACAATCGGGTAGGGGGTGGGGGTGGCAGGGGAGTACCAGCGGGAGGGAGGGAAGGGGAGGTTGTGGGGGGGTCCGGTGGGAGGAAGGGGCAGTATCGACAGAGGGTTGGGAGGGAATGAGTTTTTTAATTTTATTTTAACTAAGGGTATTATTATTTTTTTATAGGTCTATTTAAAAGTAACCATGGTTAAGTTCATGGGCAGTAATAGACAGTTATAGTGATGATATTTTTGAAAGTTTTAGTAAAAAATAGTAATATGTCTGTTAATACTGGAGAGGGGAAGATTTACGGTCCAATATTTACACGGCCCAAAGGCCCACTAAGTCTGCGCGGTCTAATAAGTGATAGCCCCAATAGAGCCCACTTACTACGGGACATCGATTAAGTGGACCAACATGGCCCATCGAGCCTTGGCTTGGTCGTCCCAACGAAGGCCTCCCCAATGCTCGGGAAAAGCTTAGTCGGCGACCAAATCGAGCTATCAGAATGTGGATGAATGCTCCCTCAAGGAGTGCCCAAGCCTTGGACTCCCTATGTAGGCATGAGATGTCTCTTATCATTTATGGATCAGCCCACCATTAAAACTCCTCAATGAGTGAGGGCGAATTCCTCGCGGTTAGACACTTATCCCTCATTATCCCAGTGGATGTTACACTGTCTTCATAGAGTTGGAAGCTTAAAAGGATGAGGGGAGGGCAATAGTCTCTGAACAGTGAGAGTTCTTAATGTGGACGTAATGCCCCCCCTCCAAACTCTCACGCTTCCCCTACTTAAGAAAGGGAGCCGTCAGCTATATAAACCCAAGGAACCCCTCCGAAAAGGTAAGTCAATTTCTAGCCACTTCAATTGGTGAAGAGCAGTCTCGTGCCCTACACCTCCCATGCCTCCTCTTCGCACCTTACTCATACAGTCTGCTGACTTAAGCATCAGAGGGTTTTTCCCAGGATCACAATCTCGGGCCCCCTGATCGCTCTTTCTCCTTTTGTAGAACTCTGTTCTGAGGTGGCTACATCTCATAATCGCCCTAGATCCGACGGTCCGCGGCTTTGCACGAGATCTCGCCTCTTCATTTGGCGCCGTCTGTGGGAAACCGAGCAAGAAGTCAATATGGTGTGAAGGAGGGCCACTGGCGATAAGGGGAAGACACCAGAGGTCGCAAACGAAGAGCCTATGTCGTTACATTCGTTGATTGGTCCTATCCCCAATGCTCAGGTCAATGACCCACCCCCACCGCCGCCCTAGGGGGGACAACCTACTATGGGGGATCCAGAGGCCTTCCGATCTCTTAACGCTAAGTTAGATACCCTCGTCGATCTGATGAGGGCCTAGATAGCCAGAGAGGAACGGTCCTAGCATTCACATTTGCCCCCCCGGCGTTGAGGCCTCCCGATGGACAGCAGGAGGCCGTTTTATTCTTCAAGATGACCGCATCATCAGCAGCATGGTGGGCGATCAGACACACTGAATATAGAAGAAAGAGCAAGAACGTGAACAACTTCCTGGTCAGCCAGAGCAAGAACGTGAACAACTTCCTACTGCTCACACATGCAACAAAGCACGATCAGACACACTGAATATAGAAGAAATTGAAGAAAAATAGGAATAAAAAAAACATAAACAAGAACTGAAAGACAATGTAGCTCTGGAAATGATTCCAAGAGCCTCAATAAGGAATGTAGCTGCTCTCACTCTCTCTCTCCTCTCGAGTTCAGATCTGGAATTCTAGTTCTCTAGAAGGGGACTCTCCGATCTTCTCTTCTCTCTTTTCTTCTTTTAGGTTCTCTCTCTGATCACGAGGCGGCTCTCTGCAGATTGCTTGTAGCAACCCTGGTAAATTAAAGGACTAGAAAGTCCAAATAAAATTAAAATATATAAATATATAATAATTAAACGAGGCCTGGACCTTGTACATAACCCTCTTACATTCTGAAAAGTCTTACGAAATGGACTCATAGACCTTACCATTATATTATAATACATTTAAAAATAACATATTATTTTAAGTAGCCAATAGATGCACAAAATAATTTTAATTGAATTAAGAATCATTAAATCTAGAAGAAAATGTCAATTTATGTTTTATTATTAATTTATAAAATTTAATATTCCACATTTACTATATTATACCTTTATTAGAAGGGAGAAGGATGTATAAATAAGATTTAAATACATTAAAGATATATAAAGGATAAAAGAATGGACATATATACGATATCGATCTTTTGAAGGCTAACGAAAAGAGCAAAAATTTAATTGACGCCAACATTGATGGGCATCCATTCTATAAGAAATGACTTTGAGCAAGTCGTTATTTCTAAATTAGAAAAAAAATCAAATAAAGTATAAATAGCATAAGGAAGGATATATTAATAAAGATTTCTAGGATATAACCACGATTTTGCTTCTTTTAGGGGTGTGAGGTAATACCAAAATATAAAAGATGGCATGGTCGTGGACGTCAATTTCATAAGAGATGACTTTGAATAAGTCGTTATTTCAAAAAAATATGAATAGTGCCACTTTTTGATTTAAAGGAATTTTTAAAAATTAATTATATGAAAAAATCAAGAAAAATGGAAAAATGTTACCCCTAAAATTTCATGTCAACACCCCACCAAATAAAAAAAATAAAAATCCCCAAAAATTTACAACCGTTAGATATCAACGTGAAATCGTGAATAGCGCCTGAGTGCAGGGCGTTATTCCTTTAAAAAATGACCTTTACATGGACGTTATTTAGTAAAAACATGACTTATACCTGGACGCGTCTTTCTTAAACCCAAAATAAGGAAACACCTGGTGCGAACTAGGAAATAGTAGTTGTTTGAGGAAGTAATAATTTAGGGAATAGATGAAATGTGGGAAACTTTAATGCTAATAGAACTCTTACTGTGAGTTCTAGTCCCACACAAATTCTAACTCTGCCATCCCTATAAATACCCACCCTCTTCGATGAATCCTTGCTTACTTTTCTCTTTTACACCAACCTGCTGCTGCGTTGCTGTTTATACTAGAGAGGGGAATTCGTCATCGTCGCCTCGTTCATCTTCCTCTCTTCCCTATTGATCATCAAAGCAACGAAGGAGTTCTCATCATTCTGCTCTTCTTTTGCTGCGGGTTCTCTTCTGGAGGTTTTGTCCTGCTGTTACGAAGGAGAGGAAAGGCACTTGCTTCTCTACTTCTTCCCAGGGCTACGGTTGCTGCGTTATTGCTCTTGCTCTCTTCATCCTGCAGCTTCCTATACGGGCTAGTCGTTACTATGTTGAGACAGAGTATCGTTTTCTTCAAAATTCTTCACGTTCTATCAACCAAATCATCATCCAAAAGGTAGGTCTTCTCAAGTGTTTGGCATAACAAGGCTAGTAATCAGTCCATGCATGCATTCAGATTGATATTTATGTATAGGAAAATTTACCGATTTCAGTTCACATGATTCCTGCAATCACAGTAAATAACGACCCAACCCAGGGCATTATTTTGATCCAACGCCTGCACACGCAGACGTCATTTTTGTCAAGCATATAGATGTTTCATATGTTCAAATTTTAATAATAGACAATCAGGACACCTAATCTAATACATGATTATAGTTTTGGATTCCTGCTAATTTTCTCTACCTGAACATGTAATTATTCCTGGAAAAATTCATTTTATTAGAAAAAGACATTGTTCATAATTTAACCGAAATCTAAGATCTGTATACACTGGATGTCAAACTCGATTTAAAAGAATTCCAAGATCTATTTTCATTGAATGTCAAACTTTTATTTACACTAGATGTTGGACTTGTTTTAAAAGAATTCCAGGAATTGTTTAAACTGGATGCCGTACTTGATTTAAAAGAATTCCAAGTTTTAATTACACTAAATGCTAACCTGGATTTAAATGAATTCCAGATTTACACTAAAAATGGAACTTGATTTGAAATTCGTGGCTATTGGCACTATATTCCAGCCCGTGAATATAGTCCCACGTTTCTCGATGTTTTATCGACTACCCCACTATCTCTCGGTGATAGATGAACCCTCTGCGGGACATTCCGTTCCTTCGGACTGGTGACTTTATCATGGAGACCTCCGTAAGACTCTGCTAGCTTTGGATTCCCTCAAAGCAGCCGAGCTGGTTGTACCCTTAAAACCCTTGACACTACTTAATTGCCATGTCACTCTAAAGAAACATGGTATACCGGCCCTCACGACATGCTATTTGAGTGTCATGAGAATATCCTTGAAAGAATGTGATGGGTAATCCATATCATTCGTATCCTTTAGGAACAGTGTGCCGTACTTATGGACACTAATTCTATCTATCTTATCATGTACAAGAACAAGCGACCATGTTCATATAGGCGCTTACTCGTATTGTCATGGCACCCGAGTAAGGGAGCCTATTCCACCTAGTTTTATCGATAATCGTGATTATACCGTTATTATCGTCATTATACCCCATGTTCAAATCCTTGACATGTTATTCTACAAAATCTACCTTAAAAGTTTGTACAAGCTTATTCCTTGAAATTCACATTGGCTATAACTATAGTGGATGTCGAAAAATACATGATCAATGCCTGCGCATATAGGGCCCGATCTGGTCCTGGGAGGAGCACCCGAAAGTACTAGTACCCATGGGAGTTATAATGATCACGGTATGGTATTGTACCGAAGTGCATGACTAACTTGATTAGACATTCCACAATCTCGTACTCGACTTGACATGACACGACTTGCGTGACCCGGAACGGGTATTTATATACTTGCTTGAAAAGTGATAGCCAAATTCCCGACATGACATGATGAATATACTTGCTTGAATATCTTGACATTTATTGATATAAGTTCTTAAAAGACTTGCTAGTTCACTCAATTATCTCTTGTTATACTCTCTCTCTCTTGTCGTTTTACGCAAACATGCATAGCTTTATTGTATTCATGTAACATGTAATTTACTTAAAGCAAGCTAGCTCTTGAGATATAATTCCTACTGAGCGTTCGCTCACCTAGTGTTGTTCCTTATTTTCAGGTAAGTCCGATGATGAGACTCAATCGGATGGGGAAGGTCAAGAGTGAAGAGATTAGAGCTCTCCGTCTATCCAAGCGTCTACTAGTCTTATCTTTCAAATTTCTTAAGTCAACCATTGTACTTTTCTTTTATTGGGTCTTAGCACTTTCATTAAGTGAATTGTAATAGAAGTACTTTTGAGGTTGTGATTGAATAAAGGATTGGGTTATCTTTACTTTTACGCACTCTGTCTTTGTGTTGAATACACTAACGCTCTGATTGACATGATCGATATAAACTCGTCACGCATCTCCGGGTTCCTTCCGCGCTCGGGGCGTGACATTGCTTTCTGGGCAGCTTCCCTCTTTTGATAATCTTCTACTCAGCTCTCTCTCTTTCAACTCTCGCAGCCCCCAGCAGCTTCTTTCTTCGCAAGGAACCTGGGCGGTATTTATAGAGCAGAAAATAGATGATTTCTGGATAATGTAAATTTCTCGAGCCAATATCCTATTGGTCCAGGTCAGATGGAATATTCTTTGGCAAAGACCCTTCAAGAACCTGGGACCATCGATCTGAGTGCCTTCCCAATCATTGGGCCTTGGTTCATGTGCCCAAGAGGGCCCCACTTAAAGCTCGTAAACCTCTACTGCCGTGATGAGTCGACTTGGTGTAGATTCCAGGTCGACTTATTCTTTGAACTTTGCAAGATCTAGGCTTCTGGAATATCGTGAGTCGACTTGGTGCTCAGACCACGTTGACTTGTCCTTTTCAGAGTTCGAAGCATAACACCATATGTCTTTCTGAGTCGACTTGTTTACAGCCTTGAGTTGACTTGCTTGGTGTTTCGATAGATGAATTCTTAACTTGAGTCGACTTGTTGCTCAGGCCAAGTTGACTTTGTAACGACCCAAGATCCAGATACCGGGAAGAACATGATACCATTCGAATCCTGGCCCGCCACCCACAAGCTGGGAGGGCTCGGAAGGGCTAAAAGGAGTGTGGAGGTACAAAGAAATATGAAATAAGGTAGGACAATTCAATAATTAACAGAAATAAATAAACAACTATTACAACAGAGTCCAGTCCAACAGAAAGTACAGTCTAAAGCAGTAAAACGTACCACATGCCAAGTGAACACTCGGCCTGGCAAGCTGGCAACTAAGAATCTCCGAACAGCACCCTCGAACCTCGAGAAAGAACCGCCTCACCTGAAACGCAGGGGTGAGCCTCCTGTCAGTGGCTCAGTAGAGATCCCGCGGAACCCCAACTGAGAACAACGATGGCACGGAAAGCAGTAACTACAAGAACAACAGTAGCAGCATGAACAATAAACACGGTGGCCGGTCAAAACACGGCACTACAGCTACTCCTACTGCACCGGACAGGAAAACCCTGCTCTCACAAGCGGGAACCGGACTATACTAACACCACTCACCGAGGTAAAACCCACGGCAACCCTGCCGTAGTAGCCTGTCTCCCAGGACAAGGTCAACCTGGACACGCTGTCCAAGGTGCAACCCCGACCACCCTGTCGCGGGAACCGCACTGTAACACCCTCAAATATAGCTAAGTTGTACTCTATATCATCGAGGCGCCTTTTCAAGTATCGGCTCAGTTCTTGTAAAGAACTCCGAAGTTAAGCGTGCTTAATGGGGAGTAGTACTGGGATGGGTGACCTGCCCGGGAAGTCTCCCATTCTGGAGCCGATCACCCTTAAAAAGGGATAAAACCGTGAGGCCGGTAGGCCAAAGCGGACAATACCTCGACGGTATAGAGTACGGGGCGTGACACGCACCCACAAGACACAACCTCGGTAAAGCCACTAGTGCCCTTGCCACTAACTCGGAAACACTGGTCGGTCCAGAAAACCTCGTTTCACAGACAGGAAACGGAACCCGAAAACAAGAGAGTCACGTCTCACGTGACAAGAGTACCTGCCCACCAGAAGCAAAGTCGGATGCGTCCACTGACGACTTAGTCTACGCCTCAAGTGTCTCGCTGCAGCGCCCCAGGCGGAGGACACCGTACATGTAACCACAGAACACAGAGCAAGGGTCTAGGCGGGGTCGTGCTCGTCAGCACGCGTCTGAAGTCCCCGACCACGTGTGCACACACTGACTGACTGCGCTACGTCAGGCCCTCTAGCTGGTATTCCTCCCAGCCCGGACTCGAGCCGCCACAGTAGGAGGCCCACGGCAACCAGCCTAAAGCCGTCTCTCGGGTAGCCTCGCCACCACTCCCTGGTGGGACCACACGCGTGTCAGAAGGCTACGACTAGTGGGGAGTCACTCATGTGACCACTCTCCAAAGAGAAACTCCGAGAAACATGCACGCACCCTGCGCGAAAGTCAAGAAGAACCAAGTGGCACCGAGCCACTGGACTCTGGACAGTCCTCTAGACTCACTAAATCCAACGGTCCTTGAGTCACAAGACTCGGGGTCAAGACCGTCGTACACAATGGCATAACGCCGTTAATCTAGCCTAATCCCTAGGTCTAAAACCACGGTAGCACGAATACCGAGGTAGCTCATGAGCCGCCGAGACCATTCCCTCAAGAGGGAATTCAAGAGATCTCCATCCCCAGGCTGGGTGACTGGACTCACAGTCCAAGGCCACACACATGGTCCACGAGGAAAGCACAGAAGCATGATTCCCCAGGCAACTCACAAGCCGCAACGCCGATTTCCCATCTCAGGGAAAAGCGGAAAACCTCCAGCTCCAAGCTGGACGACTAGACTCGTAGTCCAAGGCCAAACACTTGGCCCACTCGGGAATCATCTTCCAGGGAAAACTCACGACATGCGGGGGAGACCCCACCGCACACACACCGATACACAGTGACTCGATCAAGCGTAACACAAAGCCCGGAACACATACACCTATGGGCACATCGAGGCAACACGCCACCTCCCGACATCCCAGAAACACGGACACGGAACCCACAGGGTGTCCGGGACACTCACGAGGCCGAAGGTCGACCACTGGGTCACAACCGGGTTGACTAGAGACCAACACAATGCGAAACTGACATTACAAGCATGAAAGTCTCCTGGCGGTCTAACCCTAGGCCGCCACGAGGCGTAGCGGTCTACTCTTGGACCGTCAAGGAACGGCTAGCAGTCTAACCCTGAACTGCTACACACTGAAATCACGTACCTTTAGCGGCCCACCGTTGGACCACGAGGCACTGGCTAGCGGGCCTTCTCTGGACCGCTAAACCCTCGGAACACACGGAACTCAAGCGGTCTAACCCTGGACCGCCAAGGACCCTGGCGGTCTATCGCGTGACCGCCGGCCTTGAACTGACACAGGGAGACCCCTAGCGGTCTACCCTTGGTCCGCTGGAAGCCCTTAGCGGTCTCTGGAATGACCGCCAAGGCGTCCCGAACCCGAAACAGCGGGAAAAGCCCCAAAAATCTGATCCATGCCCCAATCACCCTCGGGTGATGGGAAAACAAAGGAGAATCCATCCCCAAGCCTCCTAGCATGCATCTATGCCCTTAGATCGGTCAAAAATCTCACGAAACGGGAGATCTGGCTCACACCGCAAAATCATGGTTTTTTTCTCCAAAAAGCTCAAATAAGGCCGCTCGGCTCACCATGGCCTACCAAAATCGCGGGAAAGGAAGTACACGAGCTGGGGAATCATCTCCCTACCTCCACCGAAGATTCTACTTGCCGCGGACGCCGCTCCGGGAAGAAAATGTCGTGAAACCCTCGTTCTTCCCGAGATTCCCACGAACCACGCACGCCGCCACGATCACCACGCCGCCACCGTCGTCGCCGCGCCATTACCCACCGCCGTCTGCAGCCGGAGGGGAGCACGCCACCGCGTCCACGGAAGAGGGGGAGGAGAGGGGGGCTGGTCGCTCACGGGAGGGAGGAAGGAGGAAGAAGAAGAAAAGAAGAAGAGTAAGAAATGGGGGTTATATAGAAAATCTGGATTTTTTGAAAAATACAGAAAAATAGAAAAATATACCCCCGCGATCCTCAGAACACGCTGATCGCCATGGTACCATCCGTGAGTAGGTGAACGACCCGGTTTACCCGCTACGGGGTTCTGTAGGTCTTGTCAGGGAAAAACACGAGAAACCGCGGAACACGTTCCGGGACCTCCGAAACTGATTCGAAACGCACGGATCCGAACTCGAAAAATGTCCGAAAGATAATTCTGGGCAAAAAGAGAACAAATTCTTCGAGAAAATAAATCTGAGACCCAAGAAGAAGGATCCGAAAGGTCTGGGATATTACAAACTTGGTCTTCGTTGCTGCTGCTGCTTGTTGTGTGACCAAGTATGTCGACACACTGATGAAGTTGACTCCATAGCTTTATTGAGTCGACCCAGTCTGTAATATCCCAGATCTTTCGGATCCTTTTTCGTGGGTCCCGGATCTGGTTTCTCGGAGTGTCCGGCTCCGTTGTGTCCAAAATTTCGTTTCGGGCATCTTTCATGTTCGGATCGGCGCGATCCGGAGTTGTTTCGGAGGCCCGGAAGCGTTCCACGGCTTTTCCGCGCGTGTTTTCCGATTACCGGTGTGTGTTTCGGTAATTCCTTCGGAACCTCGCTGCGGGTGAACCGGGTCGTTCACCTGGGCACGAGTGGTACCGTTGCGATCGGTGCATTCCGAGGATCCCGGAATTGTAATTTTCTATTTTTTGAATTTCCGGATTTTCTATAAATACTCTCATTTCTCTCTCTTTCTCCCCACCCTCTTCTTCTTCTTCTTCTTCCTTCTCTTCTCCCCACCGTGACCACCGCCCCTCCCTCCCTCTCTCTCATTCGGCCGTGGCGACGTCCCCTTCCGGCTGCAGACGGTGCGGGGCGACGGCGTGACGACGTGGGCGACGACGAGGCGATCGTTGCGGCGTAAAGCTTGTGGGGAACCGTGAAGGGACGAAGGTTTTCAAAGCGTTCTTCGTGATCTCGGTAACGATTCGGCGGAGCATTCGCTCCATTGAGGTAGGGTGACGTTCCCTAGCTCCCTGCCATTCATTTCCGTGGTTTATAGGCTGAGGGGAGGCCGAGAGGGGCTTGATTAAGCGTGTTTGGGGTTTTTCATGATTTGGGGAGAGCTCGCCCGATCTATGGATTTAGCCCGTAATTTCACGTTTTGGTGGCCTAGTATCGTGCTAGGGGTCCCCAGGGGTCTTCCCCTTTGATTTCCCCCTCTCCGGTGGAGGCATGGGGGCGTGGTTGGGTTTTTTGGGCTTTCCCCGCTGTTTCGCCGTCGGGCGGGTGTGGAGGTCCTTCCAGTGGCCGTCACACCATGTGACGCGCCTATGCAGGTGCGTCACAGCCCTTGTTTAGCCAAGTGGGGTCTGGGAGTGTGACGGTCCCACGATAGACCGCCACAGGCGTGTGACGCGCCTGGGGTGGGCCGTCAGAGCGTCTCGACTGTTGGCATCCGACCGTTGGTTTGACCGTTGAAAAGCCGTGTGACGCACCAGCACTGGCGCCTCACAACCTTGTGACGGCCCAGTGTGGATGCGTCAGAAGTTGTTTTACCCCCAGGCCATGTGACGCTCCAGGGCTGGACCGTTACATGTGTGTGACGCTCTAGGAATGGACCGTCACATGCTGTGACGCACCGAGTGGCACGCGTCACGGCTTGCCCTTGTTTTCCGCTGTGCCGCACCTGCATAGGCGCATCACAGTCTGTAACGCACCAGGGCAGGTGCGTTACACTCCGTGTTGCACTCTGTTTTACCCTGAGAGTGTGACGGCCTGCATTGGACCGTCAGGCGTCTGTGACGGTCCAGCCTAGACCGTCAGGCGTCTGTGACGGTCCCGCCTAGACCTTCAGAGTCCTGTGACGCGTCTAGGGTAGACCGTCAGGCACTAGGTTGCCCCGGGTGGTTTGCAACCCCGTTTCCGTTCCGACCGTGGTCGCCGTGCGACGGTGCCGGTATGTGGGGTGGTCCCCGTACGTCGTCGGATGCGGACGTGGTTTTTCGTTGACTTGAGAGTCTACTCCTTCAGTGACCCTCCACTAGTCGTAGCCCACCAGTACGCGGTGCTGGTCTCACCAGGGAGTGGTGTACGGGCCGACCCTTAGAGACGATTTTAGACTGGTTTCCGTCGGGCCCCTCGTCGTTAGCCAGAGTCCGGCTACGGGGGAAAACCAGTCAGAGGGCCAGACCTAGGACGCATGGTTTGTGTGTGCACACGTGGTTGGGGGCAGTTGGACACACGCTGACGAGCGTGACCCCAGCTAGTCACTTGTTTGTGGTACTTGTTCGGTGTCCGTGCCTCGGGTAGGCACTACCATGTCAGGCAGTTCACCTGCGGTGCGGTGTAAGTCGTCAGGGGGATGCTACCTGCTGTGCTTCTAGTGGGAGGTACTCCTATCGAGTCGGGAGTGTCAGGCTGTCAGTCGCACGACTTCGACCTTCGGGTTTCTGCAGTGTTGGCCGTTGTGTTTCGGTTGTCTCGCCGTGGCACGTGTGTCGGCTTGCGTGCCGTGAGACCGGTGTTTTTTAGTGGCAGGGCTTCCTTTTCGAGGTACTCGCTTACTGCTAGCATAGCAATTTCTCTGTTTGCGAGGTAGGGTTTGAGTGATCCCTATTGAGTCTTGTTTCGAGACTCATTCCCTGCGTGTTTTCACCATGTTTCAGGCGAGGCGAGGTTTCAGGGGAGTTCATCTGAGGCTCAGCGTGGTTCAGGTGCCCAGCGTTAGTGCCAGAGGTGAGAGCCAGGGTATGCCCCGTGTAGCTGTACTTTCTTTTCTTGTCTCTTTACTAGTTGTGGACTACTGTTGTTATTTTATTGTTATCTTGTGGACCATGTAAAATGTTAATTCATTTCCTGCTTATTTATATAATTGTTTAATTCTACAATTATTTGTGATACTTGTGTAGTTTCCACACCATCTTTTAACCCTTCCGAGTCTTCGGACTCGTGGGTGGCGGTGCGAGTCTCGGGTTATCGGGCCTTCCCGGTAATCGGATTCTCGGGTCGTTACAGCTGGTATCAGAGCACGGTTGTGGAATTATACGGGAATCATAGGTGATTGTAGTGGTCCACTAGTCCACAACGATGAAGTACAGTTGATGCTGGCATTGGGCATCGTGTGTTTCTCTTAACCTTGCTGTTCCGTGCTTTCTGTCTTTGCTCCAGGTGCGGGTATGGTGCCGAGGCGGGCGACTCGCTCTCAGCAGGGGCAGTCAGCTGGAGGTCAGGAGATCCAGCAGGAGGTTCAGCAGGAGCAGGAGGAGCGGAGTAGAGTGCCACTTGCGGCCACCGAGGCAGTGGATACTGCGAGATTTCCGGGGGCCGAGGATTTCTTTCGTGGCATGTACCAGCTTATGTCTCAGCAGTTTGGCGAGAGGCTGGTGAGGGCTCGTCGACCAGGGGTGGGCCAGGCCGAGCAGTGAGGGATTTCATGCAGTTTCATCCACCTTACTACGGCGGTCAGCCAGACCCTGATTTGGCTCGGAGTTGGCTCGACGAGATGGAGCGGGTATTCAGTTCCGCGCGGAGTACTGCGGAGGATAGAGTGATGTTGGCCTCCAACCAGTTGCAGGGTACGGCTCGGGAATGGTGGTCTTCCGAGTGGAAGACGTCTTTCCAGCTTCGTCCACTTGAGCAGATTGTATGGGGTGACTTTGTCAGCGCTTTCGAGCGTACCTACTGTCCAGAGTTTATTGCTACGCAGCGGATGCGTCAGTTTTTGGAGCAGGTTCAGGGCGACATGTCCGTGTTGCAGTACAGGGCCCGGTTTGTCAAGCTGGGTCGGTATGCACCTCATATCATGGAGAATGAGAGGGTGAAGACCGCACAGTTCGTTCAGGGTTTGAGGCAGGAGCTGAGGCACCATTTGATCACGAATGCTGCCACCGATTTGGAGACAGCATCTTGCGTTGCCGCTTCTTTGGAGATGGATATGCAGAGGACTCGAGGACAGATTAGCCAGGGATAGTCTTTGTCAAGTCGCAGCCAGCAGTCGGCTACCCAGCAGTAGGGTTCCTTCCAGCATGCGTCAGGTGGTTCAGGAGCGCCGGCACCGGCAGCGTTAGTGACAAGATCGGTGTCTTTTGGCACGAAGGTCAAGAAGTTCTTCGGGAAGAGTTTCCGAAAGAAGAAGTCCAAGGGCCAGGGGCAGGCTTCATCGGGCAGTGTACAGTAGCCGGTTCCGTTTTTGCGTCAGGGATCAGTGGGTGGATCGCGAGGACCGTGTCCACAGTGTAGCGAGCATCATCCAGGCAGGCATTGCACGGCGCCGATTATCTGTTTTCGATGTGACCATTCAGGGCATATGGCGCATGACTGTCCTCAGAGGCAACAACATCAGTTTCCTCAGCAGCAGCAGATTCCCCAGCAGCAGAGGCCGCCGCAGCAGCAGCAGCAGGGACAGTATCCACTGCTACCCAGGTCAGCTAGTGTAGGAGACATGCAGAGAGCTCGGGGCCAGATTACACATATGACCAGGGCAGAGGCAGTGGCGTCGCAGCTCGTGGAAGGTACCGTTCAGATTTTAGGTTGTGCGGCTCGGGTTTTGTTTGATTCTGGCGCGTCTCATTCGTTTATTTCGAAGGATTTCGCGCTGAGCATCGAGGAGCCGGTGACCCAATTGTCCTGCGAGTTGGCAGTGGAGTTGCCTTCGGGTGATTTTATGATCACTCCGTATTGCTTCGATGAGGTTCCCGTGTGGGTGGAAGGGCGGAGTTTGCCGGTTAGGCTCTATGCGTTGCCGCTTCAAGACTTTGATGTGATTTTGGGCATGGATTGGCTCGAGACACATCATGCGTTGGTGGATTGTGGCTCGAAGAGAGTTTATTTTCGGTGACTTCGTGGACCCACCTTCTATTTCTAAGGTATCAGGTGTTCCTCTTCCCGATTCCTTATTTCGGCGATTCGAGCTCGTCGTTTGCTTGATGCGGGTTGTCAGGGTTTTCTCGCTTCTGTGGTCTTGGTAGACCAGCCGCGTCCGGGTGTCGAGGACATTCCGGTGGTGTGCGAGTTTCTTGATATTTTCCCGGAGGACTTACCTGGATTGCCTCCCCAGTGGGAGATCGATTTTGTGATCGAGGTCATGCCGGGTACGGGACCTTTGGTGAAGGCTCCCTATCGTATGGCTCCCGCTAAGTTGAGGGAGTTGCGGGCGCAGTTGCAAGAGTTGTTGGCCAAGGGGTATATTCATCCCAGCTTTTCCCCTTGGGGTGCGCCAGTGTTGTTTGTGAAGAAGAAGGACGGTAGTTTGCGACTATGCATTGACTATCGGCAGTTAATGAGGTGACCATTAAGAACAAGTATCCGTTGCCGCGGATTGATGATTTGTTTGACCAGCTTCAGTCTCCTCGAGTGTTCTCGCGGATTGATTTGCGGTCTAGTTACTATCAACTGAGAATTCGCGAGTCCGATGTAGAGAAGACTGCGTTCAGTTCGAGGTATGGGCATTATGAGTTCCTGGTGATGCCGTTTGGGCTCACCATTGCCCCCGCAGCCTTCATGGACTTGATGCTGAGGGTGTTTCGTCCGTATTTGGACCAGTTCGTGGTCGTATTTGTGGACGACATCCTTGTCTATTCGCGGTCTGCCGTGGAGCACGCATACCATTTAGGTGTGGTGCTGCAGACGTTGCGAGATCACCAGTTGTATGCGAAGCTCAGTAAGTGCGAGTTCTGGCTTCGTGAGGTGCACTTTTTGGGGCACGTGATTTCTGGTGATGGTATTTCCGTGGACCCCGCCAAGGTCGAGGCAGTAATGCGATGACCGAGGCCGAGGTCTGTGACGGAGATCCAGAGCTTCTTAGGGCTTACGGGTTATTATCGTCGGTTTATCCATGATTTTTCTCGCATTGCGGCCCCGATGACTAGACTCACACGGAAGGATATGCCTTTCATCTGGTCTGAGGAGTGTGAGCAGAGTTTCAGGGAGCTGAAGAGATTGCTCACCTCGGCTCCGGTGTTGGTTTTACCTTCTGGGCCGGGAGGTTTTGTGGTGTGTACAGATGCTTCCGGGGTCGGACTGGGTGCTGTGTTGATGCAGTATGGTAGAGTGGTGGCTTATGCATCTCGGCAGCTGAAGCCCCACGAGGAGAACTACCCTACCCATGACCTTGAGTTGGCGGCTGTGATCTTCGCGCTGAAGATCTGGAGGCATTATCTGTACGGTGAGAAGTTCGAGGTGTTCACTGACCATTAGAGTTTGAGGTATGTTTTCACGCGAGGGACCTTAACCTCAGGCAGAGGTGTTGGATGGAGTATATGAAGGATTATGACTTCACCCTGTCTTATCAGCCGGGCAGGATGAATGTCGTAGTCGATGCCTTGAGTCAGAAGGTCGCGGTCAGTGCCTTGATGTTGAGGAAGTGGAGGCTCTGGGAACAAGTGCCCGAAGTATCTTTCAGGCTCAAGATTACCCAAGAGCCAGGGTTAGCAGTGCTTGCGAGTCTGACTGTCACGCCAGCTATCCACCGTCAGGTGATAGAGGCTCAGCATGCGGACCCTGAATTACCCCGGATTTTGGCCTTAGCTGATGTGGAACTCGGCGAGGACGGTGCTGCGTGGTTTCGTGGCAGGCTATACGTCCCAGCCGAGGAGCAGGTTCGTCGTGCGATGTTGCGTGAGGCTCATGGGAGCAGGTACGCCGTACACCCGAGTGTGACGAAGATGTATCGGAACTTGCGGAGGCAGTTTTGGTGGCCTGGCATGAAGAGAGATGTTGCCGAATTTGTGGCCAGGTGCCTGACCTGTCAGCAGGTGAAGGCGGAGCATCAGCGACCAGAAGGTACTCTTCAGCCCTTGGATGTTCCCGCGTGGAAGTGGGACCACGTGACCACGGATTTTGTGGTGGGTTTATCGAGGACTCCGAGTGGGCAGGATAGTATTTGGTTGCTAGTGGATCGGCTGACGAAGGTGACTCGGTTGCTACCGGTCAAGGTCAACTGGAGCGTGTCCAGGTTGGCTCGTCTTTATGTGGAGCGGATCGTTCCGTTGCATGGGATTCCCATCTCTATCCTGTCGGATCGGGATCCGCGCTTCACTTCTGGATTCTGGAGGAGTTTCCAGCGAACTCTTGGCACGGAGTTGGCTTTTATCTCAGCGTATCATCCTCAGTCAGATGGTCAGTCTTAGAGGACCATCCAGACCTTGGAGGATATGCTGAGATCCTGCTGCCTGGAGTGGCAGGGGAGTTGGATTCACCACCTACCGTTGGTGGAGTTTGCCTACAACAACAGCTATCATTCGAGCATCGGCATGACTCCTTATGAGGCATTGTATGGGCGTCCGTGTCGGACTCCACTTGACTGGTTTGAGGTTGGTGAGCGTGTTTTGACGGGACCGGAGTTGGTGCAACAGTGTGTGGATGTTGTGCACGTGGTTCGTCAGAACATGTTGGCGGCCCAGAGTCGGCAGAAGAGCTATGCTGACCGGAGGAGGCAGCCTCTCGCGTTCTCCGTGGGCGATCGTGTGTTCTTGAGAGTTTCTCCGATGAAGGGGGTGATGCGCTTTGGACGGCGTGGGAAGCTGAGTCCCCGCTATGTTGGTCCCTTTGTGATTGTGGAGCGCATCGGTGAGGTAGCTTATCGGCTGCAGTTATCCCCTGAGTTGGCGTCGGTGCATGACATGTTCCACGTCTCGATGTTGCGGAAGTATATGCCCGATGACTCTCATGTGCTTGAGGATTCTGTTTGGCCCGAGGTGACTCCAGACCTTTCTCTCCCAGAGTTTCCTGTCCGCGTTGAGGATAGGCGAGAGCAGCGCCTGCGGAGCAAGGTCATCCCCTTGGTAAAGGTGGTTTGGCAGTGGCACTCTGGTGGTGAGGCTTCTTGGGAACGTGAGGACGAGATGCGTCAGCAGTTCCCTTACCTGTTCGAGTGAGTCTTCCTCTTCTTTCCCCTTGGGTTGTTCTCAATTTCGAGGATGAAATTCCTTTAAGGTGGGAGGGCTGTAATATCCCGGACCTTTCGGATCCTTTTTCGTGGGTCCCGGATCTGGTTTCTCAGAGTGATCGGCTCTGTTGTGTCCGAAGTTTCGTTTCGGGCATCTTTCATGTTCGGATCGGCGCGATCCGGAGTTGTTTCGGAGGCCCGGAAGCATTCCGCGGCTTTTCCGCGCGTGTTTTCGATTACCGGTGTGTGTTTCGGTAATTCCTTCGGAACCTCGCTGCGGGTGAACCGGGTCGTTCACCTGGGCACGAGTGGTACCGTTGCGATCGGTGCGTTCTGAGGATCCCAGAATTGTAATTTTCTATTTTTCGGTATTTTTGAAAATTTCAGATTTTCTATAAATACTCTCATTTCTCTCTCTTTCTCCCCACGCTCTTCTTCTTCTTCTTCTTCTTCTTCCTTCTCTTCTCCCCACCGTGACTACCGCCCCTCCCTCTCTCTCTCTCGTTCGGCCGCGGCGATGTCCCCTTCCGGCTGCAGACGGTGCGGGGCGACGGCGAGGCGATCGTGGCGGCGTAAAGCTTGTTGGGAACCGTGAAGGGATGAGGGTTTTCAAAGCGTTCTTCATGATCTCGGTAACGATTCGACGGAGCATTCACTCCATTGAGGTAGGGTGACGTTCCCTAGCTCCTTACCATTCATTTCCGTGGTTTATAGGCCGAGGGGAGGCCGAGAGGGGCTTGATTAAGCAGGTTTGGGGTTTTCCATGATTTGGGGAGAGCTCGCCCGATCTATGGATTTAGCCCGCGATTTCACATTTTGGTGGCCTAGTATCGTGCTAGGGGTCCCCAGGGGTCTTCCCCTTTGATTTCCCCCTCTCCGATGGAGGCATGGGGGCGTGGTTCAGTTTTTTGGGCTTTCCCCGCCGTTTCGCCGTCGGGCGGGTGTGGCGGTCCTTCCAGTGACCGTCACACCGTGTGACGCGCCTATGCAGGTGCGTCACAGCCCTTGTTTAGTCAACTGGGGTCTGGGAGTGTGACGGTCCCACGATAGACCGCCACAGGCGTGTGATGCGCCTGGGGTGGGCCGTTAGAGCGTCCCGACCGTTGGCATCCGACCGTTGGTTTGACCGTGGGGGTCAAGACGTGTGACGCACCAATACTGGCGCGTCACAGCCTTGTGACGGCCCAGCGTGGGTGCGTCAAAAGTTGTTTTACCCCCAGGCCATGTGACGCTCCAGGTCTAGGCCGTTACATGCGTGTGACGCTCCAGGAATGGACCGTCACATGCTGTGACGCACCGAGTGGCACGCGTCATGGCTTGCCCTTATTTTCTGCTGTGACGCACCTGCATAGGCACGTCACAGTCTGTAACGCACCAGGGCAGGTGCGTTACACTCCGTGTTGCACTCTGTTTTACCCTGAGAGTGTGACGACATGCGTTGGACCGTCAGGCGTCTGTGACGGTCCAGCCTAGACCGTCAGGCGTCTGTGACGGTCCCGCCTAGACCATCAGAGTCCTGTGACGCGTCTAGGGTAGACCGTCAGGCACTGGGTTGCCCCCGGTGGTTTGCAACCCCGTTTCCGTTCCGACCGTGGTCGCCGTGCGACGGTGCCGGTACGTGGGGTGGTCCCCGTACGTCGTCAGATGCAGACGTGGTTTTCGTTGACTTAAGAGTCTACTCCTTCAGTGACCCTCCACTAGTCGTAGCCCACCTGTACGCGGTGCTGGTCTCACCAGGCAGTGGTGTACGGGCTGACCCTTAGAGACAGTTTTAGACTGGTTTCTGTCGGGTCCCTCGTCGTTAGCCAGAGTCCGGCTACGGGGGAAAACCAGTCAGAGGGCCAGATCTAGGACACATGGTTTGTGTGTGCACACGTGGTTGGGGGCAGTTGGACACACGCTGACGAGCGTGACCCCAGCTAGTCACTTGTTTGTGGTACTTGTTCGGTGTCCGTGCCTCGGGTAGGCACTACCATGTCAGGCAGTTCACCTACGGTGCGGTGTAAGTAGTTAGGGGACGCTACCGGCTGTGCTTCTAGTGGGAGGTACTCCTGTCGAGTCGGGAGTGTCAGGCTGTCAGTCGCATGACTTCGACCTTCGGGTTTCTGCCGTGTTGGCCGTTGTGTTCCGGTTGTCTCGCCGTGGCACGTGTGTCGGCTTGCGTGCAGTGAGACAGGTGTTTTTTAGTGGCAGGGCTTCCTTTTCGAGGTACTCGCTTACTGCTAGCGTAGCCGTTTCTCCGTTTGCGAGGTGGGGTTCGAGTGATCTCTACTGAGTCTTGTTCCGAGACTCATTCCCTGCGTGTTTTCACCGTGTTTTAGGCGAGGCGAGACTTCAGGGGAGTTCGTCTGAGGCTCAGCGTGGTTCAGGTGCCCAGCGTTAGTGCAAGAGGTGAGAGCCTGAGTATGCCCCGTGTAGCTGTACTTTCTTTTCTTGTCTCTGTACTGGTTGTGGACTACTGTTGTTATTTTATTGTTATCTTGTGGACCATGTAAAATGTTAATTCATTTCCTGCTTATTTATATAACTGTTTTATTCTGTAATTATTTGTGATACTTGTGTAGTTTCCACACCATCCTTTTAACCCTTTCGAGTCTTCAGACTCGTGGGTGGCGGTGCGAGTCTTGGGTTATGGGGCCTTCCCGGTAATCAGATTCTCGGATCGTTACACAGCCTTTATGTGGCCTTGCTGCTGTTGATGCTGCTGGCTGCTGACTATTGCTGTTGCTGTTGGCCTTGTTAAAGGATAGTGGATCACCAGTTGGGTCGACCTATCATGAAGGTTAGGTCGACAGACCCTGACCTCTGATAGCTTGGTTTGTTCTTGTGAACCAAAGTAGGTCGACACACATCTGATGTGTGTCGACACACTCTATCTGCTTTTGTTGCTTTGCTGGCTGCTCCTCAAGAGTCTGTCGACTTGAACTTGTACATCTTGGAATCCTTCATATTAGAAGTCACTTTGGTCGACCGGATCTTGTACCTCTGTCGACCGGACCTTCAGTTCTGTCAATATAGGTCGACACACTTATCATATGTGTTGACACACCTTCACAGTTTCTGTTCTGGCTTGCAGGAGTTTACTTCACATTTCCTTTATTTTCACCCAACTGTTTAGCTTGCTCTCTCTTGGCTCTCACCCAATTATCTAGGCTGTTAGGCCTACATAATGTCATGAAATTGATCATATTTTGGGCCTTAAATCTGAATTTGATTCTTCAAATAATATCCACTACTTCTCACATCTATGACTCAATAAATCAATGAGTCATAGTTAGACATCATCAAAACCAGAGACACAACATCATCATCTCTGACTCCGACGTACGCCCCGTGGGGGGCATTTGTTGAACCCTATTTTATCTCAAAAAAATAACCCAGATTTGAGGGTGTGGGGCCACTCCCGAACACCTTATGAGCGCTAATTATTTAGCATCTTCACGCTGCCCCGGACCCAATCGGGGATTCAAACCAGCTTGCTATGACCCACGGCGACTTAGACAACAAGTGGGGACCATCCCTGACCACTAGGTGGGCGGCTTCGCTCGCTTACAACTTAGCCACCCGGGCCAACTCGGGGGAGCCCCAGCAAGATGCTGTACTAAACGACACCTGACAATAAGGCTTGGGACCAGCCCAATATGTCTTTCCCCAGTCACTCAATGTTGATAATCTCCGAACGAGAGGTGAACTCAAGCCCTAGAGATCGTCACCCAGCTCATACGGCTCCTAACAAGGGGTGAGGGAATTACCCCGAACACCTTAAAGGCAGCCTATTTTCATCCATTTCACATCAACCCAGGTCCAACCAGAGGCTTTGGGCCACTGGCCGCGCTATGCGGTGACTCTACATCAAGGGGGGACTACCCCCAACTCCCCGACAAGCGGCATTCGCCCACCAACAACTTAGCTGCCCGGGCCGACCCAGAAGCTCGCAGCAATACACCACGACGTGTGGTAACAGCCATGGGGCTGAGGATACCCTTAAAAATCCTCCTTTCAGCCAGCTAACATTAGTGGACTCAGTCACCCGCTCAAAATTGGGCCCCGAGGGTCACTAGCCAGCCCATACGGCCCGTAGACGGTAGTCAGGCATTATCCGGAACACCTTGCGGGAGTTCATAATTCCAGCCATTTCACCACGATTCGGGGCCGACCCATGACTCAGGAATACTTGCTGCACCACGCGGTGACACTACAAGAGAGTGGGACCGCCCCCGACTCCCAGACACACGGCGTTGAGCCGCTTTCTTTATAGTCATCAGGCCAACCTGAGGCTACGAACCAGTTCATCGTCTAGCATGACATATGCATAATAAGGCCGAGCTTTCATGCCCGTAATGCCTTTTTTTCACTATCCTAGCTATGACGGGCGACAACTCAAAGTCCTAGTTAGCCATCTGGGCCTCTACCCAGCTTATACAACAAGCCGACGAGGCAAGGGGAATTATCCGCAACACCTTGAAGGTGACCCCGCATCAACTCCGTTTCGAAGCTCGTGCCAACACATAAGCCATGAAATGCATAGGCTATCCCCCTCCTAGTCATCAAGAGAAAGAAAAGGACGAGGGGAGATCACCCCGAGGGTCGCCCCTGACCCCGCTGCTAAGGGCGAACCCCGCGCTAAGGACGCCCCGGTCCCTGGGGTGCTCTTTCCCAGTCCTGTCCAGCCACCACTCCAATTTAATCCCAGCCCGAGGAAAGTTAACTCACCCTGTGGAGCATATGAAAAGCGTTCGAGGAGTGTCTGAGATGAAGCACGCGGTCCAAGGGGCAAGTTCGAGCACTTCAACCACCCGATCTTCCAGGGGTTCAAACCCGTCCAAAAACCCAGTCAAAATCTAGCCACGTGGGGTTTAGAGAAGGGGGGCCCAATTTAAATATTTTATCTCTCTCTCTCTCTCTCTTCACCCAACGCACTGCCCCCCTAAAGGGGGGGTTTGCGCGGACAGGCGCACTGGGTGCCCTGCCTGCGTAAACCCCCTTTGGGGGAGCCTTAGGCGCCCCCCCAATCCCAAAATTAAAAAAAAGAAAAAGAAGAGAGATGGAAAGGAAAAAAACCCTCCCGCATTAACCCTTTATTCTCTCTCCCCACCTTCCCCTCCTAAACCCCCCCTTTAGGTGGGATGGATCCATGTGGGGCCCACTCTCACCTCCCCACCTAAACCCAGCCCTTTCTCTCCTACATACACCCCCCTAAACTCCCCTTTAGGTGGGCTTGTGCATATGGGACCCAGCCCATACTTTCTCTCCACCTTCCCCTCCTAAACCCTCCCCTTTACGCGGACGAAACCACACACACACACACCCAACGCTTTCTCTCCTACATGCACCCCCCTAAACCCCCCCTTTAGGTGGGCTTGTGCATGTGGGACCCAACCCACACACTCTCTCTACCTTCCACTCCTAAACCCTTCCCTTTAGACAGACCAAATGTCACGTCCCGGGATTCTCGAATCAGGTTTTCGCGGGTTGCAGATCGTGTCTGAGTGGATTTCAGACTTTTGTATTGGTTTTTTGGACCCGTTGTTGGTGCTTTTGTGGGTCATTATGGGTCCATGGTGGTGCGTGGAGCGGTCTCACTTTTTCCCAGAATTTTTCTGGGTTTGAATCTATTTTTTGGGGTTTTTCTGGAGTTCTTGTAAATTTTCAAAAAAAGGAATATAATAAAAATAAAATTAAAAACCCCTTTTTATCCCCTCTCCCCCCTCCGTTCTCTCGTCTCTCTCGAGTCACTCTCCCTCACTCTCTCCCGTCTCTCTTTCCCTTCCCCGTTCCCACCTCTGGTGGTCAACAGCGGTGGCGAGGTTCAGGGCAGAGCGACGGCGGTGGCATGCGGCGAAGGCGAGGTCGAGGGCGTGTGGAACGGGAGGTGGAAGCGGTCGTGTTCGAGGGAGCCGGTCGTGTGGGCGATCGCCATTCTTCGAGGTTTCGGTACGTTAAAGCTTCGATTCAGGTAGGGGGATGGATCCCTACTCTTCCCGCGTGCTTTTCCTTCGATTCCACCCCCGGTGAGACCAAGAGTGGGAGCATTTTCATGTTTTGGGGGTTTATGCATGCCGGGGTTGAGCGGCGATTATCGGCCGATCGAGGCCCTGTTTTGTGACTTGGTCGTGGTTTTCTGATCGTAGGAAGGCCCGGGGATGGATTCCCCATGTTTTCCCCTTCGTCCCGCGACGAATGGGGTTTTTGATTGGACTCCGTGTGGAGTTCGGCATTTTTCCGTGAAACCGGTAGGAGATCGCCACAAGGGTGGGCGTCGCGTCCAGGGCTGGGCAGCCAAGGACTTAGCCGCCCAGGTCTGTTGGGCGGCCAGGGGTTGGGCCGCCCAGGGGTCCAGGCTCCCAGGGGTTGGGCTTCCTGCCTTCTTTCCCGTTTCTGAAGCCCATGGTCTGGGCGGCTAAAGAGGTGGCCGCCGAGGTTTGTGGGCGGCCAGATAGGTGGCCACCCAGGCTCCCCTGTTTGCCCAGGGTGGGCGGCCATCCCAGTGTCCTTTAAGTCTGGGTCCTGGGCGGCCAGTGGGATGGACGCCCAGGCCATTGAGTGCCCAGGGGTGGGCAGCCATGGGGTTGGCCTCCCACCCCTGTTGGGCGGCCAGAGGTCTGGTTGTCCAGCTCTCTGGGCGGCCAATGCTTTGGCCGCCCAGCCCCCTTCAGCCCAGGGGTATTGCACTCCGTGGTTTGGTCTTCCGGGGTGTCCGTAGGAGGGGTGGCCTTGCGGAATGTGCGTCTGCGTGGCTCCGGGTGTTCTGCTAGTTCTGGGTTATTAATGTGGGCCATCCAAGTCTACTGGTGGAGTGTGGACAATCGTTCTTGTGTCTGGCTTCCCGTGTCGACTATCCCCGCGGGAGTTCCGTGACTGCGAAGGGTATTCCCGCATGAGAGCCGTGATCGCGGCTAGGTATCGTCATACATTTGTGAGCCAAGGTACGTGTGTTCCCGTCCTCCGCCTTAGATAGTTTCCCCGTTGACCAGCGGTGTGGTTCCGAGGTCCCCTATGTTTTAGGCACGTGCATACGCGTGTCCTCTGGTTTTTTCGCGAGATCGCGGAGAGTTAGAGCCCTACTGTTTCCACTGCCTGGAGGGCTTGTCGTGACTGGACCGGGCGAGAGCACCTTGTGTGTACAACACTCTTGTAGAGGCGAGATCGTCTGAGCATGTGTACCTTGGTTGGGACAAGTGTATGTTGCTGACGGGTGCAGTGGCGCGTACCCCATGTCAGGTAGCTAGACATGACCGTACCGTTGGGTGCAGAGGTGCGGATCCTAGCCAGTTCGAGGGTGTTGTGTGTGATAGTGTCTCTTCTGCTCCTCCCGAGACCTGGGTGTGAGTAGTGTACGCGCATATGAGGCCTTGGCATAGTATAAGACGTTAGTGGACGCATTTGGCCACGTTGTGTTTACTCGAGTAGCGGACCCTATGACGGTGAAGGTTGAGTTGCCAATAGCATTGTCATGGCCCTTCCGATAGATGGGCTGGTGTTGCCCCGTGTCTTGGGCATGGTTCTTTTGTTGGTTCCAGCTCGGGGCCAAGGGGTTATGGTGTTCGGAGGTTCTCCCGAGGGTGTTGGTTCAGCGTGCGGCCATGTGGCCTTGTGAGTGGTTTCGTCTGCGAGGGTAGACTGTCCGATCGTGGGAGTCGGGGTAGCGTAGAGGTCCTGCGTGTGTCTCCTCCGTTTATCGCCTTCTAGTTCCGGTCACCGTCGTTGTGTTGTACTGGTATTATTTTTATTATCACTGCCGCTGTTGTTCTTTACTTGTGGCTCCTACGTTGTTCCTATTTACTACTTTCGTTATGGTGGAGATCTGTGGGACCCCTACTGAGCCAATGAGATGAGGCTCACCCCCTATTTTTTAGGTGCGACGTCTCTCCTTGAAGTGGAGCATTATAGTCAAAGGTTCATTAGTTGCCAACTCGCTAGGTTGCCGAGGTATGCCCCGAGATAGTGTATGTTCCTTTTGTTTGACTGTACTTGTGAACTGGACTCTATAGTTGTTTAATTGTTATCAAATGTAATTTAATTCCTGTCAGAACTATTGATTAATTCTGTTAATTTATATTTCCTGCTTGTTTAGAGTTTCAATGCATAACCACACCATCCCTTTTTACCCTTCTGAGCTTTCCAGCTCGTGGGTGGCGACGTAAGATCCAAATGGTATCGGGTTTGACTCGGTATCCGAATCTTAGGTCGTGACAGGTGGTATCAGAGTGTGGTTGTGGAAATGCATGGGAATTCAGGATGATGCAATGATTATGAGTCCAGGGAGTCCAGTACAATCGACAGTTGGCTTAGGGTGTTTTGTTTTATTCACCCCTCCCCTTGTTTTCTGTGTTCGTGTTAAGGGTTAGATGGCGCCGAGGAGGCGAGCTTGAGATTTGTCAGGAGTGCCGGTGGGGGCTTAGGAGGAGCTGAATCGTGAGGATCCAGGTGATGAGTCTCTTCCTCCAAAGCTAGTGGCCCCGGGTGTCCAGGTCAAGCAGAGTTTTATGTCGGTATGTATCAGTTCTTTGTGCGGCAGATGAGTCAGCAACACCATGGTCCGGAGGCTAGGGTGAGCAGTTCATCATAGGGTGGTCGTGATCGTATCTTGCGAGAGTTTTTGCAGTTTCACCTGCCGACGTTTGAAGGCCAGTCGGATCCTGATATAGTGAGATCGTGGATTGATGTGATGGAATAGGTGTTCCGGTCTATGGAGTGTGCCGAGGATGAGAAGGTCTTGCTGGCGAGTTACCAATTGCAGGGTTCAGCTTCGTCATGGTGGACCACTGAGTGGGAATTGGCTTTTTAGTCACGTCCTCTACGTCAGATTCCGTGGTAGGAGTTTCTTGCGGCCTTCGAGCGAGTTTTCAGCCCAGAGCATATCAGGACGGGGAGGATGTATCAGTTCATGGAACTGTCACAGGGAGATATGACAGTGATGCAGTATCGATCTCGATTTGTGGAGCTAGGGCGCTATGCACCCCATATCATGGCAAATGAGAGATTGAAGACTCATCAGTTCGTCAGAGGTCTGAGGCCAGAACTTAAGGCATCCAGTGATTGCGACCCATGTTGTAGATTTGGAGTCAGCTTATCAGGATGCGACGGATTTAGAAGAGGACTGGCTGAGGACCCTTCAGCAGCAGTTTGTTCCCTAGCAGGTTCAGAGGCAGTCAGAATCGGCTGGCTTGAGTTCTTCCCCTTAGAGATCTAGGTTCAGTCGGATGACTAGGTTGTTCAGAAGAAGTAGGTCTGGCAGGAGGCGCCAGGAGCAGGAGGAGTAATTGTCAACGGTAACTATTTAGTAGCCAGTGGTTCGACCGCTGCGTCATGGTATGAATGACCAGCCAGGACGGTGTCCGAGATGTGGCGGGTTTCACAAGGGCTGGCCGTGTACCGTGGATGAAGCTGAGCTGGAGTGTTTCAGGTGTGGTCAGATTAGTCACATTGCTCACGAGTGCCCATGGCGGACGCCTCATTACCAGCCATCTTTGCAGCGTTCCACTAGCCTGGCGAGTCAGGATTTCTGACATGGGCGAGGCACTTGATCGGGCGGTGTCATCGTACCCTTTCTGTGGAAGGTACGTGTGAATTTTCGGTTATTGTATGTTGTGCGTGTGTTTACTTCCGCTGTTTTCTTGTTACAATTGTGCTTCCTTGTGCTTGTGTTTTTCCCGATGTGTGTTCAGAAGTCCCCTGAAACGTCCTATGCGTTGGCAGTGGAGCTGCCTGTGAGGGTTGTGTGGTTGTCCCTCATCGCTCCTTGGTGCATAAGTGTTGTCGAGGTCGTGTAGAATCGGGCTAGTAAAGGCGCCAACCGTGATCGTGTGTTATGTTATAGGGCTACTGTGGGGTCTCTCTAGGTGCCTTGTTGTTAAGGCCTGCATTTGTAGGTGGATTGTCTTGGCGGATGCTAGGGTTTTCCTCGTTTCTGTGATGTGTGCGGTGCAGAGTTGCGTAGCGGAAGCGTGGTGGGCCATAACCCACAGACTCCAGGATCGGGTTAGTAGTGGAGTATGGTGCGTGTTTCCATGATAAGAGGGTCCTGGAGGTTCCGGAGTTGGTTATGGAGGATTGCCTTGGGTGAAGAGCTGTGTTGACTGTGTGAATGACCTTGGTTGCCGCGTGTCGGCAATGGTATCGTGCTGAGTGGTGCTAGCAGCATTGAGAATCGGAAAGCTCAGCGGTGAGAGTGGTTGGTTGAGGTTGTATGCAGGCCAATTTTTCCCATGAATTATGTCACGTGGCTCGGGGTGGAGCCACTTAGCGATTGGTATTAAGGCAGGTCGTGGCCGTTTTGGCCAGTTATATGGCGCTGGTGTTCGGTGCTCAGAGATGAGCTTATGAGTTGACCAGCCTCGGTCGATGTGGATATTTTGGGGGTGGATCCAAAGGAATGAGAGGTGTTGGTGCTGGTAGGGAGATCCTGTGTGGATGTCGCGGTGGCTAGTCGAGAAGTTGTTGGAATGGTTAAGCACCCTGGTGAGATGTGGTTTATTGCGCCGATTGTTCGACGAGTGTGATATTCGGGACCAGTTAAGAGATGTGATGGTTATGGATGGCGTGCTTGTCTATGACAAGACTCGGGAGAGTTTGGAACTTGGTGCATCTGGTGGTGCCACTGTCCAGATTACGGTGTTCTCTTGGCTCGGAGGAGCTGTGTAAGGGGACGATGTGTGTTTGGGCATCGTGAGTTGGTTGGCAGTTTAGGTTGAACTGTGGTGTCAAAATATGTGGTTTGGACAGTTGTAGTATGGAATAGTTATCTTCTCGACGAAAGAATCCCCCGAAGTGCGATAGTGAGTTGGGAGCCCCGCCTTTGGGAAAGGAGTGTCAGGCGTCATGCCCAATATTATTGTGGTTGAGGAGTTCGAGGTTCGCGCGAGTGACCTCACTGTCTGTCTCCTCTCAAGAAGTTGGAATTGGCCGGATGGCCAGGGAGGACCAAGATAGTGCCGAGCAATGGGTGGTCAATGTTCGGAGGAACTGATTGGTGGCCCTGTTGCGGAGCAGGAGAGGTTAGTAGTCGGGAACTTTTGGTCAATGTGTGATCGGCGGCTGGCAGGCGCTTTTCTACAGCTGGTATAGGATCAGTGAGTTGCTTGTAGGGTGCATTATAGTTTTCGGTTAGTGAAGCCCCCGGTGGTTGTTGCAAGGTGCCTTCTTGTATTATTGGTGACCAGTGGGGCGTCAGTTTGGAACTGGTGTTAGCCGGTGAGCATTAGAGGTCTTCGGCTCTGGATCGTGTGTCGCTGGCAGTGAAGATCCGATGAAAGAGTTGTGGCCAGTTGAGATTGGTGGTGTGTTGCCATGTGGGATCGGATGTGATGGTGCTCCTTGAGGGGAGTGCTCGGTGTCTCGCAGCTGGAGAAGTTGTTGACCTGAGTAGGTGCTAGATGTGGTCCCCCGTGAGGATTGTGTGACTCTCCGCGTCCGGAGTGTATCGGTTGTATTGTGCCCTTGAGAGTTTCAAGAAAGCTGAGGTAATGTCAGACTTGTTGGTTTCGTGTACCTCGGTTGGTGCGGGGTCAGGTGTGGAATGGTGTAGTAGAGCGTGAGGGCTCTTTGGGTTATGCTGGTCTGGCAGTGTTCCTCAGTATTGGTTGTGCGGTGATGCTGTGACCATGAAGTCCTATCTATTGGGCGAGTTCTTCCCCTGAGTTCTGGGCTCTGTCCTAATTTTGAGGATGAAATTTCTTTAAGGGGGAGGTCTGTCACATCCCGAGATTCTCAGATCGGGTTTCCGCGGGTTACAGATAGTGTCCGAGCGGATTTTAGACTTTTATATTTATTTTTCGGACCTGTTGTTGGTGCTTATGTGGGTCATTCTGGGTCCATGGTGGTGCGTGGAGCGGTCCCACTTTTTTCTAGAATTTTTTTGGGTCAGAATATATTTTTTCGGAGTTCCAGTGAATTTTCAAAAAAAGGACTATAATAAAAATAAAATTTAAAACCCTTTTTTATCCTCTCTCCCCCTCCGTTCTCTCGTCTCTCTCGACTCACTCTCCCTTACTCTCTCCTGTCTCTCTTTCCCTTCCCCGTTCCCACCTCCGGCAGTCGACGGCGGTGGCGATGTTCGGGGCGGAGCGACGGCGGTGGCGTGCGGTGAAGGGGAGGCCGAGGGCATGTGGAACGGGAGGCGGAGGCGGCCGCGTGGGCGATCGCCATTCTTCGAGGTTTCGATGGGTTAAAGCTTCGATTCAGGTAGGGGGACAGATCCCTGCTCTTCCCGCGTGCTTTCCCTTCGATTCCATGCCCGGTGAGGCCGAGAGTGGGAGCATTTTCATGTTTTGGGGGTTTATGCATGCCGGAGGTTGAGCGGCGATTTTCGACCGATCGACGCCCTGTTTCGTGGCTTGGTCGTGGTTTTCCGGTCGTAGGAATGTTAGGTGATAGGCCGGGATCTAGAGGGGGGTGAATAGATCCCCTTTCAAAAACTGTGCTCGAATTAAAATTCAAACCAAATCAAATTAATCTAGAAGGAAATGAATGATAGATCACAAAGCTCTCTCACAGAACGGATGCTTCAACCAGAACTGATATCGAACACTAAGCACGCTTCTACCATACACAAGGTCAAACACTTAACGGCTGTGCCAGTTTCGAACTATGAAGCCAAATCAACATATGACCAACCTTGTGAAGGTGGTAGAAGAAGGAGACAATCGTACAAAGATAAACCACAAACATAGATGATTTTTAGGTGGTTCAATCTACACCCAGCAGACCTACGTCCACCCCCCACTCAACCTGAGTGAGGATTCCGCTGACTCACAGCTTGAATCGCTGAGCCTCATAGCTTGCTACATAGAGGAACAAATCCTCTCACCGCTGAGCCTCATAGCTTGCTTACAAGACAACTGATCCACAACTTCGGGGAACTAATCCCAATGACCGCTGAGTAACACAGGTTGCTTCCGAGGAACCAATCCTCAACATCCTCTAACACACAGCTTGATCAAAGTAACAAGGAGAAATGCAGAACAAAAAAAAAGGAACAAAAATGATAACAGAAAACAATGTAGCTCTCAATGAGCAAGATGGCTTGGATCTGATCCAGAGGCCAACACTGGGTCTGATCTTCAATGAAGCACCGGCTGCACACAGTTCGTCATCTCACGAACTCACTCTTTCCCTTCTTCTTCTTCTTCTTCTTTTCACGATGTTCTCTCTTAGATCTTGTCTCTGATTTTCTCTCACCGATCTTCTCACTCTTCTCTCTGATTTTCTCTCACCGATCTTCTCACTCTTCTCTCTTTTCTCTTCAGACTTCGCAGCTCTCTTCTTTCCAGTTCTCCCGCCTTTTCTTCCCTCCTAGCAGCATTTTCTCACGGAAAAGAACACCCCATTTATATAGAACATGGGCTCCGTATTTCTTCTGGATAAAGTAATCTTTGTTTTGCTAATTTTCCATTTGTCTAGGTGGCAAGAGGATATTCTTCTATTAGAGGCCATGTCAGACAAGTCAGATAACCTTGGATCACGTGCCAAGATGAATGGGCTTCAAATCCGGTGTGTGGCAAACATAAGTTTCCTGGAATTCAGCCTACCGAGCTATTTGTCAGACTTAATAGGCATTTTACACCCTTATCGGACATTTGTCAGCCTTAGACACCTATTTGTCACCCTTAGGTTCAATAGCTGTCGCTGTTCTTCTTTTCCTCTTTTGCCTAGCAGTCGCCTTTAGTTATTTGTCACCACTAAAGGCTTATTTGTCACCCATATGTGCTCATTTGTCACCGTTACTCACTCATTTTTCACTCTTGTCTTTTTCAGCTGGCAACAACTTCTTTTCCTTTGTTATCTTTGCCTGACTACGTTGACGCACAAAAGATGTTGCGTTGACGAAGGATGTTGAATTTGTTGTCTTTGGCCACATTTGCCATTTATCACCCTTGATCTTCATTATTCGCCTCTATCAGTCATTTGTTGGCTTTACATATGTATTTGTCAGTCTGACTGGTTCATTTGTCACCTATTTGATGTTTGCCATTTGACTGCGTCAACTCCCCTTGAGCACTGCGTCGACGTTGCTTCTACGTTCTCAACACTTTCAGCCTTGTTGCCTATTTTTCAGCCAGATTGAGTTATTTGTTACCCCAACTGCCTATTTGTCCGCCTTGACCAGCTATTTGTCACCACTAATCCGTCGCTATTGATCTAACCTTTTTACCTTGCAAACTTGAACTCGAGTCGGCTCCAAAGCCATCCGAAGTCGACTCTAGTCGACTCTTCTTCAAAAATCATTCTTCTTTCATCTTTAAACTATTCTTCACCATTTAAGCTGTTCTTCACCATTCTTCATCGATTTGTTAGCTTTAGAACACATTTGAAACCCGAAGACTCTCTTTGTCACCCTTGTGCTGAAACACTTCGGTTGACTGAAATATCCAAATTGGTTGACTGACTTTGACTTCAAATCTTGACTTTTAAACTACTGTTTCTACATAGACACTTGAAGAACTTATGGACACTTGTTAGCATAACCTTGATGCCAAAACATGCCAAAACAAGAATATGAGATTCTCATTATCAACACGGTAAACACATGCACATATACTATGAAAGTTTGACATCATTAAAGGCATTCATGAAGACTCATAACTGAGTCATAATTTGTCATCATCAAAACACAGGGACACAACAAGGAAGGCCCGGGGATGGATTCCCCATGTTTTCCCCTTTGTCCCGCGACGAATGGGGGTTTTGATTGGACTCCATGTGGAGTTCGGCATTTTTTCACGAAATCGACAGGAGACGGCCACAAGGGTGGCCTTCGCGTCCAGGGCTAGGCGGCCAAGGACCTGGCTACCTAGGTCTGCTGGGCGGCCATGGGTTGGGCTGCCCAGGGGTCCAAGCGGCCAGGGGTTAGGCCGTCCTGCCTTCTTTCTCGTTTATGAAGCCCGTGGTCTGGGCGGCCAGATAGGTGGCCGCCCAGGCTCCCCTGTTTGCCCAGGGTGGGAGGCCAGTAGGCTGGCATCCCATCCCTCTAGACGGCCATGAGGATGGCTGCCCAGTCTCCTTTAAGTCTGGGTCCTAGGCGGCCATCCCAATGGCCGCCTAGGCCATTGAGTGCCCAGGGGTGGGCGGCCATGGGGTTGGCCGCCCAACCCTATTGGGCGGCCAGAGGTCTGGCCACCCAGCTCTCTGGGCGGCCAGTGCTTTGGCCGCCCAACCTCCTTCACCCCAGGGGTGTTGCACTCCGTGGTTTGGTCTTCCGGGGTGTCCGTAGGAGGGGTGGCCTTGCAGAATGCGTGTCTGCGTGGCTCCGGTTGTTCTACTAGTTTTGGGTTATTAATGTGGGCCATCCCTATCTACTGGTGGAGTGTGCACAGTCATTCTTATGTCGGACTTCCCGTGTCGACTGTCCCCGCGAGAGTTCCGTGACCGCGTAGGGTATTCCTGCGTGAGAGCCGTGATCGCGACTAGGTATCCTCATAGATTTATGCGCCGAGGTACGTGTGTTCCCATCCTCCGCCTTAGATAGTTTCCCCGTTGACCAGCGGTGTTGTTCCGAGGTCTCCTGTGGTTCAGGCACGTGCGTACGCATGTCCTTAGGTTTTTCTGCGAGATCGCGGAGGGTTAGAGCCCTATTGTTTCCACTGCCTGGAGGGCTTGTCATGACTGGACCGGGCGAGAGAGCCTTGTGTGTATAACGCTCTTGTAGAGGCAAGATCGTCTGAGCGTGTGTACCTTGGTTGGGACAAGTGTACGTTGTTGACGGGTGCAGTGGCGTGTACCTCATGTCAGGTAGCTGGACACGGCCGTACCGTTGGGTGTAGAGGTGCAGATCCTAGCCAGTCCGAGGTTGTGGTGTGTGTGTGTGTGTAATGACGCAGAAACCTGGATATCGGAGACCCGATACCACTAGGACCATGAGTCGCCACCCAAGAGTTGATGAGGCTCTGAAGGGTCTGAAAGAGGAATGTGGGTGCGTAAAAATCTACAAATATGAGCATAATTTAATTGAATAACAACATTAAGTAGAAGCACATTACATTACCAAAGTGTTATAATTATACCTTAGTCCATAAGTACCAAGTACAAGTCCATAATTATACAAGAACAAAACAAGGATAACTATACGGGGCATACCTCGGTTCAGACCACGCTGGCTACTAGGACTGTCCGCCAAAACCACGAGGGATACCTGAAGACTGCTGCGCCTCATCTGAAAAATAAGGGATGAGTCTCATTTCATTGACTCAGTAGGGGTCCTGCAGATCCCTACCTCGTAGCTAAAAATTCAAGAGAAATGGGTGATCACAATAATTAATGCAATGGCATGCAACAATATCAATAATAGAA
Source organism: Amorphophallus konjac (assembly GCA_022559845.1). Lineage (NCBI taxonomy): Eukaryota > Viridiplantae > Streptophyta > Magnoliopsida > Alismatales > Araceae > Amorphophallus > Amorphophallus konjac. The sequence continues at coordinate 316,819,263 of CM040123.1, read as the reverse complement.
GCTGCACAATTAATATCAATAAAGGGGCAAGTAAATGAATACAACTAAAATATGAATGCCATATAAAACTCATGCCAATTAAAGCGTACAATTAAACACGGGAATATTTCATTCACCATTAGAGTCAAAGTTCCACAAACCAAGTGACAAGAGAAGTAAATGATGTGACACGACCCCTTGGACCTAAATTCGCAAGCAAAGAACAGGTTGGTGATTTCACTCAAGTGGACTCACCCGCGTAGTGCGCACCCGGGTCCGTAGGTGGATCGGCGATGGGGATGAGGGTCTGAGGTGGGACCTCACGGCTCCGGGGATTGGCTAGCCTAAGATTGAACCCCTAAGGGTCCTAGGATGCCCACTCTCGGGGGCGGCCAGCACGCCGAGGGCGTGGGATGTAATGTCTCTCTCACAACTCACCCGCGGTGGCACTCATTTTGATGAGGATACGGGACCGGGCACTCGCCTCACTGTCGACGAGCAACTTAGAAACAATACTAAGCTAAGCAGAGTTAAACCAGCAAGGAAAGGGGGGCCAGAAGCTCACCTGATCGGCGTGAATACACCGATCCTGGTCGGAGACGAGGGCGAGCGGGGAGGCGTGGGTACGCACCCGCACGCCACGTCGGTGTAGCTTTGACCTCCTACAGGGAGGGACTGTAAGCCGGCCAGGTGGGAAGGGGAGAGCTAAGCTAGAAACCAATTGCAAGGAGGCCGTCGGTTCTATCCACTCTCTGGAACAGTGGACATATAGTCGGTATTGATGCCTCTATGGACTCCTCTGAACTCCGTTCGTGACAAAACCAGTGGCAAAACCTCTGTGGTTGTCCCAGGATGATGTCAGAATTTTTGGGGATTTTCTTGTTGGCGACGATGCTCGGTGCAGAGGCGTGAACAGTGCCTCTGCTTTCTGGTTCTGACAGCTTCTGCACCACTGCAGCAGGAAGGCGAGGCCGCCACGGACGTTCCCGAGCTCTGATTCAGGCGTGGCCAGAGTCGTTGGATTCATGGTTGAGTCCTCTTCGATCAAAGACCCACGGGGATGCCGGAGGAGGTCGGAGCATATGAAGAGGACCCGAATAGTGCCGGGGTATCAGACTGGTTCTAGAAGAAACTGATCAGCGCGCCGGAGGGAGAAAATTTGGAACTCACAGCTTCAGATGCCGAACAGAGTGCCGCTTCTTGGTACTGGAAGGCGACTCGTCTTAGAAGATCTCATCCAAGCCCGGCCTCCAGATCTTCAAGAGAATGGCCATGGGAGCCTCTGCAAGTCACTTCAGGTTGACTGTCAGGAAGTTGATCCACAGTCCGGTGATGACGGCTTCCACGGGCAGCCACGAGCTCAAAACGGGACGAGACCACCACCGTTGCGAAGAGGGCCGGGAGACGCTTCCAACGGTACCTCTTGTGCATCCAGGGGCTTTGGGATGAAGTCGTGGCAGGCTCTGCAACCAATGGCTTCTCTGTTGCCTGCGAACTGGAATGAAAGGGTGGAGATATGTAATGGGGCAATGGGGTAGATGGGAGGGGAAAGGAGGTGGATGTGTGTGGGGGCAACCCCTGGCTGTGAGGGGGTCTGGGAGGGGGTGTTCCAAGGTGTGGGAGGGGGAGAATGGGGTCTGGAAGGTGGTGTTTGCAGTGGGTGAGAGAGGAGCTGCGAATTTGGGTTGGGAGGGAGAGAGGGAAGGAGAGGGGGCACAACCAAATGGGAGGGAGATTTGAATTTTGGCCTAGGGTGAATCTCCTTTAGCCTTGGGGAGGTGTTTTCCTTTGAGGGGACGATGAAGGAGTGATGGTGGGGACTATGGGGGCTTTTGGGGTGCGGGTTTGGTGGGGGATTTTGTTGGGGTGTGGGGGCCCTCATGGGGTTAGGTGGGGAGGTGGAGGCTTTGGACACTTGGGTTTTAGTGGTGATGTTTTGGTAGCGAAGTGTTGGGGTGATGGTTGAGAGGGGTTTGGTTGGGAATGGTGGGAATGGGGCCCAAAGGGTGGTCTTAGGTTGGCCCGGTGGGGATGGAGGAGTGGTAGTGCTCCTCGGGTAAGAAGGGGAACGTCGGGGAGTGTAGATCTTTCTAAGTTCACTTTTCATGTCTTCCCATGTGTCAATGGGCTCTTGCCTTCTAACCCTCCTTAAGCCCACTATATGTTCCCACTCTTCCTTGGCTCAAGGTGAAAGCCGACCCTTGGCAATGGTGATTCTCTCAGATCCATACACCCAAATCTGCTCAAAGTGTTTTTCCAAGGTAGCCTCCCACTTTAGGTAGGCACTAGGGCTAGATCCGTCAAAGCGAAGGTCATCATCTAGGATGATGTCCCAGAGTAGGGGGTCGGTATCACTCTTGACAAGGTCTGAATTGTACTGCATTTCCCAGAGAGGATTATACATGATGATGCAACGGGTGGACCAATGATGATTCTAATGTAATTGCGCCCTAGGACCAACTTGTAGAGACAAGTTGAGAACTAGCTCTGATACCAATTGATGTGAAACACCCTATAGAATGCAGCAACTAGATAAAGAACCTTTGGACTTATCCATAGCAAGCACAATTCGCATATTAGAGACTATCGTAGACGGCCGTTCACCAGTGCGCACGCTCAACCCAATGGTGACTCGATGATGCCTAGTCGAGGGTGGTGGGACTAGACCCTTGCTGGTAGAGGGCCAGCAAGGTTATGAATGTGTTTCCCCCCCAAAGATATGGAAGCCCGAATTGATGGGCTGACCGAGTGCCACAAGGAACTCGGATCACTCTCTTCCTCCACGGTGGTCACTCGAAAGCAAGGGTGCTTTTGGGACCGGGCGCTCTCTTACACTCCAGCGGAGCGTTGATGGATATTAAATGAACAAGCACTAAAATATGAGCAAGGGATGAGTGATTACTTGCCCGGTTTGAAGAAACTGGCCCCATGTCGGAGACGTGGGCGAGCGGGGAAGTGTGGTTTCCCCGTACACTGCGTCGGTGAAGCTTCTTCCTATTTAATTAATTACATGAACTACTCCTCACGCAGGAGGGTTGGACAAGGGGTGAGGAGATGTGGGGTTACAAACAAACACTACCTCCCGCAGGGAGAGGCTTTAAGCCGGCCAGGCAGGGTGGGGGATGCCGAAGTAGACTAAAACCCGCAGTTCTGCCCGCTCAGATTTGGCAAGACAGAGGGTTGCTGATGATGCCTCCACGGACCCGTCCGACTTCAGAAGTGGGCGAGACCAGCACCAAAACTTCCTGGGTTGGCCCAAGAAGACACCATAATTTTTTGGGAATTTATCGTGGTCGTCCGAGGCCGAGGAAGGGTCACGAGCCGGGCTCCTCGGTTTAGTTTCTGCCTGTTCCAGAATCGAAGGCACTGGAAGATGTCCTTGCTTCGAGCACCTTCGAGCTCCAAACGTGACACATCTTATATCAACACGACCGTGGGAGGGTCCTCTTCGAGCAGCAACCAGGGAGGCCACCAGAGGAGGTCGGCGCAGGGAGATAGGGCCCATAGAGTGGAGGTGGGTCAGTTCAGACCCTGACTGGACTGACCTGTGCACCCGGAGGAAATCCACTGGAACGGGGAGCTCCGAACTCCGAATGATGCTCCGCTTGCTGCGTTGGACAGAGGACTGGTAGTATATCGTCTCGGTCAAATGGTGCACCAATGGGAACAGGGATGTGGACGCAGGAGCTTCTGCACTGTGGTTCTGATTTCCACCCGGATGCTGGAAGCACAGTCTGATGAGAATGATCCTCCTGGACAGCTCTGAACTCGGATTGAGGTGGGATCACCTCGCCTACGAAGCTGACTTGAGGGGCTTTCCAGCAATATAAGATTTGCCACCAGGAGATGCTCGGTGAAGACGTGGCAGCCTCTGAAATTTCGTAGTATTCTGCTGCTGTAGGATCCAGACTGGTAGTGGGAAGTAGAGGGGAAGAATGGAGGGTGTAGGAGGAGCAAATGGTGGGAGATGGACCCAGGAGGCTTCTTGGTTGAGAGAGGGGCCAGGGGGGGGACGTCCCAGGGTGTGGGAGGGGGTGTAGGGGCTGCTGGGTTGAAGCTAGCAGGAGGGGAGGGGAGAGATGCGGCCAGAGGTGGAGGGTAGAGTGGGGGAGTGAGCAGATTAGCTAGCGGGGGGAGATGAGAGTTTGAAATTGGGATTAATGGTGGGGGGGTTAATGCTGGTCTTGGGGATGGGAAGAGGTGCCTTGGGAAGGTGGAGGGTTGCTTGGGGAGAGGTGTTCTACCTTGGGAGATGGAGGAGGTGCATGGAGAATGCCAAGGGTCACCTTGGAAGAGGGTGGGAATTGAATGGAGGATTTATGGTGATCTAGGGATATGAAGAGGTGGGTGAGGTGGCAAGTGGAGAGTGGAGGAGGTGGTGATGAGGTGGCAATGGGAGAGGAGAGAGAGGGGGTTCGAATTAGAGAGATAAGGGGGAGGAGAGAGAGAGAGGGGTTCGCCCCCTTTAGAGAGAGAAGGGAGGGAGGAGAGGGAGGGCTTCTCACCCAAGACTCTCAAGGCTTCACACCTATGGGCACACAATTTCTGGAATTCAAATTCTAATTCTTCATTCATTCATTAGTTTTCACAATGGGGTTGGGGTCCTATTTATAGGAGCCCAACATTCTACATGACCATAATACCCTTGACATTTACACTAAAGACCAAGCATGTCCAAGGTGGTTCAATGGGCCCAATTGATGGAGTAGAGGCCCATTTGACTCTAAACATAGGTAAATAACTTGCTAAACTAGGCACATGACTCAAATAAAAGGGAAATTACATGATAAGACTCACATAAGAAAATGAAAAATACATCATATGACTCGAAATAAAGTGGCGAATCAAGACTATACGCCATCGACGATCATCGGGTCCTGGAAAAGATGAAGTGACGGGAGATGTCCCCATCAGTAAACCACTAGAAGTAAGACCAGACTCGTCCACTGATGACTTACACTGCGCCTCGGGTGTCTCCCACTCGCCTAGAACGCGGCAACTGAGACACCGTAACCGTAACCAAAGACAAGGACTACTCAGGGTTACGCTCATCAGCGCGGCTCCAACGCCCCCGACCACGTGTGTACACACAAGCTCAATGTCTTGAGCCAGGCCTCTAGCTAGTTTCCCCCCCAGTCGGACACTAACTGTAAGGCAAGGGGGTCCACGAAAACTAGCCTAAAAATGGTACACCGAGACTGCCCCGCCACCTCTCCTAGGTGGGCCGACACTAAAGGTCGTCAGGCTATGACTAGTGGGTCAGTCACGGAGGAAAGAGAACCCAACTCAAATGGATCATTAACGTATGTTACAAAACGTCACAGCATGAGAAATTACCAAAGACACGACCCTAAACACACGGCTGAACGAACATGGCAAAAATCCAGGCTAGAGACAAGTGGCGGTCATGGGGATGACCGCTACTTGAAAGTGGCGGCCACCCCTGTGGCTGCTACTTGCCCATCGCCTTGCCTCAAGGGAAATGGTTTTTGTAGAGGCCGCCTTCCCTTCCAGAGGCTAGGTAGCGGCCTTATGAGGACCGCTACTTGTCCGGACGAACCGAAACATGCCCTATCAATTTTAATTTAAACCCCTCCCAAATTGATCGAATTGATGGGATTACATGAAAATCACCTGTTCCCTGTTGTCATACATCATTTCCACAACATTTGGACTTCGAAAACATAAGGAACAATGCTATATAGAAGATTAAACAACAAGGGTTTAAGGGATCATTTTCCACATGAAATTTTTGATCAAACTAACCATTTTCACATGCTTGTAACTACTCAAATCAGTAGGAAAACATGCAAGGGCAAGGTAGGATTCTATCCCCCTACTTGTAATCGCGAAACCAAGCCGTTCAAACGCGATTCCCTGCGCCAAAACCTCCCCTACACCGGAGGTGAAACGATCACCACACGAACCACCAATCCCTGATCTCACGAGCACTCTACCATCGCCCCAGGCTCCCTGGGGTCTCCTCCTCCAATCCGCCCGTGGCCGGGTGGAGCGGGACGCCGAGATAACAAGAGGTAAAGAGGGAGATGCGTGAGAAGAGAGAGGGGGAAACCGTGGGGTTTCTCCCCACCGTGGGAAAATTTGGGTTTTGATTAGTTTTTTTTGTTATAAAACCTTTGATTGTAAAAAGGCTTTGAAGAAACCAGAATTATGTTAATGCCCAATAATTAGCATGAATCAATATATAAATGGGTTATCTCATGCATAACTCACCTAAAAAGCCCACAAAACAACCAAATTCATGGGAATTTTTTGATCTATAAATCCGATACGAATCCGAACTTCAAGGGTCTTACAGTCCGTCCCTGCTAATAAAACTTTTATCCTCAAAATTTAAAGGAAACACTAGGAAGGAACATGAGAGACAAACATATTCAAACAATAGGGAAACTATTGGCGCATATCATCCTCACGTTCCCACGTAGCCTCATTACTAGAGTGGCGCTGCTGCACCACCTTCCCCAGAGGGATAACCTTGTTCCTCAGTCACTGTTTACGACAATCCCTTATACAGATCGGATACTCTGGCATGGACAGATCCGCTGCCACTTCAAGCCACACATAATCATTAAGAATCTACGACTCATCAGGCACATACTTCCTTAACATAGAAACATGAAACACATCGTGGATTGCTCCCATCGCTGGTGGCAACTGGAGACGATAATCCACTTGGCCCACATGCTCTAAGATTGGAAATGGACCAATATACCGGAGACTGAGCTTTCCACGCTTACCAAACCTCTTCACGCCCTTCATCGGAGATACTCTCACAAGTACAAAATCTCCTGGCGCAAATCGTAAAGGCCTTCTACGCCGATCAGCACAACTTTTCTGTCGACTTTGAGCTGCCAACAATCTCTGCCTGATCAGATGAACCACCTCAACACAATGCTGCACCAAATCCGGTCTTGTCAAAAGCCGCTCACCAACCTCAAACCAGTCTAACGGCGTGCGACAAGGCCGACCATACAAGGCTTCATACGTTGCCATACCAATGCTGGAATGATAGCTATTATTATAAGCAAATTCTACCAATGGCAAATGCTGGCTCCACGAACCCTGCCAATCCAGACAACACGATCTCAGCTTATCTTCTAATGTCTGAATAGTCCTTTCAGACTAGCCATAAGATTGAGGATGATACGCCGAACTAAATGCCAATTCTGTGCCCAGCACCTTTTGGAAACTCCGCCAAAAGCCAGATGTAAAGCGTGGGTCACGATCTAATACAATAGACATTGGAATTCCATGCAATGGCATAATTCTCTCAACATAAAGCCTGGCCAATCTCTGGACATTCCACTTTACCTTAATCAGCAACATTCTAGCTATCTTAGTCAGACGATCAACCAACAGCCAAATGCCATCATAGCCTTGTGGGGTTCGAGGTAAACCCACAACAAAATTAGTAGTCACGTGATCTCATTTCCACATCGGAATCTCCAAAGGCTGAAGCGTACCTCGGGTCTCTGATGCTTAGCTTTCACCTGCTGACATGTCAAGTATTTAGCCACGAAGTCTGTCACATCCTTTTCATACCTGGCCACCAGAATTGCCTTTTCATATTATTGTACATCTTCGTAGTTCTAGGGTGAATGGTATAGCGGGATCCATGTGCTTCACGCAATATAGCATTCCTCAAAGAATCTTTGGCGGGAACATAGATTCAACCTTTGAATCTCACCACTGCATCATCACATAACTCCACTTCTGGCATTGTCGCAATGCGAGACAACTCAGAATCTGCATGTTGTGCCTCCCTGATCTGCCGATAAATAGCTGGAGTCATCACCAGACTAGCAAGAACAACTGTCATTGGATCTCGGGGAATCTTCAATCTGAAAGTCTCACTTGGAATTTGCTCCCATAGCTTCCACTCTTGCATCATCAAGTGATTGATCTGCACCTTTCTGCTTAGTGCATTGGTCACTACATTCATTTTTCCAGGTTGATAAGACAGAGTAAAGTCATAGTCCTTCATATACTCCATCCACCTGCGCTGACGAAGGTTCAAATCCTTCTGGGAAAACACATATTTCAAGCTTTGATGATCAGTGAAAATCTCAAATTTCTCACCATATAAATAATGCCTCCAAATTTTCAATGCAAAAATCACCGCCGCCAGCTCCAAATCATGAGTGGGATAATTTTCTTCATGCTGCTTCAACTGCCGAGATGCATATGCCACAACTTTGCCATGCTGCATAAGCACTACACCGAAACCCACTCGAGAAGCATCCGTACACACAACGAATCCACCAGAGCTAGAAGGCAAGACAAGCACTGGAGAAGTCGTGAGTACCCTTTTCAAATCATTGAAGCTCTGTTCACATTCCTCGGACCACACAAATGGCACATTTTTTTCGAGTCAGTTTAGTCATTAGCGCGACAATTCATGTAAAATCCTGAATGAACCTCCTGTAATATCCAGCAAGACCCAAGAAGCTTCTAACTTCTGTCACATACCTTGGGCTTTGCCATTGAAGAACGGCCTCAATTTTGGCTGGGTCAACTGATTGAAGTCCCGCGTCAATGACACCCAAGAGGGGGGTGAATTGGGTGATTACCAATTTTAAGGAAAACTTTTGGCCTTTTATAAAATATGTGATACAAAGCTAGTTAAGAGATTCAAAGGTATTTGAACACAAGTTGGATTTATCAAACCTTATATGATAAGATATAGATTATGCAAGATGAACGAAGATAAATCCAGAACAACAATTTAAACTAACGTTTATGTAGAATGGAGATAGAGGAAATGGAGCAAACCACACAATATAAGCACAATGCACAGCGGTTTTTAAGGTGATTCGGATGCAACGACGTCAATCCTACGTCCACCCTCACCAAACCCGGTGAGGCTTCACTCGGGGATAAATCTTCAAACGGAGACAACGCTCCAACCACACACGCAGGACGACGCCTGCACACACACACGGGGACGCGCCCCAACCCACACACAGAGATAAGCTCCAACACACACACACACGGAGATGAACTCCAACACGATCCGACAACCGGATCAAAACCACACACACAAGGTCGAACGGATCTAAATAGACCCACACACACACAAACGCAGATCTAGGAAGATCCATGTACACACACGAATCAATTACAATACACACACAAACAACCACAGATCCAACACGATCCACACACACACGAGTTTGCAATTTATAAGAAACACAAATCTGAAACTATAAAGCACAAAACACAAACATGAATAAACCACAGTTTAGAAGGCTCCTGATTTGGCTTCCTTTTCGATGTATGCTGCTGATCTTGAATGTTGCCTTCACTCTTACTTGAATGACTTCAAGTGGATTGTGCAAACCTTGCTCTTTTCACCCTTGTACAACCTTCTTCTCAAATTCGTGCTTGCTTGATTCTTCTTCTCTTTCTTGGGCAATCTTCCTTTGAATCCTTGCTTCCTTACTTGCTTCTTTTCCTTGGAGGATGTTGGCTTCAGATCTACCTTGAATGGCTTGAAGTTGGATGAAGATTGTTGCTGCACGAGGTACTGTTCACGGAGCTACAGTACCCTCTTCTTCCTCCTTGGACAGCCTCCCCTTGGATCTCTTGGATAGATAGGGTTATGTCTCCAAATGAGATGTTATATAGCCCTTGAATGGTCTATGGACATCCCCCAGACCAGATCCACATTTTGTGGGTGATTTGGTGTCATTAGGATTAAAGAATTACAAGGAGAATGGCTCTTCTCGAAGTGAAAAAAGTCAACAATTGTGGGCAGCTCGGGGCTGGCAGTCGACAGCTACTGAAAAACCTGCGAACGGATGATCCCTGGGAATTCCGGTCGACTGCTACTGGGCTGGCGGTCGACTGCTACTGAAAGAGTTACAATCTGGGGGTTGCTGGCTGGGGCGGTCGACCGCCCCTGTGCTGGCGGTCGACCGCCAGCTGGGCAGACCCCGGGCTTTCCCGGGTTCAGTCCGTTAACCCGTTAGCTCAATCACTTAACTCCTTTAGCAGCCCGTTCTCATCTGTGTCATCGACCTTGACAGTCTCGAAGGTGTCAACTGCGTCTTTGAACTGCAAACACATGGATAGTTGATTAGAACTAAAACATCCATATGATAAATGCTTGAAGTTCATGCAAACCATTTGAGCATTTATCAAAATTTTTGTTCCGGGGGCTCCGCCCCCGGAAACCCCCGCAAGGGGCGCTGCCCCCTTGACCCCCGCGACCTGACCGGGCAGGTCGATCCCCGGGCGAGGGCGCACGATGGCCAGAACGGTTTCATGTTTAAAGAGCATGAATGAGGTGTATATATGAGATATATAGGGTGAGATCGATGCTGAGCATGAGATACACAAGGTAAGAGTCTCACCAACGGTTCTTGACAGTAAATGACATATACCACCTATTTTGGATTGTAGAACAGCAAGGTGCTTATCCACACGTTAGGTTCACCAGGTGACTGCCATGAGTTTAATCCTTCAAGCAAAATAGTCGGGGTTAAAACCATGCTTGCTCACATTAGAGAGGTTATGAAACCTCTTGCCTCTTGTAAAACCAATTCAATCAAGCAAGAATTAGACCATGTACCATTGTCATTTGCCATCTTAATCAAAAGTGAACATGAAGTTATCATCACTCAATCACACATTAAGTTTAGTTATCATCAAAACTAGAACTGAACAATTACAACAGTCATCAAAACCATAACTCAACACTGAGATCCCTTCACTAGAAATCACATGGCCCAGAAAATTAATTTCTTAAAGCCAGAACTCACACTTGCTAAATTTTGCATAAAGTTGGTGATCTCGCAGAGTCTACAATACAATTCTCAAATGTTGCTCATGCTCTCCTTCTGAAGCAGAATAGATCAAGATATTATCCACAAAGACCACTACAAACTAGTCCAATTATGGACGAAACACATGATGTATCAAATCCATGAATGCTGCTGGGGCATTGGTTAGCCCAAATGGCATAACCAAAAATTCGTAATGACCATGTCTCGTACTAAAGGCAGTCTTCTCCACATCAGATTCCCTGATCCGCAATTGATAATAGCCAGATCGGAGATCAATTTGGGAAAAGACACAAGCTGACTAAAGTTGGTCAAATAAATCATCGATCTTGGGCAGATGATACTTATTCTTGATAGTCACCTGATTCAATTGCATGCAATCAATACATAGTCTCAGACTTCCATCTTTCTTCTTCACAAATAACACAGGAGCACCCCACAGGGAAAAGCTAGAACGAATGTAGCCCTTCTCCAGCAATTCTTGCAACTATGCCCTCAATTCCTTCAACTCTACAGGAGCCATACGGTAAGGTGCTTTTGACAAAGGCGCCGTACCTGGAATTACTTTGATCACAAATTCAATCTCTCGCTGCGGAGGTAAGCCTGGCAACTCATCAAAGAAGACATCAGGAAATTCACAAACCACAGGAATATCATCTATCTCCTGCTGTGGTGCCTCAATAGAAACCACGGAAGCAAGGAATCCCTGACAACCAGCATCAAGTAGCTTATGGGCTCGAATAGTAGAAATAAGCAAGCGAGGAGAATGAGATCGAATACCTTGAAAATAAAATACTGCTCCCCTAGATGGCTGAAAATAAATCTTCTTGGTTTTGCAATCAACCACAACACCATAATCTTCTAGCCAATCCATGTCCAGAATAACATCATAATCCACCAGCTACAAAGCATACAATCTAGCAGGCATCTGCTGATTCCCAATTACCATAGGGGCCTTATCAAGACAAAAAGGAGTGAGCATGATCTCTCTAGTAGGCAATTCCACAATCAACTCACAAGATAACTATGAAGTCGGCTCCTCGATGCAAGCAACAAAATCTTCAGAAATGAATGAATGAGAAGCACTAGAGTCGAATAAAACATGTGTAGTATGGCCATAAATCATAACAGTACCTTCCACTAGATGTGATGCAACCACCTTAGTACGAGTCATATGCATAACCCTTCCTCGAGATTTCTTTCCGCCCGTCGTAGACTGCTGTGATGACACCTGTGCCTGTGGAAACTGCTGCAACTGTTGTGGTGGTGGAGGTCAGAACTGCTATGGCTGTGGAAACTAAACAGGCTGCTTAGGCCTCGTTGGACAATCACGCACCACATGTCCTACCGGATCACACCGAAAACAAACCACTAGCATCATACACTATCTACCCGGATGGCTCTCACCACATCTGGGACATGCTCTTTGCTGACCCCCTGCTGATCCCTGCCGCTGAGAAGGTGCAGGTTGCTACACACTGCTAGCCGAAGCTTGCCGGTCATATCGCTTCTTAGACTTCCTGAATATCTGCCTAAATTTTGACTTCAAGGAGGAAGAACCACTGACAGAAGGAACAAAAGATGGCACCCCTGGCACACTCGGCTGACCACTGGGCTGCTGCTGCTGTTCACTTTGCTGCATTGGCCCCGCTTGGGTCCGTCCTTGAGTTCTTGCCATATCCATCTCTAATGCTGCCGTTGCTTGATACGCCATGTCCAAATTTACCACTCTAGTCCCAATAAGAGGTTGCCTCAATTCTAGCCTCAAACCACGCATAAACTGCCGAGTCTTCAGCCCTTCATCTGCCATGATATGTGGAGCATATCGGCCCAATTCCACAAATTTAGTTCGATACCGTAAAACTGACATATCACCTTGGACCAACTCCATAAACTAGTACATCTTGTCTATTCTGAGATAAGCTAGACTTTATGTACATTCAAAAGAAGAGACAAACTCTCGCCAATCAATCAGTCGAAGAGGACGAGATTGGAATGTCATTTCCCACTTTGTAGTCCACCAAGCAAGTGTCGCCCCTTGCAACTGAAAAGTAGCCAACATCACCTTTTCATCATCAGCGCACTCCATGGAGTGGAAAACACGCTCAGTAGCATCGAGCCATGCCCTTGCCGCATCTGGATCAGGCAGCCCTTCAAACTGGGGTGGGTGGAACAAGAGAAACACCTTCAAAACTCGGCCACGACCACCTCGGGAAGACAAGCCTTCACCAACATCAGGATCAACATGGCCTTGGCCTCCGACATTCATTGGATGAGGCGATGAACCGCTCTCTTCTCCTTGAACATCCATGGGCATTCTGGCTTGGAAACGAGTCCTTCGCTTAGGCGCCATTAGTTCTAAAACATGAGAGAAAACACGCAAACAAAGGAAACATAAGTAATCACGGAAAATAACCTAAGCCAGCAATTAGTGGTACATATGGACTTGTTCTGGACTATTGTAATTTTAGGTCTTTATACATCACCACAAGACGAAGCTCTGATACCAACTGTAACGACCCAGAAACCCGGATATCGGAGACCCGATACCACTAGGACCCTGAGTCGCCACCCAAGAGCTGATGAGGCTCCGAAGGGTTGGAAAGAGGAATGTAGGTGTGTAAAAATCTACAATTACGAGCGTAATTTAATTGAATAACAACATTAAGCAGAAGCAAATTACATTACTAGAGTGTTATAATTATACCTTAGTCCAGAAGTACCAAGTACAAGTCCATAATTATACAAGAATAAAACAAGGACAACTACACGGGACATTCCTCAGTTCAGACCACGCTGGCTACTAGGACTGTCTACCAAAACCACGAGGGATACCCGAAGACTGCTGCGCCTCACCTGAAAAATAAGGGATGAGTCTCATTTCATTGACTTAGTAGGGGTCCCGCAGATCCCTACCTCGCAGCTAAAAACACAAGAGAAATAGGTGATCACAATAATTAATGCAATGGCATGCAACAATATCAATAATAGAAGCTGCACAATTAATATCAATAAAGGAGCAAGTAAATGAATACAACTAAAATATGAATGCCATACAAAACTCATGCCAATTAAAGCGTACAGTTAAACACAAGAATATTTCATTCACCATTAGAGTCAAAGTTCCACAAACCAAGTGACAAGAGAAGTAAACCACTAGAAGTAAGACCAGATGCGTCCACTAACAACTTACACTGCGCCTCGGGTGTCTGCTACTCGCCTAGAACGCGGAAACTGAGACACCGTAACTGTAACCAAAGACAAGGACTAGTCAGGGTCACGCTCGTCAACGCGGGTCCAACGCCCCCGACCACGTGTGCACACACAAGCTCAATGCCTTGAGCCATACCTCTAGCTAGTTTCCCCCCCAGTCGGACGCTAACTGCAAGGCAAGGGGGCCCACAGAAACTAGCCTAAAAATCGTACACCGGGACTGCCCGCCACCTCTCCACTAGTGAGTCAGTCACGGAGGAAAGAGAAGCCAACTCAAATGGATCATGAATGTATGTTACAAAACGTCACAGCATGAGAAAATACCAAAGGCACGACCTTATACACACGGCCGAACGAACACGGCAAAAATCCGTGCTGGAGATAAGTGGCGGTCCTCACTGGGCTGTCACTATCAAGTGGCGGTCATGGGGATGACCGCTACTTGAAAGTGGCGGCCACCCCTGTGGCCGCTACTTGCCCACCGCCTTGCCTCACGGGAAACAGTTTCTATGGAGGCCACCTTCCCTTCCAAAGGCTAGGTTACGGCCTTATGAGGACTGCTACCTATCCGGACGAATCGAAACATGCCTTATCAGTTTTAAACCCCTCCGAAATTGATCGAATCGATGGGATTACATGAAAATCACCTGTTACCTATTGTCATACATCATTTCCACAACATTTGGACTTCGAAAACATAAGGAACAGTGCTATATAGAAGATTAAACAACAAGGGTTTAAGGGATCATTTTCCACATGAAATTTTTGATCAAACTAACCATCTTCACATGCTTGTAACTACTCAAATCAGTAGAAAAACATGCAAGGGCAAGGTAGGATTCTATCCCCCTACTTGTAATCGTGAAACCAAGCCGTTCAAATGCGATTCCCTGCGCCAAAACCTCCCCCACGCCGGAGGGGAAACGATCACCACACGAACCACCAATCCCTGATCTCACGAGCACTCCATCGTCGCCCTAGGCTCGCCGGGGTCTCCTCCTCCAAGCCACCCATGGCCGGGTGGAGAGGGACACCGAGAGAACAAGAGGGAAAGAGGGAGATGCGTGAGAAGAGAGAGGGGGAAACCGTGGGGTTCCTCCCCACCGTGGGAAAAATTTGGGTTTGATTAGTTTTTTTTTTGTTATAAAACCTTTGATTATAAAAAGGCTTTGAAGAAACCAGAATTATGTTAATGCCCCATAATTAGCATGAATCAATATATACATGGGTTATCTCATGCATAACTCACCTAAAAAGCCCACAAAAATAACCAAATTCATGGGAATTTTTCGATCTATAAATCCGATACGAATTCAAACTTCACGAGTCTTATAGTGTGAGTGTCTCTTCTGCTCATCCCAAAACTTGGGTATGAGCAGTGTGCACGCATATGAGGCCTTCGAACAGTATAAGACGTCAGTGGACGCATCTGGCCATGTTGTGTTTACTCGAGTAGCGGACCCTATGCCGGTGAAGGTTGAGTTGCCGACAGCATTGTTGTGGCCCATCCGGCCGACAGGCTGGTGTCGCCCTGTGTCTTGGGCATGGTTATTTTGTTGGTTCCAACTCGGTGTCGAAGGGTTATGGTGTTCGGAGGTTCTCTGAGGGTGTTGGTTCAGCGTGCGGCCGTGTGGCCTTGTCAGTGGTTTCATCTGCGAGGGCAGACTATCCGATCGTGGGAGTCGGGGTACCGTAGAGGTCTTGCGTGTGTTTCCTCCGTTTACCGCCTTCTAGTTCTGGTCACCGTCGTTGTGTTGTACCAGTATTATTTTATTATCATTGCCACCGTTGTTCTTTACTTGTGGCTCCTACGCTGTTCCTGTTTACTTTTTTCATTGTGGTGGGGATCCGCGGGACCCCTACGGAGTCAATGAGATGAGACTCACCCCCTACTTTTTAGGTGCAGCGTCTCTCCTCGGAGTGGAGCATTCCAGTCGGAGGTTCGTTAGTTGCCAGCTCGCCAAGTTGTCGGGGTATGCCCCGAGGCAGTGTACATTCCTTTTCTTTGACTATACTTGTGGACTGGACTCTGTAGTTGTTTAATTGTTATAAAATGTAATTTAATTTCTGTCAGAACTATAGATTAATTTTGTTAATTTATATTTCCTACTTGTTTAGAGTTTCATTGCATAACCACACCATCCCTTTTTACCCTTCCGAGCTTTCCAGCTCTTAGGTGGCGGCGTAGGATCTGAATGGTATCGGGTTTGACTCACTATTTGGATCTTGGGTCGTGACACCAAACCCCACACCTAGCCCTCTCTCTCTCTCTCCTGCATGCGCCCCCCTAAACCCCCCCTTTAGGCGGGCTTGTACACCCCAACCCTCACACTCAAACCGTACTCTCTCTCTACCTTCCCCTCCTAAACCTACCCCTTAGGCGGGCCTGCCCCTCAACCCCTCAACCTTTACGTGGGAGCCTCACCACCCAGCCACCCCTTTGCCTATAAATCCCCCTGGAAGGCCAAGGGTCACATATATGTAGATACACTCAAATACACAGAGGCAAAGGCAGTCAAGGCACTTGGAGCACTTGGAGCATAATCGGATTGTTTGTTCGTGTTCGGCTTCTCATACGTCGAGGGTATGTCAAATCAACACCCCTCATATGGGGTTTAGCCAAAACAGACGAACATTCTACTCTACGTATGGAGCACTATGGTAAATGCGAGAATCCCGACCATTGGGTTCGCTTACGTATGGCGCGCCATGGTAACGACATCGACACCCTAACGCCAGGATCTCCAGTATTTCGGGTCCGATATCCGACCGCTCACTCCGAGCCGGTGACCGACTGTCCCGCCAGCTGTCCCGAGTTAATCGGACCTTAGCCCAGAAGTATCATCTCCGAGGCCCGGTCTCGGACATGCTGACACCCGACACACATATCTTTCCCAGTCTATGTCGGCGCCCCAGTATCCAGTCCAGCTTGTACCACTTTATAGCGTCTTTAGTTCCTTCAGGGACCCTATGTAAAATAGTGAAAAACCCGGATTATCGAGCAATGACCCGGGACTGATCTCTGAGACGAAATTGTCCCGTGGCTTGATTTATTGTGACAAGGCCTTTTAGCGCCTCTCTGTAATGCAGGCTATGGCTCACTATAGTGAAGTGTACTCGAAAAATTTTATCCTTCATTTTTCCTCAGCCCACTTTGGTGTCTTCGCCTTCCGGCTCCCACCAATGCTTGCTTGTCAGGTCGGTACCTGCCTGCACCTTGTCGAGCCAGAGTCTGTAGCCCCACTCCAGACCCTATTTTTTTTCTTAGTCCTATTGCCTTTTGCCCTGTTCACAAGATCCGACGGTCAAATTCAAGCTGTAGTGTATACTATGTCCTTTCTCTACTCTTTGGCTTCCAGGATTCCCAGCCCTCCTTCAGCAGAAAAACAAAGTAGTTCGGATTCAATCCGATGTAAAATAAACACCAGTTGCTTGAGGTCGGTGGGGAAGATGTCTTATACACAAATTCTCACAATCGCCTACACTCGTACCCGCAGAATCTCCCTCTCTCCATATGTAGCCCGACATTCCGAGCCCTGTCGGCACTTTCCCAGTTAAACTTTAGTTCCGTAGGTAATCGTCGAGAAAACAACTGGCACACCTGCATTCCATCTAACCGTTCTAGCCCCGGCACTCAGAACGATTAAACACACGTTACCCCATCTCATCGGGGTCGTCACATCATTCTTTGTGTTCTCAGACCCATATCCCCAGAATCCCCGTGTGCCAAGTCAACCCATTCTCAGCCTTCCGTAAAAGGCAAGTGTACATTACTGCCACGAGAAAAAAAAACAAAAGAAATCTCTCGCAAGCCAACACTAAGGCTCTCTCCGAGAGAGATTTCTTGTTCAGCCACAATAGATATTTATAGCTCTTTGTGATGATGGTTTTGTTAGATACATCTTGATGATCGTTTAGACTTATCCAGGTATTCGTTAGACACATCCTTGTATTCGTTAGAGAGCTTCCTGTTTCTATCTGTAGCGTGTAGCTATCTGTAGAGAGATCTTTTCTGTCTTGGAATTAAAGCACTCCTTTGAATGAAAAGACAGAGACAGATCCTTCCTAGGATAGCTTCTTTGACTTCGTACTTTCTCTTGAAGAATCAAGGAGAGATCTTCCTTATGTCGTTGTATCTGTAGTAGACTATTTTTCTGAGAGTGCTCCTTTTTCCTAGAGCTGTCACATTATAGAAGGCGTTTGTTTATTCTATGAAAAGATAAAGTTAATAATTGCTGCATAGAATACTCCCTTCTTTCTATTGAAGTCGACACGCATTTACCTACTATTGTGGCAGTAGCTTTCCAGTCTATTTCTTCCTGAAATAGAGTTAAAGATACTGACCTTACCAGGCCCTTGGTCAAGTATATTTCACATGAAAGGAAACAAAGTTTACATGTATGTTTTCATACTGCACAAGTAGCATTTAATATCTGAAACAACATAATACAATGTGTTTGAAATTTGAAGCTCAATGTGATAGTCACTTAACCATTGTCTTTGTTGATTAGGAAGTGAAATTTCTTGTACAATAATGACTAAGTTAATGTTAACATAAATATTGAACTGTAGCTATCATATTTGCCAGAACGTCTTGGTCTTTAGGATAACTGATGTTCCTTGTAACTTTAAAATAAATAGTCATTTGACTATTTTTATCTTTTATTTGACATAGTCGAAATAAGAGTGAAATTTGTGTAAGCGACTAAGTCATTTTTGACATAGTCTTGATTCTGCAGCTATCACAGATATTATCGAAAATAGCCTTTGAGATAGTTGATAGTTTATGAGACTATGTGACAGTTGAATTTAAATGCTAGATAGTTGAAGGCAAGGTTAGATAGCTGCTGCTACAGTTCGACTATATTCAGATAGACGATCATTTAGTTCAACTATTTTATCATTGGGATAACTGATATCTCATTGACTATGTTAATAGATAGGCATTTGAAGGTTGAGATAGTCGATTATCTATGCGCCTATGTTCACGAGATAGGCGAAGGGATGCATCTATGTTAAATTATTTCTAGCAGATAGGCGATGTTATGATAGGCGATGGAAGTGCGCCTATGTAACTCTTAACTGCGCCTAAGTCTGCGACTATGTCATTTTTAGCCACTGTTCCATTGACTATCTGAGCTGCGCGATAGGTGATGGAAGTGCGCCTATGTGACTTAAGATAGGCAGCTATGTGAAGATAGGCGACTAAGTTCAATGACTAAGTCAACTTAGCTTTTAAGTTCATCGACTATGTTAACTTCATTTTCTGCACCTATGTTAAGCTTTAGTGCGCCTATGTGAGTTCCTGCACCTATGTTTAAGTTTTAGTGCACCTATTTGACTTTTATAGTGCCTATGTTAACTCGTTTGCCTAAGTGAGTGCCTATGTGAACTTTACGTGCCTAAGTCTGCGACCATGTAGTGCACCTAAGTGAATTAACTTTGATTATTCTAGCGCTTATGTGTGTGCTTCTGTTACTAAATGAAACATAGCTGATTTATTTAGCACCTACGTGGACTTAGGCTAAGTTTGCAGCGCCTATGTGAATATTTGAGATTTTTGCGCCTACGTGAATAGTCTTGCGACTATATTACACCTAGAAGAATTTTAGGCATTCTTTCCCTATTACAGGGCTTTGTTCATGAAGACTTTTGTTACTTTTAGTGATTTTTGTTCGTATTTGAATTAACCCTGATGATTTGTTTTTCACAGAAGTTGACCTAAGGATTTGTTCTTATAAAACCAGGATTTAGTTATTACCAAGGTTTTGTTGTCATCAAGATTAGCCTTAAGGTTTTGTGATAATTAATCTTCAAGATTTACTATCAGAATTTACCCAAAGGTTTTGTTATCACCAAAATTAATATAAATAAGTGAATAACGAGATTTCAATTTAACACTCAATGATTTAACTTGAATATAAATTGTTAATCCATCAATCTCCCCCTTTTTGGTGATGAAAAAATCTTGAATGATCTTCTTGAAAGCTTGATGACTGAGTTCTTGAAATTATTATCACATGATACCAATATACGTTCTTAAAATTGATTTTCATGATATCACTATAAACATTTTGATTTCCACTGTGAATGTTTTTCAAGTGTGAATGTTTTTCAAGTGAATTAACCCTCCCACTATTTGTTAGTTTCAAGTAACTCTTCCCCTTTTATATATTTATATTTGCACTACTTTTTAAGCACCTTTTCTCCCCCTTTTTGTCAATTAACAAAAATGTAATAAGATAGAACAAGTGTAGAGCAAAAGAGTAGTACTGAATAAACTTGTATTGGAGACATAGTACATTATACATATTTTTACATTTGGTTGATGAACATGAAAGAGAAAAATATAGGAGAGTACACAGATCACTGCCATTTAGCATTTTCTTTTTTCTTTTGTACTATTTGGAAGAAGAAGGAATATCAGAGAGATCAGTTGGGGTGGTGGAGGATCGGCCCTAGCTGCTATTAGTTCTTGCTGATAGACTCCTAGCTACTATTAGTTCTTGCTGATAGACTTCTTCTCTGTTCATAAGTATGTCAAAGGTTATTGGAGGCATTCCCATTGTTACTCCTTCCTTGCTCACTTGAAGATAAACTTCATAGAATTTGGGGGCTCTGAAGACTTCATCGTAAAATTCTTTGTAGACTTCTCGCAGAGACCACTCTAGGAATGGAATTAGATCTATTTATGAGCAAGTCTTTCCTCCAGATCCATGCCATACAAGTACACATCTTTAGATATTCTCTTCCATTCTGTGACTGTATACTTGAAGCATTCACTTTTGACTTCCAAGATTTGTTCGTATGTGATAAGATTTTGCAGAATAAATGTGCGGAGAAGATGGTTGACTCCTTGAGTGCTCTGGCCTTGAAGCCGGAGAGCAATTTTTATTCTCAGCATTCAGACAAATAATGCTCTATAATGTTTAAACCTGGTGAAGTGACTTTGAAAGAGAGGGTATTTTTTAGCATCATCTTTGAGTGGAGGAAAAAACTAGAATCTGGGTATAAGATTAATTTCAGGATAGATAGACACAGAAGACCAAGACGGAGTTCTAAGTGCTCGTTTAGCTCTAACCTTGGTTCTTCTTCTAGAGACATGAATGCGATCATTTCTTCTAGATAGAGTATCCTGTAGGTCTCGTGCTACAAGAGGATGAATATCCTCTCTTTCTTCCTTGACATCAGGAATTTAGGCAGTGACCTGAGACGGTATAGGTTCTTGAGTAGGAGAAGGTGTAGAAGTACCTTCAGAGGGCTTGGTTCTCTTATAAATAGAGGAGACCCTGCGTTTCCTTCAGTAGGTGGTAATAGTAGGAGGAGTAGGTGCTACCTCTGGAATAAAGGAATGGGAAGTAGTGTGAACGATAATATCTGTGCAAATTGAAGGAATAAGAGGAGGGACTTGAGGAGAGGAAGGAGGTGGTATTTAAGGAGAGGTTGGCGGAGGAACAAGTGATGCAGTAGGAGGAGAAGAAGGAATTGTAGAAGGGACTGAAGAAGGAGGCTCAGAAGCATGAAACTGATCGGCTTGGTTTTGTTGAAAATGTGCATCTTCTTGAGGTGGTTGCATTAATAGCTACGCTGCAATCCCTTGTAATTGAGCCATCATAATTATGAGGAGGTTTTGATTGGACTTGACAATTTCCTTGAGCTCCTAGATTTATGCTCTTTGGCTCTAAATGCCCTCTTTAAAATGGAGCTTCAGTTCAATCAATTTTGCCTCTAAAGATATCTGACCAACTTTAAGTTGGTTCAGGACTGACTATTGTGCACCAGAGACAGACAAAAATTGATTTTTCATCATTACAACATCCTCATGATGGATTCGGAAATTCTTAGTAAGATTGCTTCTAACCTTATTCATTTTTTCTTCAAGCTGCCCATGAGAGTCTAAGACTTTCTTCTCAACATCTTGTACCACATCGCTGATATATTCATAGAAATGTTCAATATTGAATTTCATATCTACCAACTCATTATGGAGTTTCTCAAAGCTTTGATTTACTTCTGCAAGAATTGAGGAACCGGGAGTGGAAGAATGCGCTTCTGCAGAGGCCTTCTTTACAGACTCCTTCTGAGGAGCCGGAGGTGAGAGTTGCTCAATGTCAACCTCAGCCCATGGGGCTAGAAATTCCTCTTCATGAGTGGAGGTGAAGGAGAGGCATGAGCATCCATGGGCTCCCCCTTAACCTATGGTCTGACTTGAGGCTCCCCCTCAACTAGTGCTATTTCCTCAGTTTGAGGCTCTTCCTCAATCATTGGATCTGTAGCTGTTTCTTCTTCAGCCAATAGTTGAATGACAGTGCCAACATATGCACTGGCTACTGCAATTTCTTCTTGCGTGGGAGGCTCCCCAATCTCCCTTGTCTGACCTGCTGGCTGGGAAGGCTGACCTACTTCTTCTAACTCCTGGGTAGGCTTTGCTTCAGTTGATCTTGATTCTTTAGTCCTTACCCACTGTCCTCCTTCCTGAATGAAACCACATCTCTTTAGATTGTTGACATGGATAAAGATGTAGGGTCTGGACTTCTCCTTGCCAATATTGACATTGAAGTGTTTGAGAATTGTGGTAACCAGCGACCCATATGACAGCCAAAATAGTTTGTTTATGCTTCCAGTCTTGGCCTTCTTTCTTGTTTTCTTTGCTCCTTTTACCATGAACTCACAAATGATAGACACCATGCATGTTAATTTCTCATTTTTCAAAGAGGAAGGACAGAAGATTTGAATCTTCAATTGAATGAATGGAATGGCTCTCTGCCCTTAGAACCAAAATATGGGTAATAATCATATGAAGCATTCTTGCCTTCGCATCCATTTAGGTAACATCCACATTATTTTTGCTTATTGTCCTAAAGTTTTGCCCAATAATTGTGGACATGCTAAAATTGACGCCACTCTGAGTAAAATCTCATCTCTCACTATAATGCCCCAATTGACCCTCAAATCGACTTATTTGAGTGATTTTCTCTATTTTTCTTGATTATCATCTTTTTTTTCCTATTTTTTAGATTTTTCTCTATTTTTTCGAGGCCTTTTCAAATTAAAGTCTCTTCGAAAGGATGTCATTTAAATAGAGTCAGACCCCCCAGATGCCATTTAAAAATTCATGGCAAGGACCCCAAACACCATTCTCTAAAATCAAAAATTTCTTGGCATTTTCATTAATGCAGTGCCCTAGGCAACTACGTTCATCCAAGACACGGTCTGAGGAACGACTGCGTTCAGGTCGCGATCAGAAGGTGTGTGATATTTTTTCTTGTTTATTTTATTTATTTATTTCATTTTTTTTGTGTGCATGCGTGTCAATTATGAGGTGACAGTTTATTCGGACTCTAGAGACCGAAAGTGTAGTGCCCCCAGAATTTATTTGATAATTTTATGGCATTATTAGCAATTAAAGGGACTAATTTGAAGTTATAAATCAATATAAGGCCAAATGGTGTTAATCAATTAACCCAACTCACTTAATTAAAGTCTAAAGGGTTTTTAAACCAGGCCCATTAAGTTGGCCCATATTCTAGAAGGTATTTAAGCCTATTCTCGGATTTTTAAAGATAAACATCACTTAATAAGATAAGTTAATGGATAATTATCAAAAGAGTTTTAATTTATTTGAACTCTGTCCACGACGAATATAACGGTCTATAGCCCGACTGTCACATACTTGTAACGCGTGGGAGATAGACCGTTACACTATGTGTACTCTGTGAGTTGAAGAGTTTGAGGCATGTTGAGCTCTGGAAACAAGATATGTAACGGTCTATCGTGAGACCGTCACATATCTCTAACGCATGAGATGACGACCGTTACATACTGTTAGTTCCGTAAAAGAAAGAACAAGTAGAAATATCAGAATTTGATGATCTTATCCACTAAGGATCGACTTGGGAAGGCTTGTAATATTGCTAAGGACTCTTAGAGATTAGGATTTGATGAAATAATGACTCTAAACTCGATCTAATCCTCAAACCCTAGTCTAAACTCTATAAATAGGGCATAGTTCTGAACTGTGCGACCCTTACTTTTTGGGCGTAAGGAAGCAAGGTAAGGAGTCATTATCTCAGGTAAGTTCTTTAGAATAATTTGTTCACAATACTTTAGACTAACTCCCCTCCGAATTTCACATCTTTAGGTCAAGAGGTCGTGGAGTTAGAGCCCAAGGAAGTTGCTGAAAATGTCACAAGAGAAGGAGGAGATCTAGGGCAAGGTTCTCTACCAAATTCAGGAACTACCGTCTAAGTAAGAGGTAGGTTATCTCATGAACGGCAAAAACAACTTGATAGGACTAAGAGCCTCTGTGTTGATTGGATTTCATGCATGCTAGATCATCAATTTCATGTTTTATTGGTTCTATGCATATCATGCTTCCCTTAGCCCTAACTAAAGATTAAAGACTTGACTATCCATCTATTCATCAATACCCATGCATATAGACAACCTTTACTTTGTTAACATATCTAGAAACTCATGATGTTTTGATAAAAGACATGATGTGAGTTGATCTCTTAGCTTCTATAGTTGTTTCCTGTTAGCAGAGACTGTAACGCATCACAGAAGGACCGTCACTTCCATGTAACGGCCCCACGACAGACCGTTATACTCCCTGATTGGGTTTGGGTTTCACGGTTGATTATAACGCGCTTGGACAGACGCGTTACATTCATGTAACGGCTGGGTCCTGACCGCCACAATCACAGTGACGCCCCATCTCCAGACCGTTATACTCTGTGTTCTGTCAACCCCAAGACAGAATATAACCTGCCAATATTATTATTGTTAAAGCCTAGTTACCTAAGTTTTAACCTGATCATGTGATTTTAAGGTTATTTGATCATTCATGATAGATATTGCATGTTTTGTGGTCTCACTTTTATTGAGTTATGTTAATTTTTGAAGCCAAATTATATAGTTTTGTATTATAAAGAATGACTTTTTAACATTGTATTGACGGAGTTTTCATCATGATTTCACATTGATTATACATATCTCTCTCTGTCAATAGAGTCAATTCCATAAGTACATGGCACATATTCCGGTATGTTGTCATTAGTTCACACTTTGCACTATAGGAACACAATCTTGGACATGAGGACCTCTCTATTGGATATTCCTTCCAATGGACTAGGAAATCATTGTTTCAAGACCTCCGTAATTCTCCGCGAGCCTGGGATTCCCACTAGGACGCCGAGTTGGTTGTACCATTAAAGCCCAATAAATAGAATGCACCATCATGGTTTCTAATTCTTGAAATATAACGGCCTTGAACTGGACCGTCAGGCTCACGTAACATCCCAGTGCCAGACCGTCACATTCCTCTGAGTCTATTTTTATCTTTCTAGACTCTGATCATTTTAACGGCCCATTAGTGGCGCGTTACATAGTGTAACGGCCCAGTTAACGACCATTACATAGCTTGTTTATGTTAACTCAAGGTTTGACCAAGGGTTGGTATTCCAATGATTCTAGATAAACCTTGATGATCTAGAACTTGTCATATTGCTTAAATTGATCTAAATGAAATGGAAGTTAAGGAAAATACCGTTATGCTGTCGATTTATTTCTATGAACATGACATTGTTTAAAGTCTATTTCTTGACTCCTACATTCTTATGTTGAAGCATTCATTCATTGATTTTAGTTATCATGGAATTATTGGAAGTGCTATATTCTTGGCCATACTTTACTGTTATACTACGTGGAAGTAGCTTAATTTATAACTGAAGATGCGATCGAGCACTGATTGTGTTCAAGGTCTCTATGCTAGTCCCCTCGGCTGATTGCCGGAAACATACTATTTTATAAACCATGGGGTATGATGCTCTGGCGTCGCATTACGCTGGGAGTACTATTTCTATAAATAAGTGAAGATCCACGACACGACATGACATTCTTGCTTGATATTCCACAGAAATTCACCAAGCACTTGCTCATAAGCATAAGATGCTAAAGTGAGGAATATGTGGCTTGCTAGTACATTCTCGATATATTCTTGTTCATGAAAGGCCAATATCATGTTCTTGTCTTATTCTTACTAGTTCATTCTTGTTCTTATTCCATCTTAATGATAGTCTTGTTACTTTGATTTAATCGCATGATCATCGCATTGCATGATTTTACCTTATTTATTTAGAGCGAAAATGTTAATCACTTTAATAGTACTTTCATGTTGATGCGAAGATACCTACTGGGCAAGTGTGCTCATTACCTATTTCCAATCTTTTTCAGGAAATGAAAGTGAGTCGGGTTCGGATTCGGATTATTCAAGTAGCGGATTCGAGAGCGATTAAAGATGAGCGAAGACTTAGGAAGTCTATAATGTCTAGATTGAGTCAATGTAATTTTCCTATTTTTTGAGTCTAGTAGAATGAAAATCAAATTAGTGATTGTATCTTTGAATATTGAGCATTATGATATGAAGTTGAAGTTGATTAAATCTTGTGCAATTGTATTTACTTGTGTGATTGTCTCGCGCTCTGATTGATTCTTGCTTGCAAGAGGCTTACCATGCCGGCTGCTCGCGCTCCCCGAGCAAGTCTTCCGCTGTAATAAAGGCTCAGGGCGTGACAGAAAGGCTTAGAGTCGCTGATATGTGCGCGCCGTCTGACTGACCAGACGATAGTGGATATCGAGTCGGGACCCAAGACCCACCGCACCATAAAGGTCGCGACGTTAATTACATCACCTTAGAGGGAGAAAATCCTTGATTAATTGTCAGGAGAAAGGACCCGATGGCCTGAAATTTATATTAATGCCTGCATGAAAATGTAGAATACCTTTTTTTGTTATTTTGGGACGGAAATGAAATTTGTTCATAATGAGACCCTTCGATTCGGTAAGGAAGGAAACCTTACGCCGCTCATAAAATTTTCATCATGATCATCATCATCATCATCAGAGCCTTATCCCAATTATTTGGGGTCGGCTACATGAACTCTATTCTGCCAAAGATTTCTATCAAGTGCTATATTCATATTTAAAGCCAAGAAGCTAATGTCCTTCCTAATAACATCGCACCATCTCATTTTAGGCCTTCCCCAAGCTCTTTTACTAGCATCCACTAAGATTCAGTCACATCTTTTAACCAGCGCTGAGTTAGGGCGACGAAGCACATGACCAAACTACCTGAGTCTATTTTCTCTCATTTTACTATCAATTGAGACTATCCCTAAGTCCTTACGAATGCGCTCATTCTTAATCTTGTCACACATCCATCTCAACATCCTCATCTCTGCTACACACATTTTGTGAATGTGTTCCTTTCGTACTGCCCAACACTCGGTACCATATAACAAAGCAGGTCTCACAGTCGTTCTATAAAACTTCCCTTTGAGTTTCACAGGCATACGACGATCACAGAGGACTCCTAATGCGCTTCTCCATCTTAACCAGCCTGCCTTAATTCTATGTGTAACGTCGTCATAAATCTCCCCATTCTCTTGTATGATAGATCCTAAGTATCGAAAGCTACTACTCTTCGGAATGTTATGTTCATCAATTAGAACCATGTCTTCCTGTACCACTCTCCCATTACTAAAATTACAATGCATAAACTCTGACTTACTTCTACTAATTTTAAAACTTTTAGACTCCAAGGCAAGTCTCCAACGCTCTAACTTAGCATTTAAAGCATCAATACTCTCATCAATTAAGACAATATCATCTGCAAATAACATACACCAAGAGATATCCTCATGCAATTATTTTGTTACTTCATCCATAACTAAGGCAAAGAGATATAGACTTAGTGCAGAACCTTGATGCAAACCTATAGAAACTAGAAATTCACCAGTCTCTCCAACAATAGTTCGAACACTAGTAATAGCACCGTCATACATATCCTTAATCAAATCAACATATTCTTGAGAGATTCCTTTCTTTCTTAATATCCACCAAATCAATTCTCTCGGTACTCGATCATACGCCTTCTCTAAATCAAGAAAAAATATATACAAATATTTTCTCATCTCTCTATACTTCTCCATTAGCTGCCATAGTAAGAAAATAGCTTCTATAGTAGATCTATTTGGCATAAAACCAAACTGATTTTTCGATACAATAGTCATATATCGGAGGCATTTTTCGATTACTCTTTCTCAAAGTTTCATAGTATGACTCATAAGCTTAATTCCACGATAATTATTGTAACTTTGAATATCTCCTTTATTTTTATAGAAAGTGACTACAACACTTTTATTAAAAAGTTTAGTTAGCCATTGAATACCAATGTCTCCTAGGCCTTTCCATGCTTCAATAGGTATGCCATCTGGTCCTAAGACCTTGCCCACTTTCATTTTCCTTAAAGCATCCTCCACTTCTGACATCTTAATATGCCTGAAATATTGATATTTATCAAATATTATGGACTCTTGAGTACCTTCTAAAGAAGAATCCTTGACGCAATCTCTATTAAGTAACTTCAGAAAATAACTATGTCACCTCTCTTTAATCTCAAGATCTTTAGTTAAAATCCTTTGATCTTCACTTTTAATGCAACGAACATGATCTAAATATCTAGTTTTCTTTTCTCTTAATTTAACAAGTTTAAATAGGTCCTTTTCACCCTCTCGAGTTCTTAATTTATTATATAAATCTTCAAATGCCTTTGATTTAGCTTCACTAACTATTTTCTTAGCCTTCTTTTTAGCATTTTTATAAGCTTCTAGGGTTTGATTATTTTTGTTAGTTTGCCAAACTTTAAAGTACACCTTTTTTACTCTAATGGTATTTTGGATTTCCTCACTCCACCACCAAGTCTCTTTTTCTAAATTCTTTTTACCTTTAGATTCACCTAAGAGTTGTTTTGCTACACTCGTTATATAATTTGTAACATTATTCCACATTACATTAGTTTCTTATTCTAAATTCTAAATATTTTCCTTTAATAGATGATTTTTAAATGTTTCTAAACTTTTACCTTTTAAATTCCACCATTTAATCTTAAAATAATTATTTATAATGATCTCTTTTTTGAATATAGGGATAAAGACATCCATTACTAACAACCTACGTTGAGGGACTACACTCTCACCAGGAATAACTTTGCAATCTTTACATAAAACTCTATCGACATTCCTAATAAGAAAATAATCAATTTGACTTATATGTGTTGCACTCTTGTATGTTATTAAGTGATGTGACACAACCTAGGACTTAAACAAACAAGCACAATCGCAATCAAACGGACCGATGTTGACGACTGCTCACCCGTTGCTCACCAAGACCCGGGGTAACTTGGCAATGCCAAGGTGAGGTTGAGGGGTTGGGCCCTTGCTGGTAGAGGGTCAGCAAGGTCAAGATTTGAATCTCAAAGGTTGTGGATGCCCAATTCAATGGGGCCGACAAAGTGCCAAAGGCACCGGGTTACTCTCTCTTCCCACGGTGATCACTCAAAGCAACGAGGCTTGAGGATCGAGCTCTCACTCTCACGGACAGCAGAACTATGAAGTAATATTGAAAGAACAAGCATGAATTAGAGCAAGGTTATAGAGCACTTACTCGACCGGTTTGAAGAAACCGGTCCCGCTCAGAGACGAGGGCGAGCGGGGAAGCGTGGTTCCCCACACGCCGCGCCGGGGTAGCTTGACCTGATCAAACCAAATTACAACACTACACCTCTCGCAGGAGGGGGATCTTGGGGTGGGGGTTAATGGATTACAATCAAACTACCTCCACGCAGGGAGGGGCCTTCAGCCGGCCAAGCTGGGTGGGGAAAACTAGGGTTAAAACGATGATGAAGTGAAGATGTCGAATCTATCTTCTCTCGGCAATTGTGGATAGACAGTCGGTACTGTGGCTGCAGAACTTGATCAGAATTTTTTCGAGGGCGAGACCAGTGAGGAAATCTTCGTTACTGGAACTGGAGTGCCTCTGAATTTTTCCAAATTCTTATGGGGTCGCTGCTGGCCTGGGCAGGAGCTCGAACAGGGTCGCTGATTCCCGGACTGACAGCAACTGGTTACTAACAGCAGGAAGAAGAGGTTGCCCCGGCCGCTCCCGAACTCCAAATCAGGTGCTGCCAGAACCGTTGGAACCGTGGACGGGTCCTCTTTGCAGCAGAAGAAACGGGGATACCAAACGATGTCGGAGAAGAACAGTGAATCCAGAAGAGTGAGGGGAGGTCGGTGCAGACTGTGGGGAAGTAGAGTCGCACTGCCGAGAATAAAATTGATAACTTCTGCTAACGGATGCCGAACTGCATTCTGCTTCTTGATTCCGAAAGTAGACACGAAGGAGAAGAACTTTGTAGAAGAGCTCGTGGCCTGGTTCTTCCTGGGTTCGTCATGATGAAGTTTTTTCTCCGGCTCAGAACCTCTACAGGGGGTAGATCGGCTCAGTTACAGCAGGTTGCAGAGGATGTACCAGCAGCTCCCGAACTCGGAATCGAGCATCGTCAGAGTCGTTTGAATCGTGGACGAATCCTCTTCGCAGCAAATCTGACGGAGAGGCCAGACGATGCCGGAGAAGACCAGGGAACTCTGAACACTGTTGACTGGTCGGAGCAGACTGTGGGTAGCAGGACTGCGAAGCTGAGGGAGAAAATTGGTAACTCCTGCTACCGGATGCCAAACGAGGTTCTACTTTTTGATTCTGAAAGTAGACAGGGAGAGGTAGAACTTTGTAGAAGAACCCTTGGCCTGATTCCTCCGAGGTTTGGCGTGGTGAAGCTTCCTCTCCGACTCAGGACCTCTGCAGGGACACCTCTGCGCAGTCGGGGAAGAATGGACCTCCAAAGCAGCACGGATCTCCGATGGGAATGAAACCATGACCGTTGCGAAGAGGACAGACAGACACTTCCGTGGATGCCTCTTGAGCCTTCAGATTCTCTGGGATGTGGTCGGGGTCGCCTCTGCAAACTGCTACTCTTCTGCTGCCAGCGAACTGAAAACTGAAGGTTGAAGATGGTGGGGGGAAATGGGGTATATGGGAGGAGAAATGGGGGTGGTTGAGTGTGGGAGTGACCTCTGGTTGTAAGGGGGTCTTGGAGGGGGTGTTCTAAGGTGTGAGAGGGGGAGAATAAGGTCTGGAAGGGGGTCCAACAGATGGTGGGAGTGGGGGCTGCGAATTTGGTTGGAATAGAGAGAGGGAAAGGATATTTGAAAATAGGTTTAAGGGTGGGGTTAATTTTTGGTCTTGGGGGATGGGAAGAGGTGTGTGGGGAAGGTAATAGGTGCTTGGGGTAGTGGGAAGGGTGCTTGGGAAAGTGGGAGGGGTAGTTGGGGGTTGGATGGTGAGGAGAGGATTGGTAGTGGGGGTCTTGGGAAGGGGAGGAGTATTGATGAGGGTTGTGGGGAATGGGAAGAGGCTTAAATGGGGTAGGTGGGGAGTGGAGGTGGTTGGGAAGGGAGGA
The DNA here is from genome assembly GCA_022559845.1 of Amorphophallus konjac. Lineage (NCBI taxonomy): Eukaryota > Viridiplantae > Streptophyta > Magnoliopsida > Alismatales > Araceae > Amorphophallus > Amorphophallus konjac. The sequence goes on along the minus strand of CM040123.1, from coordinate 316,787,910 downwards.
GAGAGAAGAAAATTCGAATTTGGGTGTGGAGGAGAGAGAAAGTGGAGTGAAAAAGAGAGATTAAGAGAGGGATGGGTGGGATTATCTCCCTAAGGCTTCTCACCTCACTAATGGATTCACTCCACCATAAAAATAAAGATAGAACTCACAAAATGGTAATTTTTCATTGATTGATTCATTAAGTTGGAATGGGGGGGAATGGGGTCCTATATATAGGAAACCCACATTTCTACAAAAGTCCCTGACAATTGACTCAATGACAAATAACCGAGGGGGTAGGGGAGAGCCCTTGGGCCAAGCCCAATGAATTGTGCCCAATAGCTAACTAGACAACCTGATGACACTCAAACTTAGGGAAATGAACACAAGACCTAGGAACATGACTCAAATAAAAGGGAAAATACATCAAATGACTCAAATAAAAATTACATAGGACTCAAAATTAAATGACTAGAACATTCCGGATGCAACCGGGGCGAGGAGACGAGCTATGAACGTGGGCATGGGAGGTGATGTCTCCATCATACTCTCGGGGTGCGGAGAACTCGACTCCGTCGAGTAAGTGTCCTTCCCTCCTCGGAGGGTGTAGAAGTGGTACTTCCCTCAAGTCTTCCGAACGAGACCGATCTATCCACCTGCCGAGATAGCGCTCGTATACCTTGCTTCTGGTGGTAGTGACATGTTCATCCAATATTCGTTCAATGTGCTCACGCTGGGCTCTCTTGGCTGGTGGACTCTCCTCACGGGTGGGTGCTCTCTCAACAGAGGGAATAGACTCAATATCCTCACTAGGTACCACCGTGGGTCCCTTATATGGCACTAGGTCGGCGACATTGAATGTGGGACTTATTCCATACTCCTCAGGGAGATCTAACTCGTAGGCATTTACACCAATGCGCCTCAAGACCTGGAAGGGACCAGCCCCACGTGGCCTCAGTTTAGAGTTGGCTCCCGGGGAGAGCCTCTCCGTCCTTACCATCACAAAGTCACCCTCATGGAATTCTTGGTGACGCCGATGAGAGTTGGCCCGCCTCTTATAAGCCTCATTCTTTTTGCTTATGTGCTTGCAAAGACTTTCATGCAATTTTGTGAATGTTGACATTCTAGGGGTGATGGGTGGGCCTGGGCAACCAAAAGTAGACCAATCATGCTTTGATGCCAAGAAGACTTTGATGAATTTTGGAGGGCCGGAGCAACCATATGTGGACTTATCATGCAATGTTGTCATGTAGACTTTGGTGGGCCTAGGTGGGCCGGGGCACCCGTAGGTGAACCTATCATGCAAAGTGGTGATGAATGTAGGGGGACCTGGACATCCGTAGATGCTTTTGACATGCTTAAGACCCATGATAAATGAAGATGGACCAATACATCCGAATATGGGCCACTCATGCCTTCTACTTGACATGTGGGTGGTATGAATGAATGGACCCAACATAGTGTTCATGCCAAGTGGTGTGGTAGGCCTAGACACATGCATGTTTTTCCTAAGGGTGACTTCCATGTGTATAGGTGTGGGACAACCTTTGAACTCCCATTGGAAAGGATTGAATGGATCTAAGAATGTGGTCATCATGGGATGGAGCACAACCTCATTACCTAGGGAAATGTGGCCCAAGGTCATGGCTCCCAAGGTGTAACCCGGGTCATAGATGAGGTGGGTTTGGCCCAATATGGTGGGTGAGGGTAGGAAAGGGTGGGTGGTTGGTAAGATGGTTGGGTCATATGAGTCCCTTGACTCCCATTGGAATGGATCATATGGATCATAAAATGGGTTACCTAGGGGGAGGAACTCCATGTCCTCAAGATCCTTAAAGGTGCTAAGTCATCCTTCTCCTTTATAGTTGGGCCAATGTTCTTGACAAGTGAGTCGGCCATGAGTGGAGGGCTTGGCTTTCTACCCGAGATAAGAAGCTCTAAATCGAGGAGAAGGTTGGGCTCATCGGGTGTAGGGAGGAATAGAAGGAGGTCGCTAGTGTAGCAACCAATGGTGCAAACCGAGGTGATAGACCCTATGCATAGGTGTAGGAGGCTAAGGCTCCTAGGTTGTTCGACCATAGGGGTCAACATGCTAGTCATCTCTACTTGCCATGCTATGCCCTTGAGTAGGTCCTCTAAGGTCTCCACTTGATAGGATGCTTGGATTGTAGTGTGATAGGAGAAGAAGGGCACTATGGGAAGGTCTCGTTCTATGGGAGGGAAAACATGGGCCGGGGTCTCTCGAATTGGGCTCTCCTTTAGCCAACTAACAATGGGTTCTCCTAAGATGAGCTCCGCCTCAACTAGAGAGGGTGGTGTAAGGTAAAGACCATCGTGTGAGGTTCCTTCTTCAGCTTGGACTTGGGTTTCCTCCAAAGTGGGTGGTGGGTTTGGAGTGCTCACAACTATTGGATTGGGTATGAGTTCTGCTACCAAGGAGGTGAGAGAGTCTTTTGGGGTGATGAACATGGGTGGACTTGGGTTGGGCTTGGTCGGTGAAGTTCATGGGTGGTGAGTAGGCTAAGTAGGTGGCCATGATGATTGGGGGAATCAATGCAAGGGTCGGATTGATGATGACTCCAATGCAAGCATGCCCTAGGACTTGACTTGATAGAGACAAGTCAATGACTTGCTCTGATACCAATTGATGTGACACAACCTAGGACTTAAACAAACAAGCACAATCGCAATCAAACGGACCGATGTCGACGACTGCTTACCCGTTGCTCACCAAGACCCGGGGTAACTTGGCAATGCCAAGGTGAGGTTGAGGGGTTGAGCCCTTGCTTAAGCCATTGGAGTATGGACTCATTCATGGTTAGGGTGTGCGGCTCATGAGGACCCGAACTAGGAGAGGTGGGGGGGAGAGGAATGACTGCCGTGGCAGGGGAAGAGGAGGTTGAGGTTCGGAGGAAGGGGGGTTGGGTAGATGGCCAGACGGGTGGATGTGAGGGAGGGGAAATGCATGGCTGGGAAGGATCCACGGTGGTGCTGGGAAGGTGGAGGGGGGAAACGGTGAAACTGTAATAGTGGGAGAGGGAAGGGTTGGGGCCGCATCTCACGACCGGGTAGTTTGGGCTTCTCACCCATGGACTCATCTCCTTCTCGAAGAACACAAGGCTTCTCACCTTACGTAGGATAGTGGTTTCCAAAAATTTGATTCACTTTTAGTGATCACCGTGAGAGTGAGAGCTCGATCCTCAAGCCCCGTTACTTTGAGTGATCACCGTGGGAAGAGAGAGTAACCCGGTGCCTCTGGCACTTTGTCGGCCCCATTGAATTGGGCATCCACAACCTTTGGGATTCAAATCTTGGCCTTGCTGGCCCTCTACCAGCAAGGGTCCAACCCCTCAACCTCACCTTGGCATTGCCAAGTTACCCCGGGTCTTGGTGAGCAACGGGTGAGCAGTCGTCGACATCGGTCCGTTTGATTACGATTGTGCTTGTTTGTTTAAGTCCTAGGTTGTGTCACATCATTAAGTGTTCGTCCCTCTTCTTAAAGAAGGTATTTGTAATTGCTATATCATAGGCCATAGCAAAATCTAGAATAGTATAACCCATATCATTTCTATTGCCAAAATCAAGCCCTCCATGAATCCTCTCATAACCTCTATTATCTTTACCCACATGACCATTAAGATCCCCTCCAATAAAGATTCTCTTTTCACTAGGGATATTTTGGACCAAATTATCAATAGCCTCCCAAAATTACTTTTTAATACTCTCTTCTAATCCTACTTGAGGTGCATATGCACTAATTATATTCAAAATATCATCACCTAAGATAAGTTTAATTAACATCAATCTATCCTCCAATCTATTAACTTATACGACTCTATCTTTTAAGTTTTTATCTATTATTATTGTAACACCATTTCTAGAGTTATTATTACCCGTATATCAAATTTTATATCCATCAATATCTTTAGCTTTACGTCCTTTCCACCTAGTTTCTTGTAGGCAAGCTATGCTAACCCTCCTATCCTTCATTATCTTAACCAATTCTAAACCCTTACCCGTTAAAGTTCCTATATTCCAAGTAGCTAGACGGATCCTATGTTTTTGGACTAGCTTCTTTACCCATGAGCGTCCAACCCCACACGGGAACCCTTGACTATTTGACACCGTAATCGCTTAAGGGGAACACCCTAGCTAGCCATTGCTCACTTATCATTCCATCCGGGTTGCGATGTAACGCGTCGCTTCCGGGAGACGCCTTAACATTAGCACAAAATGTATTTAGATCAGAATTCATGTGGGAGATGTGACAATTTTTTTTACTGCTGGCTGTCAACCTAACGCAAACCCTCATCCTTTCTCATCCGGGATTGGGACCGACCATGGCAGAGTTAAAATTTTCATCATGATCATTATTATTATTATTATTATTTTATTTTTGGTTGTTTTGATCTTATTATGGTTTGCTATTTAGAGTTTATCATGATTTTTTTATTGTTTTGATGATTTATTATTTTTATTATATTCTTTGTAGGTCTGGTTTTGTTACATCATTATTTTTTATTGTTTTGATTATTTTTTTATTATTATATTTTTTGTTGTTTTGATTTTGTTACATCATTATCTTTATTGTTTTGATTTTATTACATTTTTTGTTCTGATATGATATTATTATTTTTTTGCTTTGGTTTTGTTATATTATTTTTTTGTTGATTTGACTTTTTTACATTTTTTTACTTTAATTTGATTATGTTCCTCTTATTTTTTTTGTTATGACTCGAGCGATGAAGAATCTAAATTTTGGCAACATCTCCCCCTGTCCCATAGTATGTTGGGGGGGATGTAGCGGGTGCTCGTCTACAGAAGACTGAGACGGTCCCTTAATTGTCCAGCTGTGCATGAAGTGACAGGACTTGGGCCCATATCGAATGTAGTACCCCCGAGGGCTACCCTACCAAGAGGTTCAGATCATTCGCGGGGCTTCTCGATCTTATCTACACAAATCTTTTGACCCACTATTGACGCTGTTGCATACACGTGTAGGTTCAAAGGCGAACCGGCGTAGCCCCGGGACATTGAGTCTGGGGTTAAGGAGCATCATAGAAAGCTCATTCGAACATCGATGCATGACTAATTTATGTTGAAAATGCAGCAAAGCCATGGGTAATCCCCTAGGCACATGTTTTCTGTGATCCGACGTGATTTAATGTTGGAAAAAGGAGGCAAAATCCAGCAAGAGTAGGTCCGACCCAAGGGGTTATCGGCCTCGAAGCGAGGTCAGGTCATGGCTATAGCGGGAAAAACCCGTAGGCACAAACCATGCTCGCGATTGGCCTTATTTATGTTGTAACGACCCAAGATCCGGATATCGGGAAGGCCCGATACCATTCGAATCATGGCCCGCCGCCCACGAGTCGGGAGGGCTCGGAAGGGCTAAAAGGAGTGTGGAGGCACAAAGAAATAGGAAATAATGTAGGACAAATCAATAATTAACAGAAATAAATAAACAACAGTAGAGTCCAGTCCAAAAGAAAGTACAATCTACAGAAAATAAAGACGTACCGAACGCTGAGTGAACACTCGGACCGGTGAGCTGGCAACTAAGAACTTCCGAACAACACCCTTGAACCTTCAGGAAGAACTGCCGCACCTGAAACACAGGGGTGAGCCTCCTGTCACTGGCTCAGTAGGGATCCCGCGGAACCCCAACTGAGAACAACGGCGGCACGGAAAGCAGTGACTACAGTAGCAGTAGGAACAATAAACATGGTGGCCGGTCAAAACACGGCACTACAGCTACTCCTACTGCGCCGGAAAGGAAAACCCCGCTCACACAAGCGGGAACCGGATTATACTAACGCCACTCACTGAGGTAAAACCCACGGCAACCTTGCCGTAGCGGCCTATCTCCCAGGACAAGGCCAACCTGGACACGCTGTCCAAGGCACAACCCCGACCACCTGGTCGCGGGAACCGCACCCACAAGACACAACCTCGGTAAAGCCACTAGCACCCTGGCCACTCCTCGTCTCACAGACGGAAAACATAACCCAGAAATAGGAGAGTCACGTCACACGTGACAGGAGTACTTGCCCACCAGAAGCAAGGCCGGATGCATCCGCTGATGACTTAGACCGTGCCTTAGGTGTCCCCCTCGACCCTTGGTGGAATGGGGACACCGTACAAGTAACCACAGAACAAGTGACTAGCTGGGGTCGCACTCGTCAGCGCGGGTCCAACCGCCCCTAACCACGTGTGCACACATAGACCGTGCGTCTCTGGTCTGACTCTCTGACGGGTTTTCCCCTCAGCCAGACTCTGGCTGGTAGACGTGGGGCCCGACGAAAACCAGTCTAAAACCGTCTCTTAGGGTAGCCTCGCAACCACTCCCTGGTGGGACCACTCACGTGTCGGACTGCTACGACTAGTGGGGAGTCAGTGATGTGATTACTCTTCAAGGAGAAACTCCGAGAAACACGCACGCACCCTGTGCGAAAGTCGAGAAGAACCAAGTGACGTCAAGCCACTGGACTCTGGACAATCCTCTAGACTCACTAAATTCAACGGTCCTTGAGTCACAAGACTCGGGGTCAAGACCGTTGTACCAAACGGCTCCACGCCGTCAATCTGGTCTAATCCCTAGATCTAAAATCATGGTAGCATAAATACCAAGGCAGCTCACGAGCCGCCGATACCATCCCCTCAAAAGGGAACTCAAGAGACCTCCAGCCCCAGGTTGGGTGACTGGACTTACAGTCCAAGGCCACACACATAACCCACACGGAAAGCACAGAAGTACGATTCTCATGGCAGCTCACAAGCCGCCACATCGATTTCCCATCCCAGGGAAAAGCGGGAAACCTTCAGCCCCGGGCTGGATGACTGGACTCGCAGTCCAAGGCCTTACACACGACCCACTCGAGAACCTTCTTTCGGAGAAACCCACGACATGCGGGGGAATCCCACCACACTCACACCGATGCACGGTGACTCAATCTAGCGTAACACGAAAGCTCAGAACACACACAGGGTCACCCGAACCCTCTAACTCTATGGGCACGTTAATCGAGGTGTCTGAGACACCCAAGAACACAGTCACCGTCCCCAGGGGGTGTCCGAGACACTCACGAGACCGAAGGTCGACCACTGGGTCACAACCGGGTCGACCGGGGGTCTACATAATACAACCGGAGCATAAGAGGGTCACCCAGACCCTTAAACCCACGGGAACACTAATCGAGGTGAAGCGATATCTCCGGACACCCAAAAACACAGCCACGGTCCTCACGGGGTGTCTAAGACACTCACGGGGTCCAAGGTCGGTCATTGGGTCTCAACCGGACCGACCGGAACCCAAAACGAGCCAAGACTCAGCATTTCGGTCGACCTGACCCCTGGGGTCGGTCGACCTAACAGGGTCGGTCAACCGGACCTATTCGGTTGGTCGACCGAACTGGGCAAAAATGCTTGGTTCGTCTGCGGCGGAGCGGTCGACCGAGCCGCCCATGGCGGTCGACCGGTTACGACAGGAAACCAATCGAGCTCAACCCTAGAGCCCGGTTCCGTGCCCCGTTCGATCCCGATCGAAGGGGGAAACATAGGGGACCATCCCCTAGGCCCAAAAACTCAAAAATGGGAGGAAGAAATGGAGGAAACGGCGCTCGATCCGACGAATCCGTCGCACGCCCTAAAAACATGATTTCCCCCCAAAAGCAATAAACCCACGCTCGGCTCACCACGAGCTACCAAACTCGCGAAAAAGGAAGTACCAGGGTTAAGGATCCATCTCCCTACCTCCACCGAAGATTTCACACGCCGTGGACGCCGTTCCACGAAGAAAAAGCCACGAAACCCCCGCCGGTTCACAACCACGCACCCGAGCCTCAACGCGCCACCATGCCTCGATCCTTGCCCCGTTCCCGCTCCACGCCCCCAGCACCTCGCCATCTCGACCTCCTCTGCTGCCGTCGGCCGCCCGGGGAAAGGGGGAGAGAAAGAGAAGTGAGAGAGAGTGAAAGAGAGAATGAGAGAAAAGAAAGGGGGTGGGGGTTTAAATAGAAAATGATTTGGGATTTTAAAATCCGGAAAATAGGGAGAAATACTCCCCGCGATCCTCGGAAGACGCATAACGCAGTGGTAACGTCCCGGAGTCGGAGAACGCAACGGTTCGCCCTCACGGGGTTCCGAAGGTCTGACAGACGAAAACACATGTAAACCGCTAAAGTTAATCCGGGACCCACAAAGGTACTCCGAAAATTCCAAAAAAATACCGGCATGCTCCTCGCAATGCCACGGACCCAAGGAAATCCACGGGCACACCACCAACGGGTCCGACAATCCGGTATAAGAAGTCTGAAGCTCACTCGGACACGATCCTCAACCCGCGAAAAGACGATCCGAAACCCACGGATCCTGATCCGATAAATATCCAAAAAATCCAGGGCATTACAGCCCTCCCCCCTTAAAGGAATTTCATCCTCGAAATTCTGGACAAGCGCCAAGACACAGGGGAAGAATGCCGTAACCAACTGACAATGTCGTCAGAGCCCCAGCACAGAAAAACCTCGATTCTTACCAAGCACCGATCCTGAGGGACACGGCCAGACCACAATCACACACAAACAACACCTCGCTCCGAACACCGCACACATCGATCATCAGAGCAGGCATACACCAAAGGGCACAGTCCGGCATCACCTCAGTCACAACAGAAACCATTCATGGCACCGCTGCCACCATCTCGCTCACGGAGGAGACACAATCCTCGTTACGAGAAACTACTACCGATCCATCCTATGGTCGGCGGACAATTCACACATCAGCTACACAACCAGTTGACCGGTCGCACACCCTTATCAAGGGAGCAACCAAAACGGAGCCTCCATCAGCTCACACAGCCATCTCAACAGACCGCAATCAGATCATCGGCTCAGCGCCAAGGATCACATCACACTTGGCAAGCTGAAAGCCAGACATATCATTGGGCCAACTCTACCAGAAGATAAACTTCGACAAAGCCCAGATCCCATCCAGAAGGCACATCACGAAAACGACCACCAAAGGTCTCACTGATACATGGCTCTCACCGTGTACGATGCACAACCAACAACATCTTCTGTCTGTGAAAAGACCATCCACTGGTCGCCAGATACACGTCAACGGGAAACCTTCTGCTGGCCCAACAGGCACGATTCAACTCACAACAGGCCATCCGCTGACTCACACACAGACAATTACCATACCCCGAGCCGAACACCTCTCGGGCACCGCATCCGATCTTGATGGTCGCGCCAACTCAACCCTCGCGGGGGAGCACAGCGAAACCAATGACAAGACTCAGGAGTCTTTGGTCATCACCTCACTCGACTCAGACTTATAGGGAATTTCTCCCAAGCTGGTCAGAGACCAGGGATAACCACTCAACGCCAACGTCCCATCAAGGACCTCCACGCACATGCATCACTCTTCCATCCTGTCTCATCGAATCCTATCTCAACTTATCCAAGTGGACACCTGCCAATCCTGATTCCGCCCTCACCACAGAGCCACGGGACACCACCGGAACAATTCATGGCACACGTCTCTAGGGGAGGAAAGTGCCATCCAATCTTACGGTAACCTGGTCGACAACGCCGCGACCAATGCACACGGGTCCCCAAACAATACACCTCTCACCATGGTCTACCACGAGACTAGCCTTACCAATCACTCGTAGCTACCAACTGGAACCCATAATCTATCAGAGATCACTTCTCCAAAACACGATCTCATCCGTGAACACGACTGGCAACACAAGCCGGGCACCAAGCCACCGACTCTGGCCAACACGTCCTCGAACTTCGTCAGATGACATCCTCAACAACCCCATCCGGGTCTAATACCGACGCCTGACACGGATTCCATCTCATGAACAGGGCATTCATGTGGCATACTTGCCACACATTTCCCCAACACTCCATCCTGCCAGTGCCAAAAATCACAATACCTCAAGCAACGGCATGACAACAACACGTTTCGCATAGAGGAACCAATCCTCCAATGCTCAACGCAACCTCGAGAAATCTGCCCGTAGCAACCAACGCTACGATCCTGAACCTGTGAGTTATGAGCCCACCAGGCTTCCGCTGCGCTACTCTGATCTGCACGCACAGCCAACACAGACAGCTCAGGATCCGCCATCCCGACAATCCACAACTCAGCTGGCTCTGATCCACCACGCATAAGAAAATCACAACACCAGCCGCAAATTCTAAAGAACACCGCCCAGTCGGCACTTGTCCTTCCGGAATAATGCCAACACCCTTACACGCCAGGGAAATGGGCACAACTTCTCACAGGCAACCACCTTGCCAACACACAGGACACATCTCGCGCGGACTTCATGGCACACACCAGGAGGCCAACCAATCGGGACACATAATGCAAGATGATGAACCTTAGCCAGACACAATCTCTCCAACCAAAGGAGGAACCAACACACCTCCGACCAACAGAAAAACCTCCACGCTCGACCTGACCTCGAATCTTGCGCACGCTGGGAACAACACCTTCCAGCACCAAGTAAACCATTACCACGTCAGGTCAGCGCCTCCGACACACTCGACGAGTGCCACGTCGGACCACGATCACAGCATCTCTCGATGCACCACCATCGTAATTCCTCGAACTGCAACACACCATGCCAAGAGCCGCAATCACGAGCCATAATCGACAACCGTCAACGCTCATCCTCGAGTCCCAAAACCACCGCGGACCCTTCACAACTCAAACCAAATTCAGGCGAGCACAACCCATTCGCACACAAGAGCACATGAACAAGAACTCACTGGGACAACTCAGCCCAATCCTGCCTCAAAATCCGTAAAACAATCAGGACCGACACGTCATTCCTGACGCCACAGAGCACGATGAGAACATCAGGCTTGAAAATTAGCAACTCACCGAGAAAATCCTCCGCTCACCTGAGCGCACCTCTCGACCAGAGCACCGCAGCAACGCACCTGCCTGTAACCTCTGCCTAATGCAGGACAACCGGGGCCACAACTGATGAGGGAGAAAGCTCTCGACCTCGATCCTCAAACCCCATGCTGACATTTCGACAAAAGCTGCAACTGCCTTCACAACGCCAACGCCGCACACTGAAGCTCTCGAGCGAGAAACCAGGCAGAAAACAAACACAAATCCCTATGCCAGTTGTCTACTGTACTGGACCTTATGGACTCTGATAACTGTAATATCTCGAATTCCTATGTACGTCCACAACCACTGCTCTCATACCAACTGTAACAACCTAAGATCCAGATACCGGGAAGGCCCGATACCATTCGAATCCTGGTCCGCCGCCCACGAGCCGGGAGGGCTCGGAAGGGCTAAAAGGAGTGTGGAGGCACAAAGAAATAGGAAATAATGCAGGACAAATCAACAATTAATAGAAATAAATAAACAACAGCAGAGTCCAGTCCAAAAAAAGTATAGTCTACAGAAAATAAAGATGTACCGAACGCTGAGTGAACACTCGGACCGGCGAGCTGGCAACTAAGAACCTCCGAACAGCACCTTCGAACCTCGAGGAAGAACCGCCGCACCTGAAATGCAGGGGTGAGCCTCCTGTCACTGGCTCAGTAGGGATCCCGCAGAACCCCAACTGAGAACAACGGCGGCACGGAAAGCAGTGACTATAGTAGCAGCAGGAACAGTAAACACGGTGGCCGGTCAAAACATGGCACTACAGCTACTCCTACTGCGCCAGAAAGGAAAACCCTGCTCACACAAGCGGGAACCGGACTATACTAACGCCACTCACCGAGGTAAAACCCACGGCAACCCTGCCGTTGCGGCCTGTCTCCCAGGATAAGGCCAACCTGAACACGCTGTCGAAGGCGCAACCCCGACCACCTGGTCGCGGGAACCGCACCCACAAGACACAACCTCAGTATAGCCACTAGCACCCTGGCCACTAACTCGGAAACACTGGTCGGTCCAGAAAACCTCGTCTCGCATACGGGAAATGGAACCAGGAAACAGGAGAGTCACGTCGCACGTGACAGGAGTACTTGCCCACTAGAAGCAAGGCCGGATGTGTCCACTGACGACTTAGACCGCACCTTAGGTGTCCCCCTCGACCCCTGGTGGAACGAGGACACTGTACAAGTAACCACATAACAAGTGACTAACTGGGGTCACGCTCGTCAACGCGGGTCCAACTGCCCCTAACCACGTGTGCACACACATACCGTGCGTCTCTGGTCTGGCCCTCTAACTGGTTTTCCCGTCAGTCGGACTTTGGCTCCTAGACGTGGGGACCAATGAAAACCAGTCTAAAACTATCTCTCAGGGTAGCCTCGCCACCACTCCCTGGTGGGACCACTCACGTGTCGGAAGGCTATGACTAGTGGGGAGTCACTGATGTGACCACTCTCTAAGGAGAAACTCTGAGAAACACGCATGCACCTTGTGCGAAAGTCGAGAAGAACCATGTGGCCCCGAGCCACTGGACTCTGGACAGTCCTCTAGACTCATGAAATTCAACGGTCCTTGAGTCACAAGACTCGGGGTCACGACCATTGTACCGAACGGCTCCACGCCGTCAATCTGGTCTAATCCCTAGGTCTAAAATCATGGTAGCACAAATACCGAGACAGCTCACGAGCCGCCGAAACCATCCCCTCAAAAGGGAACTCAAGAGACCTCCAGTCCCAAGCTGGGTGACTGGACTTACAGTCCAAGGCCACACATATGGCCCACACGGAAAGCACAGAAGCACGATTCCCAAGGTAGCTCACAAGCCACCATGTCGATTTCCCATCCCAGGGAAAAGCGAGAAACCTCCAGCCCCGGGCTGGATGACTGGACTCGTAGTCCAAGGCCTTACACACGGCCCACTCGAGAGCCTTCTTCCGGAGAAACACAAGACATGCGGGGGAATCCCACCGCACTCACACCGATGCATGGTGAGTCAATCTAGCGTAACACGAAAGCCCGTAATACATGCAGGGTCACCCGAACCCTCTAACTCTATGGGCACGCTAATCGAGGTAATAATGTACCTCCAGACACCCAAAAACACAGTCACCGTTCCCACGGGGTGTCCGGGACACTCACGAGACCGAAGGTCGACCATTGGGTCGCAACCGGGTCGACCGGTTTTTCAAAACCCAACCGGAGCATAAGAGGGTCATCCGGACCCTTAAACCCACAGGAACACTAATCGAGGTGAAGCGATACCTCCGGACACCCAAAAATATGGTCACGGTCCTCATGGGGTGTCCGAGACACTCACGGGGTCCAAGGTCGGTCATTGGGTCTCAATCGGACTGACCGGAACCCAAAACAAGCCAAGACTCAGCATTTCGGTCGACCTGACCCCTGGGGTCGGTCGACCTAACAGGGTCTGTCAACCGAATTGGGTGAAAATGCCCGATTCGTTCGCTCCCGAGCGGTCGACCGAGTCGCCCGTGGCGGTCGACCGGTTACGGCGGGAAATCGGTCCGAGCTCAACCCTAGAGCCCGGTTCCACGCCCCGTTCAATCCCGATCGAAGGGGGAAACATAGGGGACCATCCCCTAGGCCCAAAAACTCAAAAATGGGAGGAAGAAACGGAGGAAACAGTGCTCGATCCGACGAATCCGTCGCAAGCCCTAAAAACATGATTTTTCTCCCAAAAAGCAATAAACCCACGCTCGGCTCACCATGAGCTACCAAACTCGCGAAAAGGAAGTACCGGGGTTAAGGATCCATCTCCCTACCTCCACCGAAGATTTCACGCGCCGTGGACGCCGTTCCACGAAGAAAATGCCACGAAACCCCCGCTGGTTCACAACCACGCACCCGAGCCTCAACGTGCCACCACGCCTCGATCCTTGCCCCGTTCCCGCTCCACGCCCCCAGCACCTCGCCCTCCTCTGTCGCCGTCGGCCGCCCAGGGAGAGGGGGAGAGAAAGAGAAGTGAGAGAGAGTGAAAGAGAGAATGAGAGAAAAGAGAGGGGGTGGGGGTTTAAATAGAAAATGATTTGGGATTTTAAAATCCAGAAAATATGAAAAATAGGGAGAAATACTCCCCACGATCCTCGGAAGACGCACAACGCAGTGGTAACGTCTCGGAGTCGGAGAACGCAACGGTTCACCCTACATGGGGTTCGAAGGTCCGACAGACGAAAACACACGTAAATCGCTAAACTCAATTCGGGAGCCACAAAGGCGCTCCGAAAATTCCTGAAAAATACCGCAGGCTCCTCGCAATGCCACGAACCCAAGGAAATCCACGGGCACACCACCAACGGGTCCGAAAATCCGGTATAAGAAGTCCGATGCTCACTCGGAAACGATCCTCAACCCGCGAAAAGATGATCCGAAACCCACGGATCCTGATCCGATAAATATCCGAAAAATACGGGGCATTACATATGTTTCCTTTATTCATGACTCAAGGGCACCGGATCTGGCTAAACGCCTGCAAAGGGGTAATTTCAGGGGTTTTAGTTAGGACAATACATCAGACAACGAGGCCCAATGGTCGACAATCGCATGAGCGGCGGAAAAAACCCGTTTCGGGCCGTGGCATCGCACCCGGAATGAAATTAACAAAATTTAGCCCTTAGTGGTCCTGTGGACGCGTAAAATTTCACGTCTGTAAAATCCCCTGCTCCACATCGAAAGATGAAACTGGGAAAGAAGACTGCGGAGAAACCTAGTGTCCCAACTCCGAAGAATTTCACCGCCCGGTAACACCTCACACTTGCCCGGACCCATTAAATGACAAGGGGATTAAGATGCCCCTGAACTTACACACTGCCATGCTTCACCTTCGGGTCTTCGGCAGCGAAGAATACATCGGTAGGCTCGAGATTCCCGAGTCCCTGAAAAAGATCAACAACTGCGAACAACGGATTGGGCACCGTCAACTTACACTTAGACAAGCGAATTAAATCTTGTGTTAGAAAGGGGAACGATTCTGGACTTGAAGGCCTCGAAGAATAAGAGGCCAAGTGATCCAGTGGCATTTTTTCCCCTGATGATCTGGTGGCATTGCCCCCATTTGTTGAATTGGTAGCACCCCTACGCTGCACTGATCCGGTGGCGCCCCCGTGCGATGCACTGATCCAGTGGCATCCACCCGTGGGTCATCCGGTGGCCCACTAACGCTCTTGATCCGGTGGCTCGCCCAGCGGCTTGATCCTGTGGCGCCAACCCCCCCGCAGGATGATTCGGTGGCACCGCCCCCCGGCTGATCTGGTGGCGTCAACACAGCCTGATCTGGTGGGCACTTCACACAGGCAGATCCGGTGGCACCGCCCCCCCGTTTGCTTGATCCGGTGGCGTTCTCCCTGGCGGATCCGGTGGCGTCCCCTCTTCTCCATCCGGTGGCCCTGCAAGCCCAATGAACCGGTGGCCTATTTCCCCTTCCTCACCCGGTGACTCTAGCCCAGCGGACCACCTCATCCGGTGGCCGGTTTTAGCATGTTGTCCGGTGGCCCAGTTTAGCATGTTGTCAGGTGGCTCCGGCACCAATTATATGAAAGAAGCAAACTCCGCTTTTCACAAGAGCAACGGGCATTAGCTTTGCCCAATGGTCCACACCCTGGCGCACAATGGCCTTGGATCGAACTATCACAATCTAGGCAACCTCCTACGGTGTCCTCATCTGGCTACCAACCCCCTGCAGACTCCATATCTAGAAACTGGGCGGCAGATACGATAGAGAGAAAAGACGATAGTAGGAAGCTTCGAAGACGCTCCTTTGACCTTCCCCTTACCGCCAACGTGGTCGTCGCAGGTGGAGTCACGAGGGAGCTTACAGGGAGGGGGGCTGGAAGAGAGAAGAACGAATGGATAGGGGGCATTCCGAAGAGAGCAAGGAAGCAAGAAGGGAGCGTTGCTACCTGTGTGAAGGGAGAAGAGGAAACCAGAAGAAATAGAGAGTAAGCAAGAGGGAGAGGGAAGAGAGAGCTTGTCTGTGTGTAGCGGGAGAAGGCAGGGGGAGAGGAGCCTTTGCTCTTCTCCTCCCCCGTTCTTTCCCTTAGGCCTTGAGCTTTATCCCCCATCTCTTCCTTTCTTCGTTTGTATACTTTGGTCCTCCCCGTTGGCCTTGTGGCCTAGATGCTTCTAACCTATCTTTGCATTTGGAATGAACGAAGGAACTCCTTTTCTTCACTCGTGTATTTGCATTGTGTCCAATCATTTTTCACTATTCTCTTGCATTTCGTAGGATTTGTTGAGGGTTGGCATAGGGGCCTACTCAATATAATGAGTCAGGCTTAAAGCCAGTGTCCTAAATTTTATACTCTCGAAGGTTTGCCTCTGCTCAGCCATTCTCATATCCCCTGGTTCCTTTGTACTCCTTAGAGGAAATGGCTTTTGTGCTTCGTTTATCTTATTACATTCCTCCCTTCACCGGGGGAGGCTTATGTAGTGACATGGCTCAGGGCCTACCCAATGCAATGAGTAGCGCTCTGAGATCAACCCATTAGGGAGAGCTCCCCCTCAGTTTGTCTTGCTGCTACTCCTCCTTGCCTTGTTGAGGTCTGGGCCTTCCTTGCTTTAGAAACTTTCCCTTATTTTGTGAAGGAGGTTCCCCTGTTCATGTTAAACCCTTTGGTAGTTTCAACTGGTGACTCTGTAGCATCCTGCATTTTTATTATAATAATTCCATATAAGTTAATTATTTATTGGCTCAACTTCTAATGAAATTATTAAAAATTTAGAAAAATATGTATCTAGTGTAAAATTGAATTTGTAATAACTTTGTCTTCAGGTAAGAGCCCAAAATAAAATTCGTGAAGACCCAATTTCATGTTTTAGTTGTTTTTCATGGGTTAGAAGACCAAGTTTAACCATCACAATTTGGGTCCAATTTAAGCCCATTTGTGCCCCAATTCGAGCCAAACCCTAGCCCATTGATGGGTCCTTGTTTTCTCTTCGAAAACCCTAAGTCTAGATGCTTCTACTGGCGGCGGCGGCGGTGGATTAGAACCCCATCCGAGATTTTCACCAGAGTTTCTTCATTGGACTCTTCAACCAAATTCGATCGCAAGGAGTCCCTATAGGTCCTATTTATTGAGGGCTTTCGACGCTCTAGAACCCTATTTGCACCAGCGGCGGGTGGCGTAGCTGATCGTGACCGGACGGGAGAGAATTTGGGCATTCTAGGAGCGGTACCTAGGGTTCCGGTGACCCTTCCTTTTCGTCTTTCTTTTCTTCAAGCTAAGGTAGGTGTCTCTCAGGCCAAACGAAAATCTAATGATACCATCTTGTCCGTCTTCCTGAGCCCTTTCTTTTGATACATAATTGCCTAATTTTCGTACACCATGCTGTTCTAATTTCATGTTTTACTCCGAAGTATATAAAAGGGTAACTTTCATGTTAACTAGACTAAAGTTGAATTCAATCATTTTTGGTCTTAATCAAAGCATGATATCTTGTGCGAAATTTAATGCTCTTTCAAACGGTAGTATTTTCCCTAATTTTTGTTCACTCTATCATGAGAAATCGAGATTTTTAGCATAGCATGTCAAAGTTCATCGTTGGCGGGTTCCAGGTCGAGGTGACGCGCCTTCCAGAGACCGTTAAAACCGTGACGGTCGCACGATAAACCATCACCTGAGCCTGACAACCTCACGACAGACCGTCACATGCCCTTGTGTTTTAAAATTTTAAGATTTTTATCTAATTATTTTCTGATACGTAACGCACCTACTATAGACCGTTACATGCTTGTAACGCCCCTTATATGGACCGTCACGTTCTTTTGGTAAGGTGTTTTAAACTCTAATTCATGCGTTTTAAACCAGGAACTTGCTATGTTTTAGTATGAAATCTTGATCTGTAACAACACAGAACGTGATAATAATCCAGTATCATGATCATAAACATTAACTTTTTTTTCTCTACATTAAAGTGTTGGATAATCCTAAGTTGAATGATCATATGGAATTTGATAAAAATCCTTAATACTTGTATAAATTCTGATCCATGTTAGATGTATATTGGTCTTGGCATCTTTGTTTTACAATCATTCCACTCCGGTGGGATTGACTGACCGCATCGTCTTGGTTTTCCTTGTTGTTTAAGCCTCAATTCTTGTAATAGATGGGACTCTCCGCCGGATATTCCTTCCGTCGGACTAGGACCACTATCATGAGACCTCCGTAAGACCCCGTGAGCCTGGGATTCCCACCAGGACGTCGGGCAGGTTGTACCCCAAAGACCTGAACCCATGAACGTGGTTTGAATCGTGTATTGGGCCAGTCCAAACTGGACTGATCTGTGAACTGTAACGGCCCAAGGTTGGACCGTCACGTCACCGTAACAGACTAAGGTCAGACCGTCACGTTCCTATAGCGGCCCAGTTATCGACCGCCACAGGTAAGATATTTCATACGTTTCCCTCGTTTTATTATTGTGTAGCAGTCATCAAGGTTGGCCTTGAACTGTGAAATCGTGCGTGATCCTTGTTTGCATCCTTGTCTTTCTACCTAATGTTCATTCCAACGATGTTGGAAATTTCTCTCAATCTTAGAAGTAAGTTCGTTAGCTTAAACCTTAGAACTCTTGGCCATTTAAGGTGATGAATGTCTAGACTAGGATCTATGATCCAACCCTTCAATGCCAACGCATCATAAAGGGCCCGGTCTGGTCTTGGGAGGATCGCCCGAAAGTACTTGTGTCCCGGGGAGTTTGTAATGACAAGGTGTGGCATTGCACCGAAGTGCATGACTAGCGTGATTGATCTGAGACATTCCACTTTTACTCATTTACTTGAAATTCCTACGTGACATGCGTGCTTGTTATGGCCAATTCTATCTATCATTTTCATGCAATTTTCATGAATAGTTCTTGCTATACTTGCTATACTCTTTACTTGAAAGTTCATATTCTTTTTCTATCTATCTTTTGTCATTATTTATCATTACTTTCATTGCAACGTTATTTCTAATTGAATGGTTAATTACTTTAATTATGCTTGATGATAGAGATATAAAATCCTACTGAGCTTTGCTCACCCCTACTTTCTAATCCTTTTCAGGTAGTTCGAATGAGGACGTGCGCTCCTATGGGGACGGGAACGAGTGATTCTAGGAGCGAGCCTTTTAGAATGATGTTCCAGCCAAGTTTAGATTAGTTCTTGAGTTGTTATCTAGAGTTGATGTATTTTCCGTTAATAAGTTAGAAGTCCACAAGGAGTCGGGTGTAATTAAATACTTTCTCGTATTATTATCAATAAAGATGGGTTAATTGTTTTTCTTTATTATTAGCTTGGTGGTTTAGTCTCTTGTGGCAATGTATGCTCTGATTGACATGAATGATATAAACTGCTACGTTCCGATTTTTTGCATCGGGGCGTGACAGTTGTTGTGGTATCAGAGCCTAGGTTTTCTTTAGACCCTAGGTTGCTAGTAGTGTTATAGAACCTTTAACATTAGTAAAGTCAGAATCCGACCCAGTGAGTTGGGTAGAGACTTGTGCTAAGATTAATTAATTAACTATAAGAAGATAGATTCAATAGAACGTTCTAAATCACTTCTTTATGTTGTAGGAATTTCCCGTGAGGGCGGCAGAACGTGCTCAATGGCGAGACATGCAACGTACAGTGCAGGGCCTGACCCAGGCCTTATAGCAAGTAGCCCAAGGCGGCGGACAACAAGGAGTAGGCAATCTTGATCGAATTTTCAAGGCTTGAATCCCCCACGTTTCAGTGGATCTTCGGACCCAGATGAGGCCAAGAACTGGCTGAAGGAGACAGAGAGGATCTTCAGGGTTATGCAATGTGGGGATCAGGATCGCGTCCTGTTAGCGAATTTACAGTTAGAACGTGATGCTCGTGCTTGGTGGGAAGCCGTGGAAGCCACGCTTGGGAATAGGCGTGCCACGTGGAACGAGTTCAAAGAGTTTTTCAATAGCAAGTATTTTTTAGATCAGGTGCAGGAGAAGAAAGCGGCCGAGTTCGTTGCTTTGAAACAAAGAAACTTGTCGGTTGCAGAGTATGAAGCACAGTTTTCCAGATTGTGTAAGTATGCCCCACACTTGGTGTCCACTGAGAAAATGAAGGCTAAAAGATTTCTGAATGGTTTGAAGCTTCAGTATATCAATCAATTGGCACCCTTGGAAATCTATATCTACGTTGAGATAGTAAGGAAAGCACAAGTTTTGGAAGACACGATGGAGATGACTGACTGAATAAGAGGTCGGGATAAGAAGAAGGAACAAACTACCAGTTCCGGTAACCTTAAACCGGTAATGGTCAGAAGAGGCCCAATGGCGGGCCGAGTTTTTCTAAGAATAAGAAACCCAGAGAAGGTGAGAAAAAGGTTGGACCAGCCGTGCCATCTAAGGCAGTCTGCAAGTATTGTGACCGTGTAGGTCACAAGATGGAAGAATGTTGGCGCAAGTTAGGCGCTTGTTTAAGTGGTAACAGGGACCACCGAATTCCAGAATGTCTCCTTATTAATGAACCGGCAGCATCTGATAAGTCGCAAGGAGGTTTCAAGCGGCAAGGCAGGCTCCAAGCCCTCCAGGAGGCAGAGACTGAGAACCAAACTACCGAGGAAGGAGGTATTGTCGAAGGTACTCTTACTATTCTTTCCAAGCCAGCATTCGTACTTTTCGACACGGGAGCCACTCATTCTTTTATATATCTGAAATTTGCTAAGACCTTATCTGTGAAACCGGTGTTATTGGACTCTCATCTTATGATATCCACCCCTATTGGTTCGCGATCCGAGATTAAATATTATTATCCTTCCAGTGAAGTTTTGATTAATGGTTGTAATTTATCTGCCGATCTAGTATGCATGAAGATGAAAGATTATGACGTAATCTTAGGGGCTGATTGGTTATCTAAGCATGGTGCTAGTGTTCATTGTAAGTCAAGAGTAGTGTCTTTCCCTGGATGTCCTGAGCTTTCTTTCTCTGGCTCTAGGCTATCCAAGTCCGTGCCGCTCATTTCGTCCCTTCGAGCGGATAAGTTGTTAAGAAAGGGGTGTCCAGCATTCTTGGCTTTGATTTCTTTAACTGATAAGGAGAAAGTGGAGTTGAAGGATATCCCTGTTATTCAAGATTTTCCGGAGGTGTTTCCAGATGAATTACCGGATCTTCCCCCTGAAAGGGAGGTGGTTTTCTCTATCGATCTGATTCCTGGCGCCTCGCCTATTTCGAGAGCCCCCTATCGTATGTCCCCAGCAGAGTTAAGAGAATTGAAGGTGCAGTTGTTAGACTTGCTAGAGAGAGGTTTCATTCGTCCGAGTACTTCCCCGTGGGGTGCTCCTGTTCTTTTTGTAAGGAAGAAAGATGGTTCCTTGAGGCTGTGTATTGATTATCGTTAGTTGAATCAGCTCGCCATGAAGAACAAGTACCCATTACCAAGGATCGATGAGTTATTTGATTAGATATCTGGAGCCATTACTTCTCAAAGATCGATCTCAGGTCTGGGTATCATCAGTTGAGGATAAAATATGAAGATAATTTTAAGACGGCATTCCGTAGTAGGTATGGGCATTTTGAATTTGTGGTAATGCTGTTTGGACTAACTAATGCTCCTGCAGCTTTTATGCAGCTAATGAATAGTGTGTTTCGGCCCTACTTGGATCAGTGGGTCGTGGTATTTATTGATGATATTCTGATATATTCAAGGAGCAAGGAGAAGCATGAAAGGCACTTGAGAATGGCGTTACAAATATTAAAGGATCATCAGCTATACGCCAAGTTTAGTAAATGTGAGTTCTCGTTACAAGAGGTATCTTTTCTAGGGCACATTATTTCTAATAAGGGAATCGCAGTAGACCCTTCCAAAGTTGAGGTTGTACGTAATTGGGAAAGACCTGCGAATGTAACTAAGATCAGAAGTTTCTTAGGCTTAGCAGGCTATTATCGAAGGTTTATTAAAGATTTCTCAAAGATTGTAGTGCCTTTGACAAGGTTAACTTGTAAGGAGAATTGTTTTGAGTGGACTGATGATTGTGAGAAGAGTTTTCAGACTTTGAAGGGGTGTTTGACCACTGCCCCAGTTTTGGCCTTGCCCTTAGGTGAAGGAGGTTTTGAAGTTTACACCGACACTTCAGGAATCAGTCTGGGTTGCGTATTGATGCAGCAAGGGAGAGTGATAGCCTATTCCTCCAGACAATTGAGAAAACATGAGGAGAATTACACTGTTCATGATCTGGAGTTAGCAGCTGTTGTGTTTGCTCTTAAGATATGGAGGCATTATTTTTATGAAGAAACTTTCACCGTGTACTCAGACCATAAGAGCTTAAAATATCTATTTTCTCAAAAGGAATTGAATATGAGACAGAGAAGGTGGCTAGATTACTTAAAGGATTTTGACTTCTCCATTGAATATCATCCCGGAAAAGGGAATGTTGTAGCAGATGCTTTGAGCAAGAAGCCGACAGCTAGATTAGCCAGTTTGATGCTTCAAGAGTGGAAGTTGTTAGAAGAGTTTGCCAGTCTAGATATTACAAAAAAGGAAGATCGAATCTTGGTGGCTCATGTCCAGCTTCGTTCAGAATTGCTAGTAGAAATTAAGTAGTTGCAGGATAATGACCCAGTGCTCGTTGAAATTAAAGAACAGATGGATAGTCGACAGATTTTATGTTAGCTGTTGATGGGAGATTGTTGTTTCAAAGGAGAACATGTGTCCCTGATTCCACGGAGATAAAGAAGAAGATTCTTGAATAAGCGCACAGATCTAAGTATACTATACATCCAGGAGCTACAAAGATGTACAGAGATTTGAATCGAACTTTTTGGTGGCCGAACATGAAAAGAGAAGTGGCTGATTTTGTGAGTAGGTGTTTAGTATGTCAACAAGTAAAAGCAGAGCATTTCAGGCCTGTTGAAAAATTAAAGCCTCTTGAAATACCACAATGGAAGTGGGAAAGTGTCGGTATGGATTTTATTATGGGTTTACCCTGAACACGAGGAGGCCTTGATGGAATTTGGGTGATCATTGACCGACTAACAAAGTCCGCACACTTTTTGCCTATTAAGTCAAAGTGGACTATGGATATTTTGGCTACCCTATATGTGAAGAAAATAATAAGATTACATGGAGTGCCTGTATCCATCATATCTGACAGAGACCCTAGGTTTACATCTCACTTTTGGAAAGGACTACAAGCATCATTAGGAACCCGTTTGAACTTCAGTACAACTTTTCACCCTCAGACTGACGGGCAGATTGAGAGAGTGAACCAGATTGTTGAAGACATGTTGAGAGCCTACGTAATTTATTTTGGAGGCAGTTGGCATGAACACTTACTTTTGATTGAGTTTGCATACAATAATAGTTACCAATCCAGCATTCAGATGGCACCGTTTGAAGCTTTGTATGGCAGGAGTTGTAGATCTCCTCTTTGTTGGGAAGAAGTTGGTGAAAAGCAATGGCTCGGGCCAGATCTTATCTCTGAATCATCCAAGAACATTCAAGTTATCAGAGACCGTTTGAAGGTCGCCCAGTCCAGACAAAAGAGCTATGCAGATAATAGAAGAAGGGAGTTAGAATTTCAGATTGGGGAACACGTATTTCTGAAAGTTTCACCATCAAGAGGAATTAGAAGATTTGGAATTCGAGGCAAGTTAAGCCCAAGGTTCGTTGGCCCATTTGAAGTTTTAGAGAGGGTAGGCGAAGTTGCCTATAGATTGGCCTTACCACCACAGTTAGTAGGCATTCACAATGTGTTTCATGTATCCATGCTTCGGAAGTATGTGTATGACCCTTCGCACATTATCCAGTATGTTGATTTGGAATTGAAGAAAGACTTATCTTATGAAGAAAAGTCTATCAAGATATTGGACTTCAAGCAACAACAACTCAGGAATCGATCTATTCCGATGGTCAAGGTCTAGTGGAGTCGGCGTGGAGCAGAGGAAGCAACATGGGAGTCCGAGGAGGCAATCAGGAAGTTATACCCCGAATTGTTTTAAGGTTGGTTGTTATCAGATTCGGTAAATTTAGGGACCAAATTCCTTAAAGAGAGGGAGGGTGTAGCATCCTACATTTTTATTATAATAATTCCATATAAGTTAATTATTTATTGGCTCAACTTCTAATGAAATTATTAAAAATCTAGAAAAATATGTATCTAGTGTAAAATTGAATTTGTAATAACTTTATCTTCAGGTAAGAGCCCAAAATAAAATTCGTGAAGACCCAATTTCATGTTTTAGTAGTTTTTCATGGGTTAGAAGACCTCGTTTAACCATCACAATTTGGGTCCAATTTAAGCCCATTTACACCCCAATTCGAGCCAAACCCTAGCCCATTGATAGGTAAGGGTTTTCTCTTCGAAAACCCTAAGTCTAGATGCTTCTACTGGCGGCGGCGGCGGTGGATTAGAACCCCATCTGAGATTTTCGTCGGAGTTTCTTCATTGGACTCTTCAACCAAATTCGATCGCTAGGAGTCCTATAGGTCCTATTTATTGAGGGCTTTCGACGCTCTAGAACCCTATTTGCACCAGCGGTGGGTGGCGTAGTTGATCGTGACCGGACGAGAGAGAATTTGGGCGTTCTAGGAGCGGTACCTAGGGTTCCGGTGACCCTTCCTTTCGCCTTTCTTTTCTTCAAGCTAAGGTAGGTGTCTCTCAGGCCAAATGAAAATCTAATGATACCATCTTGTCCGTCTTCCTGATCCCTTTCTTTTGATACCTAATTGCCTAATTTTCATACACCATGCTGTTCTAATTTCATGTTTTACTCCGAAGTATATAAAAGGGTAACTTTCATGTTAACTAGACTAAAGTTGAATTCAATCATTTTTAGTCTTAATCAAAGTATGATATCTTGTGCGAATTTAATGCTCTTTCGAACGGTAGTATTTTCCCTAATTGTTGTTCACTCTATCATGAGAAATCGAAGTTTTTAGCATAGCATGCCGAAGTTCGTCGTTGGCGGGTTCCAGGTCGAGGTGACGCGCCTTCCAGAGACCGTTAAAATCGTGACGGCCGCACGATAAACCGTCACCTGAGCCTGACGGCCTCACGACAGACCGTCACATGCCCTTGTGTTTTAAAATTTTAAGATTTTTATCTAATTATTTTCTGATACGTAACGCACCTACTATAGACCGTTACATGCTTGTAACGCCCCTTATATGGACCGTCACGTTCTTCTGGCAAGGTGTTTTAAACTCTAATTCATGCGTTTTAAACCAGGAACTTGCTATGTTTTAGTATAAAATCTTGATCTGTAACAACACAGAACGTGATAATAATCTAGTATCATGATCATAAACAGTAACTTTTTATTCTCTACATGAAAGTTGTTAGATAATCCTAAGTTGAATGATCATATGGAATTTGATAAAAACCCTTAATACTTGTATAAATTCTGATCCATGCTAGATGTATATTGGTCTTGGCATTTTTGTTTTATAGTCATTCCACTCCAGTGGGATTGACTGACCGCACCGTCTTGGTTTTCCGTGTTGTTTAAGCCTCAATTCTTGTAATAGATGGGACTCTCGTCGGATATTCCTTCCGTCGGACTAGGACCATTATTATGAGACCTCCGTAAGACCCTGTGAGCCTGGGATTCTCACCAGACGCTGGGCAGGTTGTACCCCAAAGACCTGAACCCATGAACGTGGTTTGAATCATGTATTGAGCCAGTCCAAACTGACTGATCTGTGAACTGTAACGGCCCAAGGTTGGACCGTCACGTCACCGTAACGGACTAAGGTCAGACCGTCACATTCCTGTAGCGGCCCAGTTATCGACCGCCACAGGTAAGATATTTCATACGTTTCCCTTGTTTTATTATCGTGTAGCAGTCATCATGGTTGGCCTTGAACTGTGAAATCGTGCGTGATCCTTGTTTGCATCCTTGTCTTTCTACCTAATGTTCATTCCAACGATGTTGGAAATTTTTCTCAATCTTAGAAGTAAGTTCGTGAGCTTAAACCTTAAAACTCTTAGCCATTTAAGGTGTTGAATGTCTAGACTAGGATCTATGATCCAACCCTTCAATGCCAACGCATCATAAAGGGCCCGGTCGGGTCCTGGGAGGAGCGCTCGAGAGTACTTGTACCCCGGGGAGTTTGTAATGACAAGGTGTGGCATTGCACCGAAGTGCATGACTAGCGTGATTGGTCTGAGACATTCCACTTTTACTCATTTACTTGAAATTCCTGCGTGACATGCGTGCTTGTTATGGCCAATTCCATCTATCATTTTTGTGCAATTTTCATAAATAGTTCTTGCTATACTTGCTATACTCTTTACTTGAAAGTTCATATTCTTTTTCTATCTATCTTTTGTCATTATTT
Organism: Amorphophallus konjac; assembly: GCA_022559845.1. Lineage (NCBI taxonomy): Eukaryota > Viridiplantae > Streptophyta > Magnoliopsida > Alismatales > Araceae > Amorphophallus > Amorphophallus konjac. Next base: position 316,761,716 of record CM040123.1, on the reverse strand, counting down.
ATCATTACTTTCGTTGCAACGTTATTCCTAATTGAATGGTTAATTACTTTAATTATGCCTGATGATAGAGATATAAAATCCTACTGAGATTTGCTCACCCCTACTTTCCAATCCTTTTCAGATAGTTCGAATGAGGACGTGCGCTCCGATGGGGACGGGAACGAGTGATTCCAGGAGCGAGCCTTTTAGAATGATGTTCCAGTCAAGTTTAGATTAGTTTTTGAGTTGTTATCTAGAGTTGATGTATTTCCCGTTAATAAGTTAGAAGTCCACAAGGAGTCGGGTGTAATTAAATACTTTCTCGTATTATTATCAATAAAGATGGGTTAATTATTTTTCTTTATTATTAGCTTGGTGGTTTAGTCTCTTGTGACAATGTATGCTCTGATTGACATGAATGATATAAACTGCTACGTTCCGATTTTCCGCATTAGGGTGTGACAGACTCTATCGTCCCCCTGATCCTGTGACCCTCCATAGGCGCTGATCCGGTGGCGTTCCCTAGCACCCGATCCGGCGGCGTCCGCCTCCCTCGCGATCCGGTGCCACCCTTTGCCTTCCCATACGGTGGCCTGGCCGCCACCATGATCTGGTGGCTCGATCACCACCATGATACGGTGACCCCCCTCAACACCCTGATCCGGTGGTCCGCCAGCTTGCCTGATCCGATAGCTTGCTTGGTGGTCTGATCCGGTGGCCTTCCTTCCCAGGTGATCCGGTGGCTCCGTCCACCTATGTCATCCGGTGCCCATGTCCAGCCATGCCATCCAGTGGTGTTCCCATTCACCTTTGATCCGATGGTATCTCAGCCACCCCTGATTTGGTGGCATCTTCAAACCCTTGATCTGGTGGCATTTTGGCCCTTGTGATCCAGTGGCTCCGCCACCTTCCTGCCCTGATCCGGTGGCACCTCAGCCACCCTTCTCTTGATCCAGTGGCACCTCTACGTTCTCCATCCGGTGGCCAATTGCTCCCTGATTCGGTGGCCTTCTCCTTTGGCCTTCATCTGGTGGAACTCTGTCCCCTTTGTGCCTTAACAGATGGTGTCATGTCTCAGCACTGTCCTCCGCTCGTCGGCTTTCGGGTTCTCTCCCGAGTTTTCTTAAGGGTGTTGCCGCTTCTGTGCGCACCATGAACTTTTGGGACGCGTCACTCCTTGTGGACGTGTACCCGCTTTACCCCCCCAGCGTTCGGGTCCGGGGGAGATAATGTCGAATTTTCTTCAGAATAATAACATATTAAAAGACAAGAGGAAGCAACAAACAAATGAAACAAACAACAATGACACGCTTCTGCTGAAACAACAGGGAACTGTGGAAGACACGAAGAACTAAATATGAACACCGCAGTGGCGGACTGCCAAACATGACCACATACATATTCTGCATAAATGAAAAGGGAATTAATTAAAGCTCCTCATGTGCATTTCATGAATAAAAGAGATCTTTTCGCATGCATATAATCACAGCACTGCATCTCATGTGCGCTTGAGTGCCATGACCCTACGGTACCTGAAATGGTTGCATGTGGAAGGTCAGGTCATGCCTGGATGAAAGCCACCATTATGCGTGAGTGGGACACTCCACCTCGTACCATAGATTAATTCATAAATCCAACTAAACCTCGTGCATGCTCGAATTTGTGGCCCTTTGCGTGCCATCTCCAAATCAAAACCTCCCGCATACAACCCATCGATGCATATTGAACCCACATTAAACCCGCATAACCTTTTCTCAAGACCATGCCTGACGCATCTTAGTCTTCCACAAGCGAAAGCGGGCCGCCGATATCTCACTGCCAGGGCTGGGTGCGTCGACGCGGCCTTCTGCTGCGTCGACCCACTCACCGCCTGCACCCCTTTCCTTGACAATCGGTGCGTCGATGGAGCCTTCTGCTGTGTTGACCCAGCCTATAACTCCCCCTCCGTTGTTAACTAGTGCGTTGACGCATCCTCCCACTGCGTCGACCCACCGGCCATCTGTAGCACCCATCAGTGATCCTGGCATTGACGCAGCCCTCCTGCTCCACCGGCCCTGCTGTTGTCTGCCGCCTCTTTGAGGGTTATCACGTCGACACAACCCTTCCGCTGCGTTGACTCATTGTCATCCCGTCAACTTGATTGCTGCCCGCTTAGCCAATCTTTTGCCCATTCTCACGTGCATCCGTGCATGCTTCGTAGTTGGCATTAAAGAGGTTTTAACCAAAACATAGAAAGAAGCTGAGCAAAGACGAAAAGAGAAACAACAAAAGCTGAATGGATAATAAAACCATCCCCGATTCAATGGCATTCGGTCTTGGGTGCCTCCCGGACCCTGTGTAAATGGAAAAACCAAAGCTGCCCCGCAGCGTGGACTTGGATCATGGGGGCCACCCCATCATGGCCAAGGCCATGTGCTGCCCTGGGCCGATAGCTCGCCGAACGGGGTTTATTCCCCATTCGGGAATCGAGCCCGTCCTTCACGAAATTAAGCATCAAACATGCCATGCTTATGGCGTACATTGGGACACATTCTGTGCCCGTCCCATGTATTCTCGAGCCGGGTCAACACCTGAACATTAAAGGGCCGAAATGCGTCCAATAGCGAGCTAACCATTTCACTGATTTAGTAAACAAACGTGCACCTTCACCCCTTTAAAGTTTGACTGCCACTTGTCTATTTATGTTATTAATTCATGCCATCAATATAATTCTTTAGGCCATTGGGCCCTTATTCCTGGCGATTAATTAAGGGCGGTCTCTCCTCCGAGGAGATGTAATTAACGTCGTGACCTTTATGGCACGGCGGGTTTTGGTCCCGACATGACACACAATCGTCTGATCGGTCAGACGACGCGCACCAAGGGCTTCCTTGGAGCCTGAATCAATCGTCACCTATGTGACTGGCATGCCCACGCACTAAATAAACAAATAAATGCACCAAATGAACCAACAAGTGAATAAACAAATAGACGTGTCAAAAAGTGCGTCCACAAGTTTGGCACGCCCGGTGGGACTATAAATCACCCTTCATCTCGTTGCCAAGACTAAGGGCCTTACGACCCCTTCCAGAAATACTAATTGTTTGATTTGCAAATGTAGGTCACATTCTAATAACTCTGATGGCGATCACATTCGGGCCGCTTGTCGTCAAGAGCCACGCCAGGGATGGATACCTGGTGGTCCCCGCCCGCTTCGAGAGCTTCCCTCCCGTCGTAGGCTTCCCCAACTTCCTTGGGGTGGCTTTCTTAAACCTGTTGGACCTAGAGGCGTCTGACACTGAAGAAGTCAACGCTCCCATCCAGGAGCCGCCGTTACCGAGTCTACTGCTGGCAAGTCACCAGCAAAGATTGCTGAGTGCACCCCGACAAGGATGCTGGGCTGCTTTGTGCGCCATCTGCACTCACCTGCTGATCCGACCAACAAGGGGTCGGCATTACGCCAGAAGAGGCTCAGGAAGAGCCTTTCAATGCTTCTGTTACCAGAGGCCGGGTCACCAATACCGGTAAGTCTGTCATCATTGGAAGTGTCCGGGTCCACCTCAATGGATAACGAGCTGAGGTGATTCGAGAGCGGATCGTCCCTGTTGTCCTAGTGCGAAATTCCTTTCAAGCACTAGAGAAAGTGAGAGAGGAAAGGAGTCGTATTATCCCCACTCGACAGCCGAAGAGTGAGCTAGCCCGGAGGCTAGCTAAGCCTAAGCGAGTCTGGGTGCCCAAGGGGACCCAAATTACCTCACCTGCTCAAGTGAGACCCAACACGGCCCATCCAAAAAGGGCGAGACAAGAAGATCGGGCCGAGCTAATGGCCCCGGTACACTAGATGGTGTTTACAACGCCGGCGCCACCAAAGGACACCCGTCGCCAACATTACAGGCATCGATACAAGGCCACTTGTACAGAACATTCGACTTACACGCCCGTTGTTGAAACAAGGGCAATGTCACCAGCCTCCTTCCCCGAGTAGGCGTGGGAGGGAGTAGAAGAAGCCATGAAGAACTACTTGCGAGTCTCGGGGAGCACCCCTCTGGGTCGCCAAAGGTTGCTAGGGGTAGTGACCACTGCCTGTGAAGAAGATGTAACACGACCTCTGCCGAGCGTGGAGTCAAGGAATTGCTCGGACGAGCATCATCAATCCCCGCCTCGGGAAGAGGTAAGAGCCCGAAAGTCCATCTTCGAAAGACCCACCTTTCCAAGCAAGCCGTCAAGAAGGGCGGCGAGAAGAGGCAGGAATATTATGATCTACACATGCAACATGGCCGGGGTATTCGGCCGATATGGCGCTCTACACGCTGAACTTGAAGAAGTGGCCAGACTTGTCGAAAGGCAAGGCCCTATTACTCGAAGAAGGAGAGCAGCAGGCGAGGCGCTGCAAAGCCTCACCGAAGGAGCCAATTCGGAAGAGATTACGACAGTCCTCACTGCCAATGTTATCACCACTGGAGACAACACCGGGATGCCATCCACCTTATCTAAGGAGTCCCCGATTGAAGAGAGAGGGGGCGCCCCCAGCCCCACCATACATGACCCTGCCATGCTGGTCCTACAAAGGTATCAACAATAAATTGAAATGTTGAAGAAGCACTTGAATGAAAGGAATGCTCAGCCTTCGACCTCTGGGCAAACTGAGGCACTGCTTGAAACACCCGGGGGCAACGGACAAGCCTCTGAAGCCTCCCCATAGGCGGTAGTCTCTCCACCAATACCCAGGTACATCAGGGTTACCCCTCTCCACCAGCAGCAACATGCAGCTGTACTGCCATCACCAGCATTTCAATTTCAGGGCTCCGCCGCTGCACCATAAGCAACAGTGCTAACAACACCACTTGCACAGCCAGCGCACTTCTATCCAAGCCCGGCTGACCCGACGGTAGTGAGTAAATTGATGTTAGAGCAAATGATAGAGATGAAGCTGGCGGAGAGGGGCGGCGGTGATCACACCCCCTTTGATGCATATAGAGTCCCATACCTGCTGCACCATGCTGCAAAGAGACTGCCTCCTGGCATCACCGAGCCCCCAAAGTCGAAGAAATTTAATGGGCAAGGGTCCCCCAGGGAGCACATTGCCTACTATGTAAATGTGATGGGTGACTTGGCCGCGGATGAATCATAACTCCTCAAGTTCTTTGGGTCTACGTTGACAGGGCTTGCTTTCGAGTGGTACACGAGTTTGCCCACCGGCTCTATCATTGATTGGCCCGACATGCAAAAGAAGTTCAACGAAAGATTCTACATCGCCGAACGGGAGGTGACCATGGTGAAACTTTATGCTAGCAGATAGAGAATGATGAGTCTGCCCTGGAATATATTAAAAGGTGGAGAAATCTCAATATGAGATGCAAACGTCCCCCGCACCAGGAGGACGCAAGGCAGATTTATAAACAGAATCTAAAGAGGGAAATCTTAGAAAGGATGATTGGAACTGAGGTCAAGTCATTTGACCGGCTGAATAATGTTGTCGCGGAGATTGAGGCGTTCCTCTCGAGGTACTCTTCCACTCTTGCCGTGTCAAGCCAAAAGGCCAGACAGGCTGAAAAGAGACTGGCGCCTCAGGAGGTGCACGCTGTGGACCTTAAAACCTTTGAAGAGTAGCAGGGAAAAGAGAAAGAGGCGGCTAAGCCTCCTCTGACCAAGTCTGCCGAGCGGCGAGACGGTCCCTCCCTACGGGAGAAGATGAAAAATGATAAGCACAAAATCCGTCGTTGAAAAGCAGTGCCACAATTTAAAATTAACTGAACTCACTCACTTAAAAAGATTGGAAATAGAGTAAAGTGGTAAGAACGAGTTGATCCCACGGAGAAGAAATATTTTCAATTTAGCATGTGATGGAAAATTCTTATATTTGAGAAGATTCGAATTTGGAGTGAGATTAAACTAACGAAAATGAAACTTGCATGAAACTAAACTAATTAAAGAATATGAGAGGATAAAAGAAGAGAAATTTGGAAGATGGAGAGAAAAGAACATAATCTCCCAAAATCTGAATTTTATTACTATGAAAGGTGACAAGTACAACTCTATGAAATATGAACATATAACTTGCAAATAAGAGAAAAGACAAGGGAAAGAAGAGCCAAGATGATGAAGAGTGCTGCCGTCTCCTTGCCAAGCCTTGGAATTTCACCCCGCCGTGGAGGTAGAAGCCGCCGAGAGGACCAAAGGAAGAAAATCCGTTAAGGGATGTGTGAAGAAATATGAAAGAGGAGGAGATAGAAGAATGGAGAAAGAAAGTTCAAAAATAGTTAAAAACCATATGTGTGTGCGTGGGTGTATTGTAAAGAGAGAACAGAGAAGAAAGAGGGGGCTACGGGTGAAAAAATTTGAAAACACAGTAAAATTAAATAGAAAATAGAGGGTAAGAAGAGAAAAAATAACTTGAAAACAAAAGAGATTTAGAGGAAGTGAAAGAAGAGAAAGTTGTAGAGGACGAAGAGAGGAAGAAGATTACTGAAGAACATAGAGGTAAAAGATGTGAGGAAGAGGGTGAAAAATGAGGAAGAACAGAAGGTGGTTGCGCGGATGAACAGTGAAAAATACAAAAGATAGAAGCTTTGAAAACTGATTATAACTTTAAAACGAGGAAGATTTGGAGGAAGAGGAAAAAGAAGAAAATCTAGATCTAAGAAAGATGAAGAACTTCTATGAAGAGACTATGGTGAAAAGAAGAGTAGAAGAGGAAGAAAAATGAGGAAGAACATTGTTGTGTAAAAATGGGTAAAAAATGCAGAATAGTGCTTTAAAAAATTTGAAATAAGTTGAAAACGAAAGAGAATCAGAGGAAGAGGAAGAAGAAAGATTTGAAGAACACTTAAAAATGCAGAACTTTGAAGACGAAAGCAGATTGAAAAGATGATTAGAGAAGCATGAAAATAAGGCTTAGAAAAAAGGCTAAGCAGCTAACTCCTTCCCATAGTGCTCTCGGGCAACTTATATACTGTGCAGAGAACCCACGATCGTGACTTGCAGATTAACTTCAAATCCTGCTTTCCAGCATCAAAGATCGACCAAAGGAGGTAACTTGCCAAGATCAGAGTCCTCCTTTCGTCAAATAAGAAGAGATAAGCTCAAATAATAGAAGATAACAACGATCGGGCGAACCCTATTTCCGTTTCAAATTCTGAAAATGGCGACTGGGGCATTGGGCACAAATTAAAAAAGTGGCTGCTTACGAGGTCACCCATTCTTTATTTCCTCTTTTGTTATTTTTCTTTTTTTTCATAAATCTAGGAAATGGCGACTTTCCAGGAAGTCGTTAATTCTTTTTTCCATTTTCCTTCATTTTCCTCTTGAACAGTCGCAGATTCTTTTCCCAAAGAAGTAGCGCCTTCGTAAGTGGTCGCACATTCTTTTTTCTATTTTCCAACTTTTCCTTTTTTTCTATTTTCATGAATGTGCGCCTTTATACGCAGTCGCGAATTCCTTTTTCTTCTTTTTCCCCTTTTTCCAGCAAAAGAAATTGGCGCCCTTTCGGTCAGTCGCTATTTTCTTTTTTTTTTAAAAAATATTTTTTAAATTGGCGTCTGACCCTCCGGTCGCTATTTCCTGAAAATTCAGAAACTTCAAAATATCAATATAATTCATCTCAGAATTACTTTCAATAATTGTGCAATTTCTTGAATATTTCTCACATGGTCATTTTAGCTCAAACAGATGATAAAATGCATGCAGACTCAAATAATGTGTGAGAATGAGTTTTATTAACATTAATGCACAACTATACTCATTAAATGCTCAAAAGTGATGAATGTGATGCAACTTATGATATAAAATATAGCACTTATCACACCCCCCCCCCAACTTACTCATTGCTAGTCCCTTAGCAATGTAAACAAATTAAAATTTAAGACTAACAAGAGTTTGCAAAATCCATACTCTTATATCCAACTTTCCTTTCATAGAATCAACTAAAAATTAGGAATCCGAAATCATTAATACATACTAGCTGGAGAGGGGGATTCCTGCAGCCCACTCAAAGAGCTGACCCAACTAGACCCAACAGGGCCCGACGAGACAAGCTCGTCCAAGTGACAGCCCACAGGGCCCACTTGGAAAAGCCCAATAAAACAATGCTCGAGGAAACAACTCTCCTAGGCGGCCCCAAGGCTCGGAGAGCCCGAGCATCGGTCAGGTCACAGGAAGACCCGCGCACGAGCTATCCCTCCGCACGAAGGAGGGAAGCCCTAGACGGTCTGTCCGACCCATCTCCTCAGCGAGCTAGGCCTATTGCCCAAGTAGGGCCGGCCCCTCTAAGCTCGGTACGACCGATAAAATGTTTATCATTGCAGCCGTTAGAGTCCACAGCGGGCCGGGCGCCAAGAAGTCTAGGAGCTCCGGCTTCCCCGCAAGGATAACGCCCCCACGATGAGGCCATAAACGCCCACGACGAGGATGTAACCTCCACCGGAGACCCCTCAACTTGCAGGACTCCAGAGGGCGGCGCACTATTTAAACCTGGGATACCCTCAGGTGAAAGGTAAGTCCAGATCCACCCCCAATTCCTGAGCATGGATCACTTCACCCCATTGGTGGAGAGGGATCTCGCGCCTTCACCTTCTCCTCCCTATCGCTGCTCCCACCACTGCTCTACTGACTTGAGCGTCGGAGGGTTTTGCCCCAGGGAATCCCTCTGGGCCCTCTGACCTGTTTCCCTGTCTTGCAGTTCACTAACTTGGTGATTACCAGCCCGCTCAGGAACCAGCGCGAGATTTCTCCTCTTCATCTGGCGCCGTATGTGGGAAATGCACGAAGAGCCAACATGGTGAGAAGGAGCTCAGGGAGGAGGTCCGCCGGCGAAAGGGGTAAGGCCATGGTAGCAGCAGGGGATGGCCCTTCCAGGGCCTCACAGAACCCTCCCTCCAACGCCAGCATCCCCGCCGACGGACCACCACCCCCACTACGGCAGTGGGGCTACCCCCCTACGGTGGCGCCGAAGCCTTCCAGGCCCTCAACGCCAAACAGGATGTCCTCGTGGAACTCATGAAGACCCAGGCGGCCAAGGATGCAAGGTCCTGTGCCCCGTCAGGGAGCCCCCCCCGCAGGAGTACGTCCCAGCACACAGCTGGGGGCCGCTTCACCCTCCGCGGCCAGCAGCTCATTCGTAACAGGGTCGGAGGACCCTCGCAAGCTCCGCCTCCGGAGCAAGAGGCCTCCTCCACGCCGAGGAAAGGAAGGCGGGGGACGCAACGGCCAGATCCGGAAGCCGACGTTCCCAGAGACCGCCAAGACGCTCCCCCCAGCCCCGCGGCACGATAGCAATCGGAATTATCCCTCCGGCTGCGAGATTTCGAAAGGCGCTTCGCTGAGCAGGAGCGCGCCCTTCGTGCCCTACAGAAGGCCTCTTCCCTGGAAGAGGAGGAGAAATCCCCGTTCTCCGAGTATATCTTGAAGGGAGAGGTATCTCCCAGAGCCCCCATACCAACCTTCAAGCTTTACGACGGCCAGGGCGACCCGGCCGACCATTATGATAGCTTCGAGGCCCTGATGACTCTACACGGAGCGTCAGACCCCATCAAGTGCCGAGCCTTCGTGACCACTCTGGTCCAGGGCGCTCAAGCGTGGTTCCGGGCCCTCGCCCCCGGATCCATCTGAGACTTCAAGCAATTCAGGCGAGTCTTCAAGGAGAGCTTCGTCGGAAGTGCCCCCCCAAGGTCGGTAGCGGGGCTCTTGGCCCTTAAACAGGCGCAAGGGGAAAGGCTCCGGGCTTACGTCCACCGATTTAAATCGGAAGCCCTCTGAATCCCCCGCCTAGACGTGGCCTCGGCCACAACCGCACTGACCGGGGTACCCGGGACGAGAACCTCCGCCGTGAACTTGTCCTCCACCCTCCCTCGACCCTTGCCGAGCTAGTGACTCTGGCTTTGCGCCACGCCGAGTGCGAAGAAGTACTTAGCGCTTGCCGAGACGCAACCGGCTCAGGTCAGGAGGGGGACAAGAAGCGGGGCCCCGAGCCAAATCTTAGCTCGGGAAAGAAGCGAGATCGAGATGGAGACCGCAAGCGGAAGTACAAGCGGTACACCCCGTTAACCGCACCGGTCTATGAAATCTATGAAGACGTCAAAGACTCAGGACTCCTCCGTCGGCCCGAGCTGATGAGGTCGAAAAACTGCAAGCGAGACAGACATTGTCTATTCCACGGCGATCATGGGCATCACACCGGTGACTGCCACCAGCTCCAAGATGAAATCGAGCGCCTCATCCGCCTGGGGCACCTGGCTCGGTTCACTACCGAGCGCAGAGAAGATCAAGGCGCCGCAGAAGAGATCGACAACGCCCCCGAGGGGTTCACATCAACGTCATCTCTGGAGGAATAGCATCAGGAGGCGACAGCAGCCGTGGAAGGAAGCGTCATGCCGAGCGGGCGAGCCGAGCCCCAGAGCCACCCAAGGCCCCGCCCCAGGTCATAGTCTTCTCCGATCAAGACCTGGAGGGGCTGAGCACCCCGCATGATGATGCCCTCGTAATCTCGGCCAATATAAACCATTGTAACGTAGATAGGATTCTTGTGGACAATGGAAGTGCCCCTGATGTATTGTCTTATGACTGTTTCCTCAAAATGGGAGAGGATCCATCCAAACTCCGCCTGGTCTGAACGCCCCTCTGTGGGTTCAACGGCCTGGCCACTCTCCCCGAAGGAGCCCTAAGCCTGCCGCCACTCAACCTCAACCCCACCATGAAGCCCGTGCAGTAGCGCCGAAGGAAGCACGCACCCGAGAAGCAGACGATTATCAAGGCGCAGGTCACCAAGGGGCAAGAGACTGGTCTTTTTTAAACCGGTCCTGTACCCGACGTGGCTAGCCAATGTCGTCCTGGTACCAAAGGCTTCCGGCAAGTGGCGGATGTGCGTGGACTTCACCGACTTGAATAAGGCGACCCCTAAGGACTGCTATCCCTTGCCCAGCATCGACCAACTGGTCGATTCAATATCAGGCAACGAGATGCTCAGCTTCCTGGACGCCTATTCGGGTTACCATCAGATCAGAATGAATTCTGAAGACGTCGAAAAGACTGCCTTCATCACCGACTATGGCGTGTACTGTTATACCCGGATGTCTTTCGAGTTGAAGAACACCGGAGCCACATATCAAAGACTGGTCAACCACATGTTCGAGGAGCAGCTAGGTCGGAACGTCGAGGCCTACATTGACGACATGCTTGTCAAGACCCCCAAGGCCCAGGACCACTTCACCGACCTCGCTGAAACCTTCGGCGTCCTCCTGAAGTACAACATGAAGCTCAATCCTGCCAAGTGCGCCTTCGGAGTAAGATCCAGGAAGTTCCTGGGTTTCCTGGTCACTCAGCGTGGGATCGAAGCCAACCCTGACAAAGTCCAGGCCATCCTGGACATGCGCCCGCCCGCCTGCATTAAGGACGTCCAGCGTCTGACGGGGCGTGTCGCCGCTCTCAGCCGTTTCTTGTCCCGTGTGGCTGAACGATGCCTGCCCTTTTTTAAACTGTTGAGAGGGCCCAAATTGGCATCTGCTACGTTCGCATGGGATGAGGAATGCCAGAAAGCGTTCGTCGAGCTCAAGGAGTTCCTGGCTTCACCCCTGGTGCTCTCCAAGCCCGTGCCGGGTGAAGTCTTGCTGCTCTATCTCTCGGCGACGTCATCAACGGTCAGCTCAGTCCTAGTCAGAAATGACTCGGGAATCGAAAGACCAGTCTACTACACCAGCAAGGTGCTCAACGAGGCCGAGAGGAGGTACCCCGCAACCGAGAAGCTCGTGCTAGCGCTGGTTACCTCCACGAAACGCCTCCGACCCTACTTCTAGGGGCACCCCATCACCGTGCTAACTTGCGAGCCGTTGAAGAAGATTTTGGCCCACCCCGAGGCCTCAGGGTGACTCGTCAAATGGGCCATTATGTTTGGGGCCTACGACATCTCGTATCGCCCTTGCTCAGCTAGAAAAGGTCAAGCGCTCACCGACTTCATCGCCGAAAGCACCATCCCGATCGAAGGTAGATTACCGACCATGCCCGGGCCAACCTGGGAACTGTACGTCGACGGATCTTCCAACTCGGTCGGTAGTGGTGCTGGGATCCTCCTAAGATCCCCCGAAGGAGTGGAGCTGTAGTACGCCTTGAAATTCAACTTTCAGGCGTCCAACAATGCTTCCGAGTACGAGGCCCTTATATCGGGAGCGCGCATGGCCCGGTGGTTGGGGGCTGAGCGAGTCAGGATCCACACCGACTCTCAGCTGGTCGCAAGCCAGGTCAACGGCGAGTACGAAGCTCGAGAGGCACCCATGATCAAATACCTCCAGCTGGTCAGGAGCCTGGCCCAACAATTCGAGGGGTTCGAGGTAGTCCGAATAGCCTGAGAAAGAAAACTCCCGAGCGGACACCCTCTCTCGGTTGGCCTCCTCCCTAGACCCAGAAGGTACCCGATCGGTCCTCCTCGAAGAGCTAGAATGCTCGAGCATTGACTCGGAGCTCCTCGCTGTTGACTCGGCCGTCCCGAGTGACTGGCGCACCCCCTACCTGTCCTGGCTCCGAGACTCCCAAGAGCCCTCCGACCCTTGAGAAGCACGCCGAATGAAGTACCAAGCCCGGTGCTTCATCGTCCTGGACGACACACTCTACCGAAGGTCTTTCGCCGGCCCTCTCCTGAAGTGCCTCGGCCCCGACGAAGCCAGCCGAGCCATCCAAGAGGTTCATGAAGGCCTGTGCGGAGCGCACTCAGGGGCAAGGTCACTGGCCAGGATCCTGTTACGACAGGGGTACTGGTGGCCCACCCTGTAGCGCGACTGCTCGGCCTTCGCTCAACAGTGCGACCGATGCCAGCGGTTCAACCACTTGGTCCATCAGCTGGCTACAGAACTCGTCACCCTCACCGAGCCTTATCCCTTCGCTCGGTGGGGGATCGACATTCTCGGGCTATTCTCTACGGCTCAGTCCCAAAAAAAGTTCATTATCGCCGCCATTGACTACTTCACTAAATGGATCGAGGCCGAAGCCACTGCAAGGATCACCGAGATAGTCGTCTGGAGTTTCGTCTGGAAATCGATCATTTGTCGCTTCGGCATCCCCCGAGTGATAGTGAGCGATAACGGTCGGCAATTCGATTCTCGATATTTCTGAGACAGATGCGCCGACCTAAACATCCGCAACCACTTCACTTCGGTTTCCCACCCTCAGGCCAACGGGCTGGTCGAAAATGCCAATAAGACTATCTTGAAAGGCATAAAGATCAGACTCGGCAAAGCCAAGGGTAGTTGGCTCGAGGAATTGCCTAGCGTACTGTGGTCGCACCGAACGACTCCCAGGACGGCAACCGGTGAAAGTCCTTTTCAGTTGGTGTACGGCACTGAGGCCGTCATTCCATTAGAGATCGCCAACCCATCTCTCCGAGTCATCCGCTACTCGCTCAGGGAAAACTACCAAAAGTTACTCGAGAACCTCAACCTAGCCGATGAACTCCGGGATATTGCCAACATCCGAGCGATGGAATACCAACGATGCCTCACTCGATACTACAACGCCAGAGTCTGAAGCAGACACTTCCAATCGGGAGACTTCGTCCTCAGGAAAGCCGAAGCCTCTCGACCACTAGAGGCGGCGGGCAAGCTATCCCCTAACTGGGAAGGCCCCTACCGAGTGGTCGAGATGCTCGGGAAAGGTGCGTATAGGCTAGCAACAATGGAAGGGGAACCCATTCCTCGGACATGGAACGCAGCCGCACTACGCAAATTCCATTTTTGAAATTGTACAGCAAGATGGACAAAATAAATTCCTTTTCTTTTCATTCAAAACTATTGATACATCAGAAAGGCAAAGGCCAGTACATTGCAAGACAAAAAGCAAGAAAATCCGTCTAACACCACTGCAAGGGGTCATCGCTCGGTTGACTCGATCTCGATCTCCTCGCATCCAGCCACTGACTCTGCCTCGCGTAGAAACTGGCTCGGACAAGAGGGGGCCGATCCAGTTGGCTCAGATGACCCCTGACAAAAGTGACAGAGGGACTGCAGAGAAGGTAACCACCTTCTAAGGTTAGGGAAGGCCACCTTCCAAGTTGATAGAGGCCAGGGAGAAGGAGCGCCGTGAAGACCTCCTCTTTCCCAACCTACCAACTCCTTGGAAGGGAACAGAGAGCAAGTAGCCTCCGAAGAGTAAAAGAAATGAAGAGCAGAAGAGGGAAAAAGAGGCTGCAGACGGAGGAAGGCTTCGGTGAGGAGGGAACTTGGTGCGCCTCCCCCCCCCCATGCAGAGGGGGAGTGGCGGCAGGCATCCCTAATACCCCCATCCATCCTCCACCCCGGCGCCCGCCCGGAAGCCACGCCAAAACTAAGAAAGGGCAAGAGCCGTGCCCTCACACGTCGGAGCCCACTCCAGATCCGCGCGGCGACCGTCGGACCCGTCTCAAACCCGCGCAGCGACCGTGGGACTCGTCCAACAAGCCAGGACAGCAAGAGCTCTCTGCTCCCCGTCGTCGGCGGCGTCACCCTCCGAAGGATCCTCCATGCTCCGAATGCAACGTCACAACGCAAAGTGAAGAAGAAGGAGTGAGGAAAGACTGTTAGAGAAAATCCCCAGCGGTAAAGAGGAAAGGGCGCTCTTCGGTCCTTCTTATAGGCCAAAGGAGGCTACACGCCTTAAATGACTCCCCCCTCGAAAACACGCCAAACGATTTCTCCCCTGAACGGTCACCCCCAACTCCTCGTTTCCCGCCCCAGCGAGATTCACGAAGCGGCCTGGCATTCAAAGCGTGAGGGAACGGAATGTCACGCCCCGAGCGCGGAAGGTACCCGGAGATGCGCGACGAGTTTATATCAATCATGTCAATCAGAGTATTAGTGTATTCGACACCAAAAATTAGAGATGCGCGAAAGTAAAGATAACCCAGTCCTTTATTCCTTCATAAGAATATGTCTATTACAAACCTTGAAGTACTAACTAAAATAAAGGAAAAATACAAGGTTGACTCAAGAAAATATGAAAAAGATTAGATAACACGGAAGAAGCTCTATCTCTTTCACTCTTGATTTTCCCCATCCGTTTGAGTTCCCTCATCGTCGGACTTACCTGAAAAGTAGGGAAACACTAGGTGAGCGAACGCTCAGTAGGAAATTATATCTCAAGATCTAGCAAGGGGTTTAAGTGATTACATCTTTCATGAATGCACTATAGCTATGCATGCTCGCATAAAACGACAAGATAGAGAGAGTGTATAACAAACGATAGCAAGAAGAACTAGTTATGAACTTTTAAGAACTTATATCAAAAGATATCAAGATATTCAAGCAAGTAAACTCATCACGGCACGTTGGAATTTGGCTATTTTGTTTCAAGTCAAGCAAGTATACAATTACCCTTTTCGGGCCACGCAAGTCACGTAATATCAAGTCAAGTACAAGTACAAGATTTGTGGAATGTTCAATCAAGCTAGTCATTCACTTCGGAATAATGCCAATACCGTGATCAATCAACTCCCATGGGCACAAGTACTTTCGGGTGCTCCTCCCAGGACCAGATCGGGCCCTATATGCGCAGGCATTAATCATGTATTTTAACATCCACTTTTATATATAGCCAATATAGAATTTCAAGAATAAAGCTTGTAGATACGTGGGATAACTTGGATAGAATAGAGTCCAAAAGTATGATACTTGACATAGAATGACGATAATAACGGTACAATCACGATTATCGATGAAACTAGGTGGAATTGGTTCCCTAACTTGGGTACCATGACAAACAAGTATGGACACTCTTTATATAGAATTGAGGTCCACATGAACAGCACATCAATGGCAAGACGTTCTCATTCTTAATATAGAATTGAGATCCACAAGAACATCATGTTGAATATAGAATTGGGGTTTACAAGAACATCATAACAATGTTGATATAGAATTGGGGTTTACAAGAACATCATCAAATGGCATGATAACCTCATCCCATTAAGAGAATTCTCATGATACACACTTTGCATAACATGAGGGCCGGTATACCATGTTTCCATAGAGTGACATGGCAAAATAGTGTAATGGGTTTTTATGGTACAACCAGCTCAGTCGGCCTTGAGGGAATCCAAGACTCGAGGAGTCTTATGGAGGTCTCTATGACTAACTCGCTAGTCCAAAGGAACGGAATGTCCAATGGAGAGCTTGTATGTCAATGACAGTTAAGGGGGTAACGTTAAAACATCATGAAACGTGGGACTATATTCACGGACTGGAACATAGTGCCGATATATATATATATATATATATATATACATACATATGAAACCCTCGGTTAACAGTAACATTGTAAAATAGTGTCACAGGAAAATAGCGACTTAATCTAAGTCATTACTTATCAAATTAACGCCTTCTATAGGGGCGTTTATTCACAATCTGACGACTTATACATTAGTCATCCCTTCAATATTTCTATTCTGTAGAAACTCAATATTCTAGAATTTTAACAAAAACGCGCCCTGGACAGGGGCGTTACTTTTCAATTAGCGCCCTGGTCTGGGGCGTCAGTTCAATAAAAGACGACCTCGTTCAGGTCGTTAATCCAGCAGTTTTCCAAATTTCAGATAATCAAATTTTAGGAACAATTTATATAGTCAGGACCAGAAAATTAGCAGGATTCAATCAGAATGAACATGCATTAGATTAGGTTCATGGTTTCATAGATATCGAATTTTAAGCATGGGTAATTATCAATTTATATGAAATTGACGACTACTAGGTAGGGCGTCAAAACAAGAATTAGCGCCCTTGTCAGGGTCGCTTCTTTCAAAATTTTACAGAAAACACTTAAAACCACGATGAAACTATATGCATGGATAACATATGATTTTATTAAGGATCTTAAATTAATTTGGGCTACGTTTCTTGAGAAAACCTACCTGATGATTATCAACTGGTGATATGTTGAAGTAACGTGAAGGACTTGATGAGAATCCGATGCTCTGTTTCTAATGCAGAAGCAGAGACAGCAACAGAGAAGAAACAACCGTTGCAAAAATAGAGGAAAACTTCCTCCTTTCACGGGTGTTGGGCTGTAAGAGAGAGAAAAAAAATGAGAAGAGGATTAATTAGCCTTTATAGTATACGGTTGATGTCAAAGGATGAAGAAGAACTTACCGGTTCTTCACGTTTGATAGGAAAACTTGACAGGTAATCTACCCACGGATGAAGAACCCTCGTTCTTTAAGGAAGACAGGAGCTCCTCAATCTGTGATAGAAGAAAATGAAGAAGCATTAGAATCCTCATGCTCCTGTGGTTTGAAGGAAACAATAAGAAGAACAAAACCTCTCCTTTCAGCAGAACGATAGCTCAAATCGCCAAATAGCGATCTGGGTCGATCAGGAGGGTATTTATAGGATTTTGGGAATCCTAATAGGGTTAGAGTTGTATTGGAAGTAATACTTCCATGATAGAGTCCTTACCATACTCCACCTTCGACGTAGTTATCCATAACTTGCCCTGGATAGACTCCTAGGTCGAACGAAACTCGAACTGAATTAACGTCTTAAGCGAGGGCGTCGAATTTAAATTGACGCCTTGTCGAGCGTCGTTACTTATGTAAACGCGCCCATGTAGAGGGCGTTTCATTTCCTTTCCTTAATTTTATTTTTCCCGTCGTTTGAAATTTGACGCCCTATTGTCCAGGCGTCCCTTTTAAATTAACGCCTTATACAGAGGCGTTTCCTTTTGAATCAGCGCCTTGATAAAAGGCGTTATTTTCCTCTTGATCAATGATTTACTCATTTAGGCTCTTTGTCATCTCTTTACTTATCTTTTATTTTAATTTGATTTATTTAAAAATCTTATTTTTATCAGGGTTGCTACACCCTCCCCCACTTAAAAGAATTTGGTCCCCAAATTCAATAGTATATATAAGTGGAGAGTGTAGAGTATATACCTTAAAATAATTCTGGAAATCGCTTCCTCATGGATTCCTCGGTCTCCCATGTAGCTTCATGTTCGGAGTTCTTGTTCCATTGTACCTTAAGCATGGGAATAACCTTATTCCTTAGGGTACGTACTTCACGATCTAGTATTTTCATAGGCTTCTGCTCATATGTGAGATCCTTCTGGATCACTAAGTCTCCATGATCAATAATATGTGATGGATCGTGTACATACTTCTTCAACATAGATATGTGGAATACATTATGTACATCGGACAGTTGAGGAGGCAATGCGATGCGATAAGCAACCTCGCCAACTCGTTCCAATATCTCGAAGGGTCCGATGAATCTTGGTGTAAGCTTGCCTTTAACACCAAATCTCCGTATGCCACGTCCAGGCGATATCTTGAGAAATACATGATCTCCAATTTGGAATTCAAGATCTCTCCTTCTTGTATCGGCATAAGCCTTTTGCCTAGACTGAGCAACTTGCAGTCTTTCTCTAATCATTTGTATTCTTTCAGTGGTAACCCTTACCATGTCTGGACCTAGCAGTTGTTTCTCTCCAACTTCGTCCCAGCATAAGGGTGATCGGCAACTCCTTCCGTATAGAGCTTCGAAAGGTGCCATTTGTATACTTGTCTGGTAGCTATTATTATATGCAAATTCCACCAACGGCAAATGATCATGCCAGCTTCCATCAAAATCAATGATGCAAGCTCTGAGCATATCTTCAACCACCTGGTTAGTTCTCTCGGTCTGACCATCCGTTTGAGGGTGAAAAGCTGTACTAAAGTTAAGCCTTGTTC
This sequence comes from Amorphophallus konjac, assembly GCA_022559845.1. Lineage (NCBI taxonomy): Eukaryota > Viridiplantae > Streptophyta > Magnoliopsida > Alismatales > Araceae > Amorphophallus > Amorphophallus konjac. The sequence goes on along the minus strand of CM040123.1, from coordinate 316,743,082 downwards.
CCAACGAATGTTGTAGTCCCTTCCAAAAATGAGAAGTAAAATGGGGATCTCTGTCAGACACGATTGAAACAGGAATACCATATAATCTGACTATGTCCTTGATGTATAATGCAGCCAAAACATCAACTGACCATCGGCTCTTTATTGGCAAGAAATGCGCCGATTTAGTCAATCGGTCAATAATAACCCATATTCCATCATGTCCTCCTTTTGATTTAGATAAACCCATAATGAAATCCATGCTAATATTCTCCCACTTCAATTTGGGAATATCTAGAGGATGTAATTTTCCAGCAGGCTTTTGGTGTTCCGCCTTGACCTGTTGGCAAGTGAGACAGCGTGATACATAGTCTGCTATTTCCCTTTTCATGCTGGGCCACCAAAAATTCCTCTTCACATCTTGGTACATTTTGGTTGATCCTGGATGAATCGTGTACCTTGATCTATGAGCTTCATCTAAGATCTTCTTCTTTACCTCGGGACAATCCGGTATGCAAGTTCTATTCCTGAATATTAATCTTCCTTCACAAGTTATTTGGAAATCAGATTGTCCTTCCAGTTTGCCTTTGATCTCTACTAATATTGGGTCATTATCTTGAAGCGCTTGTATTTCAGATAATAGGTCTGGATGAATGCTTATATGAGATAATGTGACACATTGAAAGTCTGTGTCCATGCTTATATTGAGTTCAGAGAATTGCTCCAGCAATTTCCATTCTTGAATCATACAATTGGCTAACAGTGCTCTCGGCTTTCGACTAAGGGCATCTGTTACATGGTTACCCTTTCCAGGATGATATTGTATATTGAAGTTGAAGTCCTTGAGATATTCTAGCCAACGTCTTTGCCTCATATTTAGTTCCTTTTGTGAAAAGAGATACTTGAGACTCTTGTGATCAGAGTATATAGTAAACTGTACTCCATAAAGATAATGTCTCCATATTTTGAGTGCAAATACCACCGCGGCCAATTCTAAGTCATGGACAGGGTAGTTCTCTTCATGCTTCTTCAATTGACGAGAAGAATAAGCTATAACATTTCCTTGTTGCATTAGAACACATCCAAGGCCAATGCCAGAAGCATCAGTGTATACCTCGAATTTCTCTCCTTCCATTGGTAATGCTAAGACCGGAGCTGTAGTTAGATGATCCTTGAGATTTTGGAAGCTTATTTCACATTCCTTACTCCATTCATAACGGATCTCCTTGCGAGTTAGCCTAGTGAGTGGTACGGCTATCTTGGAGAAATCCTTGATGAATCGTCGATAGTAGCCCGCAAGACCTAAGAAACTTCGGATCTCGCTAGCATTGGTCGGTCTTTCCCAATTCTTCACAGCTTCAACTTTTGATGGATCTACTGATAAGCCATCCTTTGACATAACATGTCCGAGAAAAGTCACTTCCTCAAGCCAGAACTCACACTTGCTGAGTTTGGCATATAGTCGGTTTGTCCTTAATATTTGTAATGCAATCCTCAAATGCTCCTCATGCTCTTCCTTAGTCTTGGAATAAATTAATATATCATCGATGAAGACCACCACGAATTGATCTAAATAAGGCCTGAATATACTATTCATTAACTGCATAAAAGCAGCAGGGGCATTCTATAAGGTGTCTTAGAAATAGGTCCAGCACCAGGGACTAAGTCGATGGTGAAGGCCACTTCTCTTTGTGGGGGTAATTCAGGCAAATCTTCCGGAAACACATCCAGAAATTCTTGCACAACTGGGATATCTTCTATCTTAGTTTCCTTAGCCTCCTTAATCGTGATGAATGCAAGGAAAGATACACATCCTTTCCTGATGAGCTTGCTAGGTCAGAGAGCCGAAATAAGAGGTGACTCGCTCCGACTCTTAGGGCTAGAATAGGCTAGTTTTGGAAAGTCCTTGAAAGTAACCTTGCTATTGCGGCAATCGACTGTTGCCTGGTATTTGGATAACCAATCCGCTCCCAATATGACATCATACTCCTTTAGATCTAAACTTATGAGATCGATAGGAAAATTTCTTCCTTTTACCAAGACTTCACAGTTTTGATAATGGTGAGTAATATCGGTTTCATTTCCGAGAGGAGTAGATAAAATTATTTTCATCCATTCCGGTTCCATAGGTAGTGGGTTAGCAAACTTCTTGGAAATAAAAGAATGTGATGCACCCGTATCAAATAAGACATGTGCATACTTGGAACAAACTTTCAGTGTACCTTCTACTAGTCTGCCTTCTTCTTCTTCGGTCTCCTTAATTGCGTGAAGACGAGCGTTCTTGGTTACCGGGCGCTTTCCGTCACCGGTTTGATCATTAAGTAATGGGCAATCGGGAATCCGATGCTCACGGCTCCCGCAACGGAGACATGCTCCAAGTTTCCTCCAGCACTCTTCGGCTTTATGACCAGCCTTGTCACAATGCTTGCATATTATATTCGAAGGTGTAGTAGTGATAGAGAAGGGCTTGGTCTTCTTAAATTTTTGGTCTTGAGAAGAAGTACCTCCAGTGCTAGGCCTCTTCTTGAAGTTGGGTTTAAAGGAACCCGAACTTGTAACTTGTTCCTTCTTATCCTTCCCATGGATTCTATCTGATAGCTCCGTGGCATCTTCTAACAATTGAGCTCGGCGTACTATCTCTGAGTGGACCTGAATATCCATTGGTGCCAGCTGGGTAATATATTGGGGCCTGAGCCCGTTTAGGAACCTCCTAGCTTTCATCTTCTCGGTGCTAACTAAGTGCTTAGCATACCGAGACAATCTAGAGAATTGTGCCTCGTACTCCGCCACTGATAATGACCGTTGCTTGAGTGCGGCAAATTCGGTAGCTTTCTTTTCTTGGACTCGGTCCGAAAAATATTTAGCGTTGAAATGTTCAACGAATTCTTCCCAAGTAACTTGGTCTTGATTTAAAGTAGCTTCTATCGATTCCCACCAACATCGGGCATCCCTTTCCAACTGAAAGGTAGCTAATAAGACTTTATCTTGATCCGTGCACTGCATAACACGGAATATACGTTCTGTCTCCCTGACCCAGTGCTCTGCGTCGTCCGGATCAGTAGAACCCGTGAATTTAGGCGGGTTCATGTTTTTAAGTGGAGACTTCCGGCTCGTTGTGCACCTCCCTGTGCTACTTGTTGCAGCACCTGAGTCATGTCTTGAAGTGTACACTGCATGTTGCGCCACTGAGCACGTTCGGCAGCCATCGTCCTACAATTACCATAACTAGATCAATACGTGATCTCATTTAGAAGCTAGCATTTCTATGTTAACTTTAACCCTGGTTCTACCCAATCTCACTGGTTAAAGGTTTTTAACCTATCCTTGGACTTGGGTTTTCCTAGGAATTGAATACCCTAGGCTCTGATACCACAAAAACTGTCACGCCCCGAGCGCGGAAGGTACCCGGAGATGCGCGACGAGTTTATATCAATCATGTCAATCAGAGTATTAGTGTATTCGACACCAAAAATCAGAGATGCGCGAAAGTAAAGATAACCCAGTCCTTTATTCCTTCATAAGAATGTCTATTACAAACCTTGAAGTACTAACTAAAATAAAGGAAAAATACAAGGTTGACTCAAGAAAATATGAAAAAGACTAGATAACACGGAAGAAGCTCTATCTCTTTCACTCTTGATTTTCCCCATCCGTTTGAGTTCCCTCATCGTCGGACTTACCTGAAAAGTAGGGAAACACTAGGTGAGCGAACGCTCAGTAAGAAATTATATCTCAAGATCTAGCAAGGGGTTTAAGTGATTACATCTTTCATGAATGCACTATAGCTATGCATGCTCGCATAAAACGACAAGATAGAGAGAGTGTATAACAAACGATAGCAAGAAGAACTAGTTATGAACTTTCAAGAACTTATATCAAAAGATATCAAGATATTCAAGCAAGTAAACTCATCACGGCACGTTGGAATTTGGCTATTTTGTTTCAAGTCAAGCAAGTATACAATTACCCTTTTCGGGCCACGCAAGTCACGTAATATCAAGTCAAGTACAAGTACAAGATTTGTGGAATGTTCAATCAAGCTAGTCATACACTTCAGTATAATGCCAATACCGTGATCAATCAACTCCCATGGGCACAAGTACTTTCGGGTGCTCCTCCCAGGACCAGATCGGGCCCTATATGCGCAGGCATTAATCATGTATTTTAACATCCACTTTTATATATAGCCAATATGGAATTTCAAGAATAAAGCTTGTAGATACGTGGGATAACTTGGATAGAATAGAGTCCAAAAGTATGATATTTGACATAGAATGACGATAATAACAGTACAATCACGATTATCGATGAAACTATGTGGAATTGGTTCCCTAACTTGGGTACCATGACAAACAAGTATGGACACTCTTTATATAGAATTGAGGTCCACATGAACAGCATATCAATGGCAAGACGTCCTCATTCTTAATATAGAATTGAGGTCCACAAGAACATCATGTTGAATATAGAATTGGGGTTTACAAGAACATCATAACAATGTTGATATAGAATTGGGGTTTACAAGAACAGCATCAAATGGCATGATAACCTCATCCCATTAAGAGAATTCTCATGATACACACTTTGCATAACATGAGGGCCGGTATACCATGTTTCCATAGAGTGACATGGCAAAATAGTGTAATGAGTTTTTATGGTACAACCAGCTCAGTCGGCCTTGAGGGAATCCAAGGCTCGAGGAGTCTTATGGAGGTCTCTATGACTAACTTGCTAGTCCAAAGGAACGGAATGTCCAATGGAGAGCTTGTATGTCAATGAGAGTTAAGGGGGTAACGTTAAAACATCATGAAACGTGTGACTATATTCACGGACTGGAACATAGTGCCGATATATATATATATATATATATATATATATATATATATATATATATATATATATATATATATACATACGAAACCCTCGGTTAACAGTAACATTGTAAAATAGTGTCACAGGAAAATAGCGACTTAATCTAAGTCATTACTTATCAAATTAACGCCTTCTATAGGGGCGTTTATTCACAATCTGACGACTTATACATTAGTCGTCCCTTCACTATTTCTATTCTGCAGAAACTCAACATTCTGGAATTTTAACAAAAACGCGCCCTGGACAGGGGCGTTACTTTTCAATTAGCGCCCTGGTCTGGGGCGTCAGTTCAATAAAAGACGACCTCGTTCAGGTCGTTAATCCAGCAGTTTTCCAAATTTCAGATAATCAAATTTCAGGAACAATTTATATAGTCAGGACCAGAAAAGTAGCAGGATTCAATCAGAATGAACATGCATTAGATTAGGTTCATGGTTTCGTAGATATCAAATTTTAAACATGGGTAATTATCAATTTATATGAAATTGACGACTACTAGGTAGGGCGTCAAAACAAGAATTAGCGCCCTTGTCAGGGTCGCTTCTTTCAAAATTTTACAGAAAACACTTAAAACCACGATGAAACTATATGCATGGATAACATATGATTTTATTAAGGATCTTAAATTAATTTGGGCTACGTTTCTTGAGAAAACCTACCTGATGATTATCAACTGGTGATATGTTGAAGTAACGTGAAGGACTTGATGAGAATCTGATGCTCTGTTTCTAATGCAGAAGCAAAGACAGCAACAGAGAAGAAACATCCGTTGCAAAAATAGAGGAAAACTTCCTCCTTTCACGGGTGTTGGGCTGTAAGAGAAAAAAAAATGAGAAGAGGATTAATTAGCCTTTATAGTATACGGTTGATGTCAAAGGATGAAGAAGAACTTACCGGTTCTTCACGTTTGATAGGAAAACTTGACAGGTAATCTACCCACGGATGAAGAACCCTCGTTCTTTAAGGAAGACAGGAGCTCCTCAATCTGTGATAGAAGAAAATGAAGAAGCATTAGAATCCTCATGCTCCTGTGGTTTGAAGGAAACAATAAGAAGAACAAAACATCTCCTTTCAGCAGAACGATAGCTCAAATCGCCAAATAGTGATCTGGGTCGATCAGGAGGGTATTTATAGGATTTTGGGAATCCTAATAGGGTTAGAGTTGTATTGGAAGTAATACTTCCATGATAGAGTCCTTACCATACTCCACCTTCGACGTAGTTATCCATAACTTGCCCTGGATAGACTCCTGGGTCGAACGAAACTCGAACTGAATTAACGTCTTAAGCGAGGGCGTCGAATTTAAATTGACGCCTTGTCGAGCGTCGTTACTTATGTAAACGCGCCCATGTAGAGGACGTTTCATTTCCTTTCCTTAATTTTATTTTTCCCGTCGTTTGAAATTTGACGCCCTATTGTCCAGGCGTCCCTTTTAAATTAATGCCTTATACAGAGGCGTTTCCTTTTGAATCAGCGCCTTGATAAAAGGCGTTATTTTCCTCTTGATCAATGATTTACTCATTTAGGCTCTTTGTCATCTCTTTACTTATCTTTTATTTTAATTTGATTTATTTAAAAATCTTATTTTTATCAGGGTTGCTACACGGAAAGACGCCCCGTCAGAAGCCTACCAAATCAACATGCGAAAACCACGCAGGACATATCGGCACTCTCCAACTACTTCAGATACGCCAACCAAATCACGGCAAGGATGGCGATCAAACAAGTAAGTCATTCATTATCTCATAAAGAGGAAACTCTCTAAAGGAGGAAAGAGAGACAAACAAGAGACAGGGGCAAAATAAGGCAAAATACATCAGGCCTCGGGCCCACTTTGAAGCACGGGAGCAACGGAAGTGGGCGCGTCACCCCCAGCACCCTCGGTGATGGCCGACTCGGGCACTTACCTCACCTGTGCGAGAACTGTCTCGGTCGCGAGCCCTCCCGAGACGTCCGGAGTTGGTGACCCCGCCGGAGGAGACCCCTCTGGATCTTCCCCGCCCGACGTAGAGGAGCTAGAAGCCGACTCATCTGAGTCATAGCTCTGGCCCAAAGGGAACTCGATCCCGGAGTCTTGCTCGTCGTCATAGTCCACCGCCCGACGATAACCCTGCTTAAACCCCTTTCGGGCGCCTCGGCGAAGCGCTTCCTCGTAATATGGTAGGGCGGCTCTCTCCAGGTCGGCTGAGTAGGCGTCCGAGCTCCTATACCGCTCGATCGCCTCCGCCTCGATCTGCTCCGTCCTTCCAACGAGCTCGACCCAAGCCCGCTCTGCCTCGGCCGCACGCTCCTCTGCCCCCGCCAGGCGTTCCTCTACCTCGACCCTCCCTCGGTCGGCTTCGCTCGACCGCCTCTCCGCTCGGGCTCGGTTCGCCTCGGCCACGGAACGAAGGCGCTCCGCTACCTCCGCTCGGTCTAGTAGCTCGGCACGTTCGAGCTCCCAGCGACCGTCCAGCTTGAGGTGACGCAGACGCTCCTCTTCCAAGAGTTTGCCCTTCCTCTCGAGCGACTCTCGGGCCTTAGCCAACTGCTCAGTCAGCGCCTCGGTTTCTAGCCGGCTCGCCCGTGCCAAATCCCTGATCGCGGAGAACTCCCGTCGAAGCCCCTCATGCTCCTCGCTGAGGCGGGCCAGTTTTCTCTCGCACCCCCCGAGGGCCGAGGTGAGACTCGACCGCTCCACCTCCATCCGGGCGTACGTCTCCGCCATCAAGGCCGTCGACCGAGCCATGACTAGGCCGCCCTCCATGAGGACGTCGAGGACTCCGGAGGGGGAGTGGCGCTTGTCTCCCCCCCTCGTCCTTGTGGCAACCTCTCGGCAAACCCAATACAGGTCGCCCGAAACACCGAGGCTTTCCAAGGCCTCCGACAAGGAGATCCGCTCCCCACCGGACGCCCCGCCAGAAGGTTCAGCTCTAGCAACGGGGCCGACCGCCCCGCGCGTCGCAGTCGGTTGGGGTTGCGACGCCTCCCCGGGCGAACCCCCAACCTCGACCGACGCCATGGGATCGACCGCACCGGGAACTTCGAGCACTTGGGGCTGCGACGCCCTCGCAGGCGAACCCCCAACCCTATCTGTCTCGGCCCGCGCCTCACCGCCCGAGACATCGCCGACCTCGACCGGTCCCCCGGTCTTGACGTCGGCTACTTCAGCATCGGCCCCCTCCATCCCCGAGGAAGGGAGAACCGACCCATCTCCACTCTCTGAGGGACCCCTGGTCTCCTCGGCCCCCTCTCGCCTGGTAGGTGGGGGAGCTGGCCCGGAATGGTCGGCCCCATCTTGCCCCCGAGAGGGGAGCGCCGCCGAGCCAGAGTCGCCCCCGACAGTGGTAGGAGGGCTAGCCTTCTTGGCCCGTTTCTTGGCCTTCGCGGCTTCCTGCAATTTTCCTGTCCATGGGATCCTTGCGCTTCTCCCCGCTTGGCCGCGAAGATCCCTCGGAGGCCACCCCCTTGCCCTTATCCCGGGCCTGGGGATGACCCGCGGGAACGACAGGCTCATCAGCCGCCGAGCCATCCCAAGACCGATGACCTCGGTGACCTCTTCCAAAGGTTCCCGCCAGATGTCTGTAATGAAGAAGAAGATTCGATTAAGAAACGAAAAGGCGACCCTCCGACCCCAGCAGAAGGATCCGAAGGATGATACCTGATGGCTTGAGCTGTGTAAGCAGATGCTGCTCTACGTTCTCCAGCGTCACCAGCTCCTCAGTCGACCGGTGATTTGTCAACAAGCGAACGTCGTATTCCTCCACATCGGCGGGGAACTCCTCCTGCCGCGGGGGAAGATTCGGATGGAAGTTGGGCATAACCTGGCACCTCCAGGATTCATCTACTGCTTTCGCCTTCACCCAGAAAAACTACCTCTTCCACCCTTTGTGCAAAGAATCCTTCACCGCCAGCGGAATACAACTCCGATTCCTACGCGCCTGGATAAAGTAGAAGCCTTTCCCCGCCGACGGATGTGCCTTCAGCTCGAAGAAATAATGAAAAATATCCAGGGACGGGGGAACCCCCTGCAGGCGGTAGAGGATCCGAAAGGCAGACAGCAGAAGATACGCGTTGGCCACCAGCTGAATAGGCGCCCACATGAAAAAATTGAGAAGCTTCAGAATGAAGGGCTCAAAGGGGAGGCAGAATCCTCTTTTCCACGCCAGGAGAAAAGTACAGATATGGCCCATGCGGCTATCCAAGCTCGTCTCGTGTGGGGCAGCGGCTGCAAAGCTATATCGGAGAGGCAGGTGAAACTGATGCTCCAGTTTCTTCACATCAGCCTCCCCCAACTCGCTGCGATTGGGACGGGCTCCCGCCTTACCTGCTCGATTTTCGAGCGCAGATCTGCCATAAAGCTAGAAGAAGAACCTTCACGAGAGCCCGAAGACTCCGGGGGAGAAGGAAGCTGTCGGATCGCCTCCGCGGTTATACGCGCCAGCTCCTCAAATGCCGCCGCAAGAACTCACTCCCCTGCTGTATCTTCACGGCGCATCAAGGAGCCCCAGAAGTAAAGAAGTGGAGGGAAGGCCAAAAATCCTAGAAAGGCTGGGAGGACGAGCAGTGCCCTACGCCTATAAACCCTCGCGGGAGGCGGCGCGCCGTTCCGACCTCTGAGAAAAAGGGGGCCCCTTCATTTCAAATCCGTCAGGATCATTATTACTACGGGCCCAGGTGACCACTACACGTGGCTTCATAACGCCGACAGAATTCCACCCACCCGAGCCACGCCGGTCCAAAGCCTCGAAAAACTACTCAACCGAGCCCCCTTGGCTCGGGAGTAGGAGGGGGACAAGTGGAGAGGGGGATTCCTGCAGCCCACTCAAAGAGCTGACCCAACTAGACCCAACAGGGCCCGACGAGGCAAGCTCGTCCAAGTGACAGCCCACAGGGCCCACTTGGAAAAGCCCAATAAAATAATGCTCGAGGAAACAACTCTCCTAGGCGGCCCCAAGGCTCGGAGAGCCCGAGCATCAGTCAGGTCACAGGAAGACCCGCGCACGAGCTATCCCTCCGCACGAAGGAGGGAAGCGCTAGCTGGTCTGTCCGACCCATCTCCTCACCGAGCTAGGCCTATTGCCCAAGTAGGGCCGGCCCCTCTAAGCTCGGTACGATCGATAAAATGTTTATCATTGCAGCCGTTAGAGTCCACAGTGGGCCGGTCGCCAAGAAGTCCAGGAGCTCCGGCTTCCCCGCAAGGATAACGCCCCCACGATGAGGCCATAAACGCCCACGACGAGGACGTAACCTCCACCGGAGACCCCTCTGCTTGCAGGACTCCAGAGGGCGGCACACTATTTAAACCTGGGATACCCTCCGGCGAAAGGTAAGTCCAGATCCACCCCCAATTCCTGAGCACGGATCACTTCACCCCATTGGTGGAGAGGGATCTCGCGCCTTCACCTTCTCCTCCCTATCGCTGCTCCCACCATTGCTCTACTGACTTGAGCGTCGGAGGGTTTCGCCCAGGGAATCCCCCTGGGCCCTCTGACCCATTTCCCTGTCTTGCAGTTCACTAACTTGGTGATTACCAGCCCGCTCAGGAACCAGCGCGAGATTTTGCCTCTTCACTAGCGTTATATTTAGAAATTAAAAGTACATGATCAAGAATTCAAATCAAAGTTCACTAGCACTTGTGCATGTGTAATTATCAAATCCATAGCATAGATAATTGTGTCCCCCATTTATTATTCCAAGCAAATGCCTTTCAACCCTGCATCTCTTAGATAAGAGCATTAATCGTACTAACTTTTTGTCTGCCTTATTTATTTGTCTCTTTAGGATCTTTTCATTTTTTTGCACATATGATGCTGCACTACCCTTTACTGTTTAACATGAACCTCAACTGTTGCCTTAGGAGAAGCAGGTCCAGTTACACAGGTCAAGGTTCCTTTTCCATTTGACGTGAACCTCAACACGTCTTAGGTGAAGTAGGTCCGGTTACTAAGAATTGGGACATTTTTCATGGTATTTTCTTTTTTTTTCATTGTACTATTTGCACTTATTTGATAGGTAACTTGGCAGAAAGCTTGAAAATATCTCTTTCTTGAGAAGTGTAGAGCATCAAACACCATACCCAAACTAGCAGAAGGCTTGTCCTGCTTGTTTCATTAGCGTGCATAGTGATTTTTATTTTTTCTAAAGTGCACATGAACTTTAAAAAGATTCTTATATCAATTTTTCATGGCTAGATTGAATAAATTTTCCTTCATTCTTCTCACTAGCTTTTTTTCTATTCTGGAATTACTTTCAATAAAAGCATAAATAAACAAAAACCCATTTGGGATTCATCTTTCATTTTATGCAAGAATTTCTACTAGGTTGTATTATATGCATCATGGAATTTAATTTTTCTCTCCCCCCAACTTGAATGACATTATCCTCAATGGCATGTAAAATTGAAAACAATAGAAAATGTAACCAATACATTTTGCTGAGATGGAAGGATACAACCTAGTGTGTGGGATGAAAACTCCATCAATGGACGGCAGCAGCTTCTTCTTCTTTAACCTTGACCTAACTTCTGAAACACACTTAAACAAAAATATCAAATAACAAAAACCTTGGGTTGCCTCCCAAAAGCGTTAAGTTTTCCGTCTTCAGCCAGACGAATGAAAGCTCACAAAGATTTCATTCCGGATCACTCAAAGCAATGGACTCTTTTAACAACTACTTACTTTCCAAGTAAGGTTTTAATCTTTGACCATTGATAGTGAAAATATGACCATTTTTAGGATTCAAAATTTTAACAGTCCCATGGTCAAAAACTTTAATGACAACAAATGGTCCATCCCATCTGGATTTGAGCTTACCGGGGAACAAGCACAACCTAGAATTAAAAAGCCAAACCTTTTAATTAACAGAAAAAGTTTTCTTGTGAATATGCTTATCGTTGAATGCCTTGATTTTAGCTTTGTAAATCTTTGAATTTTCATAGGCTTCATTCCTTAGTTCTTCCAATTCATTAAGTTGGAGAGCTCTTTGGACCCCAACTTGAGTCAGATCAAAGTTGACTTGTTTAATGGCCCAATATGCTATGTGTTCCAGCTCTACGGGCAAGTGGCAGACCTTTCCAAAAATAAGATGAAAAGGGGACATGCCAATGGGAGTTTTATATGCAGTTATGTAGGCCCATAATGCATCATCTAGTATCTCGGACCACTCTTTCCTATCCGGCCTAACTATTTTATGCAGAATGGTTTTGATTTCCCTATTGGACACTTCAACCTGGCCACTGGTTTGGGGACGATAGGGGGTAGCAAGCTTATGAGTGATGCCAAATTTACGAAGCAGAGGTCGGAATTGATAATTTGTGAAGTGAGAACCCCCATTACTAATGATAGCTCTAGGACAACCAAATCTAGAGAAGATGTTCTTCTTTACAAACTTTATCACCACCTTATGATCATTGGTCCTAGTAGCCACAGCTTTAATCCATTTTGAAACATAGTCCACTGCCACCAAAATATATTCATTGCCAAATGAAGGTAGAAATGGTCCCATAAAATCTATTCCCCAAACATAAAAAATTTCAACTATCAAAATAGGATTAAGCGGCATCACACCCTTCTTCGAATTGTTACCCACTGCTTGACATCTCAAACAAGTTTTTGAAAATTCATATGCATCTTTAAATAATGTGGGCCAATAGAATTCACTTTGTAAAACTTTCGCCGCTGTCTTCTTTCCAGAAAAGTGTCCCCCACAAGCAAGATTATGATAGAAGTTTAAAATAGATTACTGTTCCTCCTCAGGGACACATCGTCTTATAATCTGATCTGGACCCATGTGAAACAGCTCTGGGTCCTCCGAAAAATAGTGCTTAACCTTTGAAAAGAATCGATCCTTCTCCTGCCTAGACCACCCTCGCGGAATTTATCCTACCGCTAGGTAATTGACTATGTGAGCGTACCAGGGGGTTGAAGAGTGAGAGATAGAAAGAATTTGTTCATCGGGAAAAGAATCAGACATAGGAACACTCTCAGATATCACTATCCTGGACAGATGATTAGCTACCACATTTTCTAACCCCTTTTTGTCTCTAATTTCCAAATCAAATTCTTGCAACAATAGAATCCACCTAATGAGACGAGGTTTAGCATCCTTCTCGGAAAGTAAGTACTTCAAAGCTGAGTGATCCGAATAAACAATAACCTTAGCCCCTAACATATATGAGTGAAAATTTTCAAGGGCAAAAATGACAGCTAGCAATTCCTTCTCCGTAGTGGTGTAATTCAACTGTGCATCAGCGAGGGTGCGGATCGCATAGTAAATCACCACGGGCTTCTTATCGACTCTTTGACCTAGGACAACTCCAATAGGATAGTCCGAAGCATCGCACATGATTTCAAAAGGAAGCGACCAATCAGGAGATTGAAGAATCGGGGCTTGAGTGAGGGCCGCTTTCAAGGAATTGAATGCCTCAAGACATGAACCATCAAGTTTGAAAGGAGTGTCCTTGGCTAGCAACTGTGTGAGAGGACGAGCAATGGTGGAAAAGTTTTGAATAAATCTTTGATAGAATCCAGCATGGCCAAGAAAAGATCAAATTTGTTTGACAGAAGAAGGAGGAGGAAGATTGGAAATCAAATTAACCTTAGCCTTATCAACCTCTATTCCTCTCTCTGAAATAACATGGCCTAAAACTATTCCTTCTTTCACCATAAAATAGCTCTTCTCCCAACTTAACACAAGGTTTGAATCAATGCACCTCTTCAGCACCTGCGTTAGATTTTCTAAATAGCTTTCCAAAGACGTACCAAACATAGAGAAATCATCCATAAAAACTTCTAGAAATTCACCCACCATTTCAGAAAAGATTGACATCATGCACCGCTGAAAGGTGGCAGGGGCATTGCATAGTCCAAACGACATTCTTCTAAAAGCAAACGTGCCATAGGGACACATAAATGTTGTCTTCTCTTGATCCTTCGAGAAAATAGTAACTTGGTTGTACCTAGAATAGTCATCCAAAAAGTAGAAATACTTTTATCCAGCCAGCTTCTCCAGAATTTGATCCACAAACAGAGTGAGAAATGATCTTTCTTTGTCATCGAATTCAATTTTCTATAGTCAATACAAACTCTCCACCCCATCTGCAATCTCATGGGCACTTCTTCTCCTTTCTCATTGGTAACAACGGTCAACCCTGATTTCTTAGGAACAACTTGCGTGGGGCTAACCCACTTGCTATCCGAAATGGGATATATAATCCCGGCATCCAGCCACTTTACAACTTCTTTCTTTACTACCTCTTTCATGTTGGGATTCAGCCTGCGTTGCATCTCTCTGCTCGGCTTGGCATTGTCCTCCAAATAGATATAATGCATACACACATCCGGACTAATACGTTTTAAATCTGCCACAGACCAACCTATTGCCCCCTTTGCTTCTGAAGGATATCTAAAAGCTGAGACTCCTGAGTAGAAGTGAGATTGGAAGTAATGATAACATGCAAAGTTTGGTTAGGACCTAGATAAGCATACTTTAAAGAATCCGGCAGAGGTTTCAATTTCAGAATGGACGGCTTATCCAAATATGGAAGAATTGGTTCAGCTTGCAATGGAGGGTGTGGCTCTATCCTAGAATAGGGTGCGGAAGAGAATAGAGAATCCTGCAGCATGCTACCCTCTTCTAAAGTATCCTTCACTTCATCCGGGTTTTTATCGACCAATTCCTTAAAAATATCAATAACATTACATTCCTCATCTTGTTCCGGATATTGGGATGCCCGAAAAATATTTAAGGAAACCTTCTCACCTCCAAACGATATGTCCATCATTCCCGTGGCACAGTTTATATTGGCCTTCACCGTAGCTAGAAATGGTCGTCCCAAAATAATTTGAGTATGCTTTAATTCATGGGACGAGGCCATATCCAAAATGAGGAAATCCACCGGGAAATAACACTCATTGACTTTTACTATCACATCCTCTAATAGATCCCTTGGAGTCTTCACAGACCGATCTGCCAGTTAAAAGATTATCGATGCGGCTTTAACTCCCCCAGATCAAATTGCTCATATATGAAGGTGGGCAAAAGATTCACGCTAGCACCTAAGTCTAGCAATGCTTTATCAAATGTAACTCCACCTATATCACATGAAATTAGAGGAGCTCCGGGGTCCTTCAACTTTTTAGGTAAGTGGTTCATCACCACAGCACTAACATCCTCAGATAGGCAGATCTTTTGAGTTATCGCCTTAGTCTCCCTCTTTGGAGTACATAGTTCTTTTAGAAACTTTGCATATGCTGGCACATGCTTGATCGCGTCCAAGAGTGGAATATTGATATTCACCTATTTAAATAATTCCACTAATTCCTCTTGTTGGGCCGGCTTCTTCTTTTGAGCTGTTGACTTGAGAGCATCGGGAAAAGAGATCTTAGGAACATACTCTTGGGGACCGTCTTCATCAACTTTTGCCTTCCCTTTATCCAACTTCTTCTCCCCATCCTTCGGCTTCTTTTTCTCTTATACAATTACAGACTCCTCATCTTCACAATCACTCTCTTCTTGGACCTCTTGGGCCGAGCTACTTCTAACTCCCCTAGCCTTATAAGGGTCATCTAAAATCTTCCCACTCATAAGGGTAGATATCGCCTTGGCATTCTCAAATTAAGGGCCCATAGGAGGAGGAGGCTGAGGTTGGGTTGGTTCAGGAAGAAGAGGGGCTCTTTGGTGAAAGCATGGAGGTTGGTTCTTCAGGTTAGCCACAGGTTGGCTAGGAAGCTGACCTACTTCTCTCCTCATATTACTAGCAGCTAATTGTCCTATTTGACCTTCCAACTTAGCAATGGATTGATTATGAGAAAGAGTGGATTGATTCGGAAATAGAATAAGTTGTTGAACTAATTGTTGGAGTTGATCAACTTTTTCATCGAAGTTGGGCTGAGGAGGAGGTTGATAAGGAACTTGAGCTTGATTGAATCGATTAGGGGGATGATACTGGCCCTGAAATGATTGCGCTTGGTGATACAGGGCCTGAGCTTGATGGAATGGAGGTTGAGATTGTTGATGTTGAACTTGTTGAAAAGGAGATTGATAATGTTGGTGAGATTGAACTGGGGCTTGGAAAGATTGTTTCTGCAATGAGGGATTTGATTGCATAGGTGGACCTTGTTGAGATTTCTAAGAAAAATTGGGGTGGTTTCTCCAACCTGGATTGTATGTGTTAGAATAAGGATCATAAGCAGGTTTGGACACACTTTGAGTAGTAAAAATATGTTCTTGGATGAATGGGGGAAGCTGGGCCGCCGTAGTGCAATCAGTGACAGCATGGTTCGGGCTAGAACAAAGAGCACAAATTTCTTCATGATTAGGAGCTGAGAACTGTTGAGGTTGAGGAGTAGAAGAGAAAGGAGGTTCCTGCCTAGATAGAAGTTGGTCTAACTTCTGAGCTACCAAATCAACCTTTTCCATCTTCTGAGCCAACAGATTTTACTCAATTTCTGAGTTATAGCATTAATATCCACCTTGTTCTCAAATTTCCCTTGGTTCTTAACTTCATACCATGATCTCTTAGATGGCCCAATCATTCGTTCATAAGATGAGAGCGAGGCATGACTAATGGGATTTTCACTAAGCATCTCGAATAAATCATAGGCATCGTCTTCGCTCTTACTCATAAATGCTCCCCCACATGAAGCATCCACCATATGTCTATAATTTTCTGTCAAACCCTCATAAAATGCCTAGATAATTTTTCATCTTGATAATCCATGGTGGGGGCATTTCCTTAGCAAATCTTTCAACCTATCCCACGCCTCATGGATTTGTTCTCCAGGGTTTTATGTGAATCCAGTTATGGCTCTCCTCATGGTATTGGTTCGTCCTATGAGATATAATTTCTTCAAAAATTCCTTTTGCATTTCAGCCCATGTATCTATAGATCTACCCAAGGCACCTAACCTATATTTAACCCTATCTTTGAGTGAGAAAGGAAAGAGAGTCAACTTAAGAGCATCATCTGAAAAGTTTTAGATTTTCATAGTTGAACATATCTGGAGGAATTCATCAAGATGTTTAAAAGGGTCTTCATTGGTATTGCCATAAAAGGATGGTAACATTTGGATGGTACTTGATTTGATTTCATATTGAATCGTCTGGTTCTTAGGTGTTTGAACAAAGAAGGACGGTTGGTATTGATTAGGCATGAATCGTCCTTTATCTGTTTGGGAGCAACTTGTTGCACTTGATGTTGATTTTGATCCTCCATGAGATTAGGTTGTGGATGATTGCTAGAATGCACTAACCTCTCAATCTCACTAATGGGTCCTAACAAATGTGGATGTAGTGCTCTCCTACCTTGCATGCAATATAAAAGGCCCAAAGAAAGATATATGTTTTTGGATTTTTGAAATTTTTTCTTTTCAAAATAAATGCAAATGCAACTATATGAATTAAGTATGAAAAAAATGATGGTTTTTGTTTTTGTTTTTATATGCAAATGAGTTTGGAAAATAATGCAATGAATCAAACACTATATGAATGCAAAGTGATGATATTTTCTTCTTTTTTTTTGAAAAGAAGAATTGGTACTCACTATTAAATTGGTCAACCAGTCAGGTAAGAGGTGGAGTTGTGGGAGGCTTCCCCTACTTTCGTAGGATCCTAATTAATTAACCACAATCTCACTTGGGCATTTGCCACAAAACCTCTAGCCTTGGACACCAATTTTCTAAAATAGCAATAATTTTAACACTCTTTTTTTTATGTGACACCTTCTAAGGGCAATCTACCTTCAAGGTACTTCTTGATACAACTGGCCCGACGTCCGTGAGGGAATCTACGGGTGCGAGGACTTATGGAGGTCTTGGAAAAAGAATTTCTAATCTAAAGAGACGGAATGCTCAATGTAAGGTCTTTCCAATTCTAAGAAGGGTGTAAGGAATCCTAACTTGCCCTTGAGAAGGGGAAATAGAAGAGAAGATAAAGAAGATTTTTTTATTTTTTTTAAAATGATGATGTAAGTAAATAAGCAATCAACTAAAATGCACAATAGATGAAATAGATGCAACTAAGATGAAAGCATGATGACATGATGGAATTTTTTTTATTTTTTGATTTCTGATTTTTTTTTCAGAGAGTTGTTTTTCTTTTTTTTTTTCAAAAAGAGAGATAGATAAAGGACAAATACCAACTAAAAATACCAATCAATATGCAAAACTACTGCAAAATAAAGCCTAAAAACATGTTTGTGAAGTTTAATAGATTTTTGATTTTTTTTTGATTTTTTATAAAATAGGAAAAATAAGATATTTTTCTACGTTTACTAACCTTTAGCGACGCTTGAATTTTCTAAAATTTCTGAATTTCTGCTTTCTGCTACAGTTTAAGGCTTCAGCGATGCTTTAAGTGACAGTTTATTTTCAGATATTTTTAGGTCTGAATTTTTGTGGATTTTCTGATTTTCTGATTTTTTTTATTTTCCCTGCAAAATAAAAATAGAAAAATTAGTAAAACTATATACAAATCAAACACAAGAAATTCCAACCATTAAAAATTATTTCTTCCCCGGTAACGGCGCCAAAAATTGATAAGCACAGAACCCGTTGTTGAAAAGTCGTGTCATAGTTTAAAATTAACCGAACTCACTCACTTAAAAAGATTGGAAATAGAGTAAAGTGATAAGAACGAGTCGATCCCACGGAGAAGAAATATTTTCAATTAAGCATGTGATGAAAAATTCTTATATTTGAGAAGATCCGAATTTGGAGTGAGATTAAACTAATGAAAGTGAAACTTGCATGAAATTAAATTAATTAAAGAATATGAGAGGATAAAAGAAGAGAAATTTGGAAGATGGAGAGAGAAGAACATAATTTTCCAAAATCTCAATTTTATTACTATGAAAGGTGACAAGTACAGCTCTATGAAATATGAGAATACAACTTGCAAATAAGAGAAAAGACAAGAAAAAGAAGAGCCAATATGATGAAGAGTGCCGCCGTCTACTTGCCAAGCCTTGGAATTTTACCCCGCCGTAGATGTAGACGCCGCCGAGAGGACCAAAGGAAGAAGATCCGCTAAGGGATGTGTGAAGAAATATGAAAGAGGAGGAGATAGAAGAATGGAGGAAGAAAGTTCAAAAACAATTAAAAGCCATATGTGTGTGGATGGGTGTATTGTAAAGAGAGAACAGAGAAGAAAGAGGGGGCTACGAGTGAGAAAAATTGAAAACATAGTAAAATTAAATAGAAAATAGAGGGTAAGAAGAGAAAAAATAACTTGAAAACAAAAGAGATTTAGAGGAAGTGAAATAAGAGAAAGTTGTAGAGGACAAAGAGAGAAAGAAGATTGCTGAAGAACACAGAGGTAAAAGATGTGAGAAAGAGGGTGAAAAATGAGGAAGAATAGAAGGTGGTTGCGCGGATGGATAGTGAAAAACATAAAAGATAGAACCTTTGAAAACTGATTATAACTTTAAAACGAAGAATATTTGGAGGAAGAGGAAGAAGAAGAAAAATCTAGATCTAAGAAAGATGAAGAACTTCTGTGAAGAGACTATAGTGAAAAGAAGAGTAGAAGAGGAAGAAAAACGAGGAAGAACAAGGTTGTGTAAAAATGGGTAAAAAATGCAGAATAGTGTTTTAGAAAATTTGAAATAAGTTGAAAACGGAAGAGAATCAGAGGAAGAGGAAGAAGAAAGATTTGAAGAACACTTAAAAATACAGAA
This sequence comes from Amorphophallus konjac, assembly GCA_022559845.1. Classification (NCBI taxonomy): domain Eukaryota; kingdom Viridiplantae; phylum Streptophyta; class Magnoliopsida; order Alismatales; family Araceae; genus Amorphophallus; species Amorphophallus konjac. The sequence continues at coordinate 316,723,575 of CM040123.1, read as the reverse complement.
CTTTGAAGAAGAAAGCAGATTGAAAAGATGACTAGAGAAGCATGAAAATAAGGCTTACAAAAAGGGCTAAGCGGCTAACTCCTTCCCACAGTGCTCTCGGGCAACTTATATACTGTGCAGAGAACCCATGATCGTGACTTACAGATTAACTTCAAATCCGGCTTTCCAACATCAAAGATCGACCAAAGGAGGTAACTTGTTAAGATCAGAGTCCTCCTTTCCTCAAATAAGAAGAGATAAGCTCAAATAATAGAACATAACAACGATCGGGCGAACCCCATTTCCGTTTCAAACTCTTCTAAAAATGGCGGTTGGGGCATCGGGCGCAAATTAAAATAGCGCCTGCTTACGAGGTCGCCCATTCTTTATTTTCTCTTTTTGTCATTTTTCTTTTTTTTCATAAATCTAGGAAATGGCAACTTTCCAGGAAGTCGCTAATTCTTTTTACCATTTTCCTTCATTTTACTCTAATTTTTCGTATAAATGAATAGACGCTCTCTTGAACAGTCGTAGATTCTTTTCTCAAAGAAATAGCGCCTTCGTAAGTGGTCGCACATTCTTTTTTCTATTTTTCAGCTTTTCCCTTTTTTCTATTTTCATGAATGTTCGCCTTCATACACAGTCGCGAATTCCTTTTTCTTCTTTTTTTCCTTTTTCCAGCAAAATAAATTGGCGCACTTTTGGTCAGTCGCTATTTCTTTTTTTCAAAAATATTTTCAAATTGGCGTCTGACCCTCCGGTCGCTATTTCCTGAAAATTCAGAAACTTCAAAACATCAATACAATTAATCTCAGAATGACTTTCAAATAATTGTGCAATTTCTTGAATATTTCTCACATGGTCATTTTAGCTCAAACAAATAATAAAATGCATACAGACTCAAATAATGTATGAAAATGAGTTTTGTTCACATTAATACAGAACTATACTCATTAAACGCTCAAAGGTGATGAATGTGATGCAACTTATGATATAAAATATAACACTTATCAAAAAAGAAGCTATATTCCTTCCTCCGAGATAAAACTCGGGTCCTTTTCGATTGGGCCACCAAATACAATAAAATTACATTGCCAGAGCCGAAGAGACCCGGTGACCTGAAAAGAAAAGATGACCCTCGTTTTCGCCCGTATCATCAGATGCTCAGGCATACCATCGAGGAATGTTACATCTTCAAGGACGTCATTGAGTCACTAATCAAAAAAGTGGAGCTGTAAATGGGGGAGTACCAAGTTGATCCCCCATAGCCGCACGGGATGCCTACCTTCATGGTGACCACCAATATGATATCCCTGTACCAGCAACTCCCTGAAGAGCTGTCGGAGGCTAGCACCCGTCATACATATGAAGCCTACGTCTTGGCACCAACGAAGGATCAAGGAGGCTGGCACACTGTGTCGACGAAAACATGGAGAAGAAGGCCGACACCTAGACCCAGCTCAGGAGCCCAAGTAAGAGGCGTGACACCTCAGTCGGCTCCCCTGGCGGTGACCACGGTGTGGTGTGACATAGCTCCTCGAATTGTCATGAGGCGATTCACCAGCAACAAGAAGAAGCAAACCCTGATACCAGTCACAAAAAAGGCAGCCTTGCGGTCAAGCGGCTTCAGGCAATCATCGACAGGCTCGATGAATATGAGCAACCCAACATCTAGCTCATAGAGTTGAAAGAATACGTTCCATGGGAACAACTCGAGTCCCTCGCCTTGGCCCCAGAAGGAAACGCCGAGGAGCCACCCCTGTGGGGCGATTTTCCCCGAGAGCAGTTGCCAGCTGCCAAAGAAAAGAAGAAGAAGAAAAGAAGATCAAAGAATAAGAGGAAATGTGTCACACTCTCCTGCAACACTCTATCAACACTATTTGACACAAGTCTATCCCTCGAGGAGGATGAAGAAGAAATATGCCTCGAGTCGGTAGAGGTGAATCTAGCTGAGGCATCCACTTCCCAACACGCCAGTAGGTCGGGGAGAAAATGGGGGCGCCCTCCACAAGCTAATCACAACATTCTCTTCATGGGGGAGTAGACTTATCAAGTGCCCGAGCCAAAGATTAAGAGCGTAGAGATCCCACCCCTGTCGGTACTCTACCCTGAAGATGCGAGCGGCCAAGCAGTTCCCTCATTTGCTGAATTTTTGCTATCCCAGAAGGTAAGCGGGTGTGCCCTCAGGCGATTTCACGAGCCAATGGCCCCTCCGCCTTGCCTACGATTACCCCTTTTTGAGAAGAGGAAGATCATGAGAACATTCGAAGCCTCGCCGAGTTCCTGCAAGAAAGGGACCCATCCAAGTAGGCCCCGCAAGCCCAGTGGGCACCCAAAGAAGGAAATGAACCCCTTTACAAACCCGCCCCCAGGCATAAAAGTACGGCATGCGCGACAAAGCAGAAGAGATGAGGCTGGCCAGTGTCAGTGCCATCAATAGAATAATGGAGCAGCTGAGAAGAATCCCAACAACGTTCACTGTCTAGGAGATACTCTCCCTGGATGAAGGAACCCGGCAGGCTCTCATCGCAGCTCTGCAAACTCTAGCTCTCTTCGAAAGCTGTTTTGCTGAAGTGCAACCTGAAGTAGATGTTACCTTTACAGACAAAGACATGCTTCTACCCACTTGCAGCCACAACAGGCCACTCTACATGAGAGGGCAGCGGAATGGGTAACTCATGAATAGAATCCTGGTTGATCCTGGGGCAGCAGTCAACATACTTCCTTATCGGGTGTACCAGAAGCATTATTTTGATGTACATCTGTTCAAAGTCAGGGACATGAGGATTGCTGGTTTCAACTAGAAGTTCGAGGTACCCATGGGTGTGGCGGAGTTTGAACTTTTACTTGGTGACTTCATCACAAAGGTGCAATTCCATGTGATAAACTCCAATACTTCCTACAAGGCGCTGCTGGGGCGCCCATGGCTGTACCAAAATCGAGTGGTAGCCTCGACTCTACATCAATGCATAAAGTACCCCCACAACGGGAAAGAGGAAAGGATATTTGCTGATTTGCATCCTTTCGAAGTGTTCGAGTGTCATTTGCTCGATGCCTCGCTGTACCTGGAAAAGTAGAGACAAACTCCCCTTTCACCTTTGGACATGGGGAAGAAGATGGCGGAGCCTAGTGATTGGTTCCCCCCGCCGTCGCCTGGTTATGCATCCCCTCCCAAGGTAACACTCATTTCTAAGGCAGAAGGGGAGCTCATGGCGATTCCATCCGATGTTCACCCTGCACCGGGGGCATCAGAACTTGAAGACTTATTTGGGGATGTCAAAGTCCCGTCAGGGATCATCAAGCCTATAGCAACGGCCGACTATCAAACAGTTGAATCACTGAAGATCCTGGAGGTTCCGAACCTCGAAAGCTAGCCAACTATCTTCTATGCTACTGTAGAGCAACCTGTGAAAGGGGATGACGATTGCAAAGTCCCTGAAGAAGCATGTGACCCTCCTTTCCCGATCATGGGACTCCCCTACATGGCCGGCTGCATAGCCGAGATGGCCAAGAAACAGAATGTCTCCTTCCGTCAACCTTTCAGCCGGAACAAAATGTTCAAAGAAATGTGGTATCAACCGAACATGGACAGATGTCTGTTGCGGATCACCCAACATCCAGGGTTGGGATTTTCCATGGAAGACTACTAGGAGGTCGACGTGATCTCCGTCTCTAATACGACGAATAAGGACTGTCTGGGGGCAATCTACGATGAATATCCGGGAGATCCTGAGCTCGTAGAACAACTCGCCCGGCCGGAGGCCTCTCACCCATCTCCGCTACAGACAGATGGTAATCAAGAACCTGATACTACATGCAGGTGTTGGGAGTCCATCCCCATGGGAGCTGCTGCAATGCCCAGTGGCAATCCGCAAGCACTGAAGGCAAAAGAGTGTCCCCCTACCCTCGAGGAGGTGACACCTAATGACCAATGCCTGGAGCATGGGGAGCCTGAACCATCAAGCCCGGGGATACCTCCCCGGCACACTCAAGAATAAAGTAGCTCGGGGGAAGCGGGGCTTGAAGCCCCGCCTCCCGGTGAAGCAGGGCAAGAAGGCACCTATGATGTCCTCGAAGCTGGAGAAGAGGATGAAGACTTTATTGATTTGCTCCCGGCTCCTCCGGAGATCGAAGACGGCGGCGAGGCCACCGTTGATGAATTGGTCGAAGTGGATCTTGGCACAAAAGATGACCCTAGGCCGACCTTCCTCAGTGTCCTCTTACCACCTGAAGAAAAGGGGCAATATATAAAACTCCTCCGAGAATTTCGAGATTGCTTTGCTTGGAATTATAAGGAAATGCCAGGTCTTAGTCCTGCAGTAACCTAGCATGTGCTGACCATTGATCCCAATGCCGAGCCAGTGAAGCAGCCACCCCAGCGAATGAGACCGGAGCTAATAAACCAAATCTGCAGGGAGGTCAACAAGCTCATCGACGTCGACTTCGTCGCTGAAAATCAATACACTACCTGGTTGGCCAATATTGTACCAGTCAAGAAGAAGAATGGTTAAATCAGGATCTGCATGGATTTCTGGGACCTGAATAAAGCCTACCCAAAAGATGACTTCTCGGTGCCCATTACTGAAGTCATGATCGACGCGACTACTGGCCATGAGGCCTTGTCTTTTATAGATGGATCAACTGGGTACAACCTGATCTGGATAGCAGAGCACGAACGGATCTACACAGCTTTCCGGTCACCTAAAGGGATATTCCATTATAAAAGGATGCCCTTTGGCCTTAAGAAACCTGGAGCTACATATCAACGGGTGATAAGGACACATTTTCATATGTTTATGTATGTTACACGTATTGTTGCTAGGCTTTAATAAAATTAATTAAGCAAGTTTTCTATGTTAATCTCGATTTTTCTATAATTAATCAATGAGATTTGAGACATGTGTAAAAAAATACAAATTGCATAATTAATATTTATTTAATTTAGGGATTTAGTTAACATTTTTTTACATTGAACCAACTTCAAACAAAGTGTGTATTTTGGTGAACAGTGCTTCATCTTCCACGCTGAAGATGGTCGGTGTGGAGCACGATTGTGCCTGTGACGACCTGAGATCTGAGTACCAGAAAGGAACCGGAGCGACTCGAACCTCGGCCCACCACCCACGACCCCTAAGACTCGGAAGGGTTAAAGGATGGTGTGAGGGCACAAGAGAATCTGAAATAACTGTAGAGATACCACAATAACTAAATAATGATGCAGGAAAGTAAATAAATAACTAAACTGCAACAAGGTCCAGTGAGTCTCATGTCCAAAAATAAGTACAGTCAACAGAAAGAAAAATACAAGTACGTAGGGCATACCCCGGCTCTGGCAACTGGGGACTAACCCTAGCCGAAAGAACCACGAGGAACCTCGGATGCGCCTCCCAATGACCCCGCCTCACCTGAAAACACATGGGTGAGCCTCAGTTCATAGGCTCAGTAGGGATCCCGCGGACCCCCACCTCGCACGAGAGAAATAAGACAGTAAGGCGCGAATAAGCATGAAGGGTAACGCTACCTAGAGGGAGTACGGCAGTAGTAGCAAGCAATAATAAGTAAACAGAAAAGCTCTCTATAGCTAACCGTACCGAGCAAACCAACCTCGGTCCAACAAAACTAGAGTCCGTACCTGCCAGGAGACATGAGCTCTACCCACTAGAAGCAAGACCAGATGCGTCCCCTGACGTCTTACACCACGCCCATGTGTCTCCCTACTCGCCCCAGGCGGAGACTGAGACACACAACAAGTACCACGAACAAGGACTAGCTGGGGTCGCACTCATCAGCGCGCATCCTCCGCCCCGAACTACGTGTGCACACACAGACCATCTACTCTAGGTCGGGTCCTCTAGCTGGTTTTCCTCCCAACCAGACTCAGGCTGCAAAGGCAAGGGTCTCTACGGAAACCAGCCTAAAAATTGTCTCTCACCGGGTCACGCTCTCCACCACTACCAAGTGGGTCCGCACCCGCGTGCGCAGGAAAGCTATGACGAGTGGACAGGTCACTGGAGGTGAGACTCAACTCACGGAAATCACCGATCGAAAGAAACGTAGCGGGGGTCCACTCAGGACAGCCCCTCACCCTAGCGGTCCTCTCTGGACTGCATGGCGGGCCTAGCGGTCTCCCTGAGACCGCCAGGCTCAGCCAAACGGTCAGGCCGTGACCGTAAGGGGACGAGCCACAAAGGGCCAAACGGTCTATCACCCAGCTGCCAACCCTAGCCAAACAGTCCTCACCGGACCGCAAGGCAACTAGAAACGGTCATGCCCTGACCGCTAACCAGCACGTGGCTCCCAACGGTCGGAAAATCCGATCAAACTGGCGAAACGGTCGTCTGACGACCGCTAATCCGAGGGTAGCGGTCTATCGCGTTATCGCCGTGAGCCTAGCGGTCTTGGGAGGACCGCTAAGGCCTGTCGACACTATGAAATGCTTAGCGGTCCCCTGAGGGCCGCTAAGGGAGCCTAGTGGGCCTTGGAAGGACCTCTACCCCCACCCGAGAACGGGAATGGCGGGAAGACCCAAAAAATGTGATACATGCCCCGATCATCGCCCGATGATGGGGAAACAAAGGGGAATCCATCCCCAACTCTCCTAGCATGATTCTACACCCTTAGATCGGTCAAAAACTCCATGGAATGGGAGATCCGACGCTCAACCCCAAAAATGCAATTTCACCCTCTCGGCTCAAAAATACCCCTCTCGGCCTCTCCTCAGCCTACAAATCACAAGGAAAGCGTGAAAGAGGGAAATGATCCGTCCCCCTACCTCAAGGAAGGCCAAAATTCGGCGGATCGCCGCCGATCTCGAAATCTCGCTTTTAAACCCACGATCTCCACGCCCCACATCGCGAGAATGTCATCGCCGCGATCACCACGCCACCGCCGTTGGTCCATCATCTGCAGCCGGAGGAGGAAGGAAGCCGCGGTCGCGATCGTGGAAGAGGGGATGCAATGGTCGGCCGCTCACGGGAGGAAAGAAAAGAAGAATAAGAAAGAAGAAGGGAAAAAGAAAAAGAAAAAGAAAAAGGGTTATATATAAAAAAATCAAAAAATACGAAAAATATGAAAAATTGGAAAAAAATCATTTCCTTGATCCTCAGAACACGCTCGATGCACTGGAACCATCCCGGAGTAGGAGAATGCAATGGTTGCCCTCCACAGGGTTTCGAAGGTCCGTCTGGGAAAAACACGCGTGAACCACAAAACGCGCTCCGGGACCCCCGAAAGTGATCCAAAACCCATGGATCCAGATCTAAAAAATGTCCAAAAAACTTAGGACTTTACAGCCCTCCCCCCTTAAATAAATTTCATCCTCGAAATTAAGAACAGCATAAGATCAGGGGAGAAGACTCACTCGAACATGTAAGGATACTACAGCCGCATCTCATCCTCACGCTCCCACGATGCTTCGCCACCAGAATGACGCTGCTAGACCACCTTAACCTGGGAATAACCTTATTCTGCAAGCACTGCTCACGCCGATCCTCAACGCGGATAGGGTACTCCGGAAGGGACAAGTCTGGGGTCACCTCGGGCCAAACAGCATCCTCCACAACATGGGAATCATCAGGCATATACCTCCGTAGCATGGAAACATGGAACATGTCATGCACGACAGTCGAGGGTAACTGCAACCGATAAGTAACTTCACCAATATGCTCGACAATAGGAAAAGGACCAATGTAGCGGGGACTCAACTTCCCCTGCCTGCTGAAGCGCATCACACCCTTCATGGGAGAGACTCTCAGAAACACCCGATCTCCTACGGCAAAACTGAGGGGTTGCCTCCTCCGATTGTCATAACTCTTTTGTCAGCTCTGCGTTGCCAACATCTTCTGCTGGACCAGACGCACCACCTCAGTACACTGCTGCACCAAATCCGGTCCTGTCAGGACACGCTTGCCCACCTCGAACCAATCAAGCGGAGTCCGACAAGGTCGTCCATACAACGCCTCGTAAGGAGCCATACCAATGCTCGAATGATAGCTGTTGTTATAGGTAAACTCCACTAGCGGCAAATAGTGGGTCCAACTCCCTTGCCACTCCAGATAACACGATCTCAACATATCCTCCAAAGTTTGGATGGTCCTGTCAGACTGACCGTCAGACTGAGGATGGTATGCCGAACTAAAAGCCAACTCCGTGCCTAAAGCTCTCTGGAAGCTCCTCCAGAATCCCGAAGTGAAGCGAGGATCACGATCAGACACAATGGAGATAGGGACTCCATGCAACGGAACGATCGGCTCCACATACAGACAGGCCAACTTATGCACATTCCAACTGACCTTGATCGGCAACAATCAAGCCGTCTTCGTCAGTCTATCCACCAGTAACCAGATCCTATCATGCCCACTGGATGTCCTCGGTAACCCAACCATAAAATCAGTGGTCACATGGTCCCACTTCTACGCGGGAATCTCCAAGGGCTGAAGTGTACCACCCGGTCGCTGGTGTTCCGCCTTCACTTGCTGACAAACCAAACACTTGGCCACAAACTCTACAACATCTCTCTTCATTCCAGGCCACTAGAACTGCCTCTTCAAATTCTGGTACTTCTTTGCCGATCCGGGATGCACGGCATACCGAATCCCATGAGCCTTTCGCAATACAGTATGCCTCACATGCTCCTCGGCTGGGACGTACAGCCTACTTCGGAACCTTACAGCTCCATCTTTACTAAACTCCACCTCGGCCATCGACAGAATTCGAGGTATCTCGGGGTCATCACGCTGAGCCTCAGCCACCTGACGATGAATAGCTGGCGTGACAGTCAGGCTCGCAAGAGCAGCCGAACCCTGATCTCGAAGGATCTTGAGCCTAAAAGTCAAGGCCGGCACCTGCTCCCATAACCTCCACTTCCTTAACAACATCTGACTAACCATCACCTTCCTACTCAAGGCGTTAGCCACGACATTCATCCTGCCAGGCGGATATGACAGAGTAAAATCATAATCCTTCATGTACTCCATCCACCTCCTCTACCTGAGGTTAAGATCCTTCTGGGTAAACACATACCTCAAACTCTGATGGTCAGTAAAAATCTCGAACTTCTCACCATACAGATAATGCCTCCATATCTTAAGGGGAAAATCACCGCCGCCAACTCAAGATCATAAGTAGGATAGTTCTCCTCATGTGGCTTCAACTGCGGAGATGCATACACCACAACTCTACCATGCTGCATCAGTACGGCACCCAAACCTATCTTGGAAGCATCCGTACACACCACGAAACTTCCCGATCCCAAAGGTAACACCAACACCAGAGCGGTGTTGATTTTATTTTGCTTCTCTATCTTCTTTTTCTTGGGGTCTTAATGATGATATGTAGCAAGATGACAAGCAAATAATCAAAGATCTGCACTCAACCTATGAACATGTGATCATGAACCTAGGCAACCAAAGCAAGCTGTAGCATGGGCATGCTATCTCAACCAAACTAAGCTAAGGAATAAAGGAAAAACGCACGCCGGGGCGTGGAGCAAAGAGTAAATAGAAACACACCGCAAGGGATGGAACAAGCAAGGAAATAAAAGATGTGAGATGCGAAAGAGAAAGCTAATGCCCAATACTTAAGAAAGATGTGATTGCCACCAAAGTAAAAATAAGCCAAAGACCTGAAAATACCTTAGAAATAGGTGGATGAAGCACCCGCCCACAGGAGAGGAAAGATCAGAGAAACCTGCAGGTCAGCTTGATGTAACGGTCAGAACCCTGTGCGTCACTTGGAATTGACGGTCGCTCGATAGACCGCTGGAAGAATATGACGTGCCTGAACCAGACCGTCAAATAACCTGCAGTAGCAAAGCGTGAATCCTTTTAACTCCAACTCTTCCAGCCGGCTAGAATACTTGGGCCTTGTGCTGGTGGACCTGTAAACCTGCCAAAGACATGGAAATCAAGAACAGACAACCCAAATTAGCCCTTTAGACAATATAGCATCAATTCTTCAACAAACACAATATCATCAAAAGGAAAGGGAAATACCAGGAGGTTTTGGTTTTTTAACCCCTCTGGGCGTTTTAAAAGATTGGGAGGAAGTTTAGATGATGAAAACCAGTGAAAAACGTGGAGAAAGGAGAGAAATAATGCTTATGATGAAAGGGAGATGGAAAAGGAATTCGATATGTAAATATGAACTTTGAAACCAAGAGGAACAGATACTCCCTTCACCAGGCAGCCAACGAATGTGAGAAGCACTTCTCCTTGATCAAACGTGACTCTAAAATGCGGCAGCACTTCGTCGCAAACTCCAGAATTTCCTGTCTTTTAGCATGAAGTCAAGGGTTCTATTTATAGACCCTCAAACCCTCAGGTCGAGCAGAGGAAAATCCAGCAAGATAAAGGGGTAACTCTTAGCAAATCCTTGAAGATAATATCACCAAGAGTCCATAGAATCAAACAGAAGGTCCTGAGGATCAGATTTGGAAGACATATCATCAATCCAAGTTCTTATCTCGACCACGGAGTAGCAGAGAAAAGGCCTGAACTGCTAGGACTCTCTGAAGAAAGTAACGGCTGCACGACAGACCGCCACAGTGAAATAACGCATCAAGGGACATCCGTTACTTTCAACCTTATCCCAAAGAGATAAGATCAACAGGAAGAAGATCAAAACAATAGGACTCTGTAAAGAAAGCAACGGCCAAGTCATATGGCGTCACAATGAAACAACGGCTGCACGACAGACCGTTATATTCAACATATAGGCCAAAGGATAAGCTTTGGAACAAGACCTCAAGCTTCAGGACTCTTCAAGGAGTAATGGCCCCAGGACCCATCCGTTAGAATGAAGAAACGCGCCTGGGACAGACTGTTATTATCAATGGAGTTCAAAAGAAGGAATGAAGGTTTTGCTAAGCTTTAGTCAAATGAAATGCCACAAAGAGCCACATCCGATCAAGGAGTCAAGACCCAAGAAATGATCTTCAACTAAACAAAGAGACTCGATGAAGAGTGAACAACTCGGAGCATGATATATAATGAATAAAGAGATGACCCGAGTTATTGGTCATAAAACGGGTGTCAACAGATGCCCCTCCTTAACGTCCTCTTTGCAGGGGAGCGAGCGGAGGTGAAGCGAAAGCAAAATGGAACATGGAGATGAAGCGGAAGTGAAGTGGAGTGGATCAAAAAGTGGGCGTTAAGGTAAACGACACCCGTTCTTTACCAACAAGCGATAGGAATTTTCTGGAAAAACTTTGAACTGATCACAAGGAAATAGCCAACCAAAGGACGCATGTCTGGAGGAACTAACAACTAAGGAAAGGAAACACGGCTAGCCGCCGGAGGCAACAGAAAGGAAAGAGAACTGACTAAACTCCAGACAGGAATCTTCAGCCAACCAAATCGAGCGACGAGGTCAAAGGAAACCTTCTAATTCAGAGTGGAATAATTCTCCTCATTCGAGATCAAGAACACAGCTATTCACCATCATCGATCTACCTTGAACAGATGAAGCACATGAATGCTTAAAAGATGCGCATGATGCATGCTGGGCTAAAGGAAAAGAAATCTTTAAAATGAATGCAAAGAAAGATAAAATATCAAGATACTCGAGAATAATATTGCTAAGCTGGAGAAACCAGGGTCAGGACACCGTCTGCAACCACGGCGTGCAAGACAGAACCATCGTCCCCAAATTTTTCCAACCTAACGGCCTATCCAATGATTAAACATGTGAACTTAGATCATCATCATTTTTGTTTAAGGGGAACATCAGATCCTGGAACACATGAATGACCAGCCGGTTCTTGAGATAATATATCATAGATAACATATAGTAATGCATTAAAGGATAAGGGAATGAGATACAATACCTGACTTACCTGCCTGACGAACGGCAGAGCGTGACTTTGTTCATAAATTCCTTCATGGAAAGAGGTTAGCCAATAACAAATATGAACACGAATTAAGGCATAACCATTTGTACGTGCGAGAGGCATCAATAATGAACAACATGAAAGAAAATGGAACCATTTTAACATCAATTAGACCATTTAATTCATCAAGAAGCTTGCAAGTTTGTAACGGTCTAGTGTAAGAGTGTCACACAAAATAACGGACCAACACTGGGCCGTCAAAAAACCAGGCGGTTCACATTCTTCAATAAAACAGGGCCAACACATGTAATGGTCGAAGATAGATGCGTCAGAAGGATGTGACGGTCGGTCGATAGACCGTCACATTTCCTGAACGTTCAAAAAATAAAACCCGAACGGTCACAGCCCATTCATTCAACACTCAACACCCAAAAAAACCCTCAACCGAGAAACCTCCGACGATCACCAACTCCCACCACCACCATGGCCGGCGACGAGCCATCCCAGCCGCCTCCACAGAAGAGGGAGAGAGGAAAGAGGAAGGCAATACGGCGGTTCCACCGCCGGCTCGAACGAGAAGCAATCCCGCCAGTGGAAGAAGAACAAACGGCGAGAAGAGATCCAAGGGAGGAAGAGGAAGCTCCCACGGCTGCAGAGGACCAAGAAGAAACCCCCTTGGGTGAAGAGGAACCCAAGGAACCAGCCAAGAAGAGGAGAAGGGGCATGGACCATGAGGTAGGTCCCCTCGCCCTAATTTCAATTTTTGATTTTTTTTGATTTTTTATTATGTATGCATGCGGGGTTGAGGGGTAGAAATGGGTCCACGAACCCATTAGGAATGTTTGTAGGCCATTTGGCCAAGGTGAGAGATCACGGGGATGCAAAGGGAAAAAAACCAAAGGCAGACGATGTAACGGTCCTGCCAGCGACCGTCACACGCCTGACGCGCCACCCTGAGTGCGTCAGAGCCAAGTAAAGCCCCACCCTAGGGCCGTCACATCTACCAGAGACCCAAACTTGTTTTTAGGTTTTCCAATTTCTAAATTTTTGTTTTGTTTTCATTTTATAAATGTTTATGCAATGATTTTATGATGCAATTGACTAACCAATGATCTACATGAATGCAGGGAAAGAGAAGAACGCGGATCTCCTGGCTGCAGATCCGGGCAGTGTACCAGGCATTGCCCGATTACCAGAGGGAGAGACTAGCCGGGATGGGATTCGCCGAGGTGCTCAACATCGAGGTGATCCGGATGGACACGCCTCTGCTGTACGCGTTGCACGAGAGGTGGGACCCAATCAGCAGAGCCTTCATCTTCCTGTGGGGCCACATGATCCCCACACTAGAAGACATAGCGAGGATTCCACGGAGCCGCAGTGACAGGATGGACGTACGGCGACTACCGGGAGATGGCACAACAGCTACTCGAACTGGATCTGATCAGGCCGGGACAGTCCTCATCTCAACTCTCGAGATCAATACTGCAGGAGAGCTTGGGGTTGAGAGGAGCAGCGATCGCTGTAGGAGAGCTACCCGAGGAGCATCTGGGCAGAGTGATAGACCAGGTGCGCCCTCACATGGCGGCGGAGGCAGGACCCGAGGGAGATAAAGTACTGCGACGCTTCCTGATGCTGCTATTCGGGAAGCTCCTCTGATGTGACACAACCCCTTGGACTTAAATTTGAAAGCAATCTATCCGAACGGCGGACCCACTCAAGCGGATTCACCCGCATCGCGCACACCCGGGTCCGTAGGTGGACTGGCGATAGTGGTGGGGGTCCGAGGATGGACCTCGCCTTTCCGGGGATTTGACTAACTTGGGCTGAAACCCTAAGGGCCTGGGATGCCCCAATTCCATGAGTGGCCAGCACGCCAAGGGCGTGGGATGTAGTGGCTCTCTCACAACTCGCTCCGCGGTGGCACTCAAATTGATGATATTTTAAGATCGGGCACTCACTCACCAACCGACGGCGCTAAGAAGCATTACTAAACAAGCAAAGCAATTCCAGTAGAGTAGGGCAACCCGAAGCTCACCTGATCGGTGTGAATACACCGATCCCGGCCGGAGACGAGGGTGAGCGGGGAAGCGTGGGCCACCCGCACGCTGCGTCGATGAAGCTTCAACCTGTTGAAATTAATTACATCCACTACGCCTCGCACAGAAGGGGGAACTTGGGGTGGGAAGATTATAGTTACAATCAAACACTACCTCCGCGCAGGGAGGGGCGGTAAGCCGGCCAGGCGGGGAGAGCCAAGGAACTATGAACGGGACCGGTTCGCCCTTCCGGAGTGCTGCTTGCCGGTTCTGCCCGCTGCTAGGTACTGGATGTCGACTCCGTTGCACTCGCTCCCGGACTCAAAATGAGACAGGATCAGCGTTGAAACGTCGGTGACTAGACCAGGATGGACCCTGAATTTTTTTGTCACAAGAAGTTGCCGACGCTGGCCGGGGCAGATGGTGGACTGGTGCTGTTCCGCTGTGCCTCGGATGGGGTGCAGGTTGTAGCAGCAGGTAGGTGACTTCACTCCGATCGCTCCTGTGATCCAATTGAGGCAGGATCAGGATGGTTGAGAGAGTGGTCGAGTCTTCTTCGATCAGAAACCAAGATGGGCTCTAGGAGACGTAGGAGCAGGGAGGAGGAGCCCAAACAAGGAGAGGGGGTCTGATCAGTCCCTGGCAGGACAGATCTGCGCACCTGGGGAAAATAAATCGGAATGGGGAGCTCCCAACTCCGAACGAGGCCCCGCTTGCTGTGATGGATGGAGGACAGGGGGATCTTCGCCTCGGCCAAGTGGCGCGCTCATGAGATCAGAGGTGAGGGCGTGGCGGCTTCTGAACTGCAGCTCTGGTTCAGGTTCTGGTCCTAGCTGCGCAGTTGGACGAGAACGGGCACCACGATCTGTAGTGAAGTCGGAACGAGACGATTCCACCTCGCACGTGAAGAGGACTTGGAGAAGAAACAACTCTCAGAAGAGAGTTCAGGCTGATTCGCGCTGTTGACATCAGTGCAGCCTCTGCCAAGCGGACCTCAGGTTCTGGCTCAAATATGGCGCAGCCAAACGAGAATGAGCACCACGATCTGTAGTGAAGTCAGAACGGGACGATTCCACCTCACACGTGAAGAGGACTTGGAGAGGAAACAACTCTCAGAAGAGAGTTCTGGCTGAATCACACCGTTGACGTCGGTGCAACCTCTGCCAAACAGACCTCAGGTTCTGGCTCAAATCTGGCGCAGCCGCACGAGAATGGGCACCACGGACAGTAGGAATGTCGGATGCCGGCGAGACCACCTCAGCTGCGAAGCTATCTGGACGATATTTCCGGCAATGTATGGTTTGACTTCAGGGGATTCTGTATGACTCCGGGGCTGGTTCTGCAAGTCGGCTCCCAATCTGCTACCTGCGAACTGGGCAGTGTTAAAAGAAGGGGGGGTTGTTGGTGGAGATGGGAAGGTAAGTGATGGAGGGGTAGCAAAGAGGGATGGAAGGTTGCTGGTTGTGAATGTGGGAGGGAGGTTTGGGGGTGTGAGAGGGGAGAGGGGGAGGTTGGCAGGGGGCGGACCCGGTGTGGGGAATGGGCTGGGAGGTGGTGGATGGTGGGGGTGCAAATGGCCTAGGGGAATGGGGGTGTCTCTTGGGTGTGGGTGGTGGATTAATGGAAGGATTAATGGGGGGCCTAGGGGATGTGAAGGGTTTTTTGGGGAGGGGAAAGGGTGTCTATGAGAAGGGATTCTCCCTTGGGAATGTGAAGGGTTGTATGGGGAAGGGGATGGGTTGCTTGGGGAGTGGTGGGAGTAAAGGGGGTTTATGAGTCTTGGGAGGTGATGGGTTGTATTCAATGGGGGGGATGATGTGGCAAGTGAGGGAGGAGAAAGAGGGGGCAAAATTGAGAGAGAGAGGGGGAGGAGAGAGAGAGGGGTTCGCCCCTTTTAGTGAGAGAGAGAAGAAGAGAGGGAGAGAGCTAGAGAGGGAGAGAGAGAGAGATGTACAAATGCTTTTGGCAATTTTTTATCAATACTTCATTAGCTTCCAAATGAAGGATTGGGGTCCTATTTATAAGAATCCCACATTTACATATAAGTCCCTGACTCTTGGACTACTAACACTAAACCAAGGGGAAGGGGGCGCCCCTGGGCCTAGCCCATATAATTGGGCCCAATAACACACATAAAGACTTAAGACTTAGGTAAATAGCTACCTAACCTAGGTATTGGACTCAAATAAAAGGAAAAGTACATGATAAGAAAATGAAAATTATATCATATGACTCAAAAATAAAGTGGTGAATAAGATGTAGCATGGGTGGCGAGCATCAGGATCCTTGATCAAATGAAATTGCTGGTGATGTCCTCATCATACCCCCGGGGCGCGGAAAACTCGACTCCGTCGAGTATGGGCCCACCGGGGAAGTGGTCCTCTCAAGCAGCTCAGAGTGAGCCTTAACCTCCAAACTCAACCCTGCGTCCACAACCAGGGGACGGTCCTTCATCCTCTCGAGGCGGCTCAGGCGCACCCTCTTGCTGGCGATGGAACCCTGCTTGCCTAGTATTACCTCCGTGTGCACACGTCGGACTCTCAGGCTGACTTTTGGTGGCTCTCCGAGGGTGTCACTCTCAAAGGAAGATAAAGGCTTGAGGCACTCACTAGGATCCACCGCGGTGCCCATATAGGGTGTCGGATCCGCCACGTGAAAAATGAGGTGAATCCCAAAACCCATTAGTAAGTCCAACCCGATAGCCGGGTTGCCAAAGTCACTCGGAACTTGGGAAGGTCCAAGTCCTCGTGCCCTCGAATTGGAGGTGACCCTAGGGTAGAGCCACTCCAATGTCATTATCACCAGATTGCCTACTTAGAATTCCAAGTGGCGCTCACGAGCTCTTGTCCGCTCTTTGTGAACCTCACCGCTCGTCAAGAATTGCTTACGTGTATGCTCATGCCATGCATCATAATGCGGTGAGTGGGTGTGAAAGTGGATAGCATGCAAATGTGGACCGGGACAACCTTACATAGACCTATCATGCATAGATGTGATGAAGACTTTTATGGACTCAGGGGGGCCGGGGAAACCATAGGTGGATCTATCGTGCATGGTTGTGATAATTACCGGGGGACCCGGACATCCATGTATGCCCCTTTCATGCTTAAGAGCTATGACGAATGTGGGAGGACCAGCACATCCAAATGTGAGCCAGTCATGCATTGGGCCCGCAGTGTGTGTGACATGTATGAGATGACTGGGCTTACTAGCCCTACCAAATGATGCAAAATGTAGTGGCACATGCATTCCCATCCAAATGGCTCCTTCTATGTGTATGACTTGGTGTGAGATTTTCCACTCATAGGGGTCAAAGGGGTCTAGGAAAATGGAGTGGGCTTGGTCCAATAAGGTTGGTTGGGGTAGGAAAAGGTTGGTGGTGAGTAAGGTGGGTGGGTATAGGAAGGGATCCAAGGGGTCATGGTAAGGGTCATCTAAGGAGAGGAACTCTAGGTCCTTTTGGTCCTCACAACATGGTGGTGGATCCTCCTCCTGTAGTAAAATGATTGGGCCAAAGTTTTTGGTGGGATGGTCGGCCATGAATGGAGGGCTGGATGTTCTACCCGAGACATGCAACTCTAGTTTGTGGATAGCATCGGGCTCATCGGGTGTAGGGAGGAGTAAAAGAAGGTCGCTAGTGTAGCAACCCATAGTGTAAATGGAGAATATGGATCCGACACATAGGTGTAGGAGGTCAAGGCTCCTAGGTCGGTCAGCTACTGTAGTCAACATGCCAGTTAGCTCCATTTGCCAAACTATACCCTTAAGAAGATCCCCTAATGTTTCCACTTGATAGGATGATTGGATTGTGGTGTGATAGGTGTGATAGGTGGATAAGGGTACTATGGGGAGGTGTTGTTCCATGGAAGGGTAAGCATAGGGTAGGATAGGGTGAGCCCGGTTTTCCATAAGCCATCTAACCAAGGGCCCACTTATGATAAGTTCACTCCAAATTGGGGGTGGCATGAAAGGTGAAACATCTTCCTCGTTTTGGCCATGACTTTCCTCCAAGATGGGGAGTAGTTCTGGGATGTTCCCTACTAGGGGGTCGGGTGTGGGTATCATGGTTTCCTCTACCAAGGAGGTGAGTAGGTCCTTTGTGGGTGGGGTGATGATGACTGGCTTGTGGTGCTCTTTGGGTGGTGGGTAATGGGGGACTTGGGATAGAATGGGGAGGGGTAGTAGTGGAGGCCTAGGTTGGGGATCTTGTAACTCATGGGGGAGGGTGCACCTAATTTGGCTCAATGGGTTCTCTTTGGGAAGGAACGAGTTCTCTTGACCCAATTGGGCTTCATATTCTTCTTCCCAATCTAGGGGAGCCTCATAGACTTCGGTCACCTCCTTAAGTTCCTTTTGGGAAGGGGTGGGAGGAGGATTTGTGGGTTGGGTGGTGGCCAATTTGGTTTGAATGGTGGTGGTGATCGGGGTTGGAATTATTGGGGTGGTGGAGTTTGGGCCCTAAGGGAGGTCTTGGGTTGACTGGGAGGGAAAGGGGGAGTGAAGATCTTCTTAATCTCATTCCTCATCTCTTCCCATGGGTATCTGGGTCCTTTGGTTTCCCATTGAAATTCATCCTGGGGAGGCAAGACTCTAAGGCCATTGCTCCTAAGTGGGGGTTCATTGGCTCTAAATCCATCCAGAGGTGACCAAGCCCTAGGGCCGTGGTTCCCTTTTGCTTCAAGCCGATCAAGCCGGGAGGTGAGGATATCTATGCAGTTATGACATTTATTGATGAAAGCGTCAAATGGGTCCATAGATAGTTGGGGTGTCTCCCTAGGGTGGTCATGCAAGGGAGTGATGGAAAACATGATGCAAGGGAGACTCAAATGTCAATGCCCTAGGACTAGACTCGTAGAGACAAGTCTAGAACTTGCTCTGATACCAAGTTGATGTGACACAACCCCTTGGACCTAAATTTGAAAGCAATCGATCTGAATGGCGGACCCACTCAAGCGGATTCACCCGCATCGCGCACACCCGGGTCTGTAGGTGGACTAGCGATAGTGGTGAAGGTCCGAGGATGGACCTCGCCTTTCCGGGGATTTGACTAACTTGGGCTGAACCCCTAAGGGCCTGGGATGCCCCAATTCCGTGGGTGGCCAGCACGCCAAGGGCGTGGGATGTAGTGGCTCTCTCACAACTCGCTCTGCGGTGGCACTCAAATTGATGATATTTTGAGATCGGGCACTCACTCACCAACCGAGGGCACTAAGAAGCATTACTAAACAGGAAAAGCAATTCCAGTAGAGTAGGGCAACCCGAAGCTCACCTGATCGGTGTGAATACACCGATCCCGGCCGGAGACGAGGGCGAGCGGGGAAGCGTGGGCCACCCGTACATTGCGTCGATGAAGCTTCAACCTGTTGAAATTAATTACATCCACTACGCCTCGCACAGAAGGGGGAACTTGGGGTGGGCAGATTATAGTTACAATCAAACACTACCTCTGCGCAGGGAGGGGCGGTAAGCCGGCCAAGCGGGGAGAGCCAAGGAACTATGAACGGGACCGGTTCGCCCTTCCGGAGTGCTGCTTGCCGGTTCTGCCCGCTGCTAGGTACTGGATGTCGACTCCGTTGCACTCGGTCCCGGACTCGAAATGAGACAGGATCAGCGTTGAAACGTCAGTGACTAGACCAGGATGGTCCCTGAATTTTTTTGTCACAAGAAGTTGCCGACGCTGGCCTGGGCAGATGGTGGACTGGTGCTGTTCCGCTGTGCCTCGGATGGGGTGCAGGTTGTAGCAGCAGGTAGGTGACTTCACTCCGATCGCTCCCGTGATCCAATTGAGGCGGGATCAGGATGGTTGCGAGCGTGGTCGAGTCTTCTTCGATCAGCAACCAAGATGGGCTCTAGGAGACATCGGAGCAGGGAGGAGGAGCCCGAACAAGGAGAGGGGGTCTGATCAGTCCCTGGTAGGACAGATCTGCGCACCTGGGGAAAATAAATCGGAATGGGGAGCTCCCTACTCCGAACGAGGCCTCGCTTGCTGTGATGGATGGAGGACAGGGGGATCTTCGCCTCGGCCAAGTGGAGCGCTCATGAGATCAGAGGTGAGGGCGTGGCGGCTTCTGAACTGCAGCTCTGGTTCAGGTTCTGGTCCTGGCTGCTCAGTTGGACGAGAACAGGCACCACGATCTGTAGTGAAGTCGGAACGAGACGATTCCACCCCGCACATGAAGAGGACTTGGAGAAGAAACAACTCTCAGAAGAGAGTTCAGGCTGATTCGCGCTGTTGACATCAGTGCAGCCTCTGCCAAGCGGACCTCAGGTTTTGGCTCAAATATGGCGCAGCCGCACGAGAATGGGCACCACGTTCTGTAGTGAAGTCAGAACGGGACAATTCCACCTCGCACGTGAAGAGGACTTGGAGAGGAAACAACTCTCAAAAGAGAGTTCTGGGTGAATCATGCCGTTGACGTCGGTGCAACCTCTGCCCAACAGACCTCAGGTTCTGGCTCAAATCTGGCGCAGCCGCATGAGAATGGGCACCACGGACAGTAGGGATGTCGGATGCCGGCGAGACCACTTCAGCTGCGAAGCTATCTGGACAATATTTCCGGTGATGTATGGTACACCTTCAGGGGATGCCGTATGACTCTAGGGCAGGTTCTGCAAGTCGGCTCCCAATCTGCTACCTGCGAACTGGGCAGTGTTAAAAGAAGGGGGGGTTGTTGGTGGAGATGGGAAGGTAAGGGATGGAGGGGTAGCAAAGAGGATGGAAGGTTGATGGTTGTGAATGTGGGAGGGAGGTTTGGGGGTGTGAGAGGGGAGAGGGGGAGGTTGGCAGGGGGCGGACCCGGTGTGGGGAATGGGCTGGGAGGTGGTGGATGGTGGGGGCGCAAATGGCCTAGGGGAATGGGGGTGTCTCTTGGGTGTGGGTGGTGGATTACTGGAAGGATTAATGGGGGGCCTAGGGGATGGGAAGGGTTGCTTTGGGGTGGGGAAAGGGTGTCTAGGAGAAGGGATTCTCCCTTGGGAATGTGAAGGGTTGTATGGGGAAGGGGATGGGTTGCTTGGGGAGTGGTGGGAGTAAAGGGGGTTTATGAGTCTTGGGAGGTGAAGGGTTGTATTCAATGGGGGGGATGATGTGGCAAGTGAGGGAGGAGAGAGAGGGGGCGAAATTGAGAGAGAGAGGGGGAGGAGAGAGAGAGGGGTTCGCCCCTTTTAGTGAGAGAGAGAAGAAGAGAGGGAGAGAGAGAGAGATGTACAAATGCTTTTGGCAATTTTTTATCAATACTTCATTAGCTTCCAAATGAGGGATTGGGGTCCTATTTATAGGAATCTCACATTTACATATAAGTCCCTGACTCTTGGACTACTAACACTAAACCAAGGGGAAGGGGGCGCCCCTGGGCCTAGCCCATATAATTGGGCCCAATAACACACATAAAGACTTAAGACTTAGGTAAATAGCTACCTAACCTAGGTATTGGACTCAAATAAAAGGAAAAGTACATGATAAGAAAATGAAAATTACATCATATGACTCGAAATAAAGTGGTGAACAAGATGTAGCATGGGTGGCGAGCATCGGGATCCTTGATCAAATGAAATTGCTGGTGATGTCCTCATCATCCTCTTCGCGACTCGAGCGGACGTCATCAGCTGCAGACTGCTTCCGATGATAGAAAACTTGCACAGAGTCGGGAGATATGCATGGGGAGCAGCAATGCTTGCGTTCCTGTTCTAGTCCCTCAGCACGACGGACCGACAAACGATGCTGGGTGGCTTCTCGCCTTTTCTGCAGGTGAGTGCAATTTAAATGCTTCCTATATTATGCAAAAAAAATGTTTATGCCCTGATTATGCAATTTGACTGACTTGATTTCTCAAATGCAGATCTGGAGCTACATGTATCTCCCGGGCATCGGGAGAGGCACACTACTCCACCCCGGCCGCATCCCGATCGCGAGGCGATGGACGGTAGCGAGGGACACAGGGTCAATCATCAGATTGACCCGGACGATCTAGGACGACCTGGACTCCTACCCACACACGTCGGTAAGTCCAGAACTCGGAATGATTTCTACATGCTTTTAAATGCTTCTATATGCCTTTAAATGCTTCTACATGATGAACTTATATGCTGATGAATGGACTTAATGTTTCTAGGTGAGATGGACCCCGTACCGCGACTAGGTTTACACGGGACAGCCGTGGGTAGAGGCGGCCTTATCGTATAGGGGGCGAGACATATGGCTGCATTGCATCCACATCATCGAGCCTCTGCACTACAGGTTGATCCTGCGGACTCGGGGACTATACCAGCCCGAGGTGACCTTTCCACGCCACAGTGATGACCACCCAGGAAAGTCGGCAAGGGGCATCAGTGGCAACGTGGATTGGTGTGCCCGGAAGGCGAAGTACGTCCACGACTGGAACAGGCGGGGCCGAGCAGTGAAGGAGCGAGATGAGAGCGACGAGGCATATCTGAAGGCTTTCGCTCGACTCTACGGTGACCGGGTGTACCGAGGTACCCGACGACCGGTATGCAACTCTAAACCTTAAACCTCTTTATATGCAAAAAATGCAATGCTATATGTAAATGACTCACATGCTTTCTAAATGCAGCTAGACCTTGAGGGACGGATAGCCGAGCTGGAGGGATTACTTCAATCCACCATCCAGCAGCGAGACGAGTACCGGACCGGACCGGATGCCCCATCGTCTTCCTCTCAGCCTGCGGGAGGCAGGGCAGAGCAGAACGCCGAGTTCGCTCGGGCGGTTGCCCGGGCCGAGGAGGCGGAGGCCACCCTCGCAGAGCGGGTAAGATGCTAAAATGCTCATGCTCATGATGATGCCAATTAAATGCCTTATGATTAACTATATGAAATGCAATCTACAGGCGAGAGAGGTAGCCACAGCAGTGGCCGAGGCGAGGCAGGCTCGGTCGGAGGCAGAGCGTCTCCAGGCGGAGATAGAGAGGAGCCGGGCAGAGACAGAGAGAGCCCGAGCAGAAAGAGAGCTTGTGCGGGCGGAGATGGCCAGATTGCGAGCGGAGACCCCACGACGCCCGGATGACGGAGAGGTGGAGCGACTCAGGGCTGACATCGCACGTGTAAGAGGCGAGCGAGATCAGTTCAGAGTGCAGACCTTCGAGATGAAGGGCGCGATTGGGGCCTTGAAGGATGCACTCCGGCTTCTAGGGGAGAGGTCAGGGACGAGCAGCCGGAGCCAGAGCGTGGCCCCCATCAGCGGAGTTCACGGGTATTTTACCAGTTCTTCCGGCCATCGGAGGAATGAAGAGGCGGACCAGAGACGACAACCAGAGGGTGAGCACAGTGCCATGGGACCAATAGCCAGGCAGCCCGAGGGTACCGGAGATAGTGATGGCGGCCCGGGAGATAAGCCGGCCGAGTGATATATATATTTTCTTTTCCTTTTGTTATCACTTGTACATGACTTATATAGAAAAATGGAGTGAAAAATGAAATTTCTTTTTGGTCTTTTGTTATTTTGTGCAGGATTGTGTGTTTGTGAAATGCCAAAAACAAATGAAGGATTGTATGTGATGATGAATGCGTGAGATGTGTGTATGAATGCATGTGTAGGAATGCATGTATGGGAAGAATGAAAAACAGTTGTGCATGAGAATGTGCGAAGAAGGAGGTGTAAAATGTGAAAGACGGCCGGGTCTAGGCAAGGGCAGGAAGAAACAGCCTCAATTCAGCAGTAGAGAATGTAACGGTCCAGGTTCAGACCGTCAGAATCAAATAACGCGCTAGATAAGGGCTGTTAACCATGACAGCGGTCAAATTGCAGCTGGGGCTGCAGGAAAAGTGACGGTCAACGGAAGGCGCGTCAAATACAAATAACGGCCTACTGCTAGACTGTTGATCATGGCAGAGCGATGGTTTGCAGGGCAACTAGCAGGAAATGCGACGGCCCAAAAGAGACGCATCGGGGGGAAGCAACGGTCCTGACCAAGACCGTCGAGAAATGTTTAGCCCAGAAGCCAAGGAGCTGAACGGCTGAGGGTGTAACGGCTCAGGGTTCACGCGTTACGAAAGAACTACGGTCAAACGCTGGACCATCAGACTTCACAGAACAGGAACGGGCGAACTTGAACCTACAGGAAATGCGACGGCCCCATTCTGGTGCGTCAGAGACAATTGACGGTCCCACGATGGACCGTTGGAGCCTGAGTTGTGTTCCGAGACGGATTGAGCCGTGAGAGCCTAAACCCGAGATTTATCCACTTAATCTCCCACTAGAACTTATCTAGATTGAAGATAAGGCCTCCTAACTCAAGTCTTATCCTTTTAAAACCAAAATAAAGCCTTTAAAACTTAGAAACTCAACCAAAAATCGTAGCTTTGCTGAAACCTCTGTTCTAGGGCTGAAAAGACCACTCCTAAAGGCAGAAAATCAAGATGAAGAGAAGCTTTGAGGTGATGGCTATGGAGGAGAAGGTCTACATCGGACCTAAGGCTGCAAGAAAGGAACACGGAGAGCTTCAACGGCTAACCTCAATTCCCAAGCACCTAAGCTCTAATGCTCAAAGGGTGGTAAGTTCCAACAACCCAACCAAGTTCAGAATTTTCTGCACTTCAATTCCTTTCATGACTCCCTCTTCTTCTCCTTCTTAAGCCCCTTCCTGGCCCAAGATGCTATTCAAATCTGAAGTGGGTGGCTCCCATGGTAAAGGCACTCCCTATAGAAGTCACATCAATCCTTAAAGCATGGCACCTTCAACCTCTCTTGGTCTTAGGCAAAAACTTTCAGAAATTATCTTTAGATTGGCCAAGTATTTCAGCTCTTGTAGAACTATGGCATCCACAAACTCATACCTTCATCTTCCCTTCCTTTGAAGCGACAGTCCTATTAGAAGAGGTAGAGACCTACCTAACCCTCCCTAAGACTAAGGTGGGGGATGAAGACCGGGTTTGCTACACGGTTGAGCCTATTGACCCGTCCTTGATCTTGAGTGATTTTATCCATAATCCGAAGGACGTGAGGACCATGATCAACCCACACCACATTCATTTGATACCCTTGGCACAATGGATAGTGTCCCATTGCCAGAACAAGTGGGAGAGACACGAAGCAATAGCCAAGGTGGTGGCGGTGTGCTTATGCGGAGTCTTACTTTTCACCACAACCAACCACCTTTTAGACATAAAAAATCTCAGCATTATTAGTGGGTTGTGGCGGGGAACGTCCATCTCTCAAGCGATCCTCTCATACCTCTATGAAGGACTAAGTTCAGCTTGCCTAGGAGGACCTTTGTTCGGCTCTATGATACTCCTTGAGTGTTGGATGGGAGTGAGAGTCAAATTCCAACCAAAGGAAGACATAACTTCAGCTAGCCGAATCTTCGGGAGCCACCCTCTCTTCTTCATTGGAGGGGCATTTGGATACTCTTCACAGGTTGAATGCAAGACGGCGGATAAGAAAACTCGGATGAATGGCGCCTCTTCTTCAACACTTTGCCAATAGACAAGTTCAATATGCGACCAAGAATCCTTCGAAGCACTCCTCTTAAAATACCGCGGCGTCAAGGCCTGGACCTCCAGCTAGTAGGGAACACTACAATGGCGATCTACAACCCGCACCGGTGCCATCTTCAGATCGGACTTCCAAGAACCCAAGCTCCTGCACCATGACACTACCTTCCCCTTCTATCTAGGAAGATGTGGACCGAGGAGGATGAAAGAGCGATCCGGAACGCGCTGACCATGTGGGAGATCAGTAAAGTGCGCCCGTGGCAAGAAGAAGTTGAAGAGAACGACGAAGCACGCCGAGGCTACGTGAAAGAGTTGAGGAAGATCCGCCCTCTTGCAGATGAAAACTTAATGTATCTTGATATATTTTTTTATTTAGAGAGATGTTGCTTGTATGACAAAAAGTTGGAGTTTTGTGAATTCATTTTTCATTAAGCCTGATTGAATGAGATGAGATTGTCTCAGTTGAATGAGCAATAGTTTTGTGGCTTGATCGTCTGGAATGATGTGAACAGGCAGAGCCTCTAGAGTATGTAACGGATGTGCATTGGGCCGCTACAAAGAAACGACGGTCTGACGATAGGCCGTCAGAATGGAAGCACGAAGAACCCTGTTCTCTAAGGGATGCAACGGTCAAGACTCAGGTCGTTAGAGTAAGTAACGGTCTTAACCTTGGCCGTTAGAATGATGGCTGCTGAAAGAAAGAAAGCTTATGCAAGAAGAGGAGTGATGGTAGGGATATGACCGTTAGATGATTGTAGCGGTCTGGTGATGACGCGTTACAGCCTTTGAATCTGCATAATTGTGAGCCTCTCACTTTGATCTTGATCTTGTGTTCTGCGCACACTTTAAACATGAAACAAGTTAGATCTGTTCTTAGACTCAACCCCTTGCCTTGAAGCAAGTTAGATAATGACCGTTTCTCAATATTTGGTCAAGGGGTGGAGCCTTATTAAAATAGGTGGAAAACATAATAAAAATAATGCAATGCATGCAATGCATATGATGGTGTTTTTCGAGGGTTTTGGAGAATATCTGATTTTTGTGAGACTTTGAAAATATTTGATTTGTTTGGGTTTTGAAAATATTTGATGTTTTTTTTTGGATTTTGGAAATATTTGATTTTTTTTGGATTCTGAAAAATATTAAATTTGTTTGGATTTTGAAAATATTTGATTTTTTTTTGGATTTTGGAAAACCAGTGCTTCCCCAGTAGCGTGAGCCCTTCCTTGTTGATATCGAGTCCGGGGGTGGGTGTGAGAGAAGATGACGACCCCTGGACAAGGTCCAAATTGTCATGACGGTGTTTTTGCCAGGGCCATACCCAGAGTACTAATCTTGGTCCTAAAAGAAAAATAGAATACGGGGGGTAAGCTTTAGGCCAGATTATAGAAGTTTTTTAAGACTTGATTTCCTTTCCGTACAACCCTTTAGAGATTTGGTCTGTTGTGCCGGGGCTTTGAGTCCGTCATCGAACCTTAATCCACCCTAGGCATGCATGCGACCGGGCTCATAACGTCCCACGGGGAACTGTACTGCCACTCTTGTCATGCCTAACTTTTCTTGCTTTGCCTTTCTGGAGCTTTGGAATTCATAATTCATACTATATTGACTTTGAGGTGATGCTTTTGATTTTGTCATAGAGATTGCCCCTTCGCTGTCTCTTTTGTTTCTTGTGACGTCAGGTCATAACGGACTGCCCCTATTTGAGACCTCCTCTCGTGAGGGTGTTTGGATCGGTTATCGCCTCCTTATTCTCTTCTTGCCCCTGGTTTTAGCTGAAGGAAGAAACGGACAGGGACCTTGACTTTCCCCCAAAGCATGGCCAAGAAGAAACGTTGTCCTTTCTCAACGTGGAAAACCTGACCAGGGACGTCGTGTAGTGTGTGATTGCCTCACTCGGGACTCCTTTAGTGACAGGAGGAGCATCTTGCTACCGGGGTAGCACATGGTTAGACTCTAAGGAAAGAAACGCTTAAGATACAACCCATTCCACGGGTGAGAGAGCTCCTCACCTTCCGCGTTTACTAAACGGTAAGCATTTCCCGGATAAGCTTCTTTTACGACAAACGGCCCTTCCCAATTAGGTTGTAATTTAGACCTAGGACCTGCAGACCGAATGAATTTTCGTTTCAAAACCATATCACCCTTTTGAAACTTACGTTCGATTACCTTCTTTTGAAAATAACGCGAAACCCTCTTTTGATAAACGGATACATGATCGGCCGCATTCATCCTCTTCTCATCTAAGAGTTCCAACTGAACCAGCAACGCCTCTCGACGTTCATCGATATTAAGTTCCTTATCAAGCTGCACTCTAAGGGAAGGGATCAGGATCTCATATGGGAGCACCGCCTCCATCCCGTAGGTAAGAGAATAGGGAGTTTGTCCCGTAGGGGTACGGACGGAGGTGCGGTAAGCCCACAGAGCTTCCACTAATCTTTCTGGCCAATCAGAAAACTTATGAGCTTCACATGTTTTCTTGATGATTTTAAGAAGAGTTTTATTAGTGGCCTCGGCTTGACCGTTGCCTTGAGGATAATATGGAGATGAATGATGCAATGCAATATTGAACTTCTTACATAGGTCCTTGAGCTCTTGAGAAACGAACTGGGATCCGTTGTCGGTGATGATGCTGCTTGGCACTCCTAACCGTGAGATGATATTCTTCATAATAAAGCGGCACACCGTTGTAGCTTTGATCTCTGCGTACGCCTCGGCTTCAGCCCACTTGGTGAAGTACTCAGTGGCGGTAAGGATAAAGGATTTCTGCTTGATCTGGGAATTAGGATCACCGAGCGGGCCGACAATGTCAAAGGCCAACATAGAGAATGGCCAAGGAGCGGTCATAGGATGGAGAGACGAAGCTGGAGAATGAATTTTATCAGCGTGGAGTTGGCACTTAAGACACCTCCTGACATAGAGGGAGCAATCTTCCTCTAGAGTGGGCCAATAGTAGCCCTGCCTTAGGATCTTCTTCGCTAGAGCCTGGCCATTGACATGACCCCCACACTCACTAGAATGGGCTGCTTCAGCCACCTTCCAAGCTTCAACATCATCTAAGCATCTCATGAGCATCCCATTAGTAGCGCGCCTGTACAGTTCTCCTGCGACAATAGTATACCTTGCGGCGGCTCTTCTGATTGACTTGCGTTGCTCAGCAGTTGCCCCTTCTGGGAACAATCCCTCCTTACAAAACAACTCGATTTCATGATACCAAGGCAACTCTTCTTCGTCCAGGATCTCTTGTAGCTCTGTTAAAGATACTTCCTTAAGATCTTCCTTCTCAGCTCTTGCCTCTATAGATTTCCTAAGATTGATGAACCAAGGGTCCTGAAGAGAGGGTGCGTCCAATCTCTGAACGACGATAGTCTCAGTGCTTCGACTGAGAGGGAAAGATAGGGAAGAAGCAAGGGATGCCAGAGCATCAGCTAGAATGTTCTGAGAACGGGGAGTATGGATATAGATCAGCTTACGGAATTGCCTGGCAAGGAGCGTGACCAGATCTTGATAAGGCTTGAGCTTGGGGTCACGAGTACGGTAAGTGGACAGAACTTGCCGTAGGACGAGCTGAGAATCTCCTATAATGTTTAAATAATGCGCGCCTAGGAGATAGGCATGCTTCAATCCAGCCAGGAGAGCCTCATACTCAGTGATGTTGTTGGTAGCAGGAAATCGAAGTTGATAAGTAAAGGGAATGGTCACCCCCTCTGGAGTAAGCAGAACAGCACCGATCCCTCGGCCTTGAGAATTGAGTGCACCGTCGAAGTGCAGAGACCAAAAGGGGTGATGAGAGATAACAGAAAGATGCTCATCAGGGAAATCGTCCTGGATGGAATTGATGTGAGGAATGGGGAGATGAGCGAGATGCTCAGCAATGGCATATCCTTTGACCACCTTCTGAACAACAAAGGTGATGTCGAATTGAGAGAGGAAGCTCTGCCACCGAGCTAACCTACTAGAAAGGATGGGCTTTTCTAAGAGATAGCGAATCGGGTCCATTCTAGAGATCAACCTAACTGGGTGGGCAAGAAAATAGTGTTTAAGCTTCTGAGCTACCCACACTAAGGCGGCACAAGTCTTCTCCATAGCGGTGTATCTGGACTCAGCTGGGTTGAATAACCGAGAGAGGTAATACACAGCCCGCTCTTTTCGTTCATCATCCACTTGTGCTAAGACCGCCCCTAGGGAGTCCTCAATGACCGAGATATATAGGATTAGGGGTTTCCCAGGGACAGGAGGTTGCAAAACCGGGGGATTGGACAGATATTCCTTCAAGTCCTCGTAGGCCTTTTGACAATCTTCATTCCATTCAAATTTAACCCCCGCCTTAAGCAATTCATAAAATGGACGGCACCTTTGAGAATGTTGGGATATGAACCTTCTAATGAATTGCAATATACCAATCAATCCTCGAAGTTCCGTAATGTTCTTAGGCGGAGGCATATCCATGACGGCATGTGCTTTGTTAGGATCAATCTGGATCCTCCGTTTGCTCACTATAAAGCCTAGCAGCTTCCCTGAGGAGACTCCGAATACACACTTCTTCGGATTCATCTTAAGCTTGTACTCCCTGGCTCTTTGCAGTACCTTAGCCAGAATAGAGGGGTGTTCTTCTTTGGTTCTTGACTTCACCAGAATGTCATCCACGTAAGCTTCCATATAGATGTGCATCATGTCGTGGAAGATGGCCATCATCGCCCTTTGATAGGTAGCGCCCACGTTCTTCAGACCGAACGGCATAACCACATAACAGTACGTGCCCCAGGGCGTGGTGAAGGAGATTTTCTCTTGATCTTCTGGAGCGAGACGGATTTGATTATATCCTGAGTAACCATCCATAAATGACAACGATTCGTACCCGGCGGTACTGTCGACCAAGACATCAATGTGAGGCAGCGGGAAATCATCCATGGGACATGCTTTATTGAGATCCCTGAAATCAATGCAAATACGCACCTTTCCATCCTTCTTGATGACAGGGACTATGTTTGCCACCCACTGAGGATATAGAACAACTCTGATGAATCTGGCCTTATATAACTTGTCAACTTCTTCCTTGATCCTCAAGGCCATGTGGGGGTGAAATCTTCTTGACCGTTGTTTGACAGGTGTTGCCCCTGATTTAAGCACGAGTCGATGTTCCACTAAAGATGGGTCAAGACCTGGCATGTCCTCATAAGACCAGGCGAAGGAATCCATATACTCCCTTAGAACTTTGATCAAATCTTCTTCTACTTGTGGAGGGAGATTAGCAGCAATAATGATGGGCCTGGGGTCTTCTTCGGTTCCCAGATTGATTTCTTTCGTAGGTTCATCCACTTCTGATGACGGCTCGTCGAATTTCTTAAGTCCTTTTGCGTACAGATCAGCAGTGTCATCTACGTCGCTGTCCTCATTAACCGGATCTTTTTCACCCAAGATTTCATAGACGCCGAGTCCGTCATCGCCCCACGCCCCTTCTATTTCTTCTTCATCCTCAATCATAATTGTCGTAGCAACAAATTCTGGACATTTTAAAAGGGCATGACAGCGCTGAGCTAGGTCTTGCAAGAACCTATCAGGAACAGATTTGGGAGGACGCGCAAGCGGGCGCGGCTCAGAGGAGGAAGGGTTGGATGACCTAGAACAAGACCCTACTTCTTTAGACCTTACTAATTCCACTTCCCTAGACTCGATAGACCCTAATCCTAACCTAGGAGAAAGGAGACCTAGTGGAAGGGAAGGAGCAGGGGACTCGTGCCCCTGGGATGAGGATGGAGACAGGGTAGCATAATCTTCCACTGAAATCTCCATTTTGAATTTGACGTTTTTTTTTGGAGATCAGCAGAGACTATACAGCAAGATGGAGGAGGCGGGAGCTGCATGGGGAATAGCTCGGGGAAGATGCAGTCAAAGAAGGGATCGGAAGATGAGAACCACATCTCGTGGAGTTGGGCATTGGGAGGAGGAGGAGTGAATAGAGTGGATAGATCAATGGGCGGGCAGTGCCCGCAAGCGGAAGGAACAAATAGAATCTCGGGTGGATCAACGAAGGATGGATTTACCATGATAGGAGGAAGACGGGGTAAGAACTCCCATTGCTGGTGGAGAGATTGAAAGCGGGAGGGAGACAAAGAAAAGATAATCGGCGAGCTCCCCTCCTTCCGCCGATCATCGTCTGGCCGCTTCTTCGGTCTCCATTGCATGAGCCGAACCTCTTACTTTTTTTGGCAGTCTTCTTCATGAAACAACCCCTGAAGGGTTTGACCATAATCAAGCATATCATGTTCTGGCCTTTTTAGTGCCGGCGGAGGACTGGCAATCGGACATACTGTACTTCTCTCTAACGGAGCTGGCTGCAGAGCTAACGTGCCGGGCTAGAGAGGCCCTCGGACAAAGTGCTGGCGGTAGTCCCATGTGAGTGGCCCAGAATCACCCATCATAGATAATGCGGTTTCTTTGTAGCCAAGACCTCTCCTGCCCATCTTTCTTCCCTTGGGTATGGGCTTGGTCATTCCTTGTAATTGTGCACCGAGGCCTCTCCCCGGTTGGTAGCCCAGTTTCAGTATAATGTTCCAGCCTTTTGAGTCTCAGATCTGGGGCTTCATCTTGATGTTAACTGGAGTAGTGATGGGCCTAGGAGGTGTATAAGCCCAAGGGAAGTTTAAATCCAGCACTGATATGACGGGTCGGCTGCTTGGCCAAAGTGTAGGAAGAATATGTTCTGAAATGGCCTTAACCGATTGCACTGTAGATAGGCTTTTGACCTTGACGACCCTCCCTTGGAAAGGGAATTTGACGCACTGATGTGCGGTGGAGGGCACGACACCGAGCGTATCCAACCATAGACGACCCAAGATAGCCTTGAACATAGGGTCGATGTCTAGTACATAGAATTCCACGGCCATTGTAAGGGGTCCGAGCTCTGCTTGGATAGTGACCACCCCGTGACATGCTCGCCTTGAGTTGTCATATGCTGCTATAGTGGTAGGGGTAGGTCGTAATAACTCTTCAGATATGTTGCAAGCTCGGAGGGTACTGAGTAGGCACACATTGATTGAAGCCCCTATGTCAACCAGCACTGCTTCAATGCTGACTTTGTTCAGGGTGATTGTAATGCAGAGCGGCATTTGCCGAGCTTCCGAGAGTGCTAGCTCGGATTCTGAAAATGTGATTGCCGGCCCTTTAGAAATAGTTGCTAGGGCCGTTGGTAAGCTATCGACTGCCATGTCTTTGCTGACCATTACCTTCTGTAAGAAATCTCTCAGTGCATCTTGATGAAGGGTAGATCTTTTGATCAGCTCCAGCACAGATATTTTAGCGGGCACTCGATCCAGATGATGCAGCAAGTCATATTGAGTACCCGGCAAAGGTTCAGTTTCTGCCTGCTTGACCGTCGGTTGAGAATACTGGGGATTAGAAGTAGTAGGGTAGTTCCGATGGAACATCTTCCCGCTTCTTAAAGCACAACTTGTAGCGGCCGCGGCATCGGTGGATAGTATGATGGGCCCTGCGGGGTGGATGAGCGGTGCAGGCTGTGTAAGGGAGATGATTTGGTGGGGTGTGAGGTTGGTGATGGTGGTGAGTGGTGGTGAGCGGATGATGAGTGAAGGATTGATGGAAGGCGGGATGGTGATGGTGGATGGTACGGATGGAGGGAGCGTAAAGACAGGTGAAGGGTTGGGTGGTGGCGTGATGATGGCAGCGGGGGTAAGTGGCGAGGGGTATGACGGAGTGGTGGGTGGTGGTGAATTTGTTGGAGCGAGTGTAAATGGGAGGACAAGTGGAGAGGGTATTGGGTGTGGGGGAAGGACGAAGGAGGGGGTAAGAGGATTGCGGTGGTTGTGGTGGAGGGCCATGTCTTGCGGTGTGGCGCCATCGTCATCAAAAGACCACTCGGCACTAGGGGCCGGAGGTTGAACTACATTCACTTGAGCCGGGGCCAGCGGCTGGGGTTGCTATGGAGCAGGCAGATGACTTAGCATCGGATCTTGATGGATCCCCAGATCCTGAGCCTGTTGTAGTTGCTGTTGTGGTGGTAGCTGCTGTGGCTGCGGTGCTGGATGCTGCTGCACTTGCTGCCTTGGCGGCTGCCTTCTTTTCTCTTTGATTTCAACAATGGCCCGATGCATCTCGGCCCAATCGATTCTCTGCCCTTCATGGAGATCGTATACCAGATCTCGGAACTGATAACATCCTTCGATAGTGTGGCCTGACTGCCTATGGAACATGTAATATTTCGTTTGATCAACGGCTGGGTTCCAGTTAGGCCGTTCCGGAGAAAGTTGAATTGCATTCACCGACATAAGAGCCGAGAAGATATCCGTGAGGGTCTCGAGCAGTGGAGGATATTGTGCCCTCTTGGGAGCCGGGCGCTTGTTGTTCGGATTGTTGTTATAGTCGTTGAGTGGAGGGACATTGTGGTATTGCGGAGGTGGTGGTTGTTGTTGTGGAGCGATGAAGGCGTTTTGTGGAACGGTGAAGGCAGACGGAGGGTTTTGTGGAGAGGCTTGAAAGTTCTGTGATGCGGGATTTTGTGGAGTGCGGGGGTTTTGGGGGAAGCGGAATGGTGCGGCTTGGAATGGAAAGGCAACGGCTTGTACCTGTTCGTTTGTCTGGACCCCCTCGGTGACCGGCCCTTGTGGTTTCTTGTGATATTTGGGCTTTTGGTTTTCAAATAGGGCGTGTATGGGAGAATCCTTGAACTGGGTTTGTATGAAGCGCGCCCGGCTGTAGAGTTGATGCATGTTAGCTATAGCATTCATTGCCAGGATGTTCCTGAAGGTCGGGGTAGCATTTGAAATGAGCAGCTTGACCTTCTCTTCCTCCGGAATGTGGCCAGGCACTCTAGCATCCATCTGTCTCCACCTGTCTGCATAAGTGGCGAACTCCTCATCTGGCTTCATCTTCTCGGCTACTAGATCTATAAATGAGTATTCCGGGCCGACCCTATCTTGGAACCGCTGGATAAATTTGTCCTTTACTACCTTGAAACTTTCAGCTTCTTCTAGCGGCAAAGAGTAGAACCACTCCAGAGCAACACCATCCAAAGATCGGCGAAATAAGTACGCCATAAGGCGATCATCATATTGGAACTGCGCCGACTCATATAGAAAATCCCTCACATGAATGAAGGGATTGCCGTTCCCATCGTACTTGCGGTAGTTTGGGAGTTCTGATTGCGAAGGGAACCAAATGTTCTGAAAGCTCGGGACAGGAACATCTGCCAAAGATTGTGGGCCAACCCGCTTCTGGAGGAAATCGAGTTGTTGCTGCATGGTGGCCCATTTATCAAGCAAGTCCTGCTCTCGGGAGGGAGCAGGGGTAGTGAAGGACGCTGATTGAATTTGGGGAGCAGATGGAACGATTGTGGTAGAAGGTGGAAGCCTATAGGCAGGAGTGGAGGAATAAACAGTGGAGATTGGGGGCCCATAAGAAGAATATTGGGCCTGAGACTGGCCCAGATTAGAATGGGATTGAGCCACCCCTTGCTGAGGGCGCAAGAAATCTGAAGGGCCCATGAGAACTTGCGGAGCTATCGGGCCCGATGTATGATGATCTACCTGAGCAAAGGAAGGGACTGGTGACTTCCCTTTATCAAAGGATTGATAGGCTGAGTTGGAAGATTGGCCCGTCTCCATGCCCGGGAAAGTGATGGTCCGGGGTTGGACCGGGGTGAGATCAATCGGAGTAGGCTGGACAGAGGGCCCACTAATTCTAGATGGATCGATAGGAGGGTTGGATTTAGAAGGAGATGCGTTGGACCCTTGCATGGCCTGATAAAGAACTTGAAGTTGGGTCGGATCCAATTGGGCCATCATCTGAAGAATGGAGGCCGCGGAAGGAGTGGAGAGAGAAGGGGTAGCTTGACCACCTTCTATAGAAGTGGAGGATGGAAGAGGGGTAGTGATGCGGGACGGGACCACGGACACGACAAGCTCGCGATCGTCCCTTAACGAGGGAAGCGTCGGATGTGCGCGGTTGAGAAACCGGCAATGAGCTAGGGTGGTCGGCTCTCTTTTGCGCCCGGATCGGGTCACGGGACGGCTTCGCTCTCTCTCGCAGCAGTGATATTAAAAATTGAAGGCGAGCTAGGTATCCCTACACATGCTCTCTAGCAGCGGCATAAACAAGCATATATAGAAATAAGCGGAATGCCAAGCAAGGAGCGAATACGATACCTCCACGCGCTCGGCGTGGCGAAGATGGCACCCGGCCGAAACTCGTACTCCCGGGAACTTAATACATTAAGATTACAGCAATACAAGTAAGCCCACTCCACGCAGGGAGGTAACGGGCGACACAAGGGGACCCGGGAGGACCAATTCCGGGTTGACGGGCAGTTTCTGGGCACGACTTCGGCTTCGCGCGTACTCGTGCTAGTGGGGCCCACGTGTGGACCGGAGGGGTCGTGTGGGACCTGATGCCTCCTCTGGTGTGGGTACACTTGGGAAGCGCTCCCCTAGGATGGCGAGTTGCTGGAACGACCGCCGGACGCCGGGCGGCCCTCGGACGACGCTCGCGGGAAACCGGCCACAAGTCTGCACTTGCTGTCTTCTCGCGCGCTGTCCGGCGAGATCGGCTGCTGTGATCAACCCTGTCGTCGGAATGCAACGAGCTTGGCGCCGTTGGAAAGAGGACTCCAAATACTTCGACGTAGGGGCCTTCAGAAAAAATAATCAGATACGTATATCTGACTTATGGAATTTACACCCTTGCTGTAAACAGGCCAGAACTGCAGGGGCAGGTTCTGACTTCTCTGAAAATCACCGTTGACCGGTGGGAGGACCTTGGAATATGGAGATGAGTTCTTCAGAAAAGTTGAAGATCTATGAGATAGAAAATCGGGACTATTTTTGGTTTTTGATTTGGATAGGAAATGGATTTTATGGGATTTTTTGAGTGGACCTGGGTCGGATCTGGGACACTGTGGAAAAATTGCTCACAGGAACTGGTACGAATTTTGAAAAATACCTAGAGACCTTATGAAAAATTAAGAAAATGCATGGTGGTAGACATATGTGGACAGAAGTCTCAGTAATTTTTAGAGCCCCAACAAAATTCAAACATGGGTCGAACAAGGTAGACTCAGAACTGTTGAATAGTAGACAGAACCTGGACAGAACTGAAATGTGAACTTGGACGAAAATCTAAAAACATCTAAAGGATGAATTTTTGCCTTAAATTTTTTTTGGAGGTAAGGGTTCAATAGGGGAACCAACCCTGAAAATTGGAGCTTCAGAAGATGAGGGAAGAGAGAGGGAAAATTCGGAGAAGAGAGGTCTGTCCAGAGTGGACAGAAAACCGAATTCGTTGGTGAAGACGCGTCGGCGGCGAGACGGCGGCGGCGGCGATCACCGGAGCTGCTTCAGAAGTTGGAGGGGATCAAGAGGGGAGGGATCTCACTCTATAACTGGGCTGGAGGTGGAAGAACACCAGGGAGAGAGGGGAGAGGGGCACAAGCTTCAAGGAGGCAAAATGCTAATTTCTTCTTCATTAATTCTTTCCATAAGAAAATACAAGTATTTATATGAAAGGGTTCTAATCTAATATGAGCCCTTGGATCAAGGGTTGAAGAATGGAGGGTTGAGATGTGGTGTGAACACCACATTAAACCCAAATAAACTAATAGGTCCGCCCCCCCTTAAAGAGGACAATTTGGAATTGTCTTCTTTATTTAATTCATGGTCCAAGTCCAAATTTGGACCATGGACCAGCCACCTTGGACCCAAGAGTCCATGTGGACCAATAAGGAGGAGGGAGGGGGCCCCTGCAGGGCCTACAAGCATATTTGCAAAGAAACCCAATGGCCTTTTGCAAATAAACCCACTAAGACCTACTATTGTGTACGCATATATCACAAGGGCGTACATACAAATACAAAAGGACATAAATGCAAACACAAAGTGAGCTGGTTGTCGCTGATGTCCCCATCAATTCTCCCCGGGTGGGAGGAACTCGACCCCGTCGAGTAAAGGGTGCGGCTGCTCAGGTCT
Organism: Amorphophallus konjac; assembly: GCA_022559845.1. Taxonomy (NCBI): domain Eukaryota; kingdom Viridiplantae; phylum Streptophyta; class Magnoliopsida; order Alismatales; family Araceae; genus Amorphophallus; species Amorphophallus konjac. The sequence goes on along the minus strand of CM040123.1, from coordinate 316,686,312 downwards.
CCGGCGGATCCGTCACCGTGCCAAGTAGCGCGGGTATGCTCCACTCCAAGTGATCGGCACCTGCTCATTCCACATATACTCGATATGCGCACTGCTATGGCCAAAGGTGGTCACTCCGAAGGGGCACTCTCAACGGAAGGAAACAGCTCAAAGACTCACTAGGAATCACTGCTGAGTCCCTATAGGTGACTGATCCGGGTATAGAAGTAAACCGATCCCATACTCGTCAAGTGAATCGACTCGCTTCACACTCATTCGGGAACGACACGAGCTTGCACAAGACACATGCAGACTCACCATGCACTGACACACGAATGCAAACCATGCAAACAATCGACTCAAAATCACCACACAAACAAACCACACAAAGAAAGCACACTGACTCATGCACGACTCTAGACTAAGGTGGTAGCATCAAACCCACTAGGTGGCGACATCCTGGGCGGCCGAAGGGTCGCCCAGCTCTTCCCCCATGGCATAGTATTCATCGGCCAGTGCCTCATCGGCCTCGTAATCGACATGCTCAAGCTCAGGAGGTGCAGATCCGCCAACACCTAAGGCTAGGGTGGTGCGAGCGGGACACTCACTAGCAATGTGGCCATACCCGTGACAGTGGAAACATTGTATTCGCGATCGACTACTCTCCCCGACAAGAGGGGACTTACCCTTATCATCCCGTCGGGTAGGGGGTGTAGGCAACAATGGGGGAGGTGTAGGTGCCTTGGACAAGAGTGGAGGGGGTGCCGGTACGAGAGGACGGGCTATAGGAGCTGGGGGACGGGCAAAGGGTGCCGGTGGTTGGGATGGAAATAGATCCCGGGGTGGAGGAGGGCGAGGCCGTGGAGCGAAGTGCTCCTGACGGGTGGGCTCCTGAGGTCGAGCCATGGGAGGCCGCTGATGTGGGCCTATAGAGTGACGGGGCTCGGTACTACGGAGAGGGGTGGGGCCCAACCGATGGCTAGACTCGAACTCTCCCTCAAATTGCTCCATCTCGAGAGCAACCTGATATGCCTCTTCCAACGTCTTGGCATGGCGGCGGAAAAGCTCATACTGGTAGTGTGGCCGCAAACCACGTCGAAAGCGGGACACGGGCATGGTACTCTCCTCCGTGACACCACATCGTAGAAAGTACTCATCAAACTCCGCGATGTATTCGGAGACGGACCGGTCTCCCTGGCTAAGACTTTGCCATCTATCGATGAGTCGCTGGCGGTATGTGGGAGGAAGGTACTTTTGCCGAAGTTTATTCTTCATCTCGGCCCATGTGTCAATCGGGGGTTCTAGTCGCTGAAGTAGCAGGCTCTCCACATTCTTCCAATAGGTTTGTGCCTGCCCCATGAGTTTCATGGTGGCAAATCAGACCCTTCGACGCTCCGACATATCATACCATTCAAAATAACGGTCCATGCCAAACTCCCAATCTAGGTAGACTTTCGGATCCAAAGACCCATAAAAAGCGGGAGGATCCGCTCGCACGGTCTTAAGGACCCGATCATCATCCTCATCTCGTTGTGGCTGAAAACCACGACGGCGTTGACCATACCCCTCGTAGGCATTGTCGGACCCATAGTCCTCGAGACCAAGGTCACGGTGTGGTAGTTGGGGAACCCGAGGAGGGGCGGGTGGAGGAACCAGTGGTGGCTGGTTTTGGGCCGAGGGAGCGGCCTGGACTTGGGCCATGGGAGCGGGTGGGACTTGGGCCCCCGCGGGAGGAGGTGCGGGTGGACCTTGGGCTGCCCCAGGAGGGTCCCCGTGTGACATCCTATCTAACCGCCCAACGAGGTCTTGGACCGACCTATCGGAGTTTTCCATGCGTCCCTCCATGGCCCTAAGGCGACCATCCATATTCTCGGAGAAGGTCCGAAAGTTAGCATCGGATTGGTCCAACCTAGCCATAATGGCCATCATCGCCTCTTGTAGGGAGTGGAAGTCTCCCGAGGTATCCCGTGGGTTGGCCATAGGTGGGGGTGGGGGTGAGTACTGAGTACCCCGACGAGTGGGCATGCAAACACACCGACTAGAGGACACCGACTAAAGCAAAACACTCTAATGCAAAATGATGCGCCTAGACTTAACCAAAACTCGGTACGCGGCAGAGATAATTGACCCGAAGGTCACTCGCACAAGTGTGCGGCCTTCCCGATAGGCGTAACCTAACGGTCGGACAACACCTTTTTATATACCGAGTAAAGGGATGTATGCGACCCAAAAAAAATGACCCTTTTTTTGTTGTTTTAAAAATATGATGATCTTAGACTCGACTTAAACCGACTAATGACTCGATGTAAATGACACCCTTTTTATTTTTTTTTCTTTTTGACACCCTAGACTCAACTTGCTCTGATACCAAATTGATGCGGGACGGGACCACGGACACGACAAGCTCGCGATCGTCCCTTAACGAGGGAAGCGTCGGATGTGCGCGGTTGAGAAACCGGCAATGAGCTAGGGTGGTCGGCTCTCTTTTGCGCCCGGATCGGGTCATGGGACGGCTTCGCTCTCTCTCGCAGCAGTGATATTAAAAATTGAAGGCGAGCTAGGTATCCCTACACATGCTCTCTAGCAGCGGCATAAACAAGCATATATAGAAATAAGCGGAATGCCAAGCAAGGAGCGAATACGATACCTCCACGCGCTCGGCGTGGCGAAGATGGCACCCGGCCGAAACTCGTACTCCCGGGAACTTAATACATTAAGATTGCAGCAATACAAGTAAGCCCACTCCACGCAGGGAGGTAACGGGCGACACAAGGGGACCCGGGAGGACCAATTCCGGGTTGACGGGCAGTTTCCGGGCACGACTTCGGCTTCGCGCGTACTCGTGCTAGTGGGGCCCACGTGTGGACCGGAGGGGTCGTGTGGGACCTGATGCCTCCTCTGGTGTGGGTACACTTGGGAAGCGCTCCCCTAGGATGGCGAGTTGCTGGAACGATCGCCGGACGCCGGGCGGCCCTCGGACGACGCTCGCGGGAAACCGGCCACAAGTCTGCACTTGCTGTCTTCTCGCGCGCTATCCGGCGAGATCGGCTGCTGTGATCAACCCTGTCGTCGGAATGCAACGAGCTTGGCGCCGTTGGAAAGAGGACTCCAAATACTTCGACGTAGGGGCCTTCAGAAAAAATAATCAGATACGTATATCTGACTTATGGAATTTACACCCTTGCTGTAAACAGGCCAGAACTGCAGGGGCAGGTTCTGACTTCTCTGAAAATCACCGTTGACCGGTGGGAGGACCTTGGAATATGGAGATGAGTTCTTCAGAAAAGTTGAAGATCTATGAGATAGAAAATCGGGACTATTTTTGGTTTTTGATTTGGATAGGAAATGGATTTTATGGGATTTTTTGAGTGGACCTGGGTCAGATCTGGGACACTGTGGAAAAATTGCTCACAGGAACTGGTACGAATTTTGAAAAATACCTAGAGACCTTATGAAAAATTAAGAAAATGCATGGTGGTAGACATATGTGGACAGAAGTCTCAGTAATTTTTAGAGCCCCAACAAAATTCAAACATGGGTCGAACAAGGTAGACTCAGAACTGTTGAATAGTAGACAGAACCTGGATAGAACTGAAATTTGAACTTGGACGAAAATCTAAAAATATCTAAAGGATGAATTTTTGCCTGAAATTTTTTTTGGGGGTAAGGGTTCAATAGGGGAACCAACCCTGAAAATTGGAGCTTCAGAAGATGAGGGAAGAGAGAGGGAAAATTCGGAGAAGAGAGGTCTGTCCAGAGTGGACAGAAAACCGAATTCGTTGGTGAAGACGCGTCGGCGGCGAGACGGCGGCGGCGGCGATCACCGGAGCTGCTTCAGAAGTTGGAGGGGATCAAGAGGGGAGGGATCTCACTCTATAACTGTGCTGGAGGTGGAAGAACACCAGGGAGAGAGGGGAGAGGGGCACAAGCTTCAAGGAGGCAAAATGCTAATTTCTTCTTCATTAATTCTTTCCATAAGAAAATACAAGTATTTATATGAAAGGGTTCTAATCTAATATGAGCCCTTGGATCAAGGGTTGAAGAATGGAGGGTTGAGATGTGGTGTGAACACCACATTAAACCCAAATAAACTAATAGGTCCGCCCCCCCCTTAAAGAGGACAATTTGGAATTGTCTTCTTTATTTAATTCATGGTCCAAGTCCAAATTTGGACCATGGACCAGCCACCTTGGACCCAAGAGTCCATGTGGACCAATAAGGAGGAGGGAGGGGGCCCCTGCAGGGCCTACAAGCATATTTGCAAAGAAACCCAATGGCCTTTTGCAAATAAACCCACTAAGACCTACTATTGTGTACGCATATATCACAAGGGCGTACATACAAATACAAAAGGACATAAATGCAAACACAAAGTGAGCTGGTTGTCGCTGATGTCCCCATCAGGTAGTCCCCTCTCCAGAAGAAAAGGTAATAACCCTAGGAGGGTTTTCAAGGAGCCCTTGAGAAAGAGAGTCCTCTTGGGAACGGGGAGGATTGAATGATGCCATGGCGGACTCGAAGAGAGGATTGGAATAGCACGTGGAGAAGGAATTGAGCCCAGGAGATGATTCGGATGGACGAAAACAACTCCACATGTAACGAACAACCTTGACGATGCAAACAATCAACACAAACAATCACACAATGAGCAACCAAACTCGGATGTTTTAACAAAAGATGTAAGTGATAAAAGATGAAGACACCCCAAGTCAACCAAGTTGTTTAAGATGATGCAGCAAGATTCTTGTGATTTCTCCTTCGGAACTTTAGTGAATTGATTGAAATGTGCTCTCAACAATGGGTTCCTAACAGGAGATGGGTATGGGACTTGTCTTGACTCTATGTGTAATCACTCCTTCACTTATGCAACCCTAGACACGGGGTGGGAAAGGGACAACCAGCCTGGCGTCCGTGTGGGAATCCACGGCTCGCGGGGACTTATGGAGGTCCCTGGTGTGATTTCCTAGTCGGCCCCAAAGAATATGGAGATGAGAGGTCCTCACAACAAGGTAGGAAAGTGCAATCTAAGATATGAACGTATGAATGCCCCTATGTGCACCGGAGTGCATGCAAAGTCTAGCCTATGATCTAACAAACAATGATGCACGCAATGATATGGAGATATGAAACAAAGCAAGGAGTAAGTCAAGTATCACCCAAGCAAAGAGTCACAGCAGAAACTGCGGAAATAAATGCACTTCAGATGCGTACCTGTCTGGAGTATAATGGTCGAGGAACCCTACGTCAGAATAAAATAACGGTCGAAGACCAAACCGCCAGAAGTAATATAACGCAGGGAGATAGGACCGTCAAATGAGCCAGAAAGTCAAAATCAACCAGAAGTAACAGGAAAAGACCGTGAAAACTCTCGCAGCAGAACAGATGTGGCAGTCTAATGACCCTGCGTCAGAGAACTCCAACGCAGGGACACAAGGCCATCAGAACGCTCAGAAAACCAGGATTTAACAGGAAATAAGAGGAAAATGGGAGGGGAACAACACAAGAGATGATGGCAGGTTAAACAGGAATCAAAAGCACGATTGGCACAAGCTGTCCCACCGTGATCGCCAAAAAATTATCTGTTGATTTTATTTTGCTTCTCTATCTTCTTTTTCTTGGGGTCTTAATGATGATATGTAGCAAGATGACAAGCAAATAATCAAAGATCTGCACTTAACCTATGAGCATGTGATCATGAACCTCGGCAACCAAAGCAAGCTGTAGCATGGGCATGCTATCTCAACCAAACTAAGCTAAGGAATAAAGGAAAAACGCACGCCGGGGCGTGGAGCAAGGAGTAAATAGAAACACACCGTAAGGGGTGGAACAAGCAAGGAAATAAAAGATGTGAGATGCGAAAGAGAAAGCTAATGCCCAATACTTAAGAAAGATGTGATCGCCACCAAAGTAAAAATAAGCCAAAGACCTGAAAATACCTTGGAAATAGGTGGATGAAGCACCCGCCCACGGGAGAGGAAAGATCAGAGAAACCTGCAGGTCAGCTTGATGTAACGGTCAGAACCCTGTGCGTCACTTGGAATTGACGGTCGCTCGATAGACCGCTGGAAGAATATGACGCGCCTGAACCAGACCGTCAAATAACCTGCAGTAGCAAAGCGTGAATCCTTTTAACTCCAACTCTTCCAGCCGGCTAGAAGACTTGGGCCTCATGCTGGTAGACCTGTAAACCTGCCAAAGACGTGGAAAGCAAGAACAGACAACCCAAATTAGCCCTTTAGACAATATAGCATCAATTCTTCAACAAACACAATATCATCAATAGGAAAGGGAAATACCGGGAGGTTTTGGTTTTTTAACCCCTCATTTTAAAAGATTAGGAGGAAGTTTAGATGATGAAAACCAGTGAAAAACGTGGAGAAAGGAGAGAAATAATGCTTATGATGAAAGGGAGATGGAAAAGGAATTCAATATGTAAATATGAACTTTGAAACCAAGAGGAACATATACTCCCTTCACCAGGCAGCCAACGAACGTGAGATGCACTTCTCCTTGATCAAATGTGACTCTAAAATGCGGCAGCACTTCGTCGCAAACTCCAGAATTTCCTCTCTTTTAGCATGAAGTCAAGGGTTCTATTTATAGACCCTCAAACCCTCAGGTCGAGCAGAGGAAAATCTAGCAAGATGAAGGGATAACTCTTAGCAAATCCTTGAAGATAATATCACCAAGAGTCCATAGAATCAAACAGAAGGTCCTGAGGATCAGATTTGGAAGAGATATCGTCAATCCAAGTTCTTATCTCGACCACGGAGTAGCAGAGAAAAGGCATGAACTGCTAGGACTCTCTGAAGGAAGTAACGGCCGCACGACAGACCGCCACAGTGAAATAACGCATCAAGGGACATCCGTTACTTTCAACCTTATCCCAAAGAGATAAGATCAACATGAAGAAGATCAAAACAATAGGACTCTGTAAAGGAAGCAACGGCCAAGTCATAGGGCGTCACAATGAAACAACGGCTGTACGACAGACCGTTATATTCAACATATAGGCCAAAGGATAAGCTTTGGAACAAGACCTCAAGCTTTAGGACTCTTCAAGGAGTAACGGCTCAGGACCCATCCGTTAGAATGAAGAAACGCGCCTGGACAGACCGTTATTATCAATGGAGTTCAAAAGAAGGAATGAAGGTTTTGCTAAGCTTTAGTCAAAATGAAATGCCACAAAGAGCCACATCCGATCAAGGAGTCAAGACCCAAGAAATGATCTTCAACTAAACAAAGAGACTCGATGAAGAGTGAACAACTCGGAGCATCATATATAATGAATAAAGAGATGATCCGACTTATTGGTCATAAAATGGGTGTCAACAAGCGGTAGTGAGCAATCTCTTCAGCTCCATAAAGCTCTGCTCACACTCCTCCGTCTAGACAAACGGCACCTTCCGCGTAAGCCTGGTCATCGAGGCTGCAATACGAGCAAAATGCTGAATAAATCTCTTATAATAGCCTGCAAGCCCCAGAAAGCTCCGAATCTCCATGATAGAACTCGACCTCGGCCACTGCACCACAGCCTCGACCTTGGCCGAATCCACGGAAATGCCCTCACCAGAAATCACGTGTCCCAAAATGTGCACCTCTTGAAGCCAGAACTCACACTTGCTGAGCTTGGCATACAACTGGTGATCCCACAAGGTTTGTAACACCATCCTCAAATGATGCACATTCTCCTCAGCAGACTGTGAATACACAAGGATGTCGTCTACAAACACGACCATGAACTGGTCTAGATACGGACGGAACACCCTATGCATCAAATCCATAAACGTCGCGGGGGCATTGGTGAGCCCAAACGGCATCACCAAGAACTCATAATGCCCGTACCTCGAGCGGAACGCAATCTTCTCAATGTCAGACTCTCGAATCCGTAGCTAGTAATAACCCGACCTTAAATCGATCCGCGAAAACACCAGGGTCGACTGAAGCTGATCAAACAAGTCATCAATCCGAGGTAACAGATATTTATTCTTAACAGTCGCCTAGTTCAACTATCGGTAGTCGATGCACAACCTCAGACTACCATCCTTCTTCTTCATAAATAACACGGGCGCACCCCAAGGGGAAAAACTAGGATGAATATACCCCTTGGCCAGCAACTCCTGCAACTGTGCCTTCAACTCTGTCGGTGCCATTCGGTAAGGGGCCTTCGACATAGGCACCGTACCTGGTACCACCTCAATCATGAAATCAATCTCCCGCTGCGGTGGCAGCCCTGGAAACTCCTCGGGAAAAACATCGAAAAACTCGCACACAGCTGAAATATCCTCCACTTCCAGACACTGCCGATCAACTAGGACCACTGAAGCAAGAAAACCCTGGCACCCCGCGTCAAGCAATCTACAGGCCTTAATGGCCGAAATAAGAAAATGAGAAGAGGAAGATCGGATACCTTGATAGTATAAGGTGGGTCCACGAAGCTACCGGAAGTAAACCTTCTTCGAGTTGCAATCCACCATGGCATGATGGGCCTCGAGCCAATCCATGCCCAAGATCACATCAAAGTCTTGATGTGGCGATGCATAAAGCCTGGCCGGTAAGTTCCGCCCATCGACCCACATGGGCACCTTCTCAAGGCAATATGGGGTGATCATGAAATCACCGGTAGGCAACTCCACCGTCAGGTCACAAGACACCTCAATCACCGACTCCTCGGCACTTTGAGTAAAATCCTCCGAAATGAACGAATGGGATGCAACAGAATCAAACAAAACTCGAGCCGCACAACCCATAATCTGAATAGTACCTTTCACCAACTGCGACTTCTCAGCCTCTGCTCTTGTCTTGTGCGTAACTCGGCCTCGGGATCTCTACCTCCCTACGGTAGCCGATCGTGTCAACTGCAAAAATTGACCTTGCTACTGGTACTGCTGCGGTTGTGGTGGTAGCTGCTGGGGCTGAAACTGCTACTACTGTTGAAACTCGTGTGGCTGACGCGGTCTCTGCGGACAGTCATGTGCCATGTGCTCTGGCTGGTCACACCTAAAGCAAATCACGGGCGCTGAGCACTGTCTATCTGGATAAGAATCACCGCATCGAGGACACCCACTCCGCGAACCACTCACTGAGCCCTGACCCTGGTAGGGCGCGGGCTGCTGAACACTACCCACGGACTGCTACCTCGACTCCCTGCGGTCCTGACGCCTCTTACCGAAACCGGCATCCCTGAACAACTTCTTGAGCTTTGAGCCAAACGATGTCGAATCTGCTGCAGCTGAAGCCACGGACGGAGATGCCCCTGAACCGCCCGCTGAGGACTGGACATCACTCTGCTGCTACATGACCGTCGGCTGACTAAAACCCATCTGCGTCTGGCCTGCACTGCCCTATCCTCAGGTCTTCTGCAAATCTCTCTCCAACGCCACTGCTACTCTGCAAGCTGCATCCAGGTTGGCCAAACCCGACGCAAGCAGGGGATACCTCAGCTCTTGCCTCAACCCCCCGACAAACTGCTCGGTCTTCAACTCCTCATTTGACATAATATGTAGTGCATAACGGCCCAACTCAATGAACCTAGATCTATACTGCATCACCGACATGTCACCCTGGACTAGCTCTAGGAACTCACGCACCCTCTATGATTTGATGAAGGATGGACAAAAGGCACGCTCAAAAGCTGTGATGAACTCCCGCCACGTGATCTGCCGAAGAGGATGGGACTGGAATGCTGCACCCCACTCTGACATCCACCAGGTCTGGGCTAACCCCTGCAACCGATGGGCAGCCAACACCACTCTCTCTTCCGCGACACACTCCATCGAACTGAATACCCTCTCCAAATCATCTAGCCACTCCCTGGCCACCTCTGGATCTGGCTGCCCATTGTAAAGAGACGGTTGGAACTGCAAGAAATCCCTTAGCACACGACCTTGGACACCTCGAGACGACGAACCCTCGCCAGCCCCACCACCCTGTTGCTGAAGAACATACTGATACATGCCCCGGAAGAACTCCTCTGCTCTGGGAGCTCTCGCCTCTGTAGCTACAACTTTCGGAAGCGCTGCTCTACTCTGCCCTTCCTGGCCCCCACCAGACTCTCCCTACTGGGAACGAGTCCCTCTTCTGGGCGCCATAACCTCTTGTTAACAAAAACAACCAATGGAATTAATAAAACATGCGGGGCCCTATGCCAGGCACCGACTGTATAGGACATTCATGGACCTTCTGGACCACTGCAATCATTTCATGTTCTTATGTACCTCCACAACATCGCTCTGATACCAACTATGATGACCCGAGATCTGAGTACCAGAAAGGAACAGGCGCGACTCGAACCTCGGCCCGCCACCTACGAGCCCGAAGACTCGGAAGGGTTAAAGGATGGTGTGAGGGTACAAGAGAAGCTAAAATAACTGTAGAGATAACACAATAACTAAATAATAATGCAGGAAAGTAAACAAATAACTAAACTGCAATAAGGTCCAGTGAGTCTCATGTCCAAAAATAAGTACAGTCAATAGATAGAAAAGTACGAGTATGTGGGGCATACCCCGGCTCTGGCAACTGGCGACTAACCCTGGCCGAATGAACCACGTGGAACCTATGATGCGCCTCCCAACGACCCCACCTCACCTAAAAATATAGGGGTGAGCCTCATTTCATAGGCTCAGTAGGGATCCCACGGACCCCCACCTCGCACGAGAGAAACATGACAGCAAGGCATGAACAAGCACGAAGGGTAGCGCTACCTAGCGGGAGTACGGAAGTAGCAGCTAGCAGTAATAAGTAAACGGAAAAGCTCTCTACAGCTAACCGTACCGAGCAAACCAACCTCGGTCCAACAAAATGAGAGTCTGTACCTGCCAGGAGACATGAGCTCTACCCACTCGAAGCAAGACCGGATGCGTCCCCTGACGTCTTACACCGCACCCATGTGTCTCCCTACTCTCCTCAGGTGGAGACTAAGACACGCAACAAGTACCACGAACAAGGACTAGCTGGGGTCGCGCTCGTCAGCGCACGTCCGCTGCCCCCAACTACGTGTGCACACACAGACCATCTGCTCTAGGTCGGGTCCTCTAGCTGGTTTTCCTCCCAACCGGACTCAGGCTGCAAAGGCAAGGGGCTCTACGAAAATCAGCCTAAAAATCATCTCTCACAGGGTCACGCTCTCCACCACTCCCAAGTGGGTCCGCACCCGCGTGCGCAGGAAAGCTACGACGAGTGGACAGGTCACTGGAGGTGAGACTCAACTCACGGAAATCATCGATCGAAAGGAAACAGAGCGGCAGTCCACTCAGGACAACCCCATAGCCCAGCGGTCCTCTCTAGACCGCAACGCAGGCCTAGCGGTCTCCCTGAGACTGCTAGGCTTAGCCAAATAGTCAGGCCATGACCGCAAGGGGACGAGCCACAAGGGGACAAATGGTCTATTGCCCGGCCGCCAACCCCAGCCAAATGATCCACACGGACTGCAATGCAACCAGAAACGGTCATGCCCTGACTGCTAACCAGCACGTGGCTCCCAATGGTTGGAAAATCCGGTCAAACTTGAGAAACAGTCGTTTGCCGACCGCTAATCCAAGAGTAGCGGTCTATCGCGTGATCGCCGTCCTGAGCCTAGCGGTCCTGGGAGGACCGCTAAGGCCTGCCGACACTCTAAAATGCTTAGCGGTCCCCTGAGGGCCGCTAAGGGAGCCTAGCGATCCCTGGAAGGACCTGTTGGCCCAGAATGGATGGCGGACAAGAAGGGGGGTTGAATTGCCCTCCAGTCGAGATGGTGGATTTTAAGAATAATTAAATTACTTACTGCGGAAATAAAATTAACTACGTTAATTTAACTAAACGGAGATGAGATTTAGGTTCACTCAATCTTTCCGATCTCACTTAAATAATCTAAGCACTGAACGATTGAACCTACTTCAAACACGGATAGTAGATGTAGTAATGTGTAGTGGTGTAGTGAATAAAAATCTATAAATTGACCTGTGACCAAAGATAGGAGAAATGGACAATCACACAGACATGTCACAAAGAACAGGGAGATTTTTAGGTGGTTCGGGACCATGACGGGCTCTCTACGTCGACCCCTCACTGAAACCCGGTGAGGCTTCACTAACACGCTACAAATGCAGCAACCACGGGGATGAACCCCAACACCACACACGCTACCTCCGCAGCAATCAACACACATGGGACTCAGCCCTTGACCACTGCCACCGCAGCACACATACACACAGTCGGGTAACTTACCCCGCACTAAATCCTCACACGGAGACGCAGCTCCGTCCACACACATAGATATTCTGATGTTCAGAAAAATAGAAAGATGATCAATACATGCTCAATATTCATGATAGAAATCATTGGAAATAAATAGGAAGGTTCTAGAAATATATTCTTAAGTGTTGAAGGGCCTGAAGTTGATTTTGCATGAATCTTCCGCAGTGGAGGTCGCTCTTCGACTTCAACGATACCGAACGAGCTTCTCTTAAAGATGGAGCTTCGTCGGAGCTTGAAAGCTTGATGAGAAATGGATGAGGGATGCAGATCTCACCTTGACAGCCTTGATAGCCTTGCAAGGATGAGAAAAACGTGAACACTTCTTAGGAAAAACCTGTCCACGCCTTCCTGCGGCTATGCCCCTTTCCTTCCCTGTTCTTCCGATGTGAAAAATAAAGCACACATATAGGGAGAGTAAAAGATGATGCAATGACCATTAAACCCTTAGTAAAAGCCTCTAAAAACACCACCTAAACAAGTGGAGAAACCCTAGGGGTAAGGGTGTAAAAGAGCAAGGCAAATGGATCACAAATTGTGAGTTTCGAAACCCAATACGCAAACCCGATCCGGACGCACCAGAGCAAGTGTTGACTCTTAGAGTCGACACTTTTGTCAAGGTGTTCTGTCTTCAACACAAAACAACACCTAGGATAATAAGTGTCGACTCACAGAGTCGACACTTTTTCCACTGCGTTCTGCCTGCCATAAAGAACAAAGCCCAGGGCAACAAGTGTCGACTCACAGAGTTGACACTTTCTGGCTGGCTCAAGAAACAATACACGGCAGAGAAGAGGAGAATAAGTGTCGACTCCGTGAGTCGACACTTTTTTTGACATGAATGAAAACTCAATAAAATCAATTGAAAACTCAATTTGCCTCATCCAAATTATAAAATCAAATGACCATGCATTGAAACAAGGAATTGGATCACTTTAAACCACATTTCATCAAATGGAAATCTGAATGGGTTAAACACTTGCAAGCCTAAAACAAAACTCATCTAAACAAAGCATGATACCCTTTAAAGGCTTAAACACTCCAAGTAACATATGCCATAAGGCACATACAAACCACCAAAACCTCAAGTAGAAATGCAATCAATTAAGCATGTATTTGCTGTACATGAATCTCAAACCAAGGTTGATGTGAACATGTTAAACAAGCATGATCTTTGTAAAATCCATGAAATATGATGATCTTTTCAACCAAAACCCAAAATGAAATGGCTATGCATTCACATGACTAAGAACCAACATAGAGACGAGATTCAATCTCAAAAACATAGGAAGAAAAGTGCATGGATCACATACAAAGTTAATCAAAATTCTGCATTAAGAAACCATGTTTCACAATTGAAAAGTTGATTAAATTTGCCATCCACCAAGCAATATAAGAATGCCATTCTCCCGAGTTCCACCATGGTTAACATGTGCTCATTGAATGGTTTAAACCTATGAAGGTATAGAAGCCATATAGTCAAAATGCTTGAATAACTGACATGAAATCCTCAATATCAAAATGCATGAGGACACTAGAGAACCCAATTTTTCAAAGCCAAGTATAAACTATCTTTACCAGCTTTCATGCTAAATGAGAGAACAATCAAACCCAGTTTCATCAAATTGAGAATATGGTTCCATCAAAGTTTATGGAACAAAACTCAAACAAGTCTCTAATTCAAAAGACTCATGAAAAGACAAACCATTAATATGACGCATGAACATTAATCTCAACTGTCCCATGAAAAATATGCATAAATCATACTCAAGCTACCAAAGAACTGATGAACATGTTATTCATGAAAAACCCATGTTTGACTTAGCTTGGTGGAAGCTAGATGAGGTCGACACCAAGCCATGGTGAGGTCGACACCACAGAACAGTATTACAACTGTAAATTATATCTACCAAGTATTTCAACCCTGCAAAGCAAGATATCAACATATGAGCTCATTTGCCACAACACTTGTACATACGGATGTCACTCTACACACACCCAACATACACAATATTTTGTTATCATCAAAACCATTATCGAAGATAAAGAGGAAGCGCAACGAACCTAACAATCTCCCCTATTTTGATGATGACAAAATATTGTGGTCCCCTTAAATCTCTCTCCCCATTTGGCATTATCAAAAAGTGTGAGACGAGGTGAACATATATGAAGCTTCCTCATAAATAAGATAGAATTTAAAAGCAATGGCGCAAGAACCCAGCAATGTGAACTGTATGAGCAATATACAGTTTAACCAAAAGAACCACATCTTTCTTCAAACCTAAGATGAGGCACAAGTCTTTCAAGAACCCAAAATGATGTGCAAGTGTAAACCTGAAAGTGCAAATTTATGCTTGTCCTAAGTTCTGCCCAGTGTATGCATGACGTAGAAGTTTCAAAATTTGTATGTGTGACTTCTAAATGCCATGACTATGCAACAAATGTTATATGCAGAAAATTGTGATATTTGCAAGTATGGCTGAAATATGTGCAAGTGTGCAAATTCTAAATTATATGTAAAATGCATAACCAAAGTATGTGCAGAATGTATGACTGAAACACACATTATTCTTCTCCTTTTGTCATCAACAAAAATTGACTGACAGCGGGGTTATTTAAGCCTGATATATACATGTATGATCTAAGGATGTATCAATGTGAGTTGAAGTATGAAATGAAGTATGCATGCAAGCAAACAAGCAAGTAAGCATACAAGCCAATCAAACAACTATCTCTAGTACTCCCCCTCAGTGGGGTAAGAGGATAACAATTGAACAGTGTATTCAAAACCAAAGAGTGAAACATTAGGCATAATCAAAAAAGATAGAGCATGTATATGCTAGAGGCACTGCATAACCCATGATTAGAACAAATTCAAGATATACATGCATCATAATATACCCAAAAGTGAAAGTGCAGCATGAGAAATGAGCTTCAAATTGTATGGATGTCATTAGAGTTTCTTAAGAACACTAGAGGGTTATTTTCTCTCTACACTTCCATTTTAGATCCTCGAGTGTCTGTAGCTTCGCACAACCCCATTTATGATTCTTTTTATCGGACTTCACCGTTCGACGCTGTTGACACCCGTTTTATACCCAATAAGTCGGGTCATCTCCTTATTTCATTCTATATGATGCTCCGAGTTGTTCACTCTTCATTGAGTCTCTTGATCAGTTGAGGCCTGTTTCTTGGGTCTTAATTCCTGGGTTAAGAATTAGCTTCTGGTGGCGTTTCGTTGGCAACAGCTTAGCAACCCTTTATTGCTATTCTTGAAACTCAATGGTAATAACGGTCCGAACCAGGCGCGTTGTTTCATTATAACGCATGGGGCCTGGACCGTTACTATTTGAAGAGTCCTAAGGCTTAAGGCCTCGTTGAAAAATTTATCCTTTTGATTCCACATTGGTAATAACGGTCTGTCGGGCAGCCGTTGTTTCATTCTGACGCCCTATGCCTTGGCCGTTGCTTCCTTGAAGAGTCCAACTTGTTGGGTCTTCTTCCCGTTGATCTTATCTTTTAGGGATAAGGTTGATAGTAACGGACGGTTCTTGATGCGTTACTTCCAAGTGGCGGTCTGTCGTGCAGCCGTTACTTCCTCCAGAGAGTCCTGGCAGTTCAGGCCTTTTCTCTGCTACTCCGTGGTCGAGATAAGGGTTTTGGATTAACGATATCTCCTTCAAATTTGATCCTCAGGACCTTCCGTTCGATTCTATGGACTGTTGGTGATATTATCTTCGAGGATTTACTAAGAGTTATCTCTTTATCTTGCTGAATTATCCTCTGCTCGACCTGAGAGTTTGAGGGTCTATAAATAGAGCCCTTGACTTCATGGCCTGAGGGGGAAAAGATTTGGAATTCACGACGAAGTGCTGCCAAACTCAGGAGCCATCTTCATCCAAGAGGAACTGCTTCCCACGTCCATCCATCTCATAATCAAGGGAGTACTTTGGTTTTGGTCTTTCAAGTTCATCATTGCATGCTTGAGTTCTTCCCCGGTTTTTCCTCAATTAAAGCATTATCCCTCCTCTTTCTCCACGTTTTTCACTGTCCTCTAAGCATATAAACATCTTCCCAAACTTTTAAAACACCCAGAGGGGTTAAAAAACCAAAAAACTCCCCAATAATCCACTCTCCTTTTGATGATGTTAAGTCCTTTGAGAATTGATGCTATGCTTGTGAAAAGGACTAATTGAGGTTGTTGTGTTTGGTCTATTTACATCTTTGGCAGGTTTATAGGTTCATTGACACGAGGCCCAGGTCTTCTAGCCGGCTGGAAGAGTTGGAGTTAAAAGAATTCAAGCTTTGTTACTGCAGGTTATCTGACGGCCTTGTGCAGGCGCGTCACTCTCTTCCGGCGGTCTATCGTGTGGCCGTCACTTCCAAGCGACGCACAGGGTTCTGGCCGTTACTTCTAAGTTAATCCGCAGGCTTTCTCTGGTTTTCTCTCCCGTGGGCGGGTGTTTCATCCACCTATTTCCAAGGTATATTCAGATTTTTTGACTTGTTTTTACTTTGGTGGCGATCACATCTTTCCTTGGTATTGGGCATTAGCTGTCTTCTTCATCATATCTTTCTATTTTCCTTGCTTGTTCCACCTTCACGGTGTGTTTTTATTTATTCTTGCTCCACGCCCCGGCGTGTGTTTTCCTTTTCCTTAGCGTAGTTTGATTGAGATAGCATGCCCATGCTAGAGCTAGCTATGATTGCCTAGGTTCATGATCACATGTTCATAGGTTTGAGTAGATCTTTGATTGTTTGTTTGTTATCTTACCATATCACTCTCCAAACCTCAAAAGAAAGATAGAAGATAGACAAATAAATATCAACAGATAATTTTTTGGCGATCGGTGGGACAACTTGTGCCAATCGTGCTTTTGATTCTTGTTTAAACCTGCCATCATCTGCTTGTTGAGTTGCCTTTTGTTTCCCCTTTGATTACTGCTCATTCTGGTTTTCTGAGTTCTCTGACGGCCAGGTGTCCCCGCGTCACAGTCCTCTGACGCAGGGGCATTAGACCGCCGCTTTGGTTCTGCTGTGTGAGCTTCCACGGGCTTTCCGGTTACTTCTGTCTGGTTTTGGTTCCCTGGCTCATTCGACGGTCTCATCCCCCTGCGTTATATATTATCTGGCGGTCCGGCCTTTGACCGTTATTGTGCTCTGACGCAGGGTCCTTCGACCGTTATTCTCCTGGCAGGTACACATCCGAGGTGCATTTATTTCCGCAGTTTTTGCTGTGATTTATTGCTTGGGTGATACTTGACCTCCTTCTTGCTTTGCTCATATCTCCATATCATTGTGTGCACCATTGATTGTTAGATTCTAGGCTAGACTTTGCATGCACTCCGGTGCACATAGGGTCATTCATCTTTTCATACATTAGATTGCATTTTCCTACCTTGTTGTGAGGACCTCTCGTCTCCATATTCCTTGGGGCCGACTAGGAAATCACAGCAGGGACCTCCGTAAGTCCCCGCGAGCCGTGGATTCCCACACGGACGCCGGGCTGGTTGTACCTTTCCCACCCCGTGTCTAGGGTTGCATAAGTGAAGGAGTGGTTACACTTAGAGTCAAACCAAGTCCCATATCCATCTCCTACTAGGAACCCATTGTTGAGAGCACATATCAATCAATTCACTAAAGTTCCAAAGGAGAAATCATAAGAACCTTGTTGCATCATCTTAAACAACTTGGTTGATCTTTGAGTGTCTTCGTCTTTTATCACTTACATCTTGTTAGAATCACCTAAGTTTGGTTGCTTATTGAGTGTTTTTTGTGTTGGTTGTTTTCGCATTGTCAAGGTTGTCCGTTGCATGTGGAGTTGTTTTCGTCCGTCTGAATCATCTTCTCGAGTCAGTTCCTTCTTCACGTTCTATTCTAATCCCCTCTTCGAGTCCACCATGGCATCCTTCAATCCTCCTCGCTCCCAAGAGGACTCTCTTCCTCAAGGGCTCCTTGAAAACCCCCCTAGGGTTATTACATTTTCCTCTGGAGAGGGGACTGCCCCTCTCCCATCCTCCACCTCTATGGAAGGTAGTCAAGTTACCCCTTCTCTCTCTACTCCTTCCGCGGGCTCCGTCCTTCATATGATGGCCCAATTGGATCCGACCCAACTCCAAGTTTTATATCAAGCTATGCAAGGGTCCAATACTTCTCCCTCTGCCACTATCCAAGGTCAATCTAATCCTTCCATTATTGGGCCGTTCGTTCAGCCCACTTCAATTGATCTCACTCCGGTCCAACCCCGGACCATCACTTTCGCTGGCATGGAGATGGGCCAGTCTTCTAATTCAGCCCATCAAACTTTCGATAAAGGGAAGACACCCATCCCTTCCTTTGTCCAGTTGGATCATCACAACTCTGGTTCGGTAGTTCCGCAGCTCCTTATGAACCCTTCCGATTTCTTACACCCTCAGCAAGGAGTGGCCCAAAATCATTCTAATCCGGGTCTATCTCAGGCCCAACATCCTTCTTACGGGCCACCTATTTCCACTGTCTATCCTTCCACTCCTTCTTACGGGCTCCCGCCTGTTGCTACAGCTATTCCATCTGCCCCTCAAATACAATCAGCATCCTTCGCTACCCCTGCTCCTTCACGAGAGCAGGACTTGCTTGACAAGTGGGCCACCATGCAGCAACAACTCGACTTTCTCCAGAAAAGGGTTGGCCCACAATCCTTGGCCGATATTCCTATTCCGAGTTTCCAGAACATCCGGTTCCCTCCGCAATCAGAACTCCCCAACTATCGCAAGTACGATGGGAACATCAATCCATTCATCCATGTGAGGGATTTTCTTTATGAATCGGCGCAGTTCCAATATGATGATCGCCTCATGGCGTACTTATTCCGCCGATCTTTGGACAGTGTTGCTCTAGAATGGTTCTATTCTCTACCACTGGAAGAGGCCGAGAGTTTCAAGGTAGTAAAAGATAAATTCATCCAGCAGTTCCAAGACAGGGTCGGCCCTGAATATTCATTTACAGATCTAGTGGCCGAGAAGATGAAGTCGGATGAAGAGTTCGCCACCTATGCAGACAGGTGGAGACAAATGGCCGCCAGAGTACCGGGCCACATTCCGGAGGAAGAGAAGGTCAAACTGCTGATTTCCAATGCCACCCCGACCTTCCGCAACATCCTGGCAATGAATGACATAGCCAACATGCATCAACTCTATAGCCGGGCGCGCTTCATCCAGACTCAATTCAAGGACTCCTCTATCCATTCCCTCTTCGAAAACCAAAAGCCCAAGTACCACAAGAAACCACAAGGGCCGGTTACTGAGGGAGTCCAAACAAACGAGCAAGTACAAGCCGTTGCTTTTCCATATCAGGCCGCACCTTTCCGCTACAACCAAAACCCCCACAATTCACAAAACGCCGCTCCGCAAAACTTCCAAGCCACTCCACAAAACCCTCCCCCCGCCTTCACCATTCCACAAAACACCTTCGCCACACCACAACAACCATCACCACCACCACAATACCATAACGTCTCTCCACCCAACAGCTACGACAACAACAATCCAAATAGCAAGCGCCCGGCTCCCAGGAGAGCCCAGTATCCTCCGTTGCCAGAGACGCTTACAGATATCTTCTCGGCTCTCATGTCAGTAAATGCAATCCAACTTCCTCCGGAATGGCCTGTTTGGAACCCGGCAGTTGATCAGACTAAGTATTGTATGTTCTACCGGCAGCCGGGCCATACCATAGAAGGATGTTTTCAGTTCCGAGATCTTGTGTATGACCTACATGAGGGGCAGAGAATCGACTGGGCCGAAATGCATAGGGCCATTGTTGAGATTAAAGAAAAGAGAAGGCAGCCGCAGGGGCAGCAAGTGCAGCAGCATCAAGCACCGCAGCCGCAGCAGCCACCACAACAGCAGCAACCACAGCAAGTATAAGACCTGGGCATCCATCAGAACCCGATGCCGAATCATCCACCCGCTCCTCAGCAGCAGCCGCCAGCACCAGCGCAAGTAAACATGGTCCAGCCACCGGCCCCCAACGCCGGATGGTCTTTCGATGATGATGGTGCCACACCGCAGGTCATGGCCCTCCACCATAACCACCGCAATCCTCCCTTCATCATCCCTGCACAGCCGACGCCCTCTCAACTCGTCCTCCCATTCACACCCGCTCCAGCAAATCCTCTACCACTCTCCATTCCATCATGCCCTCCATCACCCACTCCCATCACCGCCATCACACCACCATCCAATCCCTCACCCATTCTTACCCATCCGCTAGCCTTCCCTCCACCCGCATCAACATTCATCACCACCCTGCCTTCCACCCATCCTTCACCCACCATCCGCGCACCGCCCACTAACCTCACCAACCCTACGCTCCACCAAACCACCTCCCCCGCACCACCTGTTCCATTCATCCATCCCGCAGGGCCCATCATACTATCTTCAGATGCTGCGGCAAACTGTGCTTTGAGGAGCGGGAAGATGTTCCATCGGAATTACGCTACTACTTCTAATCCCCAATCCTCTCAGCCGGTGGCCGAGCAGGAAGAAACTGAACCTTTGCCGGGTACTCAATATGACTTGCTGCATCATCTGGATCGAGTACCCGCCAAAATATCTGTGCTGGAGCTGATCAAAAGGTCCACCCTTCATCAGGATGCACTGAGGGATTTCCTACAGAAGGTAATGGTTAGCGAAGACATGGCAGTTGATAACCTACCAACGGCACTGGCAACTATCTCCAAAGGGCCGGCAATCACGCTCTCTGAAACCGAGCTTGCACCTCCGGGGGCTCGGCAAATGCCGCTCTGCATAACAATTACCCTGAACAAAGTCGACATTGAAGCAGCGCTGGTTGACACAGGGGCCTCAATTAATGTTTGCCCACTCAGCACCCTCCGAGCATGCAACATATCTGAAGAGTTACTACGGCCTACCCCCACCACTATAGCAGCATATGACAACTCAAGGCGAGCATGTCACGGGGTAGTCACCATTCAGGCAGAGCTCGGGCCCCTTACTATGGCCGTGGAATTCTATGTTCTTGATATCGACCCTATGTTCAAGGCTATCTTGGGTCGTCCCTGGATTAACACACTCGGCGCCGTGCCCTCCACCGCACATCAGTGCATTAAATTCCCCTTCCAAGGGAGGGTCGTCAAAGTTAAGAGCTTATCCACAGTACAGTCAGTAAAGGCTATTTCAGAGCAGGTTCTTCCCACACTTTGGCCAAGCAGCCGGCCCGTTCTGTCAGTATTGGATTTGAACTTTCCTTGGGCTTACACATCCCCTAAGCCCGTCGCTACTCCAGTTAATGTCAAAGTGAAGCCGCAGATTCGAGATTCAAAGGGGTGGAACATTATATTGAAACTGGGCTATCAACCGGGGAGAGGTCTCGGTGCGCAACTGCAAGGGATGACTAAGCCTATACCTAAGGGAAGAAAAATGGGTAGGAGAGGTCTCGGCTACAAAGAGACAGCATTATCTATGATAAGTGATTTTGGGCCGCTCACTTGGGATTATCGTCAGCATTTTGTCAAAGGGCCTCTCCAGCCTGGCACATTAGCTCCAAAGCCGGTTCAACAAGAAAGGAATACAGTTTGTCCAATTGCCAGTCCGCCTCCCTTGCCAAGAGGGTCAGATGATGACATGCTCGACTACAGTCAGGCTTTGCAGGGGCTCTTTTATGAGGAATAATGTCAGAAGAAGCAACAAGAAGTTCGGCTTATGCAGTGGAGGCCGAAGAAGCAGCTTATCGTTGATCTACAGAAGGAGGAGAGCTCTCCAGTTGTCTGTTCTTGGTCTCTCTCACGCTTCCAATCTATCTTTCAACGAAAGGAGTTCGTACCCCGCCTTCCTCCTGTCATGATAAATTCATCTTTCATTGATCCACCGAAGATTCTATTCATTCCTTGTGCTTGCGGGAAATGTCCACGCATTGATCTATCCACTCTGTTTACTCCTCCTCCTCCCAACGCTCAGCTCCACGAGATGTGGTTCTCTTCTTCTGATCCCTTCTTTGATTGCATCTTCCCCGAGCTGTTTCCTATGCAGATCCCACCGCCTCCATCTTGCTGTGTAGTCTCCGCTGATCTCCAAAAAAAAAACGTCAAATTTGAAACGGAGATTTCAGTGGAAGATTACGCTATCCTGTCTCCATCCTCCTCCTCCCAAGGGCACGAGTCCCCTGCTCCTCCCCTTCCACTAGGTCTTCTGTCCCCTAGGTTAGGATTAGGGTCCGTCGAGTCTAGAGGAGTAGAGTCCGTTAGGTCTAGAGAAGTAGGGTCTTGTTCTGGGTCGTCCAACCCTTCCCATTCTGAACCGTGCTCGCTTGCGCATCCTTCCCGATCTGTTCCTGATAGGTTCTTGCAAGATCTAGCTCAGCGGTGTCATGCTCTTTTGAAGTGTCCGGAATTCATCGCTACAGCAATCGTGATTGAGGATGAAGAGGAAATAGAAGGGGAATGGAGCGACGACGGATTAGGCGTCTATGAGGTCTTGGATGAGAAGGATCCAATAGATGAAGACAGCGATGTAGATAACACTGCCGACTTATATGCACAAGGACTAAAGAAATTCGACCAGCCGTCGACGGCAGTGGATGAACCTACAAAGGAAATCAACTTGGGAACGGAAGAAGACCCAAGGCCCATCATTATTTCTGATGATCTCCCTTCACAGGTAGAAGAAGATCTAATTAAGGTATTAAGGGAGTATAGTGATTCTTTCACCTGGTCTTATGAGGACATGCCAGGTCTTGACCCCTCCTTAGTGGAACATCGACTCGTGCTTAAACCAGGGGCAACACCTGTGAAACAACGGTCAAGAAGATTTCACCCCCACATGGCCTTAAGGATCAAAGAAGAGGTCGACAAACTATATAAGGCCAGGTTCGTCAGAGTGGTTTTATATCCTCAGTGGGTGGCGAACATAGTCCCTGTTCTCAAGAAGGATGGAAAAGTGCGCATATGCATTGATTTCAGGGATCTAAACAAAGCATGTCCCAAAGATGATTTCCCGCTACCTCATATAGACGTCCTAGTGGATAACACTGCCGGATATGAAGCTCTGTCATTTATGGATGGGTACTCGGGCTATAATCAGATCCGTCTCGCTCCGGAAGACCAAGAGAAAACTTCCTTCACCACGCCCTGGGGCACGTATTGTTACGTAGTTATGCCATTTGGTTTGAAAAATACAGGTGCCACCTATCAAAGGGCGATGATGGCCATTTTCCACGACATGATGCACATATACATGGAAGCTTACGTGGATGACATCTTGGTGAAGTCAAGAACAAAAGAAGAACACCCCTCTATCCTAGCTAAGGTGCTGCAGAGAGCCAGGGAATACAAGCTTAAGATGAACCCGAAGAAGTGTGTATTCGGAGTCTCCTCAGGGAAGTTGTTAGGGTTCATAGTGAGCAAACGGGGGATCCAGATTGATCCTAATAAAGCACAGGCCGTCATGGACATGCCTCCGCCAAAGAACATTACGGAACTTCGAGGATTGATTGGTAGATTGCAATTCATTAGAAGATTTATATCTCAGTATTCTCAGAGGTGTCGTCCGTTTTATGAGTTGCTTAAGGCGGGTGTCAAGTTCGAATGGAATCAAGATTGTCAGAAGGCCTATGAGGACCTCAAAGAGTATCTGTCCAATCCCCCGGTTTTACAACCTCCTGTCCCTGGGAAACCCCTAATCCTATACATCTCGGTTATTGAGGACTCCCTAGGGGCGGTCTTAGCACAAGTGGATGATGAAGGAAAAGAGCGGGCCGCGTACTACCTCTCTCGACTGTTTAATCCCGCTGAATCCAAGTACACCGCTATGGAGAAGACTTGTGCCGCCTTAGTGTGGGTAGCTCAGAAACTTAAACATTACTTTCTCGCCCACCCAGTTAGGTTGATCTCTAGAATGGACCCGATCCGTTATCTCTTAGAAAAACCCGTCCTTTCTAGTAGGTTAGCTCGCTGGCAGAGCTTCCTCTCTCAGTTCGACATCACCTTTGTTGTTCAGAAGGCAGTCAAAGGATATGCCATTGCTGAACATCTTGCACATCTCCCTATTCCTCACACCGATTCTATTCAGGATGATTTCCCTGATGAGCATCTCTCTGTCCTTTCTCATCATCCCTTTTGGTCTCTGCACTTTGATGGTGCACTCAACTCCCAAGGCCAAGGGATCGGTGTTGTCTTGCTTACTCCAGAGGGAGTAACCATCCCCTTCGCTTATCAACTTCGGTTTCCTGCTACCAACAACATCGCTGAGTATGAGGCTCTCCTAGCCGGCTTGAAGCACGCCTATCTCCTAGGCGCGCGCTATTTGAACATTATAGGAGATTCTCAGCTTGTCCTACGGCAAGTTCTGTCCACTTACCGTACTCGTGACCCCAAGCTCAAGCCTTATCAAGATTTGGTCATGCTCATTGCTAAGCGATTCCGTAAGCTGATCTATATCCATACTCCCCGTTCTCTGAACATTCTAGCTGATGCTTTGGCATCTCTTGCTTCCTCCTTATCTTTCCCTCTCAGTCGTAGTACTGAGACCATCGTCGTCCAGAGATTGGACGCACCTTCTCTTCAAGATCCTTGGTTCATCAACCTCAGGAAATCTGTAGAGGTAAGAGCTGAGAAGGAAGATCTCAAGGAAGTTTCATTAACAGAGCTAGAGGAGATTCTGGACGAAGAAGAATTGCCTTGGTATCATGAAATCGAGTTGTTTTGCAAAGAAGGGTCGTTCCCAGAAGGGGCAAAGGCCGAGCAGCGTAAAGCAATAAGAAGAGCCGCCGCCAGGTACACTATCATTGCAGGAGAACTATATAGGCGCGCTACTAATGGAATGCTCATGAGATGCTTGGATGATGTAGAAGCTTGGAAAGTGGCTGAAGTGGCCCATTCTAGTGAGTGTGGAGGTCATGTCAATGGCCAGGCTCTAGCGAAGAAGATCCTTAGGCAGGGCTACTATTGGCCCACTCTAGAGGAAGATTGCTCCCTCTATGTCCGGAGGTGTCTTAAATGCCAACTCCATGCTGATAAAATTCACTCTCCAGCTTACTCTCTCCATCCTATGACTGCTCCTTGGCCATTCTCTATGTGGGCTTTTGACGTCGTCGGCCCGCTCGGGGATCCTAATTCTCAGATCAAGCAAAAATCCTTCATCCTCACCGCTACTGAGTACTTCACCAAATGGGCCGAAGCCGAGGCATACGCAGAAATCAAAGCTACAACGGTGTGCCGCTTTATCATGAAGAATATCATCTCGCGGTTCGGAGTGCCAAGCAGCATCATCACCGACAACGGACCCCAGTTCGTCTCCCAAGAGCTTAAGGACCTATGTAAGAAGTTCAATATTGCACTACATCATTCATCTCCATATTACCCTCAAGGCAACGGTCAAGCCGAGGCCACTAATAAAACCCTTCTTAAAATCATCAAGAAAACATGCGAAGCACATAAATTTTTTGATTGGCCTGAAAGATTGGTGGAAGCTCTGTGGGCTTACCGCACCTCCGTCCGTACCCCTACGGGGCAAACTCCCTATTCCCTGACCTATGGGATGGAGGCGGTGCTCCCATATGAGATCTTAATCCCTTCCCTTAGAGTGCAGCTCGATAAGGAACTTAATCTCGATGAACGTCGGGAGGCGTTGCTGGTCCAGTTGGAACTCTTGGATGAGAAGAGGATGAATGCGGCCGATCACGTTTCTGTTTATCAAAAGAGGGTTTCGCGTTATTTTCAAAAGAAGGTGATTGAACGTAAGTTTATGACGGGTGATATTGTTTTGAAACGTAAATTCATTCGGTCTGCAGGTCCTAGGTCTAAATTACAACCTAACTGGGAAGGGCCGTTTGTAATAAAAGAAGCTTATCTAGGGAATGCTTATCGTTTAATAAATGCGGAAGGTGAGGAGCTCTCTCACCCGTGGAATGGGTTGTATCTTAAGCGTTTCTTTCCTTAGAGTCTAAACCACGTGCTTTCCCGGCAGCAAGATCTTCCTTCCTATCTTCAAAAGAAGAGGTCCCGAGCAAGGCAATCACACACCACACGACATCTCTGGTCGGGCTCCTTGTTTAAAAGACACCGTTTCTCCTTGGCCATGCTTTTGGGGAAAGTCGAAGTCCCTGTCCGCTTCATTCTTCGGATGAATCCAGGGGCAAGGAGTGAATAAGGAGGCGACGACCAATCCAAACACCCTAACGGGAGGAGGTCTCAAACAGGGGCAAGTCCGTTATGACCTGACACCACAAGCGAGAAAGGAAAAGAAAAGAAAAGAAGTGCTCTTTACGACAAAATCAAAAGCGTTATCTCAAAGGTCTACAGATTCCGAATTTCTGAAAAACTCCAAGGAGGAAAGAAAGCTAGGCATGACAAGAGTGGCAGTACAGTTCCCCGCGGGACGTTATGAGCCCGGTCGCATGCATGCCTAGGGTGGACAAAGGTTCAATGACGGACGCAAAAAAAGGCCCCAGCGCAACAGACCAAATCTCTGATAGGATTGTGTGGTGAGAAAATCAAGTCCTAAAAACTCCCATATCTGGCCTAAGCTTACCCCCATGATCTTTTTTCTTTTAGGACTAAGATGAGTACCCTGGGTATGGCATTGGTAGAAACACCGTCATGATGATTAGGTCTCGGCCAGAGGTTGTCACACTATTACACGCCAATCTCGGGACTCAATCTAAAACAAGGAAGGGTTCGCGTTGCTTGAGAGGCACCGGTTTTTCAAAATCCAAAAACATCAAATATTTCAAAATCCAAAAACATCAAATATTTCAAAATCCAAAAACAACAAATATTTTCAAAAATCCAAAACAAAACAGATATCTCTAAAAAATCCAAGAACATTAAATATTTCCCAAAACTCCCCAAAAATACCATCATGTGCATAGCATGCATTGCATTTTCATTATGTTTTCGCCTATTTAATAAAGGCTCCACCCCTTGACCGAATATCAAGGAACGGTCATTAGCTAACTTGCTTCAAGGCAAGGGGTTGAGTCCAAGAACAGATCTAACTTGATTCATGTTTAAAGTGTGTGTGCAGAATGCAGGGGCAAGATTTAAAGCAAAAAGTTCACAGCTATGCAGGTTCAAGGTATGTAACGCGCCAACATCGGACCGTTACAGTCACATAATGGCCCCCTCTGCGACCGTTATTTTCATGCAGGCATGGGCCTTCTTTCTTTCACTAATCATCACTATAACGGTCTGGAGAATACCGTTACTTTCTTATAACGGCCCAAGGACTATCCGTCATATCCTTCAGAGACAGGGTTCTATTGTTACTCTCATTCTGACGGCCTGTCGTAGGACCGTTATTTCCGTGTGGCGGCCCATTGCATATCCGTTGCTATCTCCAGAGGCTCTGCCTGTCCACATCATTCCAGCCATTCAAACCACGAGCTCAAGCTCATTCAACTAAGACAATTTCATTTCATTCAAGCAAGCTAATGAAATATAATTCATGATAAACCAAGCTCTGATGATCAAGTACACATAACATCTCTCATGAACAAAAAGAAAATCAAGATACATTCAATTTCTTATCCGCAGGAGGGCGGATTCTTCTCAACTCTTTCACATAATCTCGGCGTGCTTCGTCGTTCTCTTCAACTTCTGCTTGCCACGAGCGCACCTTGCTGATCTCCCACATGATCAGCGCGTTCCGGATTGCTCGTTCATCTTCCTCGGTCCCCATCTTCCTAGGTAGGAGGGGAGGATTGTGTGATAGTGCAGAAATGCCGGTTCGAGGTAGTCCGATCTGAAGATGGCATCGGTGCTGGTTGTAGATCGCCATGGTAGTATTCCCCACTAGCTGGAGGTCCAGGCCTTGACGCCGCGGTATTTTGAGAAGAGTGCTTCGAAGGATTCTTGGTCACATGATGAACTTATCCATTGGCAAAGTGTTGAAAAAGAGGCGCCATTCATCCCGAGTTTTCTTATCCGCCGCCCTGCACTCCACCTGAGAAGAATATCCAAATGCCCCTCCAATGAAGAAGAGAGGGTGGCTCCCGAAGATCCGACTTGCAGAAGTTATGTCTTCCTTGGGAAGGAATTTAACTCTCACTCCTGTCCAGCACTCAAGGAGTATCATGGAACCAAACAAAGGACCTCCTATGCAAGCCGAGCTTAGTCCTTCATAGAGGTATGAGAGGACCGCTTGAGAAATAGACATTCCCCGCCACAACCCGCTAATAATACCAAGATTTTGGATGTCTAAGAGGTGGTCGGTCGTGGTAAAAAGGAAGACCCCGCACAAGCAAACCGCCACCGCCTTGGCTATTGCTTCATGTCTCTCCCACTTATTTTTACAATGAGACACTATCCATTGTGCTAAGGGTATCAAGTGAATGTGGTGAGGGCTGATCATGGTTCTCACGTCCTTTGGATTATGAATGAAGTCGCTCAAGATCAAGGATGGGTCAATGGGCCTTATTGTATAGCAAACCTGGTCTTCATCCCCCACCTTAATCTTAGGAAGGGTTAGGTAGGCTTCTACCTCTTCTAATAGGATGGTTGCTTCGAAGGAAGGGAAGATAAATGTATGAGTTTGTGGATGCCATAACTTCACAAGTGCTGAAATACTTGGCCAATCTAAAAATAGTTTCTGGAAATTTTTGCCTAAAACCAAGAGTGGTTGAAGGTGCCAAGCTTTAAGGATTGATGTAACTTCTATAGGGAGGGCCTTCACCATGGGAGCCACCCACTTCAGATTAGAGTAGCATCTTGGGCCAGGAAGAGGCTTGAAGAAAGAAGGAGAAGAAGAAGTCATAAAACGGATTGAAGTGCAGAATTTTCTGAACTTGGATGTGTTGTTGAGGAACTTACCACCCTTTGAACATTGGAGCTTAAGTGCTTGGGAATTGATGTCAACCGCTGGAGCTCTCCGTGTTTTTTTCTGGCAGCTTTAGGCCCGGTGTAGACCTTCCCTTCCATGATCATCGCCTCAAAGCTCCTCTTCATCTTGATTTCTGCCCTTAGGAGAGGTTCTTCAACCCTAAAGTAGAGGTTTTCAGCAAAGCTACGATTTTGATTGAGTTTCCGAGTCTTAAAAGCTTGATTTTGGCTTTTGGAAGGATAGGATTCGGACTAGAAAGCTTTATCTTCAATCAGGATAAGTTCCAGTAAGGGATTAGATGGCTAAACCTCGGGTTTAAGTTCTCACGGCTCAATCCGTCTCGGAATACAACCAGGAATCTAACGGTCTATCGTAAAGCCGTTATTTCACTCCAACGCGCCAACCTTAGGCCGTCGCATTTTCCTGTGGGTTTAGTTCCCCGATCATGTTCTGTGAAGATTAACGGTCTAAGGCCTGACCGTCGTTTCTTATAACGCGTGAATCTTGAGCCGTTATATTCTCATCCACTCAGTCCTTTCTCTTCTAGGCTAAGCACTTCCTGACGGCCCTGGTTATGGCCGTTGCTTCACTCTGACGCGTCTCCCTCAGGCTGTTGCATTTTCTGCTAGTTGTCCTGACCAACCATCGTTCTGCCATGATCAACGGTCTAGTCTTTGGCCGTTATTTGTCTTTGACGCACCTGCCATTGGCCGTCGTTTATCCTGAAGCCCTACTACCAGGATGGGCCCCTGTTATGAGTAACGGCCTTTCACCGGCGCGTCGTTTGATTATGATGGTCTGAGCCTAGACCGTTACTTTCTCTACTGCTGAATTCTGGTTATTCCTTCTGCCCTTGCCTAGACCTGGCGGTCTCTCGCATTGTACACCTCATTCTCTCTGCATTTTTTCACACACATACATTCCCACAAGTAACTCATGCACACATTCCTGCCCATGACTCATTCATCCATTCATTCATTTCATCCGTCCCTGCACAATCAAACACACATCCTTTCATTCACTAAACAAACAGAAAACCCAAAAAAGATCTTATTCCATCTACCACAAGTTCTGTACAAAAGATAAGAAAAAAACATAAAAAATACATCATTCGGTCGGCTTATCCGCCGGACCACCCTCATCCACTCCATCCTCGGGTCTCCTCGCGGGTGGCGGCGCTATAGAAGCACTCTCCTCCTGCTGTCCCCGCTCCGCCCTCTCATTCCTCCGTTGGGCGGAGGAGCTGACAAGAAAATCCCCTACCGAGCCGCTCGGAGCAGCACTCCTCCGTGCCCCACTCTGGGAGGCACTCCGCTCTGGTCCCCGGCCCATCATCCGGACCGTCCGCTCCAGCGTCCACAGCTCGATCTTCAGTGTGAAGATCTGACGCCGCGTCTCCCGTGCCTCGGTCCGGTAGCGATCCAGGTCCGCCATCCCGATACGGAGCTGCTCCACCTCAGCCCGTGCTCGCGCTAACTCTGTCCGTAGTTGCTCCATCTCTGCATCATCCGAGCGTCGCGAGGTCTCCACTCTCAGCCGAGCCAGCTCTGCCCGTACAAGCTCTGTCTCCGCTCGGGCTCGATCGGTCTCAGCCCGGCTTCTCTCTGCCTCTGCCCTCGCCTGACTGGCCTCGATCACTGCTGCTGCTAGCTCCCTCGCCTGTAGGTTGCATTTCATATCATATCATTAATCATAAGGCGTTTTTAGGCATAATCATAAGCATAAGCATTTTAGCATCTTACCCGCTCCGCGAGGGTGGCCTCCGCCTCCTCGGCCTGGGCAACTGCTCGAGCAAAATCGGCCTCCTGCTCAGCCCTGCCTCCCGCAGGCTGTGAGGAAGATGATGGGGCATCCGGTCCGGCTCGTTGGGCTCCCTCGGCCCACTGCATTTTAGAAATCATGGTTAGAAGTCATGGTTAATCATCATTTGCATCACGATATTCCATTAAGCATAATCATAAAGCATTTTAGGTCTCACCAGGAGCTCCAGAGCGGTCCGGTACCCGTCCCGCTGCTGGATGGTGGAATGGAGTAATCCCTCCAGCTCGGCTATCCGTCCCTCAGGATCTAGCTGCATTTTAGAAAACATGAGTCAATACATCCATCACATGGCATTTTTGCATCTAGAAATAGCTTTTGGTTTAGAATTGCATACCGGTCGTCGGGTACCTCGGTACACCCGGTCGCCGTAGAGTCGAGCGAAGGCCTTCATATAGGCCTCGTCGCTCTCGTCTCGCTCCTTCACTGCTCGGCCCCGCCTATTCCAGTCGTGGACGTACTTCGCCTTCCGGGCACACCAATCCACATTACCGCTGATGCCCCTTGCTGACTTGCCGAGGTGGTCATCGCTGTGGCGTGGAAAGGTCACCTCGGGCTGGTGTAGTCCCCGAGTCCGCAGGATCAGCCTATAGTGCAGAGGCTCGATGATGTAGATGCAATGCAACCATATGTCTCGCCCCCGGTACGATAAAGCCGCCTCCACCCATGGCTGTCCCGTATAACCCTCGTCGCGGTATGGGGTCCATCTCACCTGAAAGCATTTGTAGTCCATTCATCAGCATTAACATATAAAAGCATTAAAGGCAAAAGCATTTAGAAAGCATTTAGAAGCATATAGAAACATATAGGAATCATTTTTCAGCTCTGGACTTACCGACGTATGCGGGAAGGAGTCCAAGTCATCCTTGATCGTCCGGGTCAGTCTAATGATCGACCCTGTGTCCCTCGCCACCGACCATCGCCTCGCGATCAGTATGCAGCTGGGATGGAGTAATGCGCCTCTCCCGATGCCCGGGAGGTACATATAGCTCCAGATCTGTATTTAGAAATCAAGTCAGTCGCATGGCATTGCATAAATCATTACATAAATCATGGCATAACTATTCATGGCATAATAGAAAACATATGAAGTGCATTTACCTGTAGGAAAGGCGAGAAGCCACCCAGCATTGTCTGCCGGTCCGTGGTGCTGAGGGACTCGAACAAGAATGCGAGCACTGCCACTCCCCAGGTGTATCTCCTGACTCTGCCCAAATCCTCTATCATCGGCAGCAGTCTGCAGCTGATGACATCTACCCGAGTCGCGAAGAGGAGCTTCCCGAATAGCAGCATCAGGAATCGTCTGAGCACTCTATCTCCCTCTGGTCCAGCCTCTGCCGCCACGTGAGGGCGCACCTGGTCTATCACTCTGCCCAGATGCTCCTCAGGTAGCTCTCCCACGACGATCGCCGCTCCTCTCAGTCCCAAGCTCTCCTACAGCACTGATCTCGAAAGCTAAGAGGAGGACTGTCCCGGTCTAATCAAATCTAGCCCGAGCAGCTGCTGCGCCATCTCTCGGTAGTCGCCGTATGTCACCGCGGCTCCGTGAACTCTCAATCCGGTAATCCTCGCTATGTCTTCTAGCGTGGGGATCATGTGGCCCCACGGGAAGATGAAAGCTCTGCTGATCGGGTCCCATCTCTCGTGCAAGGCGTACAGTAGCGGCGTGTCCATCCGGATCACCTCGATGCTGAGCACCTCGGCAAATCCCATGCCGGCTAATCTCTCTCTCTGGTAGTCGGGCAATGCCTGGTACACTGCCCGGATCTGTAGCCAGGAGATTCGCGATCGTCTCTTCCCCTGCATTGCATATTAGATCATTAATCAGTCCAACTTGCATCATATAATCATTGTATAAACATTCATAATTGAAAACAAAACAAAAATTTGAAAATTGAAAACCCTAAAAAATAGCTTAAGTCCCTGGCATGAGTGACGGCCCTGGGGTAGGGCGTCGTTTGACTCTGACGGACTCAGCATGGTGCGTCAGAAGAGTGACGGTCGCTGGCAGGACCGTCACATTGTCTGCATTTGGGAGTTTTTTCCCTTGCATCCCCGTGGTCTACCACTATGGCCAAATGGCCTACAATTGTTCCTAGGGGGTTTGTGGACCCATTTCTACCCTTTAATCCCGCATGCATTCATAATAAAAACACAAAAAAATTAAAATTTGAAGTTAGGGCGGAAGGACCTACCTCACGGTCCATCCCCCTTTTCCTCTTCTTCTCGGGTTCGTTGGGTTCCTCTGCACCCAATGGGGCTTCCCCTTGGTCCCCCACGGCCGTGGGAGCTTCTTCTTCTTCTCTTGGCTCTCTTCTCCTCGGTTCTTCTTCCGTGACCGGTGGGATCGCCTCCCGTTCGAGCCGGCGGTGAAACCGCCGGATTGCTTTCTTCTTTCCCCTCTCCCTCCTTTGTGGTGGTGGCTGGGGAGCCTCGTCGCCGGCCATGGTGGTAGTGGGACGGTGGTCGCCGGTGGTTTCTCTCGGTTGGTTTTTTGGGTGATGAATGTGGAATGGAATGGCCGTGACCGTTCGGTTGCTATTTTTTTTGAACGCTCAGGAAATGCGACGGTCTATCGACCGACCGTCACATCCTTCTGACGCGTCTATTTTAGACCGTTACATATGATTGGACTGTTTTATTGAAGAATGTGAACCGCCTGGTTTATGACGGACTAGGGATGGTCCGTTACTTTATGTAACACCCTTTCTTCAAACCGTTACAAACTTGCAAGTTTCTTGATGAATTAAATGGTCTATTGGATGTCAAAATGGTTCCATTTTCTTCCATGTTGTTCCTTATTGATGTTCCTTGCACGTACAATGGTTATGCCTTGGTTCATGATCATATTTATTGTTGGCTAACCTATCTTTCATGAAGGAATTATGAGTGAAGTCATGCTTTATCAGGCAGGTAAGTCAGGTATTGTATCTCGTTCCCTCACTCCCTTAATTCATTACTATATGTTACTTATGATATATTACCTCGAGAACCGGCTGGTCATTCATGTGTCCTGGGATTTGATGTTCCCCTAAAACAAAAATGATGATGATCTAAGTTCACATGTTTAATCGTTGGATAGGCCGTTAGATTGGAAAATTTGGGGACGATGGTTCTATCTTGCACGCCGTGGTTACAGATGGTGTCCTGACTCTGATTTTCTCTGATCTAGTAATATTATTCTCGAGTATTTTTCTATTTTATCTTTTCTTCGCATTTTGTTTTGAAGCTTTTGTTTTCCTTTAGCCCAGCATGCATCATACGCATTCTTTGAGCATTCGTGAACCTTCATTTGTTCAAGGTCTCGATGATGGTGAACAGCTGTGTTCTTGATTCTGAATAAGGAGAATTATTCCACTCTGAATTAGAAGGTTTCCTTCGATCTGCTCGCTTGATCTGGTTCGCTGAAGATTCCTGTCTGGAGTTTAGTCTCTTTCCTTTCCGTTGCCTCCGGCGGCTAGCCGTGTTTCCTTTCCTTAGTTTATTAGTTCCTCCAGACTCGCATTCCTTTGGCTGGCTATTTCCTTATGATCAATTCGAAGTTTTCCAGAAAATTCCTATCGCTTGTCGGTAAAGAACGGGTGTCGTTTACCTTAACGCCCTCTTTTTGATACACTTCGCTTCATTTCCGCTTCATCTTTCATGTTCCACTTCGCTTTCGCTTCACCTCCGCTCGCTCCCCTGCAAAGAGGACGTTAAGGAGGGGCATCTGTTGACACCCGTTTTATACCCAATAAGTCGGGTCATCTCCTTATTTCATTCTATATGATGCTCCGAGTTGTTCACTCTTCATTGAGTCTCTTGATCAGTTGAGGCCTATTTCTTGGGTCTTAATTCCTGGGTTAAGAATTGGCTTCTGGTGGCGTTTCGTTGGCAACAGCTTAGCAACCCTTTATTGCTATTCTTGAAACTCAATGGTAATAACGGTCCGAACCAGGTGCGTTGTTTCATTATAACGCATGGGGCCTGGACCGTTACTATTTGAAGAGTGCTAAGGCTTAAGGCCTCGTTGAAAAACTTATCCTTTTGATTCCATATTGGTAATAACGGTCTGTCGGGCAGCCGTTGTTTCATTCTGACGCCCTATGCCTTGGCCGTTGCTTCCTTGAAGAGTCCAACTTGTTGGGTCTTCTTCCCGTTGATCTTATCTTTTAGGGATAAGGTTGATAGTAACGGACGGTTCTTGATGCGTTACTTCCAAGTGGCGGTCTGTCGTGCAGCCGTTACTTCCTCCAGAGAGTCCTGGCAGTTCAGGCCTTTTCTCTGCTACTCCGTGGTCGAGATAAGGGTTTTGGATTAACGATATCTCTTTCAAATATGATCCTCAGGACCTTCCGTTCGATTCTATGGACTCTTGGTGATATTATCTTCGAGGATTTGCTAAGAGTTATCTCTTTATCTTGCTGAATTATCCTCTGCTCGACCTGAGAGTTTGAGGGTCTATAAATAGAGCCCTTGACTTCATGGCCCGAGGGGGAAAAGATTTGGAATTCACGACGAAGTGCTGCCAAACTCAGGAGCCATCTTCATCCAAGAGGAACTGCTTCCCACGTCCATCCATCTCATAATCAAGGGAGTACTTTGGTTTTGATCTTTCAAGTTCATCATTGCATGCTTGAGTTCTTCCCTGGTTTTTCCTCAATCAAAGCATTATCCCTCCTCTTTCTCCACGTTTTTCACTATCCTCTAAGCATATAAACATCTTCCCAAACTTTTAAAACACCCAGAGGGGTTAAAAAACTAAAAAACTCCCCGGTAATCCACTCTCCTTTTGATGATGTTAAGTCCTTTGAGAATTGATGCTATGCTTGTGAAAAGGACTAATTGAGGTTGTTGTGTTTGGTCTATTTACATCTTTGGCAGGTTTACAGGTTCTTTGACACGAGGCCTAGGTCTTCTAGCCGGCTGGAAGAGTTGGAGTTAAAAGAATTCAAGCTTTGTTACTGCAGGTTATCTGACGGCCTTGTGCAGGCGCGTCACTCTATTCCGGCGGTCTATCGTGCGGCCGTCACTTCCAAGCGACGCACGGGGTTCTGGCCGTTACTTCTAAGTTAATCCGCAGGCTTTCTCTGGTTTTCTCTCCCGTGGGCGGGTGTTTCATCCACCTATTTCCAAGGTATATTTAGGTTTTTTGACTTGTTTTTACTTTGGTGGCGATCACATCTTTCCTTGGTATTGGGCATTAGCTGTCTACTTCATCATATCTTTCTATTTTCCTTGCTTGTTCCACCTTCACGGTGTGTTTTTATTTATTCCTTGCTCCACGCCCCGGCGTGTGTTTTCCTTTTCCTTAGCGTGGTTTGATTGAGATAGCATGCCCATGCTAAAGCTAGCTATGATTGCCTAGGTTCATGATCACATGTTCATAGGTTTGAGTAGATCTTTGATTGTTTGTTTGTTATCTTACCATATCACTCTCCAAACCTCAAAAGAAAGATAGAAGATAGACAAATAAATATCAACAGACGCGAGTCATCTCATATGTCTCAATGGGGATTCCCGACTACTAGGATTCGTCACTCATGGATTAAGCTTCACCGTTCGTCGCGAGTCACCTCATATGTCTCAATGGGGTTTTCCGGCTACTAAGTTCCACTTTCCACTTATTTAAATTTTTATGTAGATTTTTGTTTCACTTTTCGAGGTGAGTTTCCTCATTTATTTTAGTGGGGATTCCTAGCTATTCAGTTCCACTCTCCACTTATTGATTTTTGTGGGGTAGACAACTCTTTCCTCACGATTACTCTTAATTTCCATGTAGAGATTTAAGTTTGCTTTGAAATGTTGAAAATAATTTGTAGAATCTTTATCGATCGAAGTCATTTGCATCATTATGTGTATGGTGTGTGGGTAATTGCTTTGTAAGTAGAAATTGAATTTGGCATTACATAGCTATGACTCTCCCTAAATGTATGCACAATTGGAAACAAATCATCGTCTTTTGTATATGTCATGATTCACAAATGATCTAAATCACTGCATTTTATATAACAAGGAGGTGAGGTGTTAGAAGATTTTCAAGAAATAGTTTTCTAGAAATATATACATGCATTCAAGCAAGGATTTGAAAATAGAGTCATGCAAGATGATTTCCGGTACGTGGCAGAGGTGTAGATCCAAAGACCCGACTCATGCATGGTGAGTGTTTCCCGGTAGATGGAATCCACCATTCCACAACACACCATTTTAAATACCAAAGAATCATGACATTCAAGCAGACAAGTATGTAAAGTATGTCCATGTAAATAGAAGAGTGATTTAAGATTATTCCTATTTACAAATATGCAAAGGTGTGTATGATATGTGCAAGAAGTTGAGTATGTATGTTGTGTATGCAAGACTGAATTGATGTTTACACAGAAATGATCAAAAGTATGAAAGATTCTATGTGTAGTCATAAGCATTCAAAAATTGAATTTATTCACAAAATGTGCAGCTCAGTTTATACAGATATATCTTGACCAACCAACCATTTAGCCTGCAATTCTCAACATTTCTCTTTATAAGTACCAAAATCAACAAAGGGTAATGTAAAACTCAGATGAATGTCAGATTTGACTTTATTTACATAGTATGGATAGTAGGCCCGTGAACGGATTCGGATATTATTCGGATCCGCTTCGAATTCGAATCCGTATTAACGGATAATATTCGAATTCATATTCATTTTTTCAGATATGGATAATATCCGAATTCGAATCGGAGCGGATACGAATATTATAATATTCGCTTCGAAAAATATCCATTCGTAGTATTATATATCATATAATACATATTTTTAAACAATATATTATAAAATAAATAATATTATAGAGAAATTTAGACATTTTATAGTTATATTTTAATTTAGAGTTTATTTTATATATATTTGACATTTTATAGTTATATTTTATATACTTTTAACATTTTATAATTGTATTTATATACTTTTGAATTTGAATCGGATAATTCAAATTTTAAAACGGAGCGGATACGGATAGTTATATATTCGCTTCGTATCTGAATTCAAATCGGAGCGGATCAAAATCGGATAATTCGAATTTTAAAACGGAGCGGATACGATAGTCATATATTCGCTTCGTATCCGCTCCTTTGATAGGCCTAATGGACAGTCAATATGATAGTAGATTTGCAATTAGAAGCACCATGTTTTTCTCAAGATTCAAACTCTTACCTGAGTTGAATAATCCAAAAGCAAATAATATACCAAATTCATTGCCAGGCAAGCTCATTATTTTTTTTTGCCTTGAAGGATCTTAATTTATCAACAAATTCTTCCTCCTCAAGGCACCCCTGCAAAATAGATTTCTCATTTCGAAGTATTAGGTACCCAAGCTATCTTGGATCCCGAGGGGTTAGTTCTAGCATGAGCAAGACACATTTTATTTTTCCTCTCAAACCATTTATCATCGTCCCTCATTAAACCACATACATCCATTGAATGACCACTTTGGCCACAATACAAGCAATAAGAAGATTTTCTTTTCATAGACCATTTATCGTCATTTTTTATTGAAACACAGTTATTCATCATGTGTCCTACTTCACCGTAGTAAAAACAACAAGAAGAGTTTCTTTTGATTGACTGATTATCATCATTTTTCTCCAAATGACATGTATACATTGTGTGGCCTATCTCACCACAATAAAAGTATGTGACATTCTTCTTTCCAAAAACATTCCTAACACTATCAACTATTTTATTTCTGGTTTTCATGGCCTAATTGTCATCAAATTTCATCAATAAACATTCATGCATTTCATGGCCATATTTTTCACAGTAAAAATATGAAACATTCATCCTTTTTCTTGATGCATGAACAGATTCAATAGTTGGGGGTTTTGCATGCACACAAGAGTGATCAATGACATTTTTCTATTTTTTATTTTCTTTATCACACATTAACAAAAACTCATTCAAACTCTTGATTTCATTCTCCAATGACAAAATATGCAATTCACAATCAGCAATCTCTTCTTTACAGAGTGCAAGTTTATCATTCAAAAGAGAATTGATAGTCTTATAGCTTGCAACTTCTTGTTCCATAACATGAACATTTTCAGAATCATCATCAACCACATGTTTTCCTTTTTCAAGGACTTTCAACTCATCACATAACAATTTATTTTGATCTTTGAGTTTTCAATTTCTTCGACAAGTTTTTCATTCTAAACAAGTTCATTAGGCAAAACCTGATCACTATCGAGAGAACTCAACTTGTCTTTTAGTTCATTTTCAATGTCTTCAATTTTGAAATTTTAGCCATTATGGTTTCATTTTCGTTTCTCAAACATGAAATTAATTCTTTGTAGCTATCAACCTTAAACACGAGAGACTCAACTAATTTTTTAAGCTCAATGTATTTTTCACATGAAGAATTATCAACACAAGTATTTTCAATTTCAGAACACTTAGCACATGGAGAGTTAACATAAGAAGAATCATCAAGTTTCTTTTTCAATTTTCTATTTTCAGATTTTATTATTTTATATCTATCAAACAACTCATCATAAGCATTCATCAATTCATCATAACTCAGTTCATCTTCTTTATCGGAATCAGAGTTTACCTTTGAACTTTTCTCGCTTTGACGTTCATTCTCATTGTTTGCCACGAGGCACTCATCATTCTAGTTTTCTTCTTGAGCTTCATTTAGCCCATCCCAGATCTCTTTGGCAGATCTGCAGTCAGAAACAAATGGAAATTTGTCAATGCATACTGCAGCTTTAAGAACATTCAAAACAAAAAGATTATCAGAGTTCTTCTTCTTATGCTCATCGGTCCACCTTGACTTATCATTTGGTAGAACATGAGGATTGTGAGTAATTAAATTCATAAGCTTTGGATTAATACTAGAAATCCAAATACAGAATTTTCCAAGCCATGATATATAATCAAAACCATCAAAGACAAGAACCAAATTCACACTAGCCATCATGAGCAGATCTTTTCTCCTAGACCATGAGGTCTGCGAATAAAAATCAGAGACTATGCTCTGATACCAATTGTTGGCCCAGAATAGATGGCGGACAAGAAGGGGGGTTGAATTGTCCCCCAATTGAGATGGCAGATTTTAAGAATAACTAAATTACTTGCAGCGGAAATAAAATTAACTACGTTAATTAAACTAAATTGAGAAGAGATTTAGGTTCACTCAATCTTTCTGATCTCACTTAAATAATCTATGCACTGAATGATTGAACCTACTTCAAACACGGATAGCAAATGTAGCAATGTGTAGTGGTGCAGTGAATAAAAATCTATAAATTGACCTGTGAACGAAGATAGGAGAAATGGACAATCACACAGGTATGTCACAAAGAACACGGAGATTTTTAGGTGGTTCGGGACCATGACGGGCTCCCTACATCCACCCCTCACCGAAACCCGGTGAGGCTTCACTAACACGTTACAAATGTAGCAGCCACGGGGACGAACCCCAACATCACACATGCTACCTCCGCAGCAATCAACACACATGGGACTCAGCCCCAGACCCCTGCCACCGCAGCACACACACACACAATTGGGTAACTTACCCCGCACTAAATCCTCACACGGAGACGCAGCTCCGACCACACACACAGATATTCTGATGTTCATAAAAATAGAAAGATGATCAATGCATGCTCAATATTCAAGATAGAAATCTTTGAAAAATAAATAGGAAGGTTCCAGAAATATATTCTTAAGTGTTAAAGGGCCTGAAGTTGATTTTGCATGAATCTTCTGCAGTGGAGGTCGCTCTTCGACTTCAACAATACCGAACGAGCTTCTCTTAAAGATGGAGCTTCGTCGGAGCTTGAAAGCTTGATGAGAAATGGATGAGGGATGCAGATCTCACCTTAATAGCCTTGATAGCCCTACAAGGATGAGAAAAACGTGAACACTTCTTAGGAAAAACCTCTCCACTCCTTCCTGCGGCTATGCCCTTTTCCTTCCCTATTCTTCCGATGTGAAAAATGCAGCACACATATAGGGAGAGGAAAAGATGATGCAATGACCATTAAACCCTTGGTAATACCCTCTCAAAACACCACCCAAACAAGTGGAGAAACCCTAGGGGTAAGGGTGTAAAAGAGCAAGGCAAATGGATCACAAAAGGTGGGTTTCGAAACCCAATACACAAACCTGATCCGGACGCACCAGAGCAAGTGTTGACTCTTAGAGTCGACACTTTTGTCAAGGTGTTCTACCTTCAACACAAAACAGCACCTAGGACAATAAGTGTCGACTCACAGAGTCGACACTTTTTGCACTGTGTTCTGCCTGCCACACAGAACAAAGCCCAGGGCAACAAGTGTCGACTCACAGAGTCAACACTTTCTACCTGGCTTGAAGAAACAATACAAGGCAGAGAAGAGGAGAATAAGTGTCGACTCTATGAGTCAACACTTTTTCTGACATGAATGAAAACTCAATAAAATCAATTGAAAACTCAATTTTCCTCATCCAAATTATAAAATCAAATGACCATGCATTGAAACAAGGAATTGGATCACTTTAAACCACATTTCATCAAATGAAAATCTGAATGGGTTAAACACTTGCAAGCCCAAAAGAAAACTCATCTAAACAAAGCATGATACCCTTTAAAAGCTTAAACACCCCAAGTAACATATGCCATAAGGCACAAACAAACCACCAAAACCTCAAGTAGAAATGCAGTCAATTAAGCATGTATTTGCTATACATGAATCTCAAACCAAGGTTGATGTGAACATGTTAAACAAGCATGATCTTTGTAAAATTCATGAAATATGATGATATTTTCAACCAAAACCCAAAATGAAATGGCTATGCATTCACATGACTAAGAACCAACATAGAGACGAGATTCAATCTCAAAAACATAGGAAGAAAAGTGCATGGATCACATACAAAGTTAATCAAAATTCTGCATTAAGAAACCATGTTTAACAATTGAAAAGTTGATTAAATTTGCCATCCACCAAGCAATATAAGAATGCCATTCTCCCGAGTTCCACCATGGTTAACATGCGCTCATTGAATGGTTTAAACCTATGAAGGTATAGAAGCCATACAGTCAAAATGCTTGAATAACTGACATGAAATCCTCAATATCAAAATGCATGAGGACACTAGAGAACCCAGTTTTTCAAAGCCAAGTATAAACTATCTGATGTGACACCACGACTCCTCGGACCTAGAATTTGCAAGCAATCCGGACCGAACGGCAATATCTCATAAGCGGACTCACTCGCGTTGGCACACTCGGGTCCGTAGGTGGACCGGCGATGGCGGTGTGGGTCCGAGGTTGGACCACAAGGTTCCAAGGGTATGGCCAGCTAAGGATGGACCCCAATGGGCCAGGGATGCCCAATATCAAGGGCGGCCGGCACACCGAGGGCGTGGGATGTAGGGTCGCACTCTCAACTCACTCCGCGGAGGTTGCTCAAATCGATGATATTTTTGAGATCAGGCACTCACTCACCGACCGACGGCACTAAGAGGTATTACTAAACAAGCAAAGAAATTCCAGTTGAGTAGTGCAACCCGAAGCTCACCTGATCGGTGTGAATACACCGATCCCGGTCGGAGACGAGGGCGAGCGGGGAAGCGTGGGCCACCCGCATGCTGCGTCGATGAAGCTTCAACCTATTGAAATTAGTTACATCCACTACTCCTCACACAGGAGGGTTGGACTAGGGGTGGGGAAGTAAGGTTTACACGTAAACACTACCTCCACACAGGGAGGGGAGCTAAGCCGGCCAGGCGGGGAGGGGGGAAATCGACTTAAGCAAGTGCCGGATGATCTGCTCGGTTCTGGGATGACCGGAGAGGGAGGCAATGTTGAAGCTGTCACGCACTCCACCGAGCTCAGAAGTCGACGAATCCAGCGCCGAAATGTTGCTGACGGACCCAAGGACGCCTGTGAATTTTTGTGGGTGGTC
The DNA here is from genome assembly GCA_022559845.1 of Amorphophallus konjac. NCBI lineage: Eukaryota > Viridiplantae > Streptophyta > Magnoliopsida > Alismatales > Araceae > Amorphophallus > Amorphophallus konjac. Next base: position 316,643,551 of record CM040123.1, on the reverse strand, counting down.
CTGAAGTCGTCTCTGGTGGGGACGGGCTCTGGAACAGGGTCCTTGCGCTCAGACGTGGACTGTTCCCAGGGAGCAGCAGCAGATGGATGAAGTCACCACGGCAGCTCCCGAAGTTCAAACGTGTCAGGATTAAGTCGAGGACGACCGTGGACGAGTCTTCTCCGAGCAGCAACTAAGATGGGCACCAGACGATATCGGGGTGGCGAGGAGAGGTCCGTTGAGTGAGGGGGGGTCAGGGCAGGACCTGAACGATCTGTTCTGCGCACCCGGGAGAGAAAAATTGGAAAAGGCTCTTCCTGATGCCGAAGGGGATGCCGCTTGTTGGTGATGGTGGATGCCTTGTGGTAGCAGCTCTCAGCCAAGTGGTGCCTTCATAAGTTGAGGGGTGTGGCTGTGGTAGCTCCTGCACTGCAGCTGTGATTCAGGTTCTGGTCCTGGTTGCGCAGTCGGACGAGAACGGGCGCCACGCACTGTGCCGGAGTCGGAACGCAGCGAGACCACCTCGGGAGCGTTGAGGACGTGGAGAAGAAGCAACTCTCATAAGAGAGTTCAGGCTGAATCGTGCCTTTGATATCGGTGCAGGCTCTGCCAAACGGACCTCAGGTATTGGCTCAAATCTGGCGCAGCCGCACGAGAATGGGCACCATGATCTGTAGTGAGGTCGGAACGAGACGATTCTACCTCGGGAGCGTTGAGGATTTGGAGAAGAAACAACTCTCAGAAGAGAGTTCAGGCTGAATCGTGCTGTTGACGTCGGTGCAGCCTCTACAAAACGGACCTCAGGTTCTGGCTCAAAACTGGCGCAGCCGCACGAGAATGGGCACCACGATCTGTAGTGAAGTCGGAACGAGACGATTCCACCTCGCCTATGAAGAAGACTGGAAGACCTTTCCGGCGATATATAGTGCACCTCCAGATGACGTCGGACAGCACCGGGACAGTCTCTGCAAGTGGAGCTTCTTCTGCTGGCAGCGAACTGAGTTGGATAGGGTGATGAAAGGTGATGGGAGACGGAGTAGATGGGGTGGGAAATGGGGTGGATGGGTGTGGGGGTGACACCTGACTATGTGGGGGTCTGTTAGGGGGTGATTCAAGGTGTGGGAGGGGCAGAAAGGGGGCTGGGAGGTGGTCTAGCAAGTGGAGGGAGGGGGAGATGCGAATTTGGGTTGGGAAGGAGAGAGGGAGGAGAGATTTCTCCTTTGTTTTGAATGGTGGGTTAATGGAGGGGTTAATGGGGGCCTAGGGAATGGGAAGGGTTGCCTTGGGGAGGGGAAGGGGTGCTTGGCAGAAGGGATTCTCCCTTGGCAAAATGAAAGGTTGTATGGGGAAGGGGAAAGGTTGCTTGGGAGGAGGGAGAGGTGCCTAGGAGAAGGGGATTCCACCTAGGGGTTGGAGGGGACTTAAATGAGAGATATGGGGAAGGGGGAGGGGTCTTAATTAGAGGTGAATAGGGAGGAGAGAGAGTGAATTTCGAATTTGGGGGTGGGGAGGAGAGAGAATGGGGTTCGCCCCCTTTAGAGAGAGAGAGAACTAGAGAGAGAGAGAGCTAGAGAGAGAGAGAGAGCTAGAGAGAGGGGGGGCACAATTCTTGTGGCAAGTTTTTTTACTCAATAATTCATTACCTTCCAAATGAGGGATTGGGGTCCTATTTATAGGAATCCCACATTTTCACATAAGTCCCTGACTTTTGGACTACTAACACATAACCAAGGGGAAGGGGGCGCCCCTAGGCCTAGCACATATAGTTGGGCCCATTAACCAACATAATGACCTTAGACTTAGGTAAATAGCTACCTAACCTAGGTATTGGACTCAAATAAAAGGAAAAGTACATGATAAGAAAATGAAAAATTACATCATATGACTCGAAATATAGTGGCGGACAGGATGTAGCATAGCTGGCGAGCATCGGGATCCTCGAACAAAGGGGAAAGCTGGTGATGTCCTCATCATACCCCCGGGGTGTGGAAAACTCGACTCCGTCGAGTATGGGTCCACTGGGGGAGCGGTCCTCCAAAGCAGCTCAGGGCGAACCTCAACCTCCAAACTCACCCCGCATCTGCGACCAGGGGACGGTTCTTCATCCTCTCAAGGTGGCTTGGGCACACCCTCTTGCTGGTGATGGAACCCTGCTTGCCTAGTATTGCCCCTATGTGCACACGTCGGGCTCTCAAGGCTTTTGTGTGGTGGCTCTCCGGGGTGTCCCTCTTAAAGGAAGGTATAGGCTCAAAGCACTCACTAGGATCCACCGCGAGTGCCGAGTCTGCCACGTGAGAAGTGGGGTATATCCCATAACCCATTGGTGAGTTCAATCCATAAGCTGTGTTGCCAAAGCCACTAGGAACGGGGAAAGGTCCAAGTCCTCGTGCCCTCGAATGGGAGGTGACCCGAAGGTAGAGCCACTCCGATGCCATTATCACCAAATCGCCTACTTGAAACTCCAAGTGGCGCTCGCGAGCTCTCATCCGCTCTTTGTGATCCTCACCACTCATTGCGAATTGCTTGCATGTATGCGTATGCCATGCACTATGATGCGATGTGGGTGTGAAAAGCTTGGTGTGTAAAGGTGGACCGGGGCAACCGTAATTTGACCTATCATGTTGTGATGCCATGTGGACCTTGATGAACTTAGGTGGACCGGGGCAGCCACAAGTGGCCCTATCATGCAGGGGCTTCATAACAATGGTTGGAGGGCCATGGTATCTATAGGGGAACCTATCACACAAAGTGGTGATGAATGCCGGGGGACCCGGACACCCGTAGATGCTCCTAACATGCATATGATCAATGATGAATGAGGGAGGACCAGCACATCCAAATGTGAGCCAGTCATGCATTGGGCCTAAAGTGTGTGTGACAGGTATGAGATGACTGGGCCTACTAGCCCTACCAAATGATGCAAAATGTAATGGCACATGCATTCCCATCCAAATGGTTTGACTTATGTATATGGCTTGGTGTGAGAGTTTCCACTCATAGGGGTCAAAGGGGTCTAGGAAAATGGAGTGGGCTTGGTCCAATAAGGTCGGTTGGGGTAGGAAAAGGTTGGTGGTGAGTAAGGTGGGGGGGGGGGGGGCATAGGAAGGGATCGAAGGGGTCATGGTAAGGGTCACCTAAGGAGAGGAACTCTAGGTCCTCATGGTCCTCACAACCATTTGATGGCGGACACTCCTCCTCTAGTAAAATGATCGGGCCAAAGTTCTTGGTGGGATGGTCGGCCATGAATGGAGGACTAGATGTTCTACCCGAGACAAGCAACTCTAGTTTGTGGATAGCATCGGGCTCGTCGGGTGTAGGGAGGAGTAAAAGAAGGTCGCTAGTGTAGCAGCCCACAGTGTAAATGGAGGAGATGGATCCGACACATAGGTGTAGGAGGTCAAGGCTCCTAGGTCGGTCGTCTACTGTAGTCAACTTGCCAGTTAGCTCCATTTGCCAAGCTATACCCTTAAGAAGATCCCCTAATGTTTCCACCTGATAGGATGATTGGATTGTGGTGTGATAGGTGGATAAGGGTACTATGGGGAGGTGTTGTTTCATGGAAGGGTAAGCATGGGGCAGGATAGGGTGAGCCCGGTTTTCCACAAGCCATCTAACCAAGGGCCCACTTATGATAAGTTCACTCCAAATTTGGGGTGGCATGAAAGGTGAAATTTCTTCCTCGTTTTGGCCATGACTTTCCTCCAAGATGGGGAGTGGTTCTGGGGTGTTCCCTACTAGGGGGTCGGGTGTTGGGATCATGGGTTCCTCTACCAAGAAGGTGAATAGGTCCTTTGTGGGTGGGGTGATGGTGACTGGCATGTGGTGCTCTTTGGGTGGTGGGTAATAGGGGACTTGGGATAGAGTGGGGAGGGGTAGTAGTGGAGGCCTAGGTTGGGCATCTTGTAACTCATAGGGGAGGGTGTACCCAATTTGGCTCAGTGGATTTTCTTTGGGAAGGAATGAGTTCTCTTGACTCAATTGGGCTTCATATTCTTCTTCCCAATCTAGGGGAGCCTCATAGACTTCGGTCACCTCCTTAAGTTCCTTTTGGAAGGGGGTGGGAGGAGGATTTGTGGAAGATTGTGGGGTGTGGGTTTGATCGGGAATGTTGGGTTGGGTGGAGGCCAATATGGTTTGAATGGTGGTGGTGATAGGGAGTGGAATCATTTGGGGTGGTGGAGTTTGGGCCCTAAGGGAGGTCTTGGGTTGACTGGGAGGGAAAGGGGGAGTTGGAGTGCTCCTCGGGTTATGGTTCTCAAGGTAGGAGTGGGAAGGTCAGGGAGTGAAGATCTTCCTAATCTCAATCTTTATATCTTCCAATGAGTCCATGGGTCCTTTGGGTTCCCATCCAAATTCATCCCGGGGAGGCAAGACTCTAAGGCCATTGCTCCTAAGTGGGGGTTCATTGGCTCTAAATCCATCCCGAGGTGACCAAGCTCTAGGGCCGTGGTTCCCTTTTGCTTCAAGCCGATCAAGCCGGGAGGTGAGGGTATCTAGATAGTTATGAATCTTGTTGGTGACAGTGTCAAATTGGTCCATGGATGTTTGGGACATCTCCCTAGGGTGGTCATGCAATGGAGTGATGAAAAACATGATGCAAGGGAGACTCAAATGATAATGCCCTAGGACTAGACTCGTAGAGACAAGTCTAAAACTTACTCTGATACCAATTGATGTGACACCACGACTCCTCGGACCTAGAATTTGCAAGCAATCCGGACCGAACGGCGATATCTCACAAGCGGACTCACTCGCGTTGGCACACTCGGGTCCGTAGGTGGACCGGCGATGGCGGTGTGGGTCCAAGGTTGGACCACAAGGTTCCAAGGGTATGGCCAGCTAAGGATGGACACCAATGGGCCAGGGATGCCCAATATCAAGGGCGGCCGGCACGCCGAGGGCGTGGGATGTAGGGTCGAACTCTCAACTCACTCCGCGGTGGTCGCTCAAATCGATGATATTTTTGAGATCAGGCACTCACTCACCGACCGACGGCACTAAGAGGTATTACTAAACAAGCAAAGAAATTCCAGTAGAGTAGTGCAACCCGAAGCTCACCTGATCGGTGTGAATACACCGATCCCGGTCGGAGACGAGGGCGAGCGGGGAAGCGTGGGCCACCCGCACGCTGCGTCGATGAAGCTTCAACCTGTTGAAATAGTTACATCCACTACTCCTCACACAGGAGGGTTGTGTTAGCGCAGCGAGAGTGATATAGAAGGGGGGGATGAATAGATCACTCCCAGTTTGCAAAGTTTAGGCGAGAAAATAAATCTACCGCTTATGCCCCTTCTAAACTAGCACACAAAGAATTGCAAATGCAGGTACCAATCAAGATCGAATAAGAAAAAGATGATAAGAGCTGAACACACAACTAGTCGAAGAGACAAGCAGATAGAGAGCACTGATAAAGATAGCAAACCACAGAGAAGACAACCAGTTTTTAGGTGGTTCGACTGCAGTCTGCAATCTACATCCACCCCTCACTCCAACTAGAGTGAGGATTCCACTAGCCACTGCTAGAGCACAGCAGACTCAGTCTGCGAACAACTCGCTGCCAAACAGCTTGAAAACCCAAGGGAGATAAATCCTTCAACCAAGCTTTGCTACCCACAGAGCTTGTAACCTGTTCTAGCACCCAGCATGAACAGAACCGGAGAGTGCCTCTCCCTTCCTCCACACACCGGAGGGAACCTGCTAATGACAACCCGTCACTAGCAACACCAGAGATCAGCGATCTCTCTTCCTCTGCAACCCAGAGGGAAACCGGAGATAGACTCCTTTCCTCCACACACCGGAGGGGAACAGATCAGAAATAGATGAAGAACACATAATGAAAATCAGAAAAGGAACTAAAGACTGATCGAGAAAACATTCGATACTGAGAATTAATACAAATGTAGCTTCCTGGGAAGCAATTTCAGAAACCCGATACTGCAAACTCTCTTTCTCTCTTCACTGCTATCTCTCTTTTTCTTTCTCTCTTTTTCTTTCTCTTTACTGGTGGATCGAGCTCTCTGCAATACTGCCTTTTCTTTCTTGGCTCTGATCACCTTCATCGGTGGACGAATGTTTCTATTTATAGCGGCAGCAGGTGGATAGGGCACAAAACGCGTGTGCCTCCCACGCTCGATCCAGAACCTTCCTGCCACGTGACATTATTGGATTGGTTCATTTTGTCTTGGATCACGTGCACCCCCTTTATTAGGGAATAATCTTCCTCGTACCTGTAAGAAGATAAAAACCATTAACACGTAGTATGGCCACTAAAACTGAAGCTGCATGAGGTATATGATAACAGCACGACGTGACCAGTACACGAGATAGGAGAAGAACGACACGAGGTACACTGTAACAGAACAGACACAACGAGGAGAACGACACGAAGTGAAACAAGAACGACACGAGGTACATACGATGTCTACAGCACGAAGTAAAAACATCATGATATAGTAACCAGTAATGAGAACGGCACGAGAACAACATGGAGACAAAACAGTAACCGACACGAGTTGAAAACAACACGAGGTAAAAAGAAGAACGACACGAAGTGGTTGCAACAACAAGCAAGACATAAAAGATGACACGAGATGCAACTAGAGGACAGAGAGAAGCGACACGAGGTTCATACAGAAACGACACGAGGTGGCACAGAAAGCAACACGAGGTGCTGCAATGTTCTGCACGCAGTGGAACAAAAAACGACACGAAGACACATAAACAACAGTAACCGACACGAAGTGTGGTTAAGGCGAGAAGGACACGAAGTCTAAAGAGTAAAACAACACGAAGTATTACCTCATACGAGTTTTCCTGTCAAGCATGGAAATCAACACGGAGTGTTGTACGCTCAGACGACACGAAATCATTTCGTGTTGGTGAGGGAAAGCAACACGAAGACAATGATCCTACTGTGCAATGTCTAGACTTGAAGTTCAGTTGAGTGTACAGACTTCACCAATGAAACACTCACTGTACATACTTACTATAGCAGTCTGATGTACAAAATTTGATGAACAGTCCAATGTATGGACATTGAAATCGAAGACCAATGTGCAGACTTGACAGTGAAGACTAGTTTGCAGACTTCAAGTTTAACTGTGGATGTACAGACTTGAAGAATAAGCCAGTGTATAGACTTGAAGATTGAAAGCGATGTACAGACTTTGATGACCAACACCAAAGTATAGACTTAGGAGCATAAGACACGGCTGTACAGACTTAGCCTAAGACAATGCATAGGCTTGAACGAGATTCCAATGTATAGACTTGCATGATGCACAATTACAGAGTCCAGTGTATAGACTTTGCTACCCAGACATGATATATGCAGAGACATGATATCTGACAGAATGCAATGCACATATATAAAGAGCAAATGCCATCAATGCTAGACATCATCATTCATGTTGCTATCAATATGCAGAATGCTCAAGAATAATAATGCATAGAAATGCACTTATAGTGTGAGACATCATCAAAATCATAGGGACACAACAATCTCCCCCTTTTTGATGATGGCAACACTATGAATCAGGCAATATCAAGTTTTATCAAGATTTAACATGAAATCAATGCCAGCTGCAACAACAGATTAACTTCAAGGCATGCTCATGCAAATGAATTAGACAAACCCTACAACTCACTCTCATTAACTCACTCTCATTTCCCCCACAACTCATAATCAGGAACTTCCCTTAGGCGACTAGCCACAACCAACTGATTAAATCATTGATATAGCAGAACCTCTCTCCCCCTTTGACATCAGCAAAAAGAAATGCAGAAGACATAACAATGCTGGAGACATGAAGAAGAAGTGCAGTAACGATCTTAGTGCAGAAAGTCACGAATAGGTCTTAAGAAAATAAGTGAGGTTCTAACATCAAGAGAAGATTCTTTAAGCTTCAGTACACAATGGAGAGATAGAATTATGAAGAGTATATCAGTATACATAGTGTATGATGTAGAGCAGGAGTTGACAAGTATGGCCAAATGGAGCTGATCATTCAACTATTCCACAAGACAGCAAGAGTCTAAATCAGAGAGGTGTTCTCAAGGTATTGATGACAAGCAATCCATTAGTTGCATAACAACAAGGAATGTTAGTTGGAGATGATTAAGAAGATCAATGAGTAAGTTGGTAGATCACTTCTTTTGACATTAGGGAGACACCTTGATCAGAGGCCTGAATCCCCAGTTACTCAGAGTGAGTTCCTCATTACTTCCCCCCTTTTTTTTAAGGAACAGAGTTAGTAACTGTGGCTTTTGACATGAGGAGACACCTTGATTAGAGGCCAGAGTCCCCAGTTACTCACCAGCAAGCCACCATTGCTCTGTCATGACTTTTCATTTTTTTTTAAGTATTTGACACCTCATGACTTGGGATAAATATTCATTTCATTGATGAAGCTCCCAGTTTCTCAGTGATCAAAAACAGAACATGTTTGTTCAGTTAAGCCCTTGAGTTAAAGAGATAGAATGATTGAAGACAATACCAAAAGAGAACTTTTCTTGTATTGAGTCTTGAAGTCTAGATTTCAAGTTGATTGGGTCAGATATCAAGACATACGTGTTTTTGGCCTGAACCATAATCAATGACAATGTAGGAAGATATACTTTATGCAATTAGTTCAGGTCTCTGTGTGAGTGCCAAAGAAAAGATTCTAATTGGATTTTAGAGACACTGACTTATTGACTTAAGAGATAAGTGACACTCTACTGTCTGAGAGAACTACACTAGATTAGTCATGAAAAAACCAGCAGAGATACACATCTGGACACTCCTTTTGAATTTGCCAAAGAACTTCTCTTCTCACATTACAACTTAGCTCCCCCTAAGACATAGCATATCTCAATAAAACATTTCAGCAAAATCTCAAGGCTTCCCTCAAATTAGAGCATTCCTGAAAGCTAACCAGTGAGCATTCTGAACTCCCCCTTAAACCAGCAAGCAAGAAGGCTAACCAACAGATAGACAAACCTCCCCCTCAATACAGGAACAGGCTTCATAATTAAGACACTTTGTATAAGCCTAACTCTCTTCTTAATGTAGTGAACTTTTCATTATCCAGAGGTTTTGTGAAAATATCAGCAATCTGATTATCTGTTCCTACATGAATTAGTTCAAAGTTATTCTTAGACACCTCATCTCTTATAAAATGATGTCTTATCTCTATATGTTTTGTTCGAGAATGCAAAACAGGATTTTTAGCAAGATTGATGGCACTTGTATTATCATAGTAAATAGGTGTGCACCCCAGGTCTACTTGGTAGTCCTGAAGTTGGTGTTTAATCCATATTACTTTTGTTCCACAACTCCCTGCAGCCACATATTCAGCTTCTGCAGTGGAGAGGGCCACAGAATGTTATTTCTTGGAGCCCCAAGATACTAAACACCCACCCAAGAATTCACAATGGCCACTTGTGCTTTTCCTATCTAGTTTACAGCCTACATAGTCAGCATCTGTGTATGCTACTAGATTCAATGTGCGAGAAGCAGGAAACCATAAACCAAGGGAGTGACTAGCTGACAAATATCTGAAGATTCTTTTAACTGCAGCTAAGTGTAGTTCAGTGGGTCTAGACTGATATCTTGCACACATTCCTACACTGAATTGTATATCAGGTCTAGAGGCTGTTAAGTAAAGAAGTGATCCAATCATACCTCTATAAAGTTTGGCATTTACTTCTTTACCTGTCTCATCTACATCCAATGATGTATTGGTGCCCATGGGTGTAGTAATGTGCTTTAAGTTTTCCATGCCAAACCTTTTGAACAATTCCATTGTGTATTTGGTTTGGTTGATGAAGCACCCATCTTCTAGCTGCTGTACCTGCAATCTAAGAAAATATTTTAGTTCACCAACCAAGCTCATCTCAAATTCAGCAGACATCATGGTAGAAAATTCATCACATAGTTCATGGCTAGTTGATCCAAATACAATGTCATCTACATGTACCTGAACTATGATGAGATCTTTACTCATGCCCTTGGTGAATAAAGTCTGATCAACTTTACCTCTTTTGTAGCCCTTGCTGATCAGAAATTCAGATAATCTTTCATACCAAGCTCTTGGAGCCTGCTTTAGACCATACAAGGCTTTGTTTAACCTGAAAACTTGGTTAGGTTGAGGAGAAAATTGAAATCCAGGAGGTTGTTCAACAAAGACTTCTTCTTTAATAACTCCATTTAAAAAGGCACTTTTAACGTCCATTTGTTGGAGTTAATGTTCTTTGAGCATGCAAAGGCAAGCAACAATCTTATGGCTTCCATCCTAGCAACTGGTGCATAAGATTCATCAAAGTCTACACCGAATTCCTGACAGTAGCCTTTGGCTACTAGTCTGGCCTTGTTCCTCGAGATGATTCCATCTTCATTTATCTTATTTTTGAACACCCACTTGGTTCCTATGACATTAATACCATCTGGTCTTGGGACAATCTCCCAGACATTATTCCTTTCAAACTGACCTAATTCCTCACTCATAGCATTTACCCAACCTTGATCAGCTAAGGCCTCTTCTACTGTTTTGGGTTCAATTTGTGAGACTAAAGCAATTAGGTCGTCATTATTCACATTTCTAAAATGAGATCTAGTCCTTAGAGGTTCTTCAGGATTGCCTATGACATTATCTAACGGATGATCTTTAAGGAATCTAATATTTGTTGAAGACTCACCTGTTTCTCTTTGACCTTCCTGATTTTGGGAATTTGTTTCTCCATTCTGCTGAGTCTTCTCTTCTTCTTGTTGGTTTTCCAGAAAATCTCCACCATGATTGGAGTCCCTGTCAAGATTTTCAATATTAGAAACATCTTTCTTTTCACTAAAAAGAATGTGTGGAGATTCTTCCACTTTCTGATCTGAAACATTAAATACCCTATATGCCCTTGACACTTCTGAGTAACCCAAGAATATTCCAGGTGAACTCTTGGCTTCAAACTTGTCTAAATCTTTCTTATCATTGTTATGAATAAAACATTTTGCTCCAAAAATTCTGAAATGAAACAAGTTTGGTTTCTTACCTTTTAGAAGCTCATAGGATGTTTTCTTGTGTATGGGTCTTACCATGGCCCTGTTGATTATGTAGGTTGCTATATTAACTACTAAAAAGAATGTGTGGAGATTCTTCCACTTTCTGATCTGAAACATTAAATACCCTATATGCCCTTGACACTTCTGAGTAACCCAAGAATATTCCAGGTGAACTCTTGGCTTCAAACTTGTCTAAATCTTTCTTATCATTGTTATGAATAAAACATTTTGCTCCAAAAATTCTGAAATGAAACAAGTTTGGTTTCTTACCTTTTAGAAGCTCATAGGATGTTTTCTTGTGTATGGGTCTTACCATGGCCCTGTTGATTATGTAGGTTGCTATATTGGCCGCTTCTGCCCAAAACCTTCTAGGTAACTTACTTTCAATCAACATGGTTCGGGCCATCTCCACCACTGTTCTATTTCTTCTCTCCACGATCCCATTCTGTTCAGGTGTCCTAGGAGAGGAAAACCTGTGAGTTAGTCCTTCTTTGTCACAAAGTTCAGTAAACATGGAATTAAATTTAATTTTAGGCATGCCTTTAACTAAATCAAGTTTGACCAGTTTATTTAAAGTAGAAAAGCTAGCATGACCTAGACGTCTATGCCATTCAAAAGCATCAATTTCAGAGTTAGCAGACAAACAAATAGTGGAGTCAGATTTCTCATTTAAGTCTACAATGTAGACATTATTAATCCGGTTGGCTACAAATTTAACCTCATCAGAATTTATTTCAAAGATTTTGCATGAAGTATCATCAAAAACAACCTTGTGACCCTTGTCACATAACTGACTAATTCTGATCAGATTATGTTGTAGCCCTTCCACAAGTAAGACTTTTTCAATGGAGTTTGTGGAAGACTTACCTACTGTGCCAACTCCAATTATTTTACCTTTGTTCTTTCCTCCAAACTTGACCAGACCTCCTGGCTTTATCTCTATCTTACTGAACTTGGATCGGTCTCCTGTCATATGCCTGGAGCAGCCACTGTCGAGGTACCACTTGTTGTCTTCAGCTGTCAGGCCGACCTACACAAGTATACCAAGCAGAGTGATTTGGAACCCAAGATGAGTTGGGTCCAAGTACATTGTTTAAATCTCTGATCAAGTGTTTGGGTACCCAGATTTGTTTCATCATGGTTTTCTCTAGCACCCTCCTTTCAGGTTTATTAAAGTTCAATCCAGCTAAACTGGAGAAATGAGTTCTATTCCTTTCATCGGTCTTACTATTCCTAGGAAATTTCCTGTAGGCTTGTTGATTGGTATATCCTTGACCATGAAAGTTGTTCCTCCAGTAGGTCTTGTTTAGACCCATCTGATTGTTATTATTCCAGCTTTTATTCTGATTTGTTTTCTTGGTCCAGCTACCATTTGTGTTCTGGTGAATGGACTTAATGTTATTCTTCATAAAGTTCATTCCAATCTTGAATGGTTGTCCAGTACTGGTTGTTGTGTTCTCTTTAGGACTTTGAGTTTTCTTAGAGCTGTTTGAGCTGGATGGTGTGTCCAGCTTTTCTTTTCCCTTCTCTGGACAGAAGGTGATAGTCTTGAATTGCAAGGGTCTCTTGTTGGTCGGGTCATAGCCTAGACCTTCCTTATTGAAATTGACCCTAGTTCCTAGTATAGCATCTAGGCTAGTCTTTCCTTGGACAAACTTCTCTAAGACTTTCTGTTTGTCTTCCAGCTCCTTTTGAAGAAACTCTGAATTCTTTAGGAGTTCAGCATTTACTTTCTTCACAGCTTCATATTTCTCTGAATTCATTCTGATTTCACTCATGCTTTCTTCAATTTTAGTTTTGAATTCACTGAGCTATTTTTTACTTTCTTGGATTTCTCCCCTAAGCTTATCATTCTCTTTCCTTTGTGAGGTCATTTCTTCTAGTTGTTCTTTCAGCTTTGCATTTTCCTGACAGACCAGAGTTTGTTCTTCAACATTTGTGTTAAATTTTCTTTTCAGAACTCTGTGCTCTTTGCTAAGTGAATTAAATTTATCTAGCAAGTCACCATAAGCATCCTCCCAGTCATCAATTGAGAAATTTTCAAAAACGTTTATTACCTCCTCTTCACTGTTTGCCATAAGACAAATTCCTTCTTCATATTCCTCCGAGGAAGTGTCTTCGGGATTTTCTTCTTCCTCGCTCCATGTGCAGACCATCGCCTGTGGCTTTTTCTTCTTCTGCACCTTTGTGAACTTCTTCTGAAGATAGGGACCTTTCTTCTGGAGTTCTGGGCATTCGCCTTTCATGTGTCCCTGTTTGTTACAGTTAAAACAAGTCAGTTTCTTAGGATTTCTATCCCTGTAATTGGTAAACTCAGCTTTCTTGTTAAAAGAGTGTGGGTTCTTCTTCCTGAAGGTCTTCCCCTTTGTCCTCAGAAACTTTCTGAACTGACGAGTGAGCATAGCCTGCTCCCCCTGGTCGAGATCTGAAAGACCTTCAAGCTCGGACTCAGACTCGGGGCTACTGCTGCTGCTCCCACTTTTACTACCCTTGTTGCGGGAAGCGCTTAGAGCTACATTTTTACCCTTCCTCTCACTACCTTCTCCACCTCCTTGGAAGTTCATCTCATAGGTCATCAGGGATCCTATGAGTTCATTCACAGTTAAGACAGTCAAATCTTTTGACTCCTCAATCACAATGGCCTTAGTGTGCCATGCCGGGGATAAAGATCTAAGGATTTTCCTGACTATATCTGCCTCAGCAAGATCCTTCCCTAGCCCTTTAAGAGTGTCAGTGATCAAGGATAACCTGGCATACATTTCGGTTATATTCTCATCTGCATTCATCTTAAACATTTCATACTTGGAGGTGTAGAGATTTACCTTCGAGGCTTTCACTTGAGCTGTACCTTCATAAATTAATTGCAGCTCATCCCACATTCGCTTGGCAGTTCTGTATGCAGATATTCGAGCATATTCCTCTGGATGAACATCACACTGGATTATGTTCAGCGCCGTCCAGTTGAGTGACGAGAGCTTCACATGATCATCTGTCCAAGCATCCTCGTTTGGTGGCAGCTCATATGGCCCCACCGTGATTACTCTCCACAATTTATGACTCTGAGCTCTGATGAACACTTCCATCCTGTTCTTCCAAAACAGATAGTTACTACCATCGAAATAGGGAGGACGACTAATGGATTGACCTTCGGCCATGAAGGTTCTAGGACCACCACCATTTCCTTGACCGTTCATCCACATGGCGTAAACCTGCTCTGATACCAAATGTTAGCGCAGCGAGAGTGATATAGAAGGGGGGGGATGAATAGATCACTCCCAGTTTGCAAAGTTTAGGCGAGAAAATAAATCTACCGCTTATGCCCCTTCTAAATTAGCACACAAAGAATTGCAAATGCAGGTACCAATCAAGATCGAATAAGAAAAAGATGATAAGAGCTGAACACACAACTAGTCGAAGAGACAAGTAGATAGAGAGCGCTGATAAAGATAGCAAACCACAGAGAAGACAACCGGTTTTTAGGTGGTTCGACTGCAGTCCGCAATCTACATCCACCCCTCACTCCAACTAGAGTGAGGATTCCACTAGCCACTGCTAGAGCACAGCAGACTCAGTCTGCGAACAACTTGCTGCCAAACAGCTTGAAAACCCAAGGGAGACAAATCCCTCAACCAAGCTTTGCTACCCACAGAGCTTGTAACCTGTTCTAGCACCCAGCATGAACAGAATCGGAGAGTGCCTCTCCCTTCCTCCACACACCGGAGGGAACCTGCTAATGACAACCCGTCACTAGCAACACCAGAGATCAGCGATCTCTCTTCCTCTGCAACCCAGAGGGAAATCGGAGATAGACTCCCTTCCTCCACACACCGGAGGGGAACAGATCAGAAATAGACGAAGAACACATAAAGAAAATCAGAAAAGGAACTAAAGACTGATCGAGAAAACATTCGATACTGAGAATTAATACAAATGTAGCTTCCTGGGAAGTAATTTCAGAAACCCGATACTGCAAACTCTCTTTCTCTCTTCACTGCTATCTCTCTTTTTCTTTCTCTCTTTTTCTTTCTCTTTACTGGTGGATCGAGCTCTCTGCAATACTGCCTTTTCTTTCTTGGCTCTGATCACCTTCATCGGTGGACGAAGGTTTCTATTTATAGCGGCAGCAGGTGGATAGGGCACAAAACGCGTGTGCCTCCCACGCTCGATCCAGAACCTTCCCGCCACGTGACCTTATTGGATTGGTTCCTTTTGTCTTGGATCACGTGCACCCCCTTTATTAGGGAATAATCTTCCTCGTACCTGTAAGAAGATAAAAACCATTAACACGTAGTATGGCCACTAAAACTGAAGCTGCATGAGGTATATGATAACAGCACGACGTGACCAGTACACGAGATAGGAGAAGAACGACACGAGGTACACTGTAACAGAACAGACACAACGAGGAGAACGACACGAAGTGAAACAAGAACGACACGAGGTACATACGATGTCTACAGCACGAAGTAAAAACATCATGATATAGTAACCAGTAATGAGAACGGCACGAGAACAACATGGAGACAAAACAGTAACCGACACGAGTTGAAAACAACACGAGGTAAAAAGAAGAACGACACGAAGAGGTTGCAACAACAAGCAAGACATAAAAGATGACACGAGATGCAACTAGAGGACAGAGAGAAGCGACACGAGGTTCACACAGAAATGACACGAGGTGGCACAGAAAGTAACACGAGGTGCTGCAATGTTCTGCACGCAGTGGAACAAAAAACTACACGAAGACACATAAACAACAGTAACCGACACGAAGTGTGGTTAAGGCGAGAAGGACACGAAGTCTAAAGAGTAAAACAACACGAAGTATTACCTCATACGAGTTTTCCTGTCAAGCATGGAAATCAACACGGAGTGTTGTACGCTCAGACGACACGAAATCATTTCATGTTGGTGAGGGAAAGCAACACCAAGACAATGATGCTACAGTGCAATGTCTAGACTTGAAGTTCAGTTGAGTGTACAGACTTCACCAATGAAACACTCACTGTACAGACTTACTATAGCAGTCTGATGTACAAACTTTGATGAACAGTCCAATGTATGGACATTGAAATCGAAGACCAATGTGCAGACTTGACAGTGAAGACTAGTGTGCAGACTTCAAGTTTAACTGTGGATGTATAGACTTGAAGAATAAGCCAGTGTATAGACTTGAAGATTGAAAGCGATGTACAGACTTTGATGACCAACACCAAAGTATAGACTTAGGAGCATAAGACACGGCTGTACAGACTTAGCCTAAGACAATGCATAGGCTTGAACGAGATTCCAATGTATAGACTTGCACGATGCACAATTACAGAGTCCAGTGTATAGACTTTGCTACCCAGACATGATATATGCAGAGACATGATATCTGATAGAATGTAATGCACATATATAAAGAGCAAATGCCATCAATGCTAGACATCATCATTCATGTTGCTATCAATATGCAGAATGCTCAAGAATAATAATGCATAGAAATGCACTTATAGTGTGAGACATCATCAAAATCATAGGGACACAACAAGTTGAACTAGGGGTGGGGAAGTAAGGTTTACACGTAAACACTACCTCCACACAGGGAGGGGTGCTAAGCCGGCCAGGCGGGGAGGGGGGAAATCGACTTAAGCAAGTGCCGGATGATCTGCTCGGTTCTGGGATGACCGGAGAGGGAGGCAATGTTGAAGCTGTCACGCACTCCACCGAGCTCGGAAGTCGACGAATCCAGCGCCAAAACATCGCTGACGGACCCAAGGATGCCTGTGAATTTTTGTGGGCGGTCCTGAAGTCGTCGTTGGCAGGGACGGGCTCTGGAATAGGGTCCTTGCGCTCAGACGTGGACTGTTCCTGGGGAGCAGCAGTGGATGGACGAAGTCACCACGGCAGCTCCCGAATGTCAAACGTGTCAGGATTAAGTCGAGGACGACCGTGGACAAGTCTTCTCTGAGCAGCAACCAAGATGGGCACCAGACGATGTCGGGG
This sequence comes from Amorphophallus konjac, assembly GCA_022559845.1. Taxonomy (NCBI): domain Eukaryota; kingdom Viridiplantae; phylum Streptophyta; class Magnoliopsida; order Alismatales; family Araceae; genus Amorphophallus; species Amorphophallus konjac. The sequence goes on along the minus strand of CM040123.1, from coordinate 316,626,552 downwards.
TGGCTAGGAGAGGTCCGTTGAGTGAGGGGGGGTCAGGGCAGGACCTGAACGATCTGTTCTGCGTACCCGGGAGAGAAAAATTGGAAAAGGCTCTTCCTGATGCCGAAAGGGACGCCGCTTGTTGGTGATGGTGGATGCCTTGTGGTAGCAGCTCTCGGCCAAGTGGCACCTTCAGAAGTTGAGGGGTGTGTCCGTGGTAGCTCCTGCACTGCAGCTGTGATTCAAGTTCTGGTTCTGGTTGCGCAGTCAGATGAGAACGGGCGCCACGCACTGTGCCGGAGTCAGAACGCAGCGAGACCACCTCGGGAGTGTTGAGGACGTGGAGAAGAAGCAACTCTCATAAGAGAGTTTAGGCTGAATCGTGCCTTTAATATCAGTGCAGGCTCTGCCAAACGGACCTCAGGTACTGGCTCAAAACTAGCGCAGCCGCACGAGAATGGGCACCACGATCTGTAGTGAAGTCGGAACGAGAGGATTCCACCTCGCCTGCGAAGAAGACTGGAAGACCTTTCGACGATATATAGTGCACCTCCAGATGACGTCGGACAGCACCGGGGCAATCTCTGCAAGTAGAGCTTCTTCTGCTAGCAGTGAACTGAGTTGGATAGGGTGATGAAAGGTGATGGGAGACGGAGTAGATGGGGTGGGAAATGGGGTGGATGGGTGTGGGGGTGACACCTGACTATGTGGGGGTCTGTTAGGGGGTGATTCAAGGTGTGGGAGGGGCAGAAAGGGGGCTGGGAGGTGGTCTAGCAAGTGGAGGGAGCCGGAGATGCGAATTTGGGTTGGGAAGGAGAGAGGGAGGAGAGATCTCTCCTTTGTTTTGAATGGTGGGTTAATGGAGGGGTTAATGGGGGCCTAGGGAATGGGAAGGGTTGCCTTGGGGAGGGGAAGGGGTGCTTGGGAGAAGGGATTCTCCCTTGGGAAAATGAAAGGTTGTATGGGGAAGGGGAAAGGTTGCTTGGGAGGAGGGAGAGGTGCCTAGGAGAAGGGGATTCCACCTAGGGGTTGGAGGGGACTTAAATGAGAGATATGGGGAAGGGGGAGGGGTCTTAATTAGAGGTGAATAGGGAGGAGAGAGAGTGAATTTCGAATTTGGGGGTGGGGAGGAGAGAGAATGGGGTTTGCCCCCTTTAGAGAGGAGAGAACTAGAGAGAGAGAGAGAGCTAGAGAGAGAGAGAGAGCTAGAGAGAGGGGGGGCACAATTCTTGTGGCAAGTTTTTTTACTCAATAATTCATTACCTTCCAAATGAGGGATTGGGGTCCTATTTATAGGAATCCCACATTTTCACATAAGTCCCTGATGTAGACACGCCAAAATTGACGCTATGTTGATCAAATCTCATGTCACTATGTTGACGCCCCAAAGTGAACTTCAATACCTTCATAATATGAAGTTTTTCTATTTTTGTGTGTTTTTGATTTGATCTTTGCATTTTTGTGATTCGTGACCTGAAGAGGGGCGTGTTTTAAAAAGCGACCTTATCTAGGGCGTGTTAAAAAGAAAGGACGACCAAACGTCAGGGCGTCAATTCCTGGTATTATCCGGTTTCAAAATAAATTCAAATTATTGATTAACGTCCTTCCTCAGGGCGTGTTTTCAAGTAACGCCTTCATCTCAGGCGTTTTCTCATAATTTTCAAATAAAGTAAGTATTATTGCCAAAATTAAATCCAAGAAGTGATGCCCTTGGTCATGGTCGTGTTTTTGAGTAACGTCTTGATGTAGGTCGTCAATTTGTGATTTGACACCCTTCTAAAGGTCATGTTTTATCTTTCGGTGTCCTGCTTAAACTCGTCTTTCCTGAGTAGTTCCTTGCCTCCAATGGTCTCCTTGCTCGAATTAGAACTAGAGTCCTGCCTCTTTTGATCATTGCCCGTTCTTATCCTTCCGAATCTGAGGTTATCTTGGATCTGGAACCCTATATAGGGATGTCTTGATCGACCTCGCGCGAGGTTGGCAGGGTTACGTTGTCAGGTTATGAGAGCAGGCTATCGAGATCAGAGTTTTTTTTATGCATAGACGCTGAGGCTATCCATCTTCTTCCTGCGCGGTCTTTAAAGCTCTCTGCTATCCATCTTCTTCCTGTCAACAGCATCGACTTCAGTTCCCTTTACTGTCATCAGGGACAGCAGGGTTTTTCTTGCTTATCTAACTGTTGTTTTTCCGTCGATCATCATACTTTTTTCTCCTTTTGCATTAGTTTCATCATATCTTCTCCTTCCCTATCTCTTTAGGGGTTTTAAAACAAAAAAAAAGGTGCGCATGTTTTATTCTCTATTCATCATCATATCATCTATTTGGGATTGATACTATATTCACTTGGCTGATCCACTTCTTTTGTTTGTTTGTTTTGTCTTTTTGCAAGGGTAATCAATAAAGAAAAACCCCCTTCATCGGCCGGCCGATTGAAGGAGGAGGAGGAATTCACAATCCAGCCTGCGTTCTATTTTTCACCAGGTATTCGCGATCTTCTTTGTTTCTTCTTGAGGTAACCCCTCTGGCAATCACCCTTCTTAGTAGCACCACGTGCTTCTTTTATTCATTATTATATCATCTCTCCCCCTTGTGTTTTCTCATATTTAAACTCTTCTTCATGTGTGGATTTATCACGATCTATAAATTGGCGATCACGGTGGGACATCCACTGTTTTTCTTTTGATTACCATCTCCTATTGGCACCCACGTGTGCCCTTTCCTATTGGCACCCACGTGTGCCCTTTCCCCTCGGTACCCATGGTACCCCCCTTTTGTGCCCCACGGGCACCCTCCACCGTGCACACTGCACACTCCCGGGATCAGCCAGTTTGCGATTGTTTGATTATTTTTCTGAATTAACGCCTCACCCAGAGACGCTTTTTCGTTTAACGCCTTCATCGAGGGCGTCTATTTTCTGTGTTACGTCTTCCCAGAAGGCGTCTTTTATCATATCTGCTGTCTTCTTGTTCTGTTTGATAATTCGCGCCCTCCGCTTTGGGCGTCTTTTTATTTGGCAGCGCCTTATACCAAGGCGCTTGTTTTTTCGACCGTGTGCACCACTAATATTTGACGCCCTTTTATAGAGGCGTCCTTTTCATATTACGCGCCTCACACAAGGCCCATGTTTTGCACTACCTGTGGGCCACCACAATGGTTCACGACAGTGACTCTGTCGTCTTTTTGGTTGATAGCGACCTGCCCCAGGTCGTCTCTTTCCTGCGTTCTTACAGAAACCTGCTTCTTGTTGCTGTCTGTGATTGTTGGATTGATTATTACATTACTTGCCTATATTGCTGTGATCTGATCATATTATTTTGCATCTTGTGGCATTTGGTTGAGAGACCTCCTCTCTCTACACTAGGATTCCACACACCTCTCTTGGAATCAGGACAACCCTCCATTGAGCACTCCGTCTCTTTGGACCGGAAATGCCTTTTCCAAGACCTCCGTAAGTCCCCGCACCCGTGGATTCCCTCACGGACGCCGGGCTGGTTGTACCCTTGAAGTACCCGGAGTATAGAGAACCTATCGTTGGTGAAGAGAGAGAAAGAATCTAGTTTACCCAGAGATCACACTTGGATAAACTAGGTTTCACTTTGCAAAAGAGGGAATTATTCTGCAATTTAATCCACTCTAATCTCAAGCGGAACACTAAAATATTGCGTTCATCTCAACTTGGTTGCATAAACTTGCTTGGGTTGATTTGGCTTGTTTGGATTGAGTGGGTTTTGTTTGATAGTTCCTTTATAAGCCCGTCTCTCCTCTTAAACATGCAACTCCGTTCATGTAAAATCATCAACATGGCAGGCTACAGATATTCTTATGATGATGAGGATGAGAATGTTTTTGGTCAATATGAAAGTCCCCTCCAAGATTCCATCTATCATGAGGGAAATTACCCTCCTCCTCAGTCTCGTTATCCTCAAGTCCATGTGGTTGATACCACTCCTCAAGAGGTTGTGCCCTCTTCTCAGGCTGTGCCTTCCAACACTTCGGGGAATCCTTCCCCATCCTTCAATGTCACGGATTTAATTAATGCACTATCTCAGTTGGATGATTCCCAGCGGCAGGCAGTTCAGGCCGCTTTGAAAGGGAAGTCTGTTCCTTCTTCATCCTCCAATCCCCCTCCGGCCGAGAGTGGCCATCACCCCGTTAATGACCAAGCGGTCCTGCATAAACCTCCTTCCCATCCACCAACGCCTGGTACGGCCATGCCGGCCCAACAGGCGAGCCACTCTACGGTTAGGCCCCAATTTCCCCAACCTCCCCGAATTCTACGGACGCCTATACCGCATTCTTTTATTCAAAATCCGGCCCCAGTCGAGTCCGACACTAATGTTCTATTGCTTCAGAAGTTGGCAAGCATGGAAGAGCAACTAAAGAAGGTCACCATGGCTAAGAATGCCCCGGAGATCTCGCTCCCTACATTGCCAGTCTTCCACTTACCACCATCTGAGATGCCGAATTTTCGGCGATATAATGGGACTGGTAACCCTTTTATTCATTTGAAGGATTTTATGTACGAGACCTCCTTTTGGCAAGACAACAAGGCCTCCTTGGCTTACTTATTCAGGAGATCTTTGGAGGGGCCAGCCCTTGAATGGTTCTATTAATTGGATCCTGCTGATGCCGGTGACTTTGATATCGTTCAAGGAAAGTTCTTGCAGAAATACAGAGACCGGGTCGGACCCTCCCTCTCACTCACGGACCTGGTTGCGGAAAAAATGAAGCCTGAGGAAGACTTCGTAATGTTTGCTGATAGATGGCGGTTAATGGTCGAGAAGCTGAAAGATACACTATCGGAACAAGAACAAGTTAAGATGATAATTTCTAATGCAACTCCTCAGTTCCGGCATATCTTGGCCATGAATAGGTTAACCACCATGGAGGAGCTCTATGAAAGGGCTCGTTATATTCAGACACAGATGAAGGATTCGCCCATTATGGGCATGTTTAAGCCGAAGCCACGGTTATTCAAGAAAACCATAACTGTCAACAACAGCGGGCCCACGACGGAGGGCACTATTGCAAATGAGCAGGTTGGCGTAGTTGGCCACCCCCACCAAGCTAACCCACGTCCTAACCTTCCTCCACCACAAAGCCCCCATTTCAACTCCACTCCACAATGCCAATTCGCACCCCAACATTCCTTTGCTTCACCGCCAAACCAAGCGCCCCGCGCTAACCCTCCAGCTCCGCAACAGTACTACCAGGTATCACCACCTACCAACTATGGCCAACAACAACAACGGAGACCACCACTTGGCCCCAAAAGGGACCACTACCCTCCACTACCAGAAAGTCTCCCGGATATTTTCAATACTTTAATGGCCGCCAATGTGCTCATGTTACCAAGGGAAAGAACAGTGTGGCCCGCTAATGTTGACACATCCCGTTACTGCGCTTTCCATCGTGCACCTGGTCACAACCTTGATCGTTGCTTCCACTTCAGAGATTACATTTATGACCTAAATGACCAGGGTGACATCAATTGGGATGAGATGAGACAATTCATCGCCACCATGAAAGAAAGAAGGTCTCCTCGGCAGCAACAGGCTCAGCAGCAACCAGCTCCACAGCAGCAACAACAAGCTCCAGCGCCTCAGCACGATATGGGGATCGTCCACAATCCACTGCCGGAGCACCCGCCAAACCAGCACGTAAACCCTGTCACGTCTCTCTATGAGGTGGAAAGAGGGCAGGGATGGCATGAAGAAAACGCTTCTGCTGGGGCACTCCATCATAATCAAAATCAACCTCTGCACCTCTTGCGCACCCCTTCTTCTTCTCCTACCCCTCAATTGGGCCGATCTCTTCTGCGCCCCGTTAATCCACCTACCTCCGCCTATTCTCCGACCTTGCCGGTTCGCCCCCTTCTTACACGCTTACCACCTCCACAGCCTACGCCACAACAAAACCCATCCACCACCAACCCTTCGCCATTGCCATCTAGGCCACTCCTTATCCGCCCGTCGCCAACGCCCACTGCACACGCCACCACTACTCCTTCACCGGCAAGGATTCCCCCACCATCGGTTCGACCACCTTTTGTACCCAGAACTCTTCTCATTCCACCCCCCACCAATTCCCCCCGCATACGGGTATCCCTTTCTACTCCTACGCCTCCTACCGGGGCACCAACACCCTCTATGGGGATTCCCTCTGCGGGAACTCCCACTCCACCACTTCTTAACACCAACACACCTTCTTCTTCTTCTAATCCTCCTCCCACACTTGCCCCGACAGAGGCACGTCAAGGCGTGGCGTCGCTCCGCAGTGGGCGGATGTTCCACCGTATTTTTCCACAGAGAGAGCTAGAGCCCGTGCAGGGGCCACAAGAGCAAGAACAAGAACAAGAGTCAGTGCCAGGGACTCAGTATGATTTGCTAAAACACTTGGACCGAACCCCAGCAAGGATTTCAATCCTGGAATTAATTAAAAGGTCCACCACTCATCAGCTAGCTTTGAAAGAATATCTGCAAAAGGTGATGGTCAATGAGGACATTCCAGTTGAGCAGATAGTCACGGTTTTAACGCCCGCTAGCAGTCAGCCGGCAATTACTTTCCATGAACATGAACTGGCGCCACTCCCAGCAAGAAAGTACGCTCTATGCATCACAGTTGACATTAATAAGGTGGCTGTTAAGCAATGTCTGGTGGACACTGGGGCATCCATCAATGTCTTGCCACCTAGCACCTTGAAGTTGTGTGGCATTCCGGAAAGCCAAATTCGACTGTCCACTATCACTGTCACTGCATATGATAACACGAAGAAACCTCCTCTAGGCATGATTACGTTAAAAGTAAGTTTGGGTCCTGCCGCCATCATAGCAGATTTTCACATTCTGGATATGGATCCGACATTTAATGGCATTCTAGGACGCCCCTACATTCAGCAACTCGATGCGGTGCCCTCCACAAATCACCAATGCCTTAAATTCCCACACAAGGGCCGCATTATTAAAGTTACCAGTATGCCGATTTTGCCAGAGGAAGATATTCATGTAGCTTCATCAGTTCCATCCATGTGGCCGGCCAACAAACCACTATTATCTGTGCTGGACGTCCCTTGTCCACGACCAATGCCAGGAAAAGTCACAACAGTTGCTATGACACCCCTGCCTCCCATGGGGAAAAAGAAGAAAACAATGATGAACACCTCTGGCTGGAACATCTTAATGAAAATGGGGTATCAAAGTGGCAAAGGTCTGGGTGCCAATTATCAAGGCAGGATTAGGACTGTTAAACCTCAGAAGCTGATTACACGAGGTGGCTTGGGTTACAAAGGGCCAGGCAAAAACAAAGATGAACCATGGGCATTTATGATATCTACATTAAAAATAGATCGCCAGCCGCTCACTTGGACATTGAAGACACATTTTGTCACGGGTGGCTTTCATAATAAGGAGCAAACTACCATAATTACTTCCATATTAGACTGTCAGGATGTTCATGCTAGATAGTTTGCTCGTCATATTGCCCCGTTGGCCACATACAAAGCCTTGGAATCCTTAAGGCCTGACAAGAGAAGAAAAATTGATGATCCAGAATGTGACTGGTACAGGTGGTTCGATATGCGGGATATTACTATTTCTTTGAGCCGCCTCTTCATGCCGACTGATTCGGAATGGCCGCCACTTATTCATGAATTGATTGAGAAGCCGGCCGTAATTACAGATAAGAGACAGCTGCTGAGTGACTACACTGATACTGGAGAGCCAGATGTTCCGTTTGAAGAAGGTTTCACCGTGGATAGGCTGTGGGCCGGCCTCTTTTCTCTCACTTCCATGCATCCATCTGTGCTTGCTTCTCTATATTCTCATCGGTTTGGTCGCGTGCCAAGACCGTCTCCGATTATAATCAATTTATCTCCAGATTCAATCCAAGTTTCTCTCCCAATTCCTTCTTCGCTCCTCGAGCGATTTTCTAAACTCTCCATCACGCCCCCGCGCGGGCCATCACTGATTCAACCTTTTTCTGATCTGGCAATTTCCACTCCTCCTGCTATCCTCCCTGCACACTGCTTTCTTCTTAAAACAGAAAATAAAAATTGAGAAAAAGACAAAAACGAAAAAAAACGCCAAATTCCCAACTTTCCAAACCTCCATTTCTGTTGAGGAGACCTCCTATTTCTCTTCTGAGTGCGTCCCGACCCAGGGGCCGCTCCTTCAAGGTTCATTGCTAAATCTTTTCTCCCCCTATGGTGAGGGGACTTCCTCTGTATTACCTCCTATATCCACTTTTTCACCTCCTTCCCTTCCCTTTTCTGATCAAGCTAGTTGCTCCTCCTCTTCTTCTGCTAACGCTAAAATTCAAGGGGTAGATTCACATAAGAAGTCCAAGGGTAAGCAGATTCCCCATAGGTTTCTGTTGGAGTTAGCTATCAGATGCCAAGCTTGTTTAGCTCTTCCTGAATTTATAGAGAATCCAATCATCCTGCCAAAGTCAGAATACAAGGACACGTTCGCATGGAGTTATGAAGATATGCCTGGTTTAGACCCTGCGCTCGTTGAACACCGCCTTACACTTAAGCCAGGGTCTATGCCGGTCAAGCAACGGTTGAGGCGTTTCCACCCTAATATGGCTTTAAAGATGAAAGAAGAGGTCGACAAGCTCCATAAGGCTAGATTTGTTAGAGTTGTCCTCTATCCCAATTGGGTGGCTAACATCGTCCCGGTTATGAAGAAAGATGGAAAAGTTTGGATTTGTATAGACTTCTGGGATCTCAACCGCGCATGTCCTAAGGATGACTTCCCCCTCCCTCATATTGATGTTTTGATCGATAATACGGCAGGATTTGAGACTCTCTCTTTCATGGATGGCTTCTCAGGTTACAATCAAATTCGCCTGGCTGAAGAAGATCAAGAGAAGACATCATTCACTACACCATGGGGTACTTATTGTTATGTGGTCATGCCTTTTGGACTTAAGAATGCTGGAGCCACCTATCAGAGGGCTATGATGGCGATTTTTCATGACATGATTCATATTTATATTGAGATGTATGTGGATGACCTGGTTGTGAAATCAAGGACAAGGATTGAGCATCCTGGGGTTCTAGCCAAGGTCTTGCAAAGATCGCGAGAGTATCAATTGAAGATGAACCCCAAGAAATGTGTATTTGGCGTTTCATCAGGGAAGTTGCTTGGTTTCATTGTTAGCAAGAGGGGAATTGAAGTTGATCCCAACAAGGCAAGGGCCATTAGAGATATGCCTCCTCCCAAGAATTTGAAGGAAGTTCGAGGATTAATCGGGAGGTTGCAATTTATTCGCCGCTTCGTCTCCCAGCATTCACAAAGATGTAGGCCGTTTTACGAGCTTACTAAGCTGGGAGTCAAGTTTAATTGGGATGACAAGTGTCAGGTAGCCTTTGACGGATTGAAGGATTATTTGGCCAATCCTCCTGTCCTGAGGCCGCCGATTCCAGGCAAACCGCTTGTTCTCTATGTCTCAGTCCTGGATGACTCTGTAGGTGCTGTCTTGGCTCAAGTAGATGAAGAAGGTAAAGAGAGGGCAGCATACTACTTGTCTAAACTTCTTAACCCCTGTGAGCAAAGGTATTCAGCCATGGAGAAGACTTGTGCTGCTTTGGTCTGGGTAGTTCAGAAATTAAAGCACTATTTCCTAGCTCACGAGGTTCACCTCATTGCTCGCATGAATCCGATTAAATTCCTCCTTGAAAAATCTGTCCTCACTGATCGATTAGCACGCTGGCAAAGCTTCCTCTCTCAGTTTGATATCACTTACATTCAACAGAAAGCTATCAAAGGTTACGCCATTGCCGAACACCTTGCTCACCACCCTCTACCTCGTTTTGATCCTGTCAATTCGGAGTTTCCAGATGAAGAACTGATGTCCATTAATCAACCTCGTGATCCTATGTGGACATTACATTTTGATGAGCTTTAAATTCCCAGGGAAGAGGGATTGGCATGGTTCTTTTAACACCAGAAGGGGTCACCATCCCATTTGCTGCTCGGCTCACTTTTCCCGCCACCAACAATATAGCTGAGTATGAAGCTCTTTTGGCTGGTCTTCAAACCGCCCATCGATATGGTGTCACCCATTTGAGGATTGTGGGTGATAGTCAGCTCATTCTGCGCCAGGTGCTGGTCAAGTGCCGCACTATCAATCCCAAGCTCAAACCCTACCAGGAACTTGCTTCAGCTTATGCCAAGCTCTTCACCAAATTGATTTTCGTCCATGTTCCTCGTAGTCAGAACATCCTAGCTGATGCTCTTGCTTCTTTAGCCTCTGCTTTAGTCTTCCCTCCTTAGCGTGATTTTCATGTTCCTCTAATTCATCAGCGTGACACGCCAGCTATTAAGGATCGTGCATTCCTCGATATTAGGGATAAGGTGCTTGAGAAGGACAAGCAGAAGGAATCTCTTAAAGGCAAAGAGGTCATGCTTTTAGACTGGGAAGAAGAATTGGCTGACGAAGAGAAGCCTTGGTATTATGAGATTGCCAGATATTGCAATGATCAGTCCTATCCCGAGGAAGCCACTGCAGAAGAAAAGAAAGCAATTAGAAGAGTGGCTCAGCGTTATGTTTTGGTTGGAGGTGTGCTCTATAGGAGAGGGCTCACCGGTGTTTTATTAAGATGCCTCGACGATGATGAATCATGGAAAGTTATGGAAGAGGCGCATTCAGGAGTGTGTGGTGGTCATGTGAATAGCCAGATGCTAGCTAAGAAGATTCTTAGGCTAGGTTTCTATTGGCCAACTCTAGAAGAGGATTGTTCCATCTATGTTCGAAGGTGTGTTAAGTGCCAACTGCACGCCGACAAGATTCATTCTCCTGCTTCTTCACTCCATCCTACGTCCTCCCCATGGCCTTTCTCCATGTGGGCTTTTGATATCATTGGACCTCTTGGTGATTCGAATCTCCTGACCAAGCAAAAATCGTTCATCCTCACGGCAACAGAGTACTTCACCAAGTGGGCAGAAGCGGAAGCTTACGTGGAGATCAAAGCGTCAACCATCTGCAAGTTTATAATGAAGAACATCATCGCGAGTTTCGGCATCCCGAGCACCATCATCACCGACAATGGACCTCAATTTATCTCTCAAGAAATCAAGGATCTCTACAACAGGTATAACATTGCATTGCATCATTCTTCTCCCTATTATCCGCAGGGCAATGGCCAAGCAGAGGCAACTAACAAAACTTTGATAAAAATTGTCAAAAAGACGTGTGAGGCTAATAAATTTTCGGACTGGCCAGACAAGCTAGTTGAAGCTCTCTGTGCCTACCGAACTTCCATTCGTACCCCTACTGGGCAAACCCCTTTCGCCCTTACTTATGGAATGGAGGCGGTAGTCCCTTATGAGATTCTCATTCCCTCTCTGCGAGTACAATTGGATAAGGAATTTTTTATTGATGAACGTCGTGATTCACTCCTCGCCCAATTGGAACTCCTAGATGAGAAGTGTCTGGTCACCGCTGAGCATGCGCGCGTTTATCAAAACAGGCTCTCGCGTTTTTATCAAAAGAGAGTGATTGAGAGAAAATTTAAAATCGGTGAGATGGTAATTAAGAGGATTTTTGTAAAGTCGGGTGGCCCTCGTTCAAAACTCCAACCCAATTGGGAGGGACCGTTTGTTATAAAAGACGTTTTTCCAGGCAATGCTTATAAACTGATTAATGCTGAAGGAGAAGAGTTAACTCACCCTTGGAATGTTTTGTATCTTAAGAAATACTACCCTTGATTCAAAAATCCAAATATATATATATATATATATATATGGAGAAATTTTCAAAATCCAAAAAATAATAATAAATGTTGTTTCAAAAATCCAAAACAAAGTGGAATATTTCCAAAAACCAAAAAAAATATAGAAATACCAAAAAAAACAGCAAACAAAAAAATATAAATTCTTCAAAATCAAAAAGAGATCAAAATTGGTGCCATGGCACACGAAGGATCAAGGTCCGAAAGGTCAAAATTCAGGATTCATTCATCAGTCTTGCTAACTTAAAAGGGGGTTGACTCCCGCACACACTACACGCTTTATTCTTGAACTCAAGCAGTGCAAAATCCGATGAAAAGTCGAAAACCTGACTAAAAGTGAAAGACAATACCCGTTCTTTTCTTCTTCGGCCCATAAGGGAGGAAGGGGGGTCTCGGGGTAGACACGCCAAGCCTATCCGCCGCCCTAGTAGGTGGAAGTCAGGGCCCAAAAGGGAGCAAATGCCACGAAAGCCCAAGTACAATTAGGTCTATTTTCATCAATGCAAATCAATTCCGAAGTGAAAGTCAAGTTGAGAAAAGAAAAGCATGTCAAGAGGGCAAAGTCCCCGCAAGGAAAACCTTGGGCGTATGCGTGCAATATAAAAGGGGCAAAAGGCAACAAATTTCCTACGCCAAAGACCGAACCCCAACAGGCATAGGGTAGGGGAGGTAACTTTACCTTGAGCATCTCAGAATCCCTTATGGGCTTCCCTTATATTTTCTTCCATCCTTTCTATGTGGCAAGTCACGAACTGGCAGGATGGTCAAGACCGACCAGGGAAATTACACTGTGCGAAATCTCGAATACAAGTCAACTATGATCACGTCAACCCCCTTTTAATTACTCAAGAAAGGTTAATGAATTTTAGATGGTGACCGTGTAGGACCTGTGGTCTTGATAGCCTTGTCAACCTTTTTTGCAGAATAATTCAATTAACGCTTTGGCTAAGGCGCTTTTTACAGAATTAACGTCCTAGATTAGGTCGTCTCTTACTGAATAACGTCTCTGAGCAGGTCGTTACATTTTCAAAAATCAGATTTCCTTTTCAAATTCACGCCGTCTTCTAGGGCGTCTCTATGCGAACCACGACCTACTCTAAGGCGCGTTTTTCAGGAAAAATAACAAAAAATATATATATGAGAGGAAAAGAGAAAAAAATACATTTCTTCACGATGTGTGCTTGCATTCTTTTGCATGGACATCTTTTATTTATGGTTTGCATATGCATGCTTGCATGATGCATCTCCCCGTTATCAGATATTTTATTTACCTGGTTTGATTAAAGGCTTGGCCCCTTGACCTGCTATTAAGGTCAAAAGTAAAGGCACCCCTTGCTTATTGAGCAAGGGGCCAAGTCGAACAGATGAATTAACCTGTTTATTCAAAGTGTGAATTACAGTCGCAGAAACAGGGCAAAGCAAAGTAAAAACGAAGAACGTGGAAAGAGGAGGGTACACAAACATAAGGCCACAACCACGCAAAGTGCTCAGGAAACAAAAGATGTCAATCTCATATATATATATATATATATACATCATGAATGTCTATCATGTACAAGTGTGAGGGTGGAGGAGTACAAGTAAGTCTCTCAACTCTCGCCTCACCCTCCTCTCTCCTACTCTCAACCTCCTCCTCGCCGTCCCGAGCGGGTGCTGGTGGAGGAGGCATGGGCCCCCGAGAAGAAGCTGGAACTTGAGCCTGGCCACCTGCCTCGCTCCTCTCTCAGAGGGAATAGCCCGCCACAAAGGTGGAGCTGGTGAAGGAGTACCCCGCAGCCCGTGCTCGCTCACGCCCTCACTGGAGACGCTCCTCAGACACTCGTAGCCGCTCCTGAGAAAGGATCAACTAGGTCCTCGAGTCTACCTGCTCCTGGTACCGGGCACGCTCCGCCTACTGAAGCTCAAGGTGCCGGGCACGCTCCGCCTGGTACTCCTCCCGCTCACGAGCACGCTCCTCGCGCTCCCGAGCACGCTCCCGTCTCTCCAGCTCAAGAGCCACCCGCAGCTCGGCCACGTCCTGAGGCAGCTCCTCTCGACGCCTCAGGGACCTCTCTAGCTCTAAGATCCGCTGATCACGGATCGCCAACTCGGTACGTACCGCCTGAAGCTGAGTCACCTGCAAAAAGGTAAACGAATCATCAATTCCACAATTAATGCAATGATTCAGTAATCTAGCAAATCAAGCAATACATGATTAAACCACTCACCTGTGTGCTCGTCGCACGGAAGCCCTCATCAACGCAGGTAAGAGCGGCTCGAAGCTCCTCAGTCTGTAAAATGAATTTCATCAGTGCACAATTATATAATCAATATTTGAATGGATTTGTGTTTTGGAATTTACCCGTGAAGCGAGATCGCGCTCTGCTACCTCAGCTCGTGCGATCGCTCCGGCTAGCTGCTCTGTCAGTGCAGTCACCTCTGCACTGGGCCCTCTCGAGCTGGAGGCCTCCCCGGGGTCTCTCCTCACTGCTCCCTGCTGGGCACGCTGCATTCATTGAGATCGTCAGTGGCTAATCATCAATAATTCAACAAAAAAAATACATTTGCATATAGAAATAATTTAAACACTCACTAGGGTCTCTAGGTCAGCCCGTGTGGCGGCCAGCTGGTCCTCCAGGCTGTGTAGGTGGGCCTGGGCATCCATCGCCGCTATGTCCCGCGCATCCTACATTCGTTACATGTTAGTCACATAATAGAAACATCATTCATACATACATACCCCTAGGACCCATATCTCTACAAGAGCCCCTATAGCTACCCAGTCAAGATGAATTTGATCGTGATGTTTGGCATGGGTAACTAGACTCAGAAGGTGCCATCTTGTTAAGTACACCCTCATATCTGAAGAAAATTTGGAGAGTATGAGAGGCAGCCACTTAATTTTTGTAAATCTCCTTGCTCCTGGGACATTCGAGAAGTCCTGTGGAAGGAAGAAAGGAAGAACAATGCAGAGAAAGAAGGATAAATGAGCATGCAGAAGAGAAGAACGTTTAAAAGTGGAAAAGAACAGAAGACTCAATCTTTACCTGGTTCATGGAAATTCTACTGCTGATATGCCCGTTGATCTCAGTTAGCCTGGGAGTGGAAGCTTTAGACCTCTTAATCGCCCTCTCTATCTTCGGTTTGCAGGAAGAAGTTCGGACGGTTGCGGTGTCTGTAGACGAACAGACAGAAGAAGCAGCAGAAGAAACAGAGCTCCGAAGGATTGCTTTGATTGATTTGAGGAATTGCCTTCCCTTTATAGAAGTCCAGTGAGTCTTAAGGCTATTCGGAGTTAGAAAGTTTATGGGTATTAGGACTGGGTTTTGCTTTCGAATCGGAAACGGAAGTTTGTGCTTAATTAACGCCTTCTGTTAGGGCGTCAATTGTTGAATTGACGACCTGACAGAGGTCGTGTTTTGTGTAGCGCCCTTTTCAGGGTCGTTTTCTTCGTGAACCCTTGGAGCATTTCACGCCTTAGTGAAGGGCGTGTTTATCCTTTTGACGCCCTCATAACAAGGCGCGTTTCATGTTTTGACGCCGTTCAGTGCAGGCGTGAATTTGTGAATTTATGAATTTCCTTCCCTACATGCTCTGATGAACTTAAGTGCTATTATTTCATTGGAATTTTATTTTATTTAGCACTTATGATCATGTCATGCTTTGAATTGAGGATTATTTATATTGAAATTATGGGAGAACTAATGAACTCTTGAGTGCAGAAGATTGCAGGTTTCGAGATGTCCAAATTAATGTGGAGGTAACATCATGCTGTTCTTATAAGCATTATTACTAAATGGTATTCTACGCTATTATAGCATATCAAGGACCTTGTGGTTCTGATGAATCTGGAATTTGAGTTCCCCTTCATCAAAAACAGTGATAGTTCCAGGAAAGTCTTGATCACACGGATAGGCCGTTGAGTCATTCAAGGTCTGGGATGATGGTTCCACTTTCTGAGTTGATGCGTGGACAAACGGGCTTCGGCTTAGTGTCAGCTCAGAGACTTGGATTCTTGACCAAATCTAGATGGCTTAACAATATTATCCTTGATTATTTTCTATCTTTTAGTTTGTTTTATCTTTTTCTTTTAGCCCAGCATACATCATGTAGGACTTTGAGCTTCATGCTGAAAATCTTCATATTATGGTAGTAATGAAGGTCACTCGCTCTTGATTGAGTTGACATGAGATATTCCATTCCAAATTGAGTACTTTATTCTCTTTGAAGTCGCTTAGGCTGATTACTTGAAAATGTCCCTTTGCTGGGTCTCCATCTCAATTCCCTTTATTTTTCTGCAAATCCACCTTGGTTGTAGCACGTCCACGTTGGCTGGTAACCGCTCTCCAATGGTGTCTCCTTATCGTGCCATGCGCACATTTTTACTTGTTTAGTTTAATCTCCTTTATCCAACAAATCGATGCTTCCTTGGAATCACTCGAGTTGTTTCACTTTGAATCTTGGAAAGATTTCCAATGCTTAGTGTCTAAGGCGTGTCACATCACACCTTGGCATCTACTTATCAGTTCGCTCCACTTCATTCCATTTGTTGCGCTTTCACTCCATTTTCGTCTCACTCCCTTGCAAAGCAGACGCCAAGGCGGGGCAGCTGTAGACACGCCAAAATTGACGCTATGTTGATCAAATCTCATGTCACTATGTTGACGCCCCAAAGTGAACTTCAATACATTCATAATATGAAGTTTTTCTATTTTTGTGTGTTTTTGATTTGATCTTTGCATTTTTGTGATTCGTGACTTGAAGAGGGGCGTGTTTTAAAAAGCGACCTTATCTAGGGCGTGTTAAAAAGAAAGGACGACCAAACGTCAGGGCGTCAATTCCTGGTATTATCCGGTTTCAAAATAAATTCAAATTATTGATTAACGTCCTTCCTCAGGGCGTGTTTTCAAGTAACGCCTTCATCTCAGGCGTTTTCTCATAATTTTCAAATAAAGTAAGTATTATTGCCAAAATTAAATCCAAGAAGTGACGCCCTTGGTCATGGTCGTGTTTTTGAGTAACGTCTTGATGTAGGTCGTCAATTTATGATTTGACGCCCTTCTGAAGGTCGTGTTTTATCTTTCGGTGTCCTGCTTAAACTCATCTTTCCTGAGTAGTTCCTTGCCTCCAATGGTCTCCTTGCTCGAATTGGAACTAGAGTCCTGCCTCTTTTGATCATTGCCCGTTCTTATCCTTCCGAATCTGAGGTTATCTTGGATCTGGAACCCTATATAGGGATGTCTTGATCAACCTCGCGCGAGGTTGGCAGGGTTACGTTGGCAGGTTACGAGAGTAGGCTATCGAGATCAGAGTTTTTTTTATGCATAGACGCTGAGGCTATCCATCTTCTTCCTGCGCGGTCTTTAAAGCTCTCTGCTATCCATCTTCTTCCTGTCAACAGCATCGACTTCAGTTCCCTTTACTGTCATCAGGGACAGCAGGGTTTTTCTTGCTTATCTAACTGTTGTTTTTCCGTCGATCATCATACGTTTTTCTCCTTTTGCATTAGTTTCATCATATCTTCTCCTTCCCTATCTCTTTAGGGGTTTTAAAACAAAAAAAAAAAGGTGCGCATGTTTTATTCTCTATTCATCATCATATCATCTATTTGGGATTGATACTATATTCACTTGGCTGATCCACTTCTTTTGTTTGTTTGTTTTTTCTTTTTGCAAAGGTAATCAATAAAGAAAAACCCCCTTCATCGGCCGGCCGATTGAAGGAGGAGGAGGAATTCACAATCCAGCCCGCGTTCTATTTTTCACAAGATATTCGCGATCTTCTTTGTTTCTTCTTGAGGTAACCCCTCTGGCGATCACCCTCCTTAGTAGCACCACGTGCTTCTTTTATTCATTATTATATCATCTCTCCCCCTTGTGTTTTCTCATATTTAAACTCTTCTTCATGTGTGGATTTATCACGATCTACACCTGACTTTTGGACTACTAACACATAACCAAGGGGAAGGGGGCGCCCCTAGGCCTAGCACATATAATTGGGCCCATTAACCAACATAATGACTCTAGACTTAGGTAAATAGCTACCTAACCTAGGTATTGGACTCAAATAAAAGGAAAAGTACATGATAAGAAAATGAAAAATTACATCATATGACTCGAAATATAGTGGCGGACAGGATGTAGCATAGCTGGCGAGCATCGGGATCCTCGAACAAAGGGGAAAGCTGGTGATGTCCTCATCACTATCTTTACTAGCTTTCATGCTAAATGAGAGGACAATCAAACCCAGTTTCATCAAATTGAGAATATGCTTCCATCAAAGTTTATGGAACAAAACTCAAGCAAGTCTCTAATTCAAAGGACTCATGAAGAGAAACCATTAATATGACGCATGAACATTAATCTCAATTGTCCCATGAAAAACATGCATAAATCACACTCAAGCTACCAAAGAACTGATGAGCATGTTATTCATGAAAAACCCGTGTTTGACTTAGCTTGGTGGAAGCTAGATGAGGTCGACACCACGGAACAGTATTGCAACTGTAAATTATATCTACCAAGTATTTCAACCCTGCAAAACAAGATATCAACATATGAGCTCATTTGCCACAACACTTGTACATACGGATGTCACTCTACACACACCCAACGTACACATTATTTTGTTATCATCAAAACCATTATCAAAGACAAAGAGGGAGCACAACGAACCCAACAGGACCGCTACCCCCACCCGAGAATGGGAACGGCAGGAAGACCCAAAAAACGTGATCCACGCCCCAATCATCACCCAATGATGGGGAAACAAATGGGAATCCATCCCCAACCCTCCCAGTATATTCTACACCCTTAGATCGGTCAAAAACTCTATGGAACGGGAAATCCGACGCTCAACCCCAAAACATGCAATTTCACCCTCCCGGCTCAAAAACACCCCTCTCGGCCTCTCC
Organism: Amorphophallus konjac; assembly: GCA_022559845.1. Lineage (NCBI taxonomy): Eukaryota > Viridiplantae > Streptophyta > Magnoliopsida > Alismatales > Araceae > Amorphophallus > Amorphophallus konjac. The sequence continues at coordinate 316,607,947 of CM040123.1, read as the reverse complement.
TCGGCCTACAAATCACGGGGAAAGCGTGAAAGAGGGTAAGGATCTGTCCCCCTTCCTCAAGGAAGGCCGAAATTCTCCGGATCGTCGCCAATCTCGAAATCTCACTTTTAAACCCACGATCTCCATGCCCCACACCACGAGAATGTCACTGCTGCGATCACCACGCCGCCGTCGTCGGTCCACCATCTGCAGCTGGAAGAGGAAGGAAGTCGCGATCGCAATCGTTGAAGAGGGGATGCAACGGTCGGCCGCTCACGGGAGGAAAGAAAAGAAGAAGAAGAAAGAAGAAGGGAAAAAGAAAAAGGGTTATAAATAGAAAATATGAAAAATACAAAAAAATATGAAAAATTGGGAAAAATCATTTCCTCGATCCTCAGAACACGCTTGACGCACTGGTACCATCTCGGAGTAGGAGAACGCAACGGTTTGCCCTCCAAAGGGTTCCAAAGGTTCGTTAGGGAAAAACACGCGTGAACCACAAAACGCGCTCTGGGACCCCCGAAAATGATCCGAAACTTACGGATCAAGATCTGAAAAATGTTCGAAAAATTTGGGACATGACAGTGCCGGCTTGGCGAAGCCGGCATTCGTGGCAAAAATAAGGGATCGGATGGCTTGAGGTGTCCGTGTGTGTGGCTAACAGCAGAGTTTGGCGTCCGCATGCATGGTAGGTGGCCTTTGTAGTCAAGCAGGATGTAGGCGACAGTGGCGTGTGAATGGCAGTCTGCGGCTAGGAGAAAATAAAAAAATAATAATAAAACAGGGTATCAGCGTTCGCGTGGAGCACGAAGGGGCTGCGACACTCACAGCCATGCATTCTACAGTGGGAGCGTACATGACATTTGTAGTAGCAAACAGCCGCAAAGATGGACTGGCGCGGTTACACTTGCAGCCACGGTTTTTTCCACGGTCTCATACATGAGGATGGAAAGTAGCAAACAGCTGCAAAGGTGGACCTTGGAGGGTGGGCTACATGGTTCTCACGTAGGTGGAGAAGGCTTGGACATATATGAGGATGGCAGCAACAAAAGTTGACCTGGAGGGAGCTTCCACGGTATAGGTATGGTTGGTGGATGTGGTCACCAACCTCTCTCCCCCCTGAGAGGATGCAATCACCACTTATGCCAATGGTGAGCCTAAGGAAACAATGTTATGTGGGATGTTTTAGTCTATAAATAGGCCTGTGAGGGGAGTTCTTGGGGAGGTTGTTTTTGAGCTCTTTGCATTTGGGGTTCTGTGAGGTAGGAGAGGATTTAGAAAGGGGGGCTTTCTTCTGTGTTTTATGTGTGTTTTGTGCTACATTGGGAGGAAGTGAATGCCTCCTTATTATTAGTTGCAATTTTGTGATTCCTTCTCTTAATCTTTTCAAAGTTATTTATTTCAGACATCGTTTTTGTTCTTTCATAAACATCACTCATCTTTTGTTTAATTCTCTTCGTTAAGTTCTCTCTAAACTCGTCTTTTATATTTTGTGCAAGTGTTATTTTAATTATTTCTCTCGATCTATTTTCTTACAAGTTTGATGATTGTTGTGATTGTCATTTTCTTTTCATTTGCCTCATTAATTCTTTTAGCCTAAGTTTTCATCAATCCTTCCTTTTACTTAATTAATTTTAATTTCCTAATTTTAATCTAAAATTTCAACCCAACTCTCATGATTTTCAATCTAAACAATCCAAGGTTTTCAACTCTAAAATCAAAACTTCCCAGTGGATTCGACTCGGTCTCATCACTTAACTATTCTCTTTAATTTGTGGGCAAGATATTTAAATTTGATAGTGGGCGTATTAACGACGTACGTTTCACGCTATTAATTTTTGGCGCCGTTGCCGAGGAGGAAATGATTTTTGATAGTTGAAATTCTTATATTTGATGTGTATATTTATATACTAATTTTTATGTTTTTATTTTGTAGAAAAAAATTAAAAAATTAGAAAATACAAGAAATTCAGACATGAAATTTCTAGAAAATCAACCGTTGCAAAAAGCATTGCTGAAGGCTGAATCTGTCACCAAAGGAAGCAGAAAACCTAAAAATCTGAATATTCTGGAATTTAAGAGTCGCCAAAGGTCAGTAAGCGAAGGAACATGTTCTGTTTTGTGAATTTCTAGAAAAAAATGAAAAACTCGTGAAAAATCTCAAGAAAAATTAGAAAAATTTCTGAAAAATCCAAAAAAAATCAAAAAATCAGAAACATCAAATAATATTATCTTTGGCCCTGTTTTGTAATAGATTTGCATATTGTTTGATGTTTTTAGTTACTAATTTTCTCATATTCATCTTCCTTAAAAATAAAAAAAATTCCTAAAAAATCAGAAAATAGAAAACAATTTTTTTTTTGTATCATCATCATGATCTTATGCTTTCATGCTAGTGGCATCTCTTTCATGCATGGTTGCATTTATATAATTCTTTGTTCATTACTTGCATCATTTGAAAAAAAATTCTTCTCTTCTTCTCTCTTTCCCCTTCTTAAGGGCAATTTAGGCACACCTCTCTTAGAATTGGACGGACCCTCTATTGAGCACTCCGTCTCTTTGAACTGTAATCTCCTTTTCTAAGACCTCCATAAGTCCCCGCACCTGTGGATTCCCTCACGGACGCCGAGCAGGTTGTACCAAGAAACCCCCTGGAGTTAGCTTGCCCTTGAAGTAAAAAAAAAAGAAGAGGAGTTTTGGAACTTGTTGCTACTTTCGACAAATCGGTGTCTATGCTAGAGGTTGAGTGGCAAACGCCTAAGCAGGCTTGTGGTTAATTAATTAAGACCCTACAAAAGTTGGGGGAGCCTCTCACAACCCCACCTCTTACCTAGCCGGTGAACCAATTTGGTAGTGAGTATCAATTCCTCTTTTGTTAATAAAACCATCATTTTGCATACATCATTTATATAGTGGTTAATTCATTGATTGCTGAAGAGGCGAAATCTCGCGCTGTGTCCTGAGCGGGCTGTGGATCACCAGAAGATGAACTGCAAGACAGAGAAACGTATCAGAGGGCCCAGGGGGTTTCCCTGGGGAAGAACCCTCCGATGGTTAAGTCAGTAGAGCTGTGGTGGAAGCAATAATGGGGAGGAGAAAAACTAGTGCGTGAGATTCCTCTCCACCAGAGGGGTGAAGCGGATCGTGCTAAGGAGTTTGGGTGTATGAGGGCCTTAATGGCCCTTACCTTCCACCGGAGGGTATCCCTGGTTTAAATAGTACGCCGCCTTCAGGAGTCCTGCAAGCTGAGGGGTTTCCGGTGGGAGTTACGTCCTCAACGTGGGCGTTCATGGCCTTATCGTGGGAACGTTATCGCCTCGAAGTCCGGCGGCTTCTTGATTCCCCTGCCCATTGGGGACTCTTAACGGCAGCATGAACAGATAATATCCGATCTGGCCGAGCTTCTGAAACGCCAGCCCTATCCGGGCGATGAGCATAGCTCGGTGAAAGAGGGGTTGGATAGGTCGGCGAATGCCTGTCTCTCCCGGGCGGGGAAATGGCTTGGGTCGGACCCTCCTTGTGACCTGACCATTACTCGGGCCCTCCGAGCCTAGGGGCCGCCGGGGAGAGTTGGTTCCTCGAGTGTTTGTTCATTGGGCTTTTCTTTCCTAAGTGGGCCCTGTGGGCTGTCACTCAGGTGAGCTTGCCTCGTTGGACCCTGTTGGGTCTTGTTGGGCTGCTCTTTGAATGGGCTGCAGAAATCCCCCTCTCCACTTGTCCCCCTCCTACTCCCGAGCCATGGAGGCTCGGTCGAGTAGTTTTTGAGGCTTTGGACCGGCGTGGCTTAGGTGGGTGGAATTCTGTTGGCGTTATGGAGCCACGTGTAGTGGTCGCCTGGGCCCGTAATGATGATCCTGACGGATTTGAACTGAAGGGCCCCCCCTTTTGTCAGAGCACGAAACGACGTGCCGCCTTCCTCTAGGGTTTTATAGGCGTTGGGCGCTGTTCGTCGTTCTAGGCTTCTCAGGGTTTTAGACTTTCCTTAGTTTCTTTGCTTCTGGGGCTCCTTGATGCGCCGCGAGAGCACAGTGGAGACGCAAAGTCTTGCGGCGGCGTTTGAGGAGTTGGCGAGGGTAACCGCAGAGGCGGTCCAGCAACTTCCTTCCCCCCGGAGTCTTCGAGCTCGCGCGAGGGATCATCTTCCAGCTCGATGGCGGATCTGCCTTCAGAAATTGAGCAGGTGAGGCGGGAGCCCGTCCCCAATTGCAGTGAGTTGGGGGAAGCCGAGGTGAGGAAGCTGGAGCATCGTTTTCGCTTGCCTCTTAGGTACAGCTTTGCTACCGCCGCCCCGTATGAGACGAGTCTGGACAGCCGTACGGGGCACATTTGCACTTTTCTTCTGGCTTGGAAGAGTGGGTTCCGCCTTCCCTTCGAGCCTTTTGTACTTAAGCTTCTCGAGTTTTTCCGGTTGGCGCCTATTCAGTTGGTGGCCAACTCGTATCTCCTTCTCTCCGCCTTTCGGATTCTCTGTCGTCAGCACGACATTTTTCCTTCCTTCGACCTCTTTCACTATTTTTTTGAGTTGAAAGCGCACCCGTCGGCGGGGAAGGGCTTCTACTTTATCCAGGCAAGGAGGAACAGGAGTTGCATCTCACTCGCAGCGAAAGACTCCTCGCACAAGGGGTGGAAGACCCAATTCTTCTGGGTGAAGGCGGAGGCGACGGACGAGTCTTGGAGATGTCTGGTTCGCCCAATTTTCATCCGAATCTTCCCCCTCGCCAGGAGGAGTTCTCTCCCCACGTGGAGCGGCAGGCCGCTCGTCTGCTGGATAACCGCCAGTCGACCGAGGAGCTGGTGACGCCGGAGAACATCGAACGGTGTTTTCTTACGCGGTTGACGTCGACAGGTACCGCTCTCGAGGTTCTTCTCCTGGGGTGGTAGTTACTTTCTTTCTCCTGACCGGGTCTTCTTCCTTTGTTGCAGACGTGAGGCGGGAACCTCTGGAGGAAGCTGCTGAGGTCATTGATCTGGGAGATGACTCGGCGGCCGACGAACCAGATGCTTCTGTGGGTCGCGCCCAAGCCCGAGATAAGGGCAAGGGGGTGGCCCCCGAGGGATCTTCACGACCAACTGGTACGAAGCGCAAGGATCCCACGGCGGGAAAGTTGCGGGAGGCCGCGAAGGCCAGGAAACGGGCCAAGAAGGCAGGTCTTCCTTCTACCGCCGGGGGTGACCCCGGCTCGGCGGCGCTCCCCTCTCGGGGGCAAGATGGGGCCGACCCCTCGGGGCCAGCTCCCCCACCTGCCAGGCGAGAGGGGGCCGAGGAGACCGGGGGCCCTTCAGAGGGCGGCGATGGGTCGGCTCCCCCCCCCCACGGGGGTAGAGGGGGCCGATGTTGAAGTAGTTGACGCTGAGACCGGGGGATCGGTCGGAGTTGGTGATGTCTCGGTCGGTGAGGTGCGGGCCGAGACAGGCAGGGCTGGGGGTTCGCCCGCGAGGGCGTTGCAGCCCCAGGTGCTTGAAGTTCCCGGTGCGGTCGATCCAGCGGCGCCGGTCGAGGTTGGGGGTTCACCCGGGGAGGCGTCGCAACCCCAACCGACCGTGGTGCGCGAGGCAGTCAGCTCCGTCACTCGAGTAGAGCCTTCTGGCGGGGTGCCCAGGGCGGAGCGGTTCCCTCTGCCGGAGCCCTTAGAAAGGCTCGGTATTACGGGTGACCTGTATCGGGTCTGCCGGTCGATCGCCGCAAGGACGAAGGGGGGAGAAAGGCGCAATACCCCCCCCCGGGATCCTTGATGTTCTGATGGAGGGCGGCCTGGTCATAGCTCAGTCAGCGGCTTTGATGTCGGAGGCGCACGCCCGGACGGAGGCGGAGCGGTCGAAACTCGCCTGGGCCCTTGGGGGATGCGAAAGGAAACTGGCCCGACTCAAGGGGGAGCATGAGGGGCTCCGGTAGGAGTTTTTCACGTTCCGTGAGGTGGCGCGGGCAAGCCGACTGGAAGCCGGGGTGCTGACCGAACAGCTCGCCAAGACCCGAGAGTCTCTTGAGAGGAAAAGCCGATCCCTGGAGGAGGAGGGTCTGCGTTGCCTCGAGCTAGACGATCGCTGGGAGCTCGAACGCGCCGAGCTGCTAGATCGGGCGAAGGTGGCGGAGTGCCTCCGCTCTGAGGCTGAGGTGGACCGGGCCCGGGCGGAGGAGCGTGCGAGCGAAACCGAGCGGAGGATGGTCGAGGTAGAGGAGCGTCTGGCGAGGGCGGAGGAGCGTGCGGTCGAGGCGGAGCGGGCTCGGGTCGAGCTCGTCGGAAGGGCGGGGCAGATCGAGGCTGAGGCGATCGAGCGCTATAGGAGCTCGGACGCTTACTCGGCTGACCTGGTGGAAGCCGCCCTACCCTATTACGAGGTAGCACTTCGCCGGGGCGCTCGAAAGGGGTTCAAGCAGGGCTATCGCCGGGCGGTAAACTACGCCGACGAGCAAAACTCCGCAATCAAGTTCCCCTTTGGCCAGCGTTATGACTCGGATGAGTCGGTTTCTAGCTCCTCATCGTCGGTCCGGGAAGATTCGGAGGGGTCGCCTCCATCGGGGTCACCGGCTCCGGGCGTTTCGGGAGGGCTTACGACCGAGACAGTTCTCGCACAGGCGAGGTCAGTGTCCGAGCCGGCCGTCACCGAAGGTGCCGGGGATGACGCGTCCCCTTCCGCCGTTCTCGAGCGTCAAAGTGGGCCCGAGACCTGATGCATTTTGCCTTGTTTTGCCTCTTTCCCTTTTTGTCTCTCTTTCCTCTTTTTAGAGAGTTTCCTTTTTGTGTGATAATGAACGACTTACTCTGTTTGAGCACCATCTTTGCCGTGATTTGGTTGGCGTATCTGGAGTAGTTGGGAGGTGCCGATATGTTCTGCGCAGTTTTCGCATGCTGATTTGGTAGACTTCTGACGGGGCGTCCTTTCGTTCCTTCACGCTTTGAATGCCAGGCCGCTTCGTGAATCCCGCTAGGGCGGGGATCGAGGAGTTGGAGGTGACCATTCAGGGGGATCCCTTGGCGTGTTATAAAGGGGGGAGTCATTTAAGGCGTGCGGCCTCCCTTGGCCTATAAGAGAGACCAAAGGGCGCTCCTTCCTCCTTAACGCTAAGGATTCTCGCCGACGATCTGTCCTTACTCCCTCTTCTTCACTCTGCGTTACGCCGCTGCAATCTAAGCATGGAGGGTCCCGCGGAGGGTGACGCTGCCGACGACGGGGAGCGGCGGGCTCCCGCTGTCCTGGAATGTTGAACGGATCCCTCGGTCGTCGCGCGTGCACGAGACGGGTCTGACGGTCGCCGCGCGGATCTGGGGAGGGCTTCGGCGTGTGGAAGCACGCCGTTTGCCTCTTCTTAGCTCCGGCGAGGCTTCCGGGTGGACGCCGAGGCGGAGGACGGATGGGGGTATCAGGGAAGCCTGCCGCCACTCCCCCTCTGCATGGGGGGGGAGGCGCATCGAGTTCCCTCCTCACCAAAGCCTTCCTCCGTCTGTAGCCTCTTTTTCCCTCTTCTGCTCTTCATTTCTTTCACTCTTCGGGGGCTGCTTGCTCTCTCCTTCCTTCCAAGGAGTTGGCAGATTGGAAGAGGGGAGGCCTTCACGGCGCTCCTTTTTCCTGGTTGTTGCCAACTTGGGAGGTAGCCTTTCTCAACGTTTAAAGGTGGCCTTCCTTCTGTAGTCCCTCTGTCACCTTTGTCACGGGCCACCCGAGCCAACTGGCTCGACCACCTCTTGTTCGAGCCAGTTTCCACACGAGGCAGAGTCAGTGGCTGGATGCGAGGAGATCAAGACCGAGTCAGCCGAGCGATGGCCTCTTGAAGCGGTGTTAGACGATTTTTACTTTTTGCTATGTGATGTACTGGCATTTGCCTATTTGATGTACCAACAATTGTTTGAATGAATGGAGAGGGAATTTTCTTTCATTCAATCTTGCTATACAACTATAGAAATAGAATCTGCGTAGTGTGGTCGCATTCCATGTCCGGGGAATGGGTTCCCCTTCCATTGTAGCTAGCCTGTACGCACCTTTCTCGAGCGTCTCGATCACTCGGTAGGGGCCTTCCTAGTTGGGAGATAGCTTGCCCGCCGCCTCCAGTGGTCGAGAGGCTTCGGCCTTCCTGAGGACGAAGTCCCCCGGTCGGAAACGTCTGTCTCGGACCTTGGCGTTGTAGTATTGAGTGAGGCGGCGCTGGTACTTCGTTGCTCGGACGTTCGCGATCTCTCGGAGTTCGTCTGCCAGGTCGAGGTTCTCGAGCAACTTTTGCCCGTTTGCCTCGGGTGAGAAGCTGATCACTCGGAGAGACGGATTGGCGATTTCTAATGGAACAACGACTTCGGTGCCATATACCAACTGAAAAGGGCTTTCACCGGTTGCCGTCCTGGGGGTCGTTCGGTGCGACCATAGTACGCTAGGCAATTCCTCGAGCCAGCTACCCTTAGCCTTGCCGAGTCTAGTTTTTATGCCTTTTAAGATAGTCTTGTTGGCATTTTCAACCAGCCCGTTGGCCTAAGGGTGGGTGACCGAAGTGAAGTGGTTGCGGATATTTAGGTCGGCGCATCTGTCTCGGAAATACCGAGAGTCGAATTGCCGACCGTTATCGCTTACTATCACTCGGGGGATGCCAAAGCGACAAATGATCAATTTCCAAACAAAGCCCCAAACGACTGTCTCGGTGATCCTTGCCGTAGCCTCGGCCTCGATCCACTTGGTGAAGTAGTCAATGGCGACGACGATGAACTTCTTCTGGGACTGGGCCGTCGGGAATGGCCCAAGGATATCGATTCCCCACCGAGCGAAAGGGTAAGGCTCGGCTAGGGTGACAAGTTCCATAGCCGGCTGATGGACCAAATGGTCGAACCGCTGGCAACGGTCGCACTACTGTGCGTGAGCCGTGCAGTCGCGCTACAGGGTGGGCCACCAGTACCCCTGCCGTAGCAGGATCCTGGCTAGCGGCCGACCTCCTGCATGCGCTCCGCACAGGCCTTGGTGAATCTCTTGGATGGCTCGGCTTGCTTCGTCGGGACCGAGGCACTTCAGGAGGGGACCGGAGAACGATCTTCGGTAGAGAGTGTTATCGAGGACGACGAAGCACCGAGCTTGATACTTCATTCGGCGGGCTTCCCGAGGGTCGGAGGGCTCTTGGGAGTCCTGTAGCCAGGACAGGTAGGGGGAGCGCCAGTCACTTGGAGTGGCCGAGTCAACAGCAAGGAGCTCCGTGTCGATGCTTGGGCGCTCTAGCTCTTCTAGGAGGACCGATCGTGTACCTTCTGGGTCTAGGGAGGAGGCCAACCGAGAGAGGGCGTCCGCCCGAGAGTTTTGCTCCCGAGCTATCCGGACTACCCCAAATTCCTCAAACTGTTGGGCCAGGCTCCGGACCAACTGAAGGTATTTGATCATGGGTGCCTCCCGAGCTTCATACTCACCGTTGACCTGACCTGCGACCAGCTGAGAGTCGGTGTGGATCCTGACTCGCTCGACCCCCAACCGTCGGGCCATGCGTGCTCCCGAGATAAGGGCCTCGTACTCGGAAGCATTGTTGGATGCCTGAAAGTTAAATTTCAAGGCGTACTATAGCTCTATCCCTTCGGGGGACCTCAGGCGGATCCCCGCACCGCTGCCTGCCGAATTGGACGATCCATCGACGAACAGTTCCCAGGTTGGCCCGGTCGTGGTCGGAGGCCTGTCTTCGGCCGGGATGGTGCTTTCGACAATGAAGTCGGCGAGCGCTTGGCCTTTGATTGCTGATCGTGGCTGGTACGAGATGTCGTAGGCCCCGAGCATAATGGCCCATTTGACGAGTCGCCCTGAGGCCTCGGGGTGGGCCAGAATCTTCTTCAACGGCTCATCGGTTAGCACGGTGATGGGGTGCCCTGGAAGTAGGGTCGGAGGCGCCTTGCGGAGGTAACCAACGCTAGCATGAGTTTCTCGGTTGCGGGGTACCTCCGTTCGGCCTCATTGAGCACCTTGCTGGTGTAGTAGACCGGTCTTTCGATTCTCGAGTCATTTCTGACTAGGACCGAGCTGACCGTGGATGGCGTCGCCGAGAGGTAGAGCAGCAAGACTTCGCCTGGGACGGGCTTGGAGAGCACCGGTGGTGAAGCCAAGAACTTCTTAAGCTCGGCCAATGCTATCTGGCATTCCTCATCCCATGCGAACGTAGCAGATGCTAGCTTGGGTCCCCTCATCAGTTTGAAGAAGGGCAAGCATCGTTCAGCCGCACGGGACAGGAAACGGCTGAGAGCGGCGACACGCCTTGTCAGACGTTGGACGTCTTTAACGTACGTGGGGGGGCGCATGTCCAGGATGGCCTGGACTTTGTCGGGGTTGGCTTCGATCCCACGCTGAGTGACCAGGAAACCCAGGAACTTCCCGGATTTTACTCTAAAGGCGCACTTGGCGGGGTTGAGCTTCATGTTGTACTTCAGGAGGGTGCCGAAGGTTTCGGCAAGGTCGGTGAAGTGGTCTTGGGCCTTGGGGGTCTTGACGAGCATGTCGTCGATGTAAGCCTCGACGTTCCGACCTAGCTGTCCCTCGAACATGTGATTTACCAGTCGCTGATATGTGGCTCCAGCGTTCTTCAACCCGAAGGGCATCCGGGTGTAGCAATACACGCCGCAGTCGGTGATGAAGGCGGTCTTCTCGACATCTTCTGGATTCATTCTGATCTGGTGATAACCCGAATAGGCATCTAGAAGCTGAGTATTTCGTTGCCCGAGGTTGAATCAACCAATTGGTCGATGCTCGGTAGCGGATAGCAGTCCTTGGGGGTAGCCTTATTTAGATCGGTGAAGTCCACGCACATTCGCCATTTGCCTGTGGTTTTTGGCACCAGGATGACGTTGGCTAGCCACGTTGGGTACCGGACTGGTCTGAAGAGGCCAGTCTCTTTTCCCTTGGTGACCTATGCCTTGATGATCGCCTGCTTCTCGGGCGCATGCTTCCTTCTCCGTTGCTGTACGGGCCTCACGGTGGGGTCGAGGTTGAGCTTGTGCATCACGGTCTTCTCTGGTATGCCAGGGAGTTGATCATCGGACCAAGCAAAGACCTGAATGTACTCAGAAAGAAATTTCTTGTATTGCTGCTGTTCCTTAGGTAATAGGTCGGCTCCGATCCTTACTCCGAGGGCTGGGTCATCGTTTAGGAATACCGTTAGCAATTCACCACCGGGCTCGGTGGTTACGGTCTTTCCTTCGATTCCCTTGGGGCCCTTATCCTTCCCGTCCGGCCTTGAGGCTTCCACCGAGATGTTGTAGCACCTTCTAGCCATGGCCTGGTTACCTCGGACTTCCCCCAACCCGTTTTTGGTGGGAAACTTCATTTTCTGGTGATAGGTAGATGGTACGGCCTTTATTCGGCTGAGGATTTTCCGGCCGAAAATGGCGTTGTACGCTATCATACCCTTGATCACTATGAAGTCCGCCATGACCGTAACAGTTTTGGGTGGGGTGCCGATGGTGGCCGGTAGGCTTAGGGCTCCCTCGGGGTCACCTCGGCATGACGCTTCCTTCCTCGGCTGGTGTCGCCGCCCGATGCCATTCCTCCGGAGATGACGTTGATGTGGACCCCTCGGGGGGAGTTGTCGATCTCCTCGGCGGCGTCTTGATCTTCTTTGCGCCCGGCTGCGAACCGGGCCAGGTGCCCCTGACGGATGAGACGCTCGATCTCGTCTTGAAGCTGGTGACAGTCGCCGGTGTGGTGCCCGTGGTCACCGTGGAACAGGCAATGCCTGTCGCGCTTGCAGTTCTTCGATCTCATTGGTTCGAGCTGGCGGAGGAGTCCCGGGTCTTTGATGTCTTCATAGATCTCGTAGACTGGTGCGGTCAATGGGTGTATCGCTCATACTTCCGTTTGCGCTCTCCTTCCCGATCGCGCTTCTTGCCCGAGCCAGGATTTGGTTCGGAGGCCCGCTTCTTGTCCCCCTGTCGACCCGAGCCGGTTGTGTCTCGGCAAACGCTGAGTACTTCTTCGCACTCGGCGTGGTGCAGTGCCAGAGTCACTAGCTCGGCAAGGGTCGAGGGAGGGTGGAGGACCAGTTCACGGCGGAGATTCTCATCCTGGGTGCCCCCGGTCAGAGCGGTCGTGGCCGAGGCCACATCCAGGCGGGGAATTCTAAGGGCTTCCGATTTAAATCGGTGGACATAAGCCCGGAGCCTTTCCCCTTGCGCCTGTTTGAGGGCCAGGAGCCCCGCTACTGACCTTGGGGGGGCGCTCTCGGCGAAGCTCTCCTTGAAGACTCGCCCGAATTGCCTGAAGTCCCGGATGGACCCAGGGGCGAGGGCCCGAACCATGCCTGAGCACCTTGGACCAGGGTGGCCGCAAAGGCTCGACATTTGATAGGATCCGGCGTTCCATGCAGAGTTACCAGGGCGTCGAAGCTGTCGTAGTGGTCGGCTGGGTCGCCCTGGCCATCATAGAGCTTGAAGGTCGGAATGGAGGTTCTGGGAGACACCTCTGCCTTCAAGATGTATTCGGAGAAAGGGGATTTCTCCTCGTCCTCCGGGAAAGAGGTTTTCTGCAGGGCGCGAAGGGCGCGCTCTTGCTCTGCAAAACGTCTTTCGAAATCCCTCAGTCGGAGGGATAGTTCTGGCTGCGGTCGTGCCGTGGGACTGGGGGGAGCGTCGTGGCGATCCTCAGGAACGTCAGCCCCCGGGCGAGGAGGCCTCGCCCCCTGTTTCCCTTTTCTGGGCGTGGAGGAAGCCTCTTGCTCCGGGGGCAGAGCTTCGAGGGTCCTCCAACGTTGTTGCGGATGAGCTGCTGACCACGGAGGGTGAAGTGGCCCTCGGCAGTATGCTGGGACGCACTTCGACGGGGGGGGGGGGGGGGTGGGGCTCCCGGACGGGTCGCGGGACCTGGCATTCCTTGCCGCCTGGGCCCTCATGAGCTCCACGAGGACGTCAAGCTTCTTATTGAGGGCCTGGAAGACCTCGTCGCCACCGTTGGGGGGTACCCCTGTTGCCATCGGAGGGGGCGGCGGCCCGTTAGTGGGGACGCTGGCGTTGGAGGGAGGGTTCTGTGAGGCCCTAGAGGGGCCATCTTCTGCCGCCACCACGGCCTTACCCCTCTCGCCGGCGGACCTCCTCCCTGAGCTTCTTCTCACAATCTTGGCTCTTCGTGCGTTTCCCACAGACGGCGCCAGATGCAGAGGTGAAATCTCGTGCTGTGTCCTGAGCGGGCTGTGGATCACCAGAAGATGAACTGCAAGACAGGGAAACATATCTGATGAGGGCATCTCCCGACACCCCTCTAGCTTTGATCGCCTGCACACTCTTGATATGGATTGATCATGATCTACACTTGTTATCTTCATTTCCCAAGTTTCATTTTATGTATTTTCTTTTTATTGAGTCCTATCTTATGTATTTTCCTTTATTGAGTCATATGGTTTTAGTCCATTTCCCTTGTTATGTTTAATTGGGCCTTATTACTTTAGTTATGGGCCCATAGGATTGAGTCTAGGATATGCTCGGTCTTTTATCTTATTGTCAAGGGTATTTTGGTCATGTAAAGAATGGTTGCCTATATATAGGCCCCATCTCTCCTCTTGTATTCAACTTTTGATGAATATTGAAGAAAACCCTTTCAAACTCTCTCAATATCTCTCTCTCTCTCATTATCTCTCCATTCTCTCTCCTCCTCTCTCTAAATTTCGAAATTCACTCTCTCTCCTCCCCCTCTCAACCACTTCCAACCCCCACCTACCTCCATTAACTCCCCACAACTTCCCACAACCCCTCTTTAATCCTCACCTAGTCCCAAGGAAGTTCCACCACTCAAAACCCCACCCTCCAACCACCACCTACCCCTTTCACTTCCCTAAGCATATCTCCACCTTCCCAAGGCTGAATTAACTCATTCCAAAGCCCAAATTCGAATCTCCCCTTCCCTCCTTGCTCCCTAGGTCGCACCCCTCCTCTCCCCTCAAGCCAAGTTCACCCCCTCCTCTCTTCTCCACTCCAGCTTTGTGTGCAGGCCGACCTGCAGTTTAGCACTCTGTTGCAGTGACGTCCACGACTGCATCTTGGTTCTGCTGGTGGCGTGGCCTAACTTTCTGGAAAGGCCTCCCTGTTCTCTTCGCAGGCGAGGTGGGATCACTCCATTCCGAGTTCGTGGCCGTCCGTGAAGGCTGTTCTTCCCCGACTGCGCAGAACCTCTCAGACCAGGAGCCAGAGCGGCAGAGAAGACTCTCCCACGACAAACCTTGAAGGAACCAGTCTTCGAGGTCTTCTACAAAGTTCTTCCTCCCCCTGTCAGCGTCCAGGAACAGAAGGCGGAACCCCGTTCGGCATCCGACAACCAGAGATACCAATTTTCTACCACACCCACGCCGGTCTGCCTCCTCACAGTCTGCACCGACCACCGTCCACTTCTCTGGACACCCAGCTCATCTCCAACATCATAAGACTTCGCCGTTTGTTTTGCTGCAAAGTAGACTCGTCCACGATTCCAACGAGTCTAGCGGTGCCAAATTTGGAGCTCAGGAACGATCGTGGCAGCTTCTGCAACCTGCTGTTTCAGACTGAGCTCGGCCAGAGACCAGAGCTGCATCCATCTTCCAGTCGCTGGAGCAGTCAGCCCCCAGATCAGAACGTCATCCAAAAAAATTCAAGCCACACCCCTCTCCGGTTAGCAAGCTTTTGGCGCAAGTTTCATGAGATTCCAAGTTCGGTGGAATTATTGGCAGCATCGACATCGGCCCTCTGTCCAGAATTACAGAAGCTAGGCAGAATCGGCAAAGCTCGGAAAGTCGACTCTATCTCGCTCGTTCCCCTCCCCGCTTGGCCGGCTGAAGGCCCCTCCCTGCGTGGAGGTAATTTTTGGTTGTAATACATTAACCCCCACCCCAAGATCCCCCCCTTGCAAGGGGCGTAGTGCTGTACCTCTTCACATTTTCAGGTCAAGCTCCATCGCCGCGGCGATCGGGTGTATACCCTCGCCTCCCGGCGCGCCCTCGTCTCCGAACGGGATCGGTGTCTTCACACCGATCAGGTGAGCTTCTGATCACACCCTTGTAGCTTCATTTCTGCAAATGTAGTATTGCCTTGAATGCCCGTCGGACGGTAAGAGAGTGCTCGGAATTCATTTTAAGCAATATCGTGCCCACCGCGGCCCGTGAGTGAGTGCCACCCCACACCCCGCCTTGCGGGCCAGCCACCCACAAAGTTGGGACTCCCAGGCCCATTGGAGGTCAGCCTTAGCATTGTAAGTCCATTAGGACAATTGGGTCCCGCCTCGGACCCTCACCATCATCTCCCGGACCCACCGGGTGAACGTGTGAACCGAGTGAGCAGAAATCGTCGTTGTGAGAATCATTGAGCGCTTGTATGCTTGCGGGTCTAAGTCCTAGGGTCACCTTATCATATTTAGTGGTCTTTGGGCTGTGCCACATCAAGTGGTATCAGAGCGGTCATAGGCTTGTCCTTACAAGTCTAGTCTTGGGTCACACTAAGTCTTTCATAGGTGCATCCGCACACCCTTGCATAGCCCACCCAACCTTGCATGACCACTCGTAGTGGTACTCGCTTTCAACCCAATACTACATCTTCCAATCCCACAATAAATCCAAAACCCCAAGGGATGCCTACCACTAACACTCATGACTTCAACTACTTCATGAAAGCCTTGACCTATGCCAATGAGCGACTTGATAACATATCGGGCCGACTCAACCAACTTGGAAAAAATAGGCCCGCCCTAAGGACGGACGATAGGATGGCCCCTTTCCCACTTCCCACCTTTGATGGGACCTCTCCTAGCAAATATTTAGATTGGGAAGCTACAATGGACCAATACTTCAATTGGTATCATATTTCCGAGGATGAAAAGGCATGGGTTGCCAAAATACAACTAACCAAAAGGGCTCAAACTCATTGGTGTAAAATTGAGGGCTTAAGGATAATTAGACGGGAAGCTCCCCTCACCACATGGGAGGACATGAAGGATCAACTAAGGGCTAGGTATGTGTCCCCATCCCACTCGGATCACAAAAACCCAAGGAGCACTCCCACTCCTCCCACCCCACCCGTCCAAACCCTTATCACTAAAACCCAAGTACCTAAGACCTCCACCTCCCCACCTAACCCCATGAGGTCCCCCACATCCCAACCAAAACCCCCTTCCCTAAACTACACTAGTCAAGCCCCTTTAGCCCCCACTTCCACCCCAAGTGATCCCAAGGGCAAGAGACCCCTAACCAACCCAATTCCCTCCATGGTGACCACCACTCATCCAACCCTCACCATTAAAAACCATGTGGACACCATGTCCACCCCTCCACCAAGGCCCATATTGGCCACCACCCCAAAACCCAAAACCCCTCACCCAATCCACCTCCCGCTTCCTACACCAATCTTACCCCAAATTAGGCCTCCACTACTTCCACTCCCAAGTCCAACCCATGTCCGACTTTGCTCACCTCCTCGAGTGCGCCATGCCTCGACTAACACCAACCCACCCACCATAGACCTTCCTACCCCATTGTCCTTAGGAGCTGCAACCCACACACCTACCCAAGTGGAGAGGGATACCAATTCGGATCCACCTCCCAAAATCAAGGAAATCCAAGGGCCATACAACTCACCCACCCCTCCTAACCTAGTTCATCAAGAGCTATACACCCTTCCCCATGACACCATCACCATAGATAAGTTCATATTCCTATGGCTCAAGCGAGGCCTCACCATTCCTAGTTTACAACCAAGCCACCTACTCATGGGACATCAATCCCAACTCATTCCCACTCAGCATCATGTCACTTATCAAACCTCCTATTGTGTAGAAGATTTGGGAGACTTAGTGGCCTACCTACATTGGCAAGTCCACTTGACCGATATGCTAGCCATGAGGCCATCAGAGTCTAGCACCATTAGCTTAGCTTACCCCACCATTGGCTCCATCACTTCCATATACACCAATGGCCAATTTACAAGTGAGATCATACTCCTTCTTCCCATGGAGGAGGAGCCCATCCTAGTCTACTCCCCAACCATTGAGATCCCAAGTACTTTGATTAGCCAACCCATTAGCAACCTTGGCCCAATTATCTTAGAGCGAGATGATTCGCCATTTGAGGACCTTGAGAACATGGAGTACCCCTACCTAGGTGACCCTTACCATAATCCCTTTGACCCTTTTCTATGGGAGCCTAAATCTCCATGTGACCCACTTTCCCTACTCACCACCCACCTCACCTTACCCACATCGCCCATGTCGACCCAAACTCCTCCCTTCCTAGAATCGGGTTACAACATGAGAGCCTTGACCTTAGGCAACAAACACCTTGGGATTGATGAAGTGCCCCACCCCATAACCACGTTCGTAGATCCCTTCGACCCATTCACGTGGACGTTCAAAAGTCATCCCACATCTATGCACATAGAAGTCACCTTTGGGATAAACATGCATGTGTCCAGGCCTACCACACCATTTGACATGATTCATAAGTCGGATACATTCATCCACATCACCCACATGTCAAGTAGGCAGCATAAGTGGACCATATTCGGATGTATTGGCCCACCTTCATTCATCATGAGTCTTAAGCATGATAGGAGCATACATGGATGTCCGGGTCCCCCGACATTTATCACACCCATGCATAAAAGGTTCATCTATGGATGTCCCAGCCCTCCTAAGACTACCACAGTCTTCATAGCATCAAAGTGTGATCGGTCTACATTTGGCTGCCCAGGTCCACCTTGGCATACGCATTCTCGCAAGCATATAGGAAGGATCAATGAGACTTACAAAAGGCGGGCAGATGCTCATCGGCGCCACTACGAGTTCCAAGTGGGAGACTCGGTGATGGTGAGGACGGAGCAGCTCCTTCCGGGACCTGCCTCCAAGTTGAGGGCACGGGGTTCGGGACCCTTTCGAGTTCTACGACGACTTGGCAGCAATGCTTATGAGCTTGACCTACCAGAAAGCTATGGGGTGCACCCTACCTTCAGTGTGGCGGACCTGGTACCCCACAAAGGCCCCGCGGTGGAACCCAGTGAGGAGCTTGAGCCTTTACCCCCCCTTATGAGAGACACTCCCGGAGGGACTCCACTTTCTAGCTTGAGAGACCGACGAGAGCAGGTAGAGGCAATACTGGATGAGCAGAGTATCATTACGAGGCACAGGGTGTATCAGCGCTATCTGGTTAGGTGGAAGAGCCGTCCCCCGATCGAGGATACATGGGTGAGTCAGGGAGGATTTGATATGCTTGGATCCCGACATGATGGAGCAGTACGACAGCCAGGCAGACCCATACTCGACAGGGTCGAGCTCTCCCCACCCCGGGGGATTTGATGAGGGCATCTCCCGACACCCCTCTAGCTTTGATCGCCTGCACACTCTTGATATGGATTGATCATGATCTACACTTGTTATCTTCATTTCCCAAGTTTCATTTTATGTATTTTCTTTTTATTGAGTCCTATCTTATGTATTTTCCTTTATTGAGTCATATGGTTTTAGTCCATTTCCCTTGTTATGTTTAATTGGGCCTTATTACTTTAGTTATGGGCCCATAGGATTGAGTCTAGGATATGCTCGGTCTTTTATCTTATTGTCAAGGGTATTTTGGTCATGTAAAGAATGGTTGCCTATATATAGGCCCCATCTCTCCTCTTGTATTCAACTTTTGATGAATATTGAAGAAAACCCTTTCAAACTCTCTCAATATCTCTCTCTCTCTCATTATCTCTCCATTCTCTCTCCTCCTCTCTCTAAATTTCGAAATTCACTCTCTCTCCTCCCCCTCTCAACCACTTCCAACCCCCACCTACCTCCATTAACTCCCCACAACTTCCCACAACCCCTCTTTAATCCTCACCTAGTCCCAAGGAAGTTCCACCACTCAAAACCCCACCCTCCAACCACCACCTACCCCTTTCACTTCCCTAAGCATATCTCCACCTTCCCAAGGCTGAATTAACTCATTCCAAAGCCCAAATTCGAATCTCCCCTTCCCTCCTTGCTCCCTAGGTCGCACCCCTCCTCTCCCCTCAAGCCAAGTTCACCCCCTCCTCTCTTCTCCACTCCAGCTTTGTGTGCAGGCCGACCTGCAGTTTAGCACTCTGTTGCAGTGACGTCCACGACTGCATCTTGGTTCTTCTGGTGGCGTGGCCTAACTTTCTGGAAAGGCCTCCCTGTGCTCTTCGCAGGCGAGGTGGAATCACTCCATTCCGAGTTCGTGGCCGTCCGTGAAGGCTGTTCTTCCCCGACTGCGCAGAACCTCTCAGACCAGGAGCCAGAGCGGCAGAGAAGACTCTCCCACGACAAACCTTGAAGGAACCAGTCTTCGAGGTCTTCTACAAAGTTCTTCCTCCCCCTGTCAGCATCCAGGAACAGAAGGCGGAACCCCGTTCGGCATCCGACAACCAGAGATACCAATTTTCTACCACACCCACGCCGGTCTGCCTCCTCACAGTCTGCACCGACCACCGTCCACTTCTCTGGACACCCAGCTCATCTCCAACATCAGAAGACTTCGCCGTTTGTTTTGCTGCAAAGTAGACTCGTCCACGATTCCAACGAGTCTAGCGGTGCCAAATTTGGAGCTCAGGAACGATCGTGGCAGCTTCTGCAACCTGCTGTTTCAGACTGAGCTCGGCCAGAGACCAGAGCTGCATCCATCTTCCAGTCGCCGGAGCAGTCAGCCCCCAGATCAGAACGTCATCCAAAAAATTCAAGCCACACCCCTCTCCGGTTAGCAAGCTTTTGGCGCAAGTTTCATGAGATTCCAAGTTCGGTGGAATTATTGGCAGCATCGACATCGGCCCTCTGTCCAGAATTACAGAAGCTAGGCAGAATCGGCAAAGCTCGGAAAGTCGACTCTATCTCGCTCGTTCCCCTCCCCGCTTGGCCGGCTGAAGGCCCCTCCCTGCGTGGAGGTAATTTTTGGTTGTAATACATTAACCCCCACCCCAAGATCCCCCCCTTGCAAGGGGCGTAGTGCTGTACCTCTTCACATTTTCAGGTCAAGCTCCATCGCCGCGGCGATCGGGTGTATACCCTCGCCTCCCGGCGCGCCCTCGTCTCCGAACGGGATCGGTGTCTTCACACCGATCAGGTGAGCTTCTGATCACACCCTTGTAGCTTCATTTCTGCAAATGTAGTATTGCCTTGAATGCCCGTCGGACGGTAAGAGAGTGCTCGGAATTCATTTTAAGCAATATCGTGCCCACCGCGGCCCGTGAGTGAGTGCCACCCCACACCCCGCCTTGCGGGCCAGCCACCCACAAAGTTGGGACTCCCAGGCCCATTGGAGGTCAGCCTTAGCATTGTAAGTCCATTAGGACAATTGGGTCCCGCCTCGGACCCTCACCATCATCTCCCGGACCAACCGGGTGAACGTGTGAACCGAGTGAGCAGAAATCGTCGTTGTGAGAATCATTGAGCGCTTGTATGCTTGCGGGTCTAAGTCCTAGGGTCACCTTATCATATTTAGTGGTCTTTGGGCTGTGCCACATCAATATCAGAGGGCCCAGGGGGTTTCCCTGGGGAAGAACCCTCCGATGGTTAAGTCAGTAGAGCTGTGGTGGAAGCAATAATGGGGAGGAGAAAAACTAGTGCGTGAGATTCCTCTCCACCAGAGGGGTGAAGCGGATCATGCTCAGGAGTTTGGGTGTATGAGTGCCTTAATGGCCCTTACCTTCCACCAGAGGGTATCCCTGGTTTAAATAGTACGCCGCCTTCAGGATTCCTGCAAGCTGAGGGGTTTCCGGCGGGAGTTACATCCTCAACGTGGGCGTTCATGGCCTTATCGTGAGAACGTTATCGCCTCGAAGTCCGGCGGCTTCTTGATTCCCCTGCCCGTTGGGGACTCTTAACGGCAGCATGAACGGATAATATCCGGTCTGGCCGAGCTTCTGAAACGCCAGCCCTATCCGGGCGATGAGCATAGCTCGGCGAAAGAGGGGTTGGATAGGTCGACGAATGCCTGTCTCTCCCGGGCGGGGAAACGGCTTGGGCCGGACCCTCCTTGTGACCTGACCATTACTCGGGCCCTCCGAGCCTAGGGGCCGCCGGGGAGAGTTGGTTCCTCGAGTGTTTGTTCATTGGGCTTTTCTTTCCTAAGTGGGCCCTGTGGGCTGTCACTCAGGTGAGCTTGCCTCGTTAGACCCTGTTGGGTCTTGTTGGGCTGCTCTTTGAATGGACTGCAGAAATCCCCCTCTCCAATTGCAGTATTTTTAAAAAAATTAAAGAAAAAAGCCACACTCATTTTTTGGGTCCTTTTTCATTACATGCACGGTAGGAAATCCCTACATCCACACTTGCTAAGACCCATTAGTGAAATTGAGAGGTTTGTGCATCTTAGAAACCATCATCAACCTAACCTCATGGCCGATCATAATCAACAAGAAGCTCCCAAGCAGATGAAGGATTATTTCCTGCCAAATCAATATCAACCATCCTTGTATGTTCAGGCACCACAAAACAAGCCATCCAATATGAAATCAAATCAAGCACCATCCAAATGTTGCCATCATTCTATGGCAATACAAATGAAGATCCTAACAAGCACCTTGATGAGTTTCTCCAAATTTGTTCAACTGTCAAAATCCAAAACTTCTCTGATAATGCCCTTCGATTGACTCTATTTCCATTCTCTTTGAAGGACAAAGCCAAGTATTGGTTAGGAGCCTTGGGTAAACCTATAGATACTTGGGCAGAAATGTAAAAAGAATTTCTCAAGAAGTTTTATCCCATAGGTAGAACCAATATAATGAGGAGAGCCATCATGGGGTTTACTCAAAATCCTGGAGAACAAATTCATGAGACATGGGAGAGATTAAAGGATTTACTTAGGAAATGTCCCCATCATGGATTATCAAGGTGGCAAATTGTTCAAGCTTTCTATGAGGGATTAGCCGACAATTATAGGCAAATGGTGGATGCATCATGTGGAGGGGCCTTCATGAGTAAGAATGAAGATGAGGCATACGACCTATTTGAGAAGCTTAGTGAGAACTCTATTAGTCATACCTCACTTTCATCATATGAAAGAATGGTTGGACCGCCAAAAAGGGCAGGGCTTTATGAGGTGAAAAATCAAGGAGAGGTTGAGAATGTTGTGACCCCTGGTTTTGATGATAACAAATCATAAATCATTAGTAGATATTTGAGAAATATCTAACTTATTTTGTTTTGATAAATTGACTAATATAGTGCAGAAGAATCTCTCTAAGTGATGTCTCGACACATCCAACCCATGTCTCGACACATCCAGAAGAAATCAAGCTGAAGTCGTTCTGTCTAAGCATCTGGATTCAACGATGTCTCGACACACTGAGTGACAAGTGTCGACACATTCGTGTGATAAACTCTGCACAAGGCGCTTCAGTCTCGACACCTTCCTACAACAACTCTGCGCATGACTCGCATGTCCCGACACCTTTTGGTGTTGTCTCGACACATCAGCCATGGATCTTCAAGACATTCACTAAATGTCCCGATACACTGGGTGTAAAGTGTCGACACATCAACGTTCAACCAGAACGTGTTTGAAACCGGCAGAAGCTATCTTCAAGGCCTTTCAAAGGGATGTCTCGACACACTGGTGTAAAGTGTCGACACATCCACGTTCAACCAGAATGATTCTTCAAGGCTTTCAATGGGATGTCTCGACACACTGCAAGGGAAGTGTCGACACACTCTTGTTCTACCAGAATGGATTTGAATCCGACGGAAGCTGTCTTTAAGATCCGGAACTTAATCTAGAGGATCCGTTTGCTCTGGTAAAAGCCGTCAAAGTGCTTCTGTGTCAGAAGACTGTGATTTGGCAGAGATATCTCTGAAGAAAATCGTACCTTTGCTGCTATGGTCTCCTACCTACCCACATTCCTGCAGACTTGACAGAATAGGAGTCAACTGTGTAAATTGAAGCAGATCAAATAATGTAGATGTGACATTCTGGGTGTTGCTTGAAAAGCGGACAATGTTGGTGTCGCCCTGGGACATAAATATATGAGGAGCATGAGCTCCAGTTCGAATAAAGGGGGCAAGCAAGAGGAAAAATGAAAAAGGTGGAAGACTTGCTGAGGAAGCTAGCCTTTTTCTTGATGCTGCTAGTGTGAGCACTTGAAGAAGAAGATGATCATGTTCCTCACAATGGGAGATCTTCTTACAAGTAGAAGGGTTTCGTGAAGCTCTATCCAGATCTCTTAGAAAGCTTGAAGCTTGATCAACCTTCTTCCTCTAGGGTGGTGGTGAAAATACATGAAGAAGAAGAAGAAGAAAGCCAAGGACCCCTCAAGCTCTTTCCTAGACAGGAGACTTTCCTTTCATTGTGTTTTACTACTATACTCTGTCTGGAAGTTCCATTTTCAGTTTGCTTTTCTTCAAAACAAACTCCATAGCACTTGATCACTACCTGTGTGTAGGAAGACAGACGGTGTTGACACCGGTCTGTGTTTTGGGTTGTGATATCTCAAGCTGTGTGGCAGTAGAGTGTGAGAGTATTTCTCACGGTTAGAAGCTATGAATCAGCGGGTGTGCGTTGACACCAGTGAAGCCTCACCGTATTGTGTGAGGGGTGGACGTAGGTCTCTAGATTGAGACCGAACCACCTTAAAAGATCTTGTCTTGTGGTTTGTTTCTCTCCTGTTCCAACGGTAGAAGCTTGATAGGATCGTTTCCTAATATCATGTGTGTTTCTAGCTTCTTAGCTATTAACTAATATCTATCTCATTATCAGTTGTGTTTGATCTAATATTTATTTCCGCAAAGTAGGGCAAAAAGGGGCTGATCTATTCACCTCTCCTCTCTAGATCTACCTATCACCACTCAACACGTGGTATCAGAGCTAGTCTCTCTGTATGTGGTCTAATGACCTTGAGAGAATTGGTGATATGGCTACTAAAGGTCCTATGGCCGAAAGACATTCTGTAAATAGGCCTCCCTTTTTCACTGGGATAAATTATCCTTATTGGAAAAACCGCATGCAGGTCTTCATTAGAGCCCAGGATCATGAAGTCTGGCGAGTGATCAGCAAGGGACCATTTGAGCTGCCTCCGGACGAAGATAGATGGACTAAAGAACATATCAGGCAATCATCTTTGAACTGGGGTGCAAGCACATCATGCAGTGCTCTCTTCATCCAACTGAGTACTCAAGGGTGTCAGCTTGCAAAATTGCAAAAGAAATGTGGGACCGCCTTGAGGTAATATATGAAGGGACATATCAGGTATGTGCAACCAAAGCTAACATGTTGGTATCCGAATATGAGAAGTTTAGAATGAAATCTGATAAGTCCATTTCGGACATGTATGCTAGGCTAACCTTGCTCACTAATGGCTTGACTGAGCTAGGTAAGACCTATTCTGAGTAGGAGATAGTAAGGAAGATTCTGAGATCACTAACTCCTATTTGGCATACAAAGGCCACTGTAGTTGAAGAATCAAAAGACTTAACTACCATCAAGGTAGAAGAACTCATAGGGTCCCTGATGACCTATGAGAGGAATCTGAAAAATAAAGAAGCTGAGGTAAGTAAAAAGAAGCCTCTGGCTCTTAAAGCTGGACCAAGTACCAAGGACCTATCAGATGACGAAGAGCCCTCAAGCAACAACACTGAAGAAGATGAAGTTATCCTATTGACAAGAAAGTTCAGAAGGTGTTTAAGAAAGGAAGGTACAATCTTCACTAAGAAGAAGCCCCAGGTAAAAAGAGGTTTCAGGCCAAGACCTGAAAATGCTAAAAAGTCTGAAAAGCTTGTATGCTACTCTTGCAGGAAACCAGGACATATCAAGTCTGAGTGTCCAGAAGGAAATAAGAAAGCCATGCCTAGGTGGAAGAGCAAGAAGAAGTAGGCCATGGTATGCACTTGGAGTGATGATGAAGAAGAAGAAACTAAAGACAACTCCTCTGAAGAGGAAAACGATGATCTCTGTCTAATGGCCAAAGGAGAAAATGACAGCGAGGTGATCTCTCCCTTTGAGCACTTCTCCACCGATGATTGGGAAGAAGCTTACTTTGAATTGATGAACAAATATGAAGTATACAGAAAAGAAAATAAAACCTTAAAGAAGAAGGTTGAATCCTATGGGCATGATAAAACTCTCAATAAAAAGATAATCTCTTTAGAAACTGAAATTGAAGATCTAAGAAAAATGAATGAGAATCTTGAAGAAGGAAGAAAAGAAATGAGAGATTTGGAAGATGAAAATGAAAGGCTAAGAGATGAAATTGATGAATTGAAATTAAAAATGTAAAGCTATGTTAAAAGGACAACAATCTGTACAAATGAAAAGCCTGAAGCCTTTAAACAGGTCAATTCTCAACTGTTGAAAGAAAATGAGAAACTTCAAAAGGACCTAGCAGATAAACAAACCTCACTTGAAAAATTTGTTGATGGGAGTGAAAACTTGAATGCCCTGCTAGGAACCAAAATAAACTTCAACAAAGAAGGGCTAGGATATGAGCCTACCAAAAAGAAAATATTTGGACTAAAGACCACCACCTTTGTATCATCTTCCGAAGCATTAACCTCCAAATCAACACACCAAGAAAACGTTGAAAACAAAGGAAAAGAAAAGATAGGAGAACCAATCAACAAAACTTTCCAACAACCCAAAAAGGTTCACAAACAATCTCAAACAAGTCGACACCCATCCAAGCCTCAGCCTGCACATCACAAAGGAAGAGATAGTTACAATGCTAGAACAGGTCGGGACACTCCATGGAATAGGTCGACACCCACTTGGTCAAACGCCCAACAATACCCCAGGCTTGCGCCAACAGGTCGACAGTTTCCATACAGGAGGTCGACACATCCCTTATCGAGAGACCATTATAGACGGACTGAACAGTGGACAGGTCGAGACTTTGCCTTCTACAGACCGACAGTAAGGAACAAAAATGTTCCCTATGGTCATAGGATCACTCAACCTCAACGACCTAGGCAATATGATGCCTCCTATTCATCTAGACCAACCAACTGGAACAAATGGTCTAATCAACAATCCTCCTCCACCACTTTCAAAACTCACAAAGCCCAAAAGACCAAAGAGAAGAAAATCTGAACTCCCAACAAAGCAAAGATACTAAGAAAGTTTGGATTTCAAAATTTGTGTTATCCTGCTTTACAGAAATGAAGAAATTATTAGGACCCAACTGTCCTTGGGTTCCAAACATTGTCACTTAATTCCTTGTGCAGGAGTGTCTTGCAGCCGTGCACAACCGTTGATATCTTGATAGTGGCTGCTCAAGACACATGACTGGAGACAAAATCAAATTCTGTCTCCTGGTTGAAAAGGAAGCTAGACATGTCACCTTTGGAGGAAACAACAAAGGAAAAATTATTGGTTCAGGTAAAGTTGGTAAGAACCCGTCCAACTCAATTGATAATGTATTACTTATTGATGGTCTGGAGTACAACTTGCTGAGCATTAGTCAACTATGTGATAAAGGTCGTACTGTGTTTTTGACTCTAATGAATGTAGAATCTTGCAACCAAATTCAAAAGAAACCAAGTTTTCGGGTAAAAGAGTCAATAACGTGTACGTGATTGACTTAGATGACCCTACTCACATAAAGCTTTGTCTTGTTACACCCAAATCTGAATTAGCTTGTTTGTGGCATCGCAGACTAGGACATGTTAGTTATAACACTCTTCATAAATTGGTGAAGCATTCCATTGTCAAAGGTCTCCCTGAAATTAAATTCAAACTGAACGCTAAGATTTGTGATGCATGTGCTCAAGGAAAATAGATTATAAAGTCCTTTAAAAGCAAAACTGAAAATTCATCATCTAAACCACTTGAACTAATCCATATGGACTTATTTGGTCCAACCAAAACAGCTAGCTTAAGTGGTAAAAGATATGGTTATGTCTTGGTAGATGATTTTACTAGATTCACTTGTGTATTCTATCTTGCACATAAGAATAATGCATTTGATGAGTTTCAGGCACTGTATATGCAAGTGAAGCAAGATGGTAAGTTTAAAATTTCTAACATTATTTCAGATCATGGTGGTGAATTCGACAATGCTGACTTTAAAAATTTGTGTAGGACTAAAGGAATCATTCACAAGTTTTCATCACCACGGACTCCTGAACAAAATGGGGTTGTTGAGAGGAAGAACAGAACTCTCATAGAGATGGCACGCACAATGCTTGCTGAAAGGCATCTCCCAAGGAGATTTTGGGCAGAAGCGGTAAACACTGCATGTTATATCATCAACCGCTCAATGGTAAGGACCCTCACCAAAATGACTCCATATAAGTTTCTGAAAGGTACAAAGTCATCTCTCTTTCACATGAAAGTGTTTGGGTCAAAGTGTTTTATTCATAACAATGACAAAAGAGTTCTAGACAAGTTTGAGCCCAAGAGTGAAGAAGGGATATTTCTTGGGTACTCTGACAAGTCTAGAGCTTATAGAGTCTATAATCTTAAGACCCTTTGTGTGGAAGAATCCCCTCACATCACTTTTGATGAGATTGATCATAACAACACTTGCAGGAAGATGATGATGGGGAATTCCTGAACATAAGAGGAAAAGAGGAACTTCCACAAGAAGAGACACAAGCAAATGAGGACCAAGGAGAACCAAGTAATACTCCAGTCACCGAAGCAGATGAAGGTAATGCTCAACTTGATCTAAGAGTGTTGAAAGATCATCCTTTTGAAAACATCTTAGGTAATCTACATGACCGAACCAAAACTAGGTCTCATTTCAAAATTATGGATGAAATTGAACAACTTGCTCTTGTGTCTCAAATTGAACCCAAAAATATTGTAGAGGCCCTAAAAGATGAAAACTGGATCAATTCCATGCATGATGAATTTAATCAGTTTGAAAGAAATAAAGTATGGCATCTTGTTCCAAGGCCTAAAGAAAAATCTGTCATAGGAACTAAATGGGTTTTTAGAAATAAACTAAGTGAAGATGAAAAGATAGTCAGAAACAAATCCAGATTGGTGGCTCAGGGGTATAATCAATAATTTGGCATAGATTATGAAGAATCTTTTGCTCCTGTTGCTAGACTTGAGGCCATTAGAATTTTGCTAGCATTTGCATGTTCTCATGAAATTAAACTGCAGCAAATGGATGTTAAGAGTGCTTTTCTAAATGGTCTTATTAAAGAAGAAGTCTATGTAGAGCAACCCTCTAGTTTTGAATGCACATATTTCAAAGATCATGTTTATAAGTTGGACAGGGCTTTATATGGCTTGAAGTAGGCACCTAGAGCTTGGTACGACAGACTAAGCTCATACCTCACCGAACAAGGGTATTCAAGAGGTAATGTAGATCAGACACTATTCACCAAGAAACAATGTAAAGATATCTTGATAGTTCAGATTTATGTGGATGACATAGTGTTTGGGTCCACTAAACCTCAAATGTATGAGGAGTTTGCTAAACTCATGACCAATGAATTTAAAATGATTCTAATGGGTGAGCTTCAATTCTTTCTTGGCTTACAGATTAATCAAAGCAATGAAGGCTGCTTTATCAATCAAGCCAAGTATGTGAAGGAGTTGCTGAAAAAGTTCGATCTGACCAACTGCAAACCTTTAGGAACTCCAATGGGGACTGCCACTTCACTAGATGCAGATGAACAAGGTATTCTTGTAGATGCAAAGAGATACAGAGGTATGATTGGATCATTACTCTATCTAACTGCATCTAGACCAGACATTCAGTTTAGTGTTTGCCTGTGTGCTAGATTTCAGTCTAGTCCTAGAGAGTCCACTTGACTGCTGTCAAGCGTATCTTTAGATACCTTGCTGGCACTCAAGAATTGGGATTATGGTATCCTGCATCTTGTGATCTTTCACTTATTTCATATTCAGATGCAGATTATGCAGGATGCAAACTGGACCGCAAGAGCACTAGTGGCTATTGACAATTTCTCAGTGGGTGTTTGGTTTCTTGGGCTTCCAAGAAACAGCACTCGGTTGCCCTCTCAACTACAGAAGCAAAATATGTAGCTGCAGGGAGTTGTGGCACCCAAGTACTATGGATCAAACACAAACTCCAAGACTATCTAATAGATCTTGGCTGTGTACCCATTCTGTGTGATAACACAAGTGCTACAAATCTTGCAAAAAATCCAGTCATGTACTCTAGGACTAAACACATTGAAATTAGGCATCACTTTATAAGGGATGAAGTTCTCAAAAATCACTTTGAGCTCCATTTTGTAGACTCAGAAAATTAGCTTGCAGACATCTTCACAAAGCCATTAAGCAATGACAGGTTCACAACACTAAGGAGAGAGCTTGGTCTATGCAGACCTCAGTCCACTCAGGTTTGAGCTATCAATTCACACCACTGTTCACATGAATATATGAAGTCGATGCTAGTTCCTGTAGCACTTCATGGAAGTCGATGCATGTCATCTTATCGAACACCTTGTGTGCATGTCATGTTAGTGTCCATAGAATTTTCATCGAGCAGCTTGTGAGCATGGTGCATACTTTGCACTGGGCAGATAACATCGGTGCACTTCTTCATCTTTTGTATCCAAGTCTGTGCATGTCCCTGTAGCCACGCTATTAGGGTCGGTGCAACTTTTGCATTGGTACTAGTCTTTTGTACTTTGCATACATAGGTCCGTGCACTTTTGCACATTGAGCATATGCACGTCGGTGCATCCTTTGCCTCATTCAGGTCAGTGCACGTCTGTCAGCATACAACGTCTGTGCAAGTCACTGTAGAAGGGATACATAAGTCGGTGCATGTTTCTATGTATAAGACATATACAGACATCCGTGCACATTACTGTGCTGCATTTGAAGGTCCGTGCAAGTCTATCATTGAGCATATTGCTGCCCTGACCGTTCTTAGGTCGGTGCATTTCTTCCCTCAAGCATATTTGAAGACGGTGCACGTATGCGTCTCAGTGTTGTGTCTCATGTTGCGTCTCATGCACACCTAGGGTCAGTGCACATTTGTGTTTCATATTTGCGCAAAACATGCATCAAATGTATATGCCATGATTGGAACAAGCATATCTGATTTGATTTAAGAACTAGTCAATTGGCTATATGAACCTTGCTTTGAATGATGGTCACATTTAGAGGGAGCTTGTTTGCATGTCTGGTTGATTTTAATTGAACATCATCTTATGACTAAATGGTATATCAAATGTCGAGAAGTGGAAAGACATGTCACGCCTGTCAGGAAACTCTCCTCATGCATGAGGACAGGCCTCCGCAAAGTACGATGAGTCAGAAATGCATATTGTTAACTGCATAGTTGATTTCTAGTGCATAAGCATGTTTAAAGCTTTAGCATCTATTAAAGCACTTCTCAGTGGCAACAAAAGGTAAAACCACTCTTGAATGATTGTCTGAAAGAAGAAAGTTAGAGGCATTGGCAGTAAAAGATGGCAGGTGTCTGTCAGAAATGAAGACTCACAAAAGCTAGCAGAGAACAGTTTGATGTACAGTCAGGTGTCGAGACAGGCAGGACAAAATTTCTTGAACAGGTCGACACCCTACTGATATGTGTCGAGACATGATGAACAAATCTCCTTGAATAGGTCAACACCCTACTAGTATGTGTCGAGTCTTGCAGCATAGAACCTGTTGATAAGATCGACACCTTCAAGTCATGTGTCGAGACTATCTCTCAACAGCCCTTGGTTTTGAAGATCAAATGGAGAGTTTCCTTGATTCCTTCTACACACTGCTTCCTTCATTTCCATCTAAAGTCTTTCACCTCTGAACCTTCACTTTTCACCGAGCATTAAGTGAGGGGGAGTTGAGAGTGTTTTCATTCATCTATACAACCCTGGGTGAGTTCCTTTGTATTACTCCTGTTAAAGAAATGGTTTCTTGTTTATAATCGTCATTTTCGTGAATCATTGCATTGAGTTCTATCTAACTTGCATTCATAATAGGATTGAAACATTTGTTAAGTCCTTGAAAATGATCTTTGCCCCTATGTCTGAAAATTCACTGCAACTAGGCTCCTTGGCGTTTGAAATGATTGGCTTGTATTGTCTTTAAACATGTTCCTTACTTGATGTCTATTAGAGAATACGCCTCTAAAAACCATGCTGCTATTTTTTTTAGAGCAATGACCTCTCTTCAGAGAAATTAGATCCTCCATCAGTGAAATGAAGGTTAATCTAGTCATGATGAGGAAAGTCACCTCTGTTCAAAAGAATTCAGAAAGATAAGCTACACTGAGTAACCAGGGACTCTGGCATCTAAACAACGTGTTTCCTTGAGTCAAAAAGTGAATGCTATATCGGACTGTTTAATTTAAAAAAAATGGTTTGGGGTTGACTCTACAACTTGATTCAAAACAAAAGGGTTATTGTTTACCTTCAATACTTGCCTATCTTCTTTTTCCAATCATGCCAAATGAATGTGATGAGTAAGTCAAATAGGGTTGGTTCCATTCTCTTAACTTTCTCAAATCTTTAAGTCATATTATTTGTTGCAAAAATGGTTTTTCTCAAACCTTCATTACTCAAAAATGAGCTTATAAGCCTTAAACCGCTTTGAACTTAACATAGGGTATATACGCCATTTCTTATTCCAGGGTTGGTATTTTAAAACTTAAAAATCTCAACTTTCCTTACTTATCTCGATGGTGAAAATCTAATTCTCACCTTTTCTCATTTCAACCCTAATTCCTCATTTCACTCTCACACCCGCTCTCCGGCGACCCGACACATCCTCACCTGGAGGTCGACGCCCTCGTTCCCTCTCCTTCGCCTGTGAAACCCTCTCCACTGCTAGCTCTAGTTGCCTTCCGTTTCCTCACCTCCCTTTCTTCTAACCTCTCCATGGCTCCTCCGGTCACCTGCGGCAAGAAGAAAGACGCGACTTCCTCCAAGAAGGCCGCTACCTCGAAAGACCACACAGAAGGGCGATCCAAGAGTATTGAGGACCGCCCGGCTGCAGAACCAGCTAGGAGAAGGGTTGCCGAGGCCCAGGGGTCCAACACAGACAAGGGTTCGCTGCCACAACCCAAGGCCAAGCGGCCACGGCTGTGCGCCAAAGAAAAAGGGAATGCCAAAGCTCAATCAGCTCCTCCGAAGCCCAGTGCTGCTACCTCCGTCAGGGAAGAAGACAGTGATCCCACCAGGATTCTCTTCCCTAGGTATGTGGATTTTGATGATCACAAGATGCTTGAGAATTTTCCTGAACTGCTGTCGTTGTTTGAGTTCCAAGGATGGCGACGGTTTATGTCTGATCACAGAGTATACTACCCTTTTTTGGTTCAGCAGTTCTACAAGAACATATTTTTTGATGAAAATAAGAAAGTCCTTCGAGCTGAATTCAAGGGGATTTCCATCAAGCTCACAACCAAACTTCTTCACAGAGCCTTACACATATCCCGGGATGGAGAAATAGAAATTGAGGTTGAGATTGATTTGTCTGAAGCTTACACCATCCTGACCAGAAAGCCTCGAAATCCTCAGGATGACACCCAACTTTTGGTCAAATCTTTTGACACCAATAGGTTTCCCCCACTGCAACGTCTACTGCATCATATCTTCACTACCATGATTACCCCACAACGGGGTGGCAGAAGCAGACTTACTGAGACATAGAGATTCCTTTTTTACTATCTGTTCAACAATTACCATGTTTGCTTACCAAAGATCATGCTTCAGATCATGGAGAGTTGCACTTACAACCGACGCAACCTGCCTTATGCTGCACACCTAACTGCTATTTTTCAGAAGGTTGGTATCTCTCTTGAAAATGAAAAGTCGATACAAATCTCCCAAAGTAATGTCTACATCACTACATGCACTTTAAAAAGGAAGGTGACAAAATGGTTAGGAATCTACCTAGACATCTACCTGACCCTCCAGAACAGCCTGCTCCACAAGCACAACCTGCACATGCACAGCCAGCACAGGATCAGCCAGCTTCAGATGCACCGTTAGATCAGCATGAGGAAATGTTCCATGCATATATCCACTTTGAGCAGGCCCCTCAGCAGCAGCAGTTTGCCGATCCCATGGACCAGCCTGGGATGATGATGGCGTTTGGCATCCAACCTCCTCTGTCTCTAGACAATGAGCCTAGAGTGTTTAGTGCCAGG
Organism: Amorphophallus konjac; assembly: GCA_022559845.1. NCBI lineage: Eukaryota > Viridiplantae > Streptophyta > Magnoliopsida > Alismatales > Araceae > Amorphophallus > Amorphophallus konjac. The sequence goes on along the minus strand of CM040123.1, from coordinate 316,575,014 downwards.
GATGCCCCACCTAAATTTCATACCGAGGCCTCCACCTCACAAGGTCCTGCTTTTGGTGCCACTGGCAGTCTTATGGATATTCACCCTGCACTTATTCAATTCCTCACTGCTCAATTTAGGAGTATGAATTCCTCCTTTCGTCAACTCAGTCTGCAGGTGGATAGAATAGAAGCCAGACAACTCCATTTTGAGCAAGTCCAAACCAACAGATGGGAGAAATTTGTGCACGACAAACATAAGTCAGATGAAAGGATGAAAAACTTCATGAACTCCTTGATAAATGTGTGTGAACGAGCAAGCAGAATCATGAAAAGACTACGAGAGATCCACACTGAAACCCAAGAGAAAACTACTGAAATGGTCATGCATGCCTATGACATCCGAGAAGATCAAGGTCATCTCAACATTAAGTGTGCCAAACTGATGGAGTCATCCAATCAGCTAGCTGAACAAGTGGCTAGCGCCACTACATCCATCCGAGCACAAGCGGCTGGCGCAACTACATCCATCCGAGCACATGTGACCGCAGAGATCAACAGATCTCTTGATGCCACCTCCAATCTGGAGAGAACCATCAATGCCACTACTTCTCGCTTACTGGATGCTTCCCAAAGGTTGAAAGAGAAACTGTATTCTAACACCAATAAGCTACTTGATGCCTCCTCCAGGCTTGCCGACACAGTTCATACTGACACAACTAGAGCAGTCAATAGCACCACCAAAGCTGAGGCCAAGATGGACGTCGTGTACAAGAAACTGGATATGGTTGGTACTGAAATCTTGGAGCTCATTCGTCTGCATAAAGCTCAACTCCAACTAGCCCTACAGGACGCAGGTGATGAATGGTGTCCTCCTCCTCAAACAGAAGCCACCTCTTCTCATTTTCTACCACAAGGCTCCCAGCAGAGGGCTAAAACAGAATGCATTTGTAAGATGATGTATAACTAGCTCAAGGACATCAAAGCAAACGTCCAGAACTTACACCGTTTTGTCAGCCAAAGGGATGAGCAGTTAAATCACATGATTGACTCTCTAGAGACAGCCATCTCCCACCTGTAACATGAGTTCCAAGAGGCACAGATCCTTCACCTTGCCAGCACCAGCACCATGCCTCCACCACAGCAGCCTCCTCCTTCACCCCCTCCTTGCTGATGACAAAGGGGGAGAAGTACTGAAGATGGTCCTTCTGAGAAGACAAGCATCTAGCATGTAGCATGTAGTTAGCTTTTTCATCTAGATTTTGCATGAAGATTTGCAGTGTAACTGCTTGAACACACATCCTTGCTTGATCTATATAAAACTATGGTTGATTAATGAATCAAGCCTTTTTGTTGTTGTTGCTGAAAATGCTATATGTTGAAAAATGCTAACATTCAGTGGTTGTGTGAATGGATGAATTTTGCTTGGGTAATGGCTCTCAAACCAATTTGATTATATTGCTATATGAATGCTTGGACATAATGATTCATGGTTGTCATCATCAAAAAGGGGGATAATGTTGTGACCCCTGGTTTTGATGATAACAGATCATAAATCATTAGTAGATATTTGAGAAATATCTAACATATTTTGGTTTGATAAATTGACTAATCTAGTGCAGAAGAATCTCTCTAAGTGATGTCTCGACACATCCAACCCATGTCTCGACACATCCAGAAGAAATCAAGCTGAAGTCGTTCTGTCTAAGCATCTGGATTCACCGATGTCTCGACACACAGAGTGACAAGTGTCGACACATTCGTGTGATAAACTTTGTACAAGGCGCTTCAGTCTCGACACCTTCCTACAACAACTCTGCGCATGACTCACATGTCCTGACACCTTTTGGTGTTGTCTCAACACATCAGCCATGGATCTTCAAGACATTCACTAAATGTCCCGACACACTGGGTGTAAAGTGTCGACACATCAACGTTCAACCAGAACATGTTTGAAACCAACAGAAGCTGTCTTCAAGGCCTTTCAAAGGGATGTCTCGACACACTGGTGTAAAGTGTCGACACATCCACGTTCAACCAGAACGATTCTTCAAGGCTTTCAATGGGATGTCTCGACACACTGCAAGGGAAGTGTCGACACACTCTTGTTCTACCAGAATGGATCTGAATCCGACGGAAGCTGTCTTCAAGATCCGGAACTTAATCCAGAGGATCTGTTTGCTCTGGTTAAAACCGTCAAAATGCTTCTGTGTCAGAAGACTGTGATTTGGCAAAGATATCCTCTAAAGAAAATTGTACCTTTGCTGCTATGGTCTCCTACCTACCCACATTCCTGCAGACTTGACAGAATAGAAGTCAACTGTGCAAATAGAAGCAGATCAAATAATGTGGATGTGACATTCTGGGTGTTGCTTGAAAAGCGGACAACATTGGTGTCGCCCTGGGACATCAATATATGAGGAGCAGGAGCTCCAGTTCGAATAAAGGGGGCAAGCAAGAGGAAAAATGAAAAAGGTGGAAGACTTGCTTAGAAAGCCAACCTCCTTCCTGATGCTGCTGGTGTGAGCACTTGAAGAAGAAGATGATCATCTTCCTCACAATGGGAGATCTTCTTACAAGCAGAAGGGTTTTGTGAAGCTCCATCCAGATCTCTTAGAAAGCTTGAAGCTTGATCAACCTTCTTCCTCTAGGGTGGTGGTGAAAATACAGGAAGAAGAAGAAGAAGAAGAAAGCTAATGACCCCTCAAGCTCTTTCCCAGACATGAGACTTTCCTTTCATTGTGTTTTACTACTATACTCTGTCTGGCAGTTCCAATTTCAATTTTCTTTTCTTCAAAACAAACTCCATAGCACTTGATCGCTACCTGCGTGTAGGAAGACAGACGGTGTTGACACCGGTCTGTGTTTTGGGTTGTGATACCTCAAGATGTGTGGCAGTAGAGTGTGAGAGTGTTTCTCACGGTTAGAAGCTGTGAATCAGCGGGTGTGCGTTGATACTAGTGAAGCCTCACCGTATTGTATGAGGGGTGGACGCAGGTCTCTAGATTGAGACCGAACCACCTTAAAAGATCTTGTCTTGTGGTTTGTTTCTCTCCTGTTCCAATGGTAGAAGCTTGATGGGACCGTTTCCTAATATCATGTGTGTTTCTAGCTTCTTCGCTATTAACTAATATCTGTCTCATTATCAATTGTGTTTGATCTAATTTTTATTTCCGCAAAGAAGGGCAAAAAGGGGCTGATCTATTCACCCCTCCCCTCTAGATCTGCCTATCACCACTCAACAGAGAATAGGATGGACATTAGTGCCCTCACTCAAAAGTTGAGTAAAATGGACGTATTGGTACAAAAGATGGAGAAAGTAGACCAAGTGGCTTAGAAGCTAGATCAATTGTTAGCAATTAATAGGCAGGAGCCCTCTTTCCCATCTGCTTCTCACTCTCAACCATTCTCAGATTCTAATCCTCAAGAAGTTTGTGTTCTTTGCTCAAGCCCACATCACGTTGTTTCTGATTGCCTTACTGTGGCCCAACTCCCTCCGTTCATCCAAGAACAGATTTTCGCTGCTCAGGGTGTCTCCAAGCTGGCCTATGATCTATACTCTAACACCTACAATCCAGGCTGGAGAAAGCATCCAAATTTTTCTTGGAAAAACTAGCAAGGACCATCCCCATCATCCAATCCCTCCAATCATCCAGTTCAAAAATAACCATTCCAAGTTCCGTTCCAGTCTCATCAAAAATTTTATACACCACAAAATCAATTTCATCAACCTCAAGCTCAGCTTTCACAGGCCCCATACCTCCAAGCTCAATTTTCTCAGGGCCAATATCATCAATATCCTCCATTCCGATCTAATCAAGCTCAAGTTCCATCTCTTCCCCCTCCTCAGCCCAATTTTGAGGACAAATTTGAACAACTCCAACAACTGATTCCTACTCAGCAACAATCCATCTCTAAGTTGGAAACTCAAATCGGGCAACTCGCTATTGCTAGCATGAGGAGAGAGGTAGGTCAGCTTCCAAGTCAACCTGTAGCGAATCCAAAGAATCAACCTCCTGGCTTCCCTCAAAGAGCTCCTCTCCCTCCTCAACCTGGTCCACCTCAACCTCCCCTGCCTGTATGTCCTCAATTCGAGAATGCTAAGGCCATATCAACCCTTAGGAGCGGAAAGATTTTAGAATATCCATATAAGGCTAAGGAAGAGGGCAGTAGTTCAACCCAAGGGGCCCAACAAGAAGAAAGTGATAGTGAGAATGAAGAACCCATGATCATAAGAGAAGGAAAAAGGAAGCCAGAAGATGAGGAAAACAAGATGAAAGAGGATAAAGGAAAAGGAAAGCTTGAGGAAGAACCCTATGATTATGTGCCAAAGGTGCCTTTACCACATGCATTGAAGTCTAAGGCTAACAAGAAACCGCCGGTCCAACAAGAGGAGGTGACAGAATTGTTCAAGCAAGTGAATATCAAATCCCGCTCCTAGACGCGATTAAGCATGTGCCGACGTATGCGAAAATTTTAAAGGAGCTTTGCACACCAAAAAGAGAACCTAAGGTAACTACCTACAAGATCCATTTGTCTGAGGATGTTAGTGCGGTGGTGATGAACCACCTTCCAAAAAAGTTGAAGGACCCCGGTGCCCCATTGATCTCTTGTGATATAGGCAGAGTTACTTTTGATCGGGCATTGTTAGATTTGGGAGCCAATGTAAATTTGTTGCCCACCTTCATTTATGAGCAATTTGATCTGGGGGAGTTGAAGCCAACATCTATAATCCTTCAATTGGCAGATCGATCTGTGAAAACACCAAGGGGTTTACTTGAGGATGTTATTGTGAAAGTTCATGAATGTTATTTCCCAGTGGATTTCTTGATTTTGGACATGGCCTCGTCCCAAGAGCATAGACATACACCAATTATTTTTGGACGACCCTTTCTTGCCACAGCTAAGGCCAACATTAATTGTGTCACGGGAATGATGGATATATCTTTTGGAGGGGAGAAAGTATCTCTGAATATTTTCAGGGCATCACAATACCCTGACCAAGAGGAGGAATGTCATGCTATTGATACAATTTAAGACTTAATGGATGAGAGTCTGGATGATGCTAAGGACACCATAGAAGAAGGTAGCATGCTTCAAGACTCAGCTCTCTCTTCTGCACCCTGGTCTACGGTAGAGTCACTTCTTACATTATAGTCCGAACATGTCCTGCCATCTCTTGAACATCCTCCTACTCTTGAACTTAAACCTCTCTCAGACTCACTGAAATACACGTATCTAGGCCGTGATCACACTCTTCCTGTTATCATTGCCTCCAATCTCACCTCGGCTCAAGAATCCAAACTCTTAGATGTTCTTAAGGAGCATAGAGGGGCAATAGGTTGGTCAGTGGCAGACTTAAAAGGGATTAGTCCGGATGTTTGCATGCACTACATTTATTCGGAGGAGAATGCTAAACCAAGCGGGGAGATGCAACGACGGTTAAATCCCAACATGAAGGAGGTGGTGAATAAAGAAGTGGTGAAGTGGCTGGATGCTGGGATTATTTATCCCATATCGGATAGCAAGTGGGTCAGTCGAACGCAGGTGGTTCCGAAGAAGAAAGGACTGATGGTGATTACAAATGAGAAAAAAGAAGAGGTGCCCACGAGACTACAGATGGGGTGGAGAGTCTGTATTAATTATAAAAAATTAAACTCACTGACAAAGAAAGATCATTTCCCTCTCCCCTTTATAGATCAGATTTTGGAGAAATTGGCTGGGCAAAAGTTTTTTTGCTTCTTGGATGGATATTCTGGGTACAATCAGGTTGCTATATACCTAGATGATCAAGAGAAAACCACCTTTACGTGTCCTTATGGCACGTTTGCTTTTAGGAGAATGCCATTCGGGCTCTGTAATGCCCTCGGCCACATTGTCTTAGAGAGGGGAATAGAGGTAGATAAAGTTAAGGTTGATCTGATCACCAATCTTCCTCCCCCTACTTTTGTCAAGCAGATTCGTTCTTTCCTCTGCCATGCCAGTTTTTATAGAAGATTCGTTAAGAACTTCTCTGCCATTGCTTGTCCGCTCACTCAGCTTTTGGCCAAAGACACCCCATTCCAACTGAATGATTCTTGTCTTAAGGCTTTCCATTCCCTGAAGGCAGCCCTGACCCAAGCTCTGATTCTTCAATCTACAGATTGATCGCTGCCCTTTGAAATAATGTGTGATGCCTCAGATTATGCCATAGGAGTTGTCTTGGGGCAAATAATCGAGAAGAAACCTGTGGTGATCTATTATGCGAGTCGCATACTCGTCGATGCTCAGATGCACTACACTACCACAGAGAAAGAATTGCTTGCTGTTATTTTCACCCTAGAAATATTCCATTCATATCTTTTGTGGGCTAAGGTTATTGTGTATTTTGATCACACAACTCTGAAGTATTTTCTCTCCAAGAAGGACGCTAAACCACGTCTAATTCGTTGGATTCTCTTGCTATAAGAATTTGATCTTGAAATCAAGGACAAGAAGGGGTTAGAAAATGTTATGGCTGATCATCTGTCCCGCATTGTTATACCAGAAAGTGCTCCCATGTCTGATTCCTTTCCTGATGAGCAACTTCTTACCATTTCCCCCACCTCAACCCCTTGGTATGCTCACATTGTTAACTACTTGGCAGTAGGACAGATTCTAGGTGGGTGGACTAGACAGGAAAAGGACCACTTCTTTTCAAATGTCAAGCACTATTTTTGGGAGGACCCAGAGCTGTTCCACATGAGTCCTGATCACATAATCAGAAGGTGTGTCCCCGAAGAGGAGCAACAATCTATGCTGAATTTTTGTCACACTCTTGCATGTGGGGGACATTTCTCAGGTAAAAAGACAGTGGCTAAAGTTTTGCAGAGCAGATTCTATTGGCCCACTTTATTTAAGGATGCTTATGAATTTGTTAAAACATGTTTGAGGTGCCAAGCTGTGGGGAACAGTTCGAAAAAAGATATGATGTCGCTAAATCCCATTCTGGTTGTTAAAATTTTTGATGTTTAGGGTATTGAATTCATGGGACCGTTTTCACCATCCTTTGGGAATGAATACATCTTGGTGACGGTTGATTATGTCTCAAAATGGATTGAAGCAATATCCACGAGGACCAATGATCATAAAGTTGTGATGAAGTTCGTAAAGAAGAATATTTTCTCTAGATTTGGTTGTTATCGAGCTATTATTAGGGATGGGAGTTCTTATTTCACACACTCTCAATTCCGAGCTTTACTCTGTAAATATGACATCACTCACAAGCTCGCCACCCCTTATCATCCCCAAACCAGTGGCCAGGTTGAGGTTTCCAATAGGGAGATAAAGAACATCTTGCATAAGACAGTTCGGCCTGATAGAAAAGACTGGTCTTATAGACTAGATAATGCATTATGGGCCTATAGGATTGCATTTAAGACTCCCATTGGTATGTCACCCTATCGTCTCTCTTGGAAAAAGCCTGCCACCACCCTGTAGAGTTAGAGCATAGAGCATATTGGGCCATTAAATAGGTTAACTTTGACCACATTCTGGCTGGGTCCCGAAGAGCTCTACAACTAAATGAACTAGAGGAACTACGTAATGAAGCCTATGAGAACTCAAAAATTTATAAAGCCAAAACAAAGTATTTCATGATAAACACATTCACATGAGCCCTTGGAGACAATCCGTGCCCGATCTTGCATCTTCAACTTATAAATCCAGCTACTTTCACGAGATATAACAATAATTTCGGCCAATAATTCAATTCCAAATAATAAGTTTAATGACCAAGTAATCAAGGTATAGAACATACTAAAATGGATATGAGATATCAAAGAAGAATTAAAAGAATGTAATACTCCGGCGGCATTCTGGCAGCATAACAGTACATTCATTAAGTTTCATATCTTAACATTAACTTGTTTGAGACTCCAGATAATCCTAAGACCATCTAGGAACTCAAGAAAACCAACCCCAAAGGTCAAACCTCGGGTTAGACAGGTTCAGTGATAAAGTGGTCGTTTACTAGACCGTTTCAAGCAGAAAGCGGTCAGAGTTTAGACAGTTTCATGACTAGAGTCGACGCATGAAAAAGAAGTGTCGACGTAGAAAAACTCTCTGGAGCTTTGCGGTCTAGTGAATGGCCGCTTGGTGCCTTTTAGCGGTCGTCTATATGGCCGCTAAGGTACAGAATACATAAAACATCAGTAAAGTGCTTTTCTAGACAATTGGCTTTGATGGTACAACCAGCTCGGTGTCCTAGTGGGAATCCCAGGCTCGTGGAGTCTTACGGAGGCCTTGAAACATAATCCCCTAGTCCGATAGAAGGAATATCCGACGAGATGTTCATAAGTCCAAGAAAGTGTGCCTATAAGTGCAAAGTGTAACTAATGGTCACATACCGAGGTATATGCCATGTACTAAAAAAAGACTCATAGATGAGAAAGGATCATGTAAACCAACGATCAATCCACCAGTAAAACACGTTCATCTATGATTTGAAAAAATGGATTTAATGCAAGAGTATAATGTTTGGCATGAAACTAATCTTGAGTTAAAGTAAATTCTAAGTATTGGTGACACATGAAATCTACTGGAAATGAACCATCAATAGATCCAAGTTTATAGATATAACACTTAAAACAAGGATAAAACCTAATTATCTAGGCTTACTATATGATAAATAAGGTTATTCAGCATTATGTTTCGGGTTAACATAATTACAGAAACTCAGAAAATGTAAACGGTCATGTGAGGACCGTTTCATCGGGCCTAGCGGTCTATCGCAGGGCCGCTAGTGATTTTAGGCGGTCTTCAGGAAGACCGTTTCTCCCTGTTTACGGTAAATAGCAATAAAAAACTAAAATATGGTTACTCTAAGGGAAATGGATATATGGAAACACGTAAAAACATGTAATAAAACATGCCAAAAGAAAGTTGGGCCAAGTATATGCATAGAGGAATGTAAATTAAGTAGAAATTACATCATTTTCATTAAAGGGTTAGACTCATGCATGAAAAATGAACTAGTTAATAAAACATAAAATAATCCACGTGCAATGCATAAAATCGACTGGAAATTGAGGGCTTTTACTCCTAAGATCATGTTTCAGCAGTTCATGAGATAACCTACCTCTGATCTGGGCTTTAGACTTCCAATTTTGGGCTGAAACTTGACCCTAGTTCTGCTCGTCCTGAACCGAACTAGCAACTTCGTGGCCTTTTATCTTCTGATCCCCTTCACCTAATACCACAAAATTTGGAGGGTAAGAAGATAGTACTAAAAGGAACAATTTGTTCTAAAGAACCCCTATCTAATTACCTTATTTAGGACTTCTATCTTGCTGCTCAATCTGGCCCGGTCGCACAGGTTCCTAAGTTGCTTGTACCGAACTAGCGACATTGGATGCCTCTAACTTCTCGTGGGCTCGATCTCCTAGAATGAAATTATGAGGGTAGTTAGACCTTAGTATAATAAACAAATTCTTCTAAAAAACCTACCTCAAATTCATCCTCTTTACCTTAGTTCCATGAGAGCCAAACGTAAGGGTCGCGCAGGTTGGTTCTGGGGTCTATTTATAGGGTTAGCTAGGGTTTTAGGGACTTGCACGAACTTAGAGTCCTAATCAGGTCACCAATTCGATCCTCAAGCACTCTAGAGTCTTCTAGCCAACCGATTGATTCAATCCCAAAGGATTTAGACTGAGAAAAATGGAGTTTTTGTGCGATCTAAACTGCTCACATTCGGACGCTAAAAAGTGGTCCAGGCAAGACCGTTTCTTGTCCCAAGCGGTCGCTCGATAGACTGCTTTTGGTCTTAGGCACCGAATTTTATTGGATTCAAACTCTCCCTATTATTTATTCATTTATTTATCCCTTTAATGAGTAATTATCCCCCTAAATTCCATAAATATCCTATTTTAAGTTTCTAGAATGTGGGCCAAACCTTATGGGCATGGTTTTGGGCTATTTTGGTCTTATTTAAAAGGCCAGGTTAGTTAATAAATATTGGGCCTTATTATTTTGTTTTGAATTAACCCAAATTCTTTTAATAATCCATTTATCTCTAGAAAATCTAAATAAATTCTAGAACTTTCTAATTTTTTTTTGGGTATTACACCCTCCCCCACTTTAAGAGAATTTGCTCCCCAAATTTCCATACATAGGCTTTAAGGGAGAGTGTACTTACATTCAAATTGATCGAGAAATCTCTTGCGCATGGCTTCCTCCGTCTCCCATGTTGCTTCATGTGGGCAAGATTTGGTCCACTGAACTTTGATCATAGGAATGGTTTTATTCGAAGTTGACGTACCTCTTGTTCAATTATTTTGATTGACTTTAGCTCGTATGTCAAATCCTTTTGGAACTCCAGATTATCATAAGTGATAATGTGGAATGGATCGTAGACATATTTCTTTAACATGGAGACATGCAATACATCATGAACTCCTGCCAACTGTGGAGGTAATGCTAGACGATAAGCCACCTCTCCAACCCTTTCAAGAATTTCGAAAGGGCCAATGAATCTTGGTGTAAGCTTATCTTTGATGCCGAACATTCAAATACCTTGACTCGGAGAGAACTTGAGAAATACATGGTCGCCTACTTGGAATTCCAGGTCACGCCTTCGATTATCAGCATATGATTTCTATCTATCTTGGGCCATCTTGAGTCTTTCTCGAATTAGCTTAACTTGCTCGGTAGTATCCCTTATCAATTCTGGACCTAGAAGTTGTCTTTCCCCAACTTCACTCCAGTAGATAGGTGAGCGACAGCTTCTCCCAAATAGTGCCTCAAATGGTGCCATTTGAATGCTAGCTTGGTAACTATTATTGTAGGCAAATTTCACTAGAGGTAAATGGTCGTGCTAGCTTCCACCGAAGTCTATAACACATGCTCTTAGCATATCTTCTACCACTTGATTGCTTCTTTCAGTTTGTCCATCAGTTTACGGATGAAACGCAGTGTTAAAATTCAATCGGGTCCCCAAAGAATGTTGCAGACCCTTCCAGAATTGTGAAGTAAATCGAGGATCTCGATCGAAAATAATAGTGACAAGGACACCATGTAACTTAACAATCTCCTTCATGTATAAGGCAGCCAAGATATCTACAGACCATCGGCTTTTAATAGGTAGGAAATGAGCCGATTTTGTTAAACGGTCTATGATCACCCATATTCCATCATCTCCACCTCTTGATTTAGGCAGTCCCATGATAAAGTCCATCCCTATACTCTCCCATTTCCATTCTGGAATTTCCAAGGGATGTAGTTTTCCAGCAGGCCTTTGATGTTCTGCCTTAATTTGTTGACAAGTGAGGCAACGTGACACATAGTCCGCTACTTCCCTTTTCATATTGGGCCACCAATAATTCCTTTTGAGGTCTTGATACATCTTGGTAGCACCAGGGTGAATGGCGTACTTAGATTTATGAGCTTCTTCTAGGATCAATTTCTTAGTATCAACATGATTCAGTATACAAACTCGTACCTTGAATAACTATCTTCCATCATTTGTAATAGAGAATTCCGGTCATTGCTCCATATTAGCTTTGATATCCAATAACACAGGGTCATTATCTTGGAGTTTGACTAGATCTTCTATTAATGTGGGTTGTGTCCGGATATTGGCTATAAAGCAATCCTCTTTCTTCTTCATATTAATATCTAAATTTAACTGAGCAATTTTAGAAATAAGATTGGTCATACCTTTCATAAGACTTGATAGCTTTCCCATCGGTTTCCTACTGAGCGCATCGGCAACGATATTCGCCTTGCTAGGAAGATATTGTATAGCAAAATCAAAGTCCTTAAGGTACTCCAACCATCGCCTTTGCCTCATATTTAGCTCTTTCTGAGAGAATAGATATTTTAGGCTCTTATGGTCCGAATAGACCGTGAATTTCTCTCCATAAAAGTAGTGACGCCAAATCTTGAAGGCAAATATAACAGCAGCCAGCTCCAGATCATGAACAGGGTAATTTTCCTCATGCCGCTTTAACTGTCTTGAAGCATAGCAAATCACCTTGCCATTTTGTATGAGTACACACCCTTGGCCAATGCCGGATGCATCTGTATAAACTTCAAAACTACCACCTTCTACGGGCAATGCCAATAAAGGTGCCGTGGTGAGATGCTCTTTAAGGGCTAAGAATTTTTCTTCACATTCCTTTGTCCACTCGAAAGGATTCTCCTTCCTAGTGAGTCTTGTTAAAGAGTGGCGATTTTAGAGAAATCCTTGATAAATCACCTATAATAACCAGCCAGGCCAATGAAACTTCGAACTTCAGATACGGTGTTCGGTCGGCTCTAGTTCTTAACAACTTCAACCTTAGAAGGATCTACTGCAATGCCTTCTTTAGAAATAATATGGCTAAGGAAAGAGACTTCCTTAAGCCAAAATTCACATTTTTTTAACTTAGCATAAAGTTGGTGTTCCCGCAAAGTTTGCAAGGCAACCATTAGATTTTCCTCGTGTTCCTCCTTTATCTTTGAATAGATGAGAATATCATCAATAAATACAACTACAAATTGGTCAAGATAAGGCCGCAACACATTATTCATTAATTGTAAGAATGCAGCAGGTGCATTAGTTAAATCGAACGGCATAACCACAAATTCATAATGTTCGTATCGGCTTCAGAATGCAGTCTTGTGAATGTCTTCATCCTTGACCCTCAGTTGATGATAGCCTGACCTGAGATCGATCTTAGAGAAGTACTCCGCGCCAGAAAGTTGGTCAAACAGCTCATCAATACGCGGCAGTGGGTATTTGTTCTTGATGGTGACTTGATTCAACTACCGGTAGTCAATGCATAATCTGAGGGAACCGACCTTCTTCTTGACAAATAAGACTGGCGCACCCCAAGGGGATGTGCTGGGTCGAATAAAGCCTTTTTCTAGCAGTTCCTGAAGTTGCTTCTTTAGTTCCTTCAGTTCCGTGGGGGACATCCTGTAAGGAGCTATTGACACTGGTGCTGCTCCAGGTGTGAGTTCAATGGTGAAGTTAACCTCCCTTTCGGGCGGTAAGCAAGGTAACTCGGAAGGGAAAATATCAGGAAATTCCTTAACTACGGGGATTTCTTCTATCTGAATTTCCTTAAACTTGGTAATTACTACGGAGGCAAAAAAAGTTTCACATCCTTGCGAAATGAGTTTCCAAGTATGAAGAGAAGAAATAAGAGAGGGATGCTTCCGATATTTGATGCCAAGAAAGGAAAATCGTGGAAGACCTGATTTTCGAAAGGAAATTATCCTACTACGACAATTTATATAGGTGTCATGGTCTACAAGTCAATCAACTCCTAATATGGCATTGTAGCCTTCCATATCAAGGCATACGAGATTAGCGGGAAGATTATGCCCTTCTACAGTAACTTCACTATTGGGGAGACAGGTTTTTAATTCCGTTCCCGATTCTAAAGGAGTGACTATGGTTAAATCTGATGGTAAGGGAATATGTGAAATAGGCAATATTTTTGCAAAAGAACTAGCAATAAAGGAATGAGTAGCACCCATATCAAATAACACAAAAGCAGGATGTGAATGAATATGAATTGTACCTTCAATGAGCTCCCCTTCATTGGTTGGTTCATCCTCCAATATGGCGTTCAATCTAGCTTGTCGCTTTCGTCCACCATTGCTCCTTGTTGATGATTGCTCTTTCATCAGAGGACAGTCGGGCATGCGGTGCTCCCGACTTCCACATCTTAGGCATGCGTCCAATCACTTCCAACATTCTTCGGCCGCATGACCGAATTTATCACAGAATGAGCAAGCCGCCATGACTTACTTATCTTCTTCTTTAGTCTTCTTGTTCCAACGATCATCCTTGACGTCCCCATTCCGGGATCTCTTCTTGCTATCCCGAGAGTTATAGGTGATGCTGAAATTTTCTTGCTTCTTACCTCGTCGATCAGACTTTCGGCTCAGCTCCTCCACTTTGCCCTTGAGTTCATCGACCTTCTCCAAGGTCCGTTCACGTAAGTGTGCCCATTGGACCATCTCTGCATAGGTCCAAATTTTTTGTGGGCCAAGTTACTAGATAAAAATGGGCCGCATCCCGTCCATTAAGTTATTTGCTTTAAGAAGATCCGTGCTCACTAGATGTTGAGCATAAGGTGCCAGGCGAGAGAATTGTAACTCATATTCTACCACCGTCAACATGCCTTGACGTAGTGACGCAAATTCAGCCGCCTTCCTCTCCTTGACATTCTCGGAGAAATACTTGGCTCGAAAAAGAGTAAGAAATCCATCCCATGTGTGTGGTGCGTCTGCAGGCGGTGTCGGAATAGACTTCCACCATGTACGCGCGTCTTTGTTTAGCTGGAACGTAGCAAGACGAACCTTCTCTTGGTCGGCACATTGCATGACCTCGAATATATGGTTCATTTCGTCAATCCAGTTTTCTGCCTCATTGGAGTTAGAAGAACCTGAAAACTGCGGAGGGTTTAAACTCTGGAAATTACGGTGCAGATCACCAGCTCCTGCCCTAGCGCCAACTTGAGCCATATTTTGCAAGGCCTGAGTGAGACTCGCAACAGTTTGTTGCATTCCACCCCAATCAACATGGTGAGTCATTGTAAGAGTAAAGTACCAGAGAAGAGTAATGGATTTGTTAATCTTAATGGAATTTATGGTTTAATCTTAAAAATAATTTCTAATTACTAGCTCATCCCAGGTTCTACCCAATTTCTCTCATGGGTTGGGAATTTCCTTTCCTTGTTTCATAGGCATGGGTCCTTAATCCTTGGACTTAACCTATGACATGACATCTTTTCCTAGACTTCTAGGCCTAGGCTCTGATACCACTTTAACTGTTACACCCCGAGCTTTTAATACATCGGAAGGAATATCGGAACGTGAACAACCGGCATGGTAAGCCTCTCGCAAGCAAGAAATCAGAGCGTAAGACAATCACATAAAAGTAATTGCACAAGTAAATTTGTCCAAAAATCTACTTTATTCATAATAATGACCCAAATGTACACAAGATCATGACTTTAAACATCCTTACATCATAGACTCAAGAAAATGGAAAATTACAATAGGACTTGGCTAGACATTTGACAACTAGGTCTTCTCTCGATCCATTTGACCTTCAATCACTCTCGGACCCGTTACTTGTATATTCCGAATCCGATCTATCAGTACTTCCTGGAAAATTGAGAAAGTAGGTGTGAGCACACATGCCCAGTAGGTATCTTCGCATCAACATGAAGGTAATATTTAAATGATTAATGTCTTAGCTCTAAGATCGGAAGGTAAAAATAAGAACGCGATAAACAAGCGATATAAACCAAGATAACCAAGAATATAGAATCATGAAATAACTGAGCAAGTAGATGTGAGCAAGTATAGACCATGAACAAGTAAGATTAATCATGTAGATGTAAATTTGGCCTTTCATGAACAAGAATGTACAAGCACGTAACTAGAAAGTACTTTACACAACCTTGTAAAGGCTATGTACTAGAAAGTCATTAACAAGCATGTAATTTCCATAAGAATGTCTCGTGAATTTCACTCATTTATAAGAGAAAGTACTCCCAATGCAATGCGACGCCAGTATCATCGTACCTCATGGTTTATAGCATATTTCTGACAATCCGTCGAGAGGACTAGCATGGAGCCCTTGGACACAATCCGTGTCCGATCTTGCATCTTCAAGTTATAAATCCAGCTACTTTCACGAGATATAACAATAATTTCGGCCAATAATTCAATTCCAAATAATAAGTTTAATGACCAAGTAATCAAGGTATAGAACATACTAAAATGGATATGAGATATCAAAGAAGAATTAAAAGAATGTAATACTCCGGCGGCATTCTGGCAGCATAACGGTACATTCATTAAGTTTCATATCTTAACATTAACTTGTTTGAGACTCCAGATAATCCTAAGACCATCTAAGAACTCAAGAAAACCAACCCCAAAGGTCAAACCTCGGGTTAGACAGGTTCAGAGATAAAGTGGTCGTTTACTAGACCGTTTCAAGCAGAAAGCGGTCAGAGTTTAGACCGTTTCATGACTAGAGTCGACGCATGAAAAAGAAGTGTCGACGCAGAAAAACTCTCTAGAGCTTTGCGGTCTAGTGAACGGCCGCTTGGTGCCTTTTAGCGGTCGTCCATATGGCCGCTAAGGTCCAGAATACATAAAACACCGGTAAAGTACTTTTCTAGACAATTGGCTTTGATGGTACAACCAGCTCGACGTCCTAGTGGGAATCCCAGGCTCGCGGAGTCTTACGGAGGCCTTGAAACATAATCTCCTTGTCCGACAGAAGGAATATCCGACAGAGAGGTTCATAAGTCCAATAAAGTGTGCCTATAAGTGCAAAGTGTAACTAATAGTCACATATCGGGGTATATGCCATGTACTAAAAAAATGACTCATAAATGAGAAAGGATCATGTAAACCAACGATCAATCCACCAGTAAAACAAGTTCATCTATCATTTGAAAAAATGGATTTAATACAAGAGTATAATGTTTGGCATGAAACTAATCTTGAGTTAAAGTAAATTCTAAGTATTGGTGACACATGAAATCTACTGGAAATGAACCATCAATAGATCCAAGTTTATAGATATAACACTTAAAACAAGGATAAAACCTAATTATCTAGGCTTACTATATGATAAATAAGGTTATTCTGCATTATGTTTCGGGTTAACATAATTACAGAAACTCAGAAAATGTAAACAGCCATGTGAGGACTGTTTCATCAGGCCTGGCGGTCTATCGCAGGGCCGCTAGTGATTTCAAGCGGTCTTTAGGAAGACCGTTTCTCCTTGTTTACGGTAAATAGCAATAAAAAACTGAAATATGGTTACTCTAAGGTAAATGGATACATGGAAAACACGTAAAAACATGTAATAAAATATGCCAAAAGAAAGTTGGGCCAAGAATATGCATAGGGGAATGTAAATTAAGTAGAAATTACATCCTTTTCATTAAAGGGTTAGACTCATGCATGAAAAATGAACTAGTTAATAAAACACAAAATACTCCACGTGCAATGCATGAAATCGACTGGAAATTGAGGGCTTTTACTCCTAAGATCATGTTTCAACCGTTCATGAGATAACCTACCTCTGATCTGGGCTTTAGACTTCCAAGTTTGAGCTGGAACTTGACCCTAGTTCGACTCGTCCTGAACCAAACCAGCAACTTCGTGGCCTTTTATCTTCTGATCCCCTTCACCTAATACCACGATATTTGGAAGGTAAGGAGATGGTACTAAAAGGAACAATTTGTTCTAAAGAACCCTTATCTAATTACCTCGTTTAGGGCTTCTATCTTGCTGCTCAATCTGGCCCGGTCGCACAGGTTCCTAAGTTCCTTGTACCGAACCAGCGACTTTGGATGCCTCTAACTCCTCGTGAGCTCGATCTCCTACAACGAAATTTTGAGGGTAGTTAGAACTTAGTATAATAAACAAATTCTTCTTAAGAACCTACCTCAAATTCGTCCTCTTTACCTTAGTTCCACGCGAGCCAAACGTAAGGGTCGAACAGGTTGGTTCTGGGGTCTATTTATAGGGTTAGCTATGGTTTTAGGGATTTGCACGAACTTAGAGTCCTAATCAGGTCACCAATTTGATCCTCAAGCACTCCAGAGTCTTCTAGCCAACCGATTGATTCAATCCCGGAGGATTTATACTGAGAAAAATGGAGTTTTTGTGCGATCTAAACTGCTCACATTCGGACTCTAAAAAGCGGTCATGACAGGACCATTTCTTGTCCCAAGCTGTCGCTCGATAGACCGTTTTGGTCTTGGACGCCGAATTTGATTGGATTCAAACTCTCCCTATTATTTATCCATTTATTTATCCCTTTAAGGAGTAATTATCCCCCTAAATTCCATAAATATCCTATTTTAAGTTTCTAGA
Organism: Amorphophallus konjac; assembly: GCA_022559845.1. Classification (NCBI taxonomy): domain Eukaryota; kingdom Viridiplantae; phylum Streptophyta; class Magnoliopsida; order Alismatales; family Araceae; genus Amorphophallus; species Amorphophallus konjac. Next base: position 316,557,177 of record CM040123.1, on the reverse strand, counting down.
ATGTGGGCCAAACCTTGTGGGCTTGGTTTTGGGTCATTTTCATCTTATTTAAAAGGCCAGGTTAATTAATAAATATTGGGCCTTATTATTTGGTTTTGAATTAACCCAAATTCTTTTAATAATCCATTTATCTCTAGAAAATCTAAATAAATTCTACAAATTTCTAAAACAAAAATTTTGGGGTATTACACTTTTCATGCTAATCAAAAGGTTTGGCTTTTCAATTCAAGGTTGCGCTTGTTCCCAAGCAAATTAAAATCTTGATGGGATGGACCGTTTATTGTTGTTAAGACATTTGACCATAGAGTTGTTAAAATCTTAAATCCCCAAAATGGTGAAACATTCACTGTTAACGGTCAAAGACTAAAGCCCTACTTGGAGAATGTTCAGCTAATGTCAAAAGAATCCATTGTTTTACGTGATCCGGAATAAGTCTTTGAGCTTTCATGCGTCTGGCTGAAGACCGAAAACTTAGCGCTTCTGAGAGACAACCCAATATTTTTCTTATTTGATGCTTTATTTTAGTATGTTTTTCAGTAGACAGTTCAAGACTAGGAGATAAAGCTATCACCGGCCATATCAACGATGGAAACTCGCCTCGAATATCAGGTTGTATCCTTCTTCCTCAGTAATATTTATTGTTACATTGTTCGATTTTTTCTCTTGCTAACATTTACCATTGAGGACAATATCATTTAAGTTGGGGGGGGGGAGAGAAAAATTTCATGATACATATAGTATAACCTGATAGGAGTGCTTGCATAATATCCTGCATATCATTCTATCTTGCAATCTGCATGAAAATGGAAAGATGAAATCTCTGACTAAGTTTTCTTGATTCATGCTCTCATTGAACATAATTATGGAATAGACTAGGGAGAAGGATGATGGAAAATTTATTCGATCTAGCTATGAAAAACTGATTTAAGAATCTCTTTAAAGTTCTTTAACACTTTAGAAAAAAAACATCACTTTGCATACTAATAAAATAAATAGGACAAGCCTTCTGTTATTTTGGAGTGGTGTCTAATACTCTACATTTCTTGGAGATGAGATCTTTTTAAAGCTGTCTACCAAAGTTATCCATCAAATAAATGCAAAAGCACATTGTTGAAAAAAAACACACAAAAAAAACAAACACCATAAAAAATACCCCTGATCCTAGTTATCGGGCCTGCTTCTCCTAAGGCAAGAGTTGAGGTTCGCGTTAAACAATAAAGGGTTGTGCAACATCATGTGTGTATTAAAAAAATAAAAAAAGAAGATCAAAAAAAGAGGCAAAAAAAAGCTATTATACTCAATGCTCGGATCTAGGAGGTGCAGAGTTGAAGGGTATTTATCTAGAATGGCAAATGAGGGATGCAATTGTTCATGCTGTGGATTTAGTATTACACTTGCGCAAGTGCTATTGAATTTTGACTTGTATTCTTAGTCATGTATCTAAATTTCCAATCTAAGACTATTATGCATTAATGATTCCAGATTCCTGATCTTTGGTTGATTCTATGGATGTGGGGGTATGAGAATTTTAAACTTTTGTTGGCCCTAAACTTTAAAATCATTTGCATTGCTAAGGGACTAACAATGAGTAAGTTGGGGGTGTGATAAGTGCACATTGTCATATGTTTATGTATGTCACACGTATTGTTGCTAGGCTTTAATAAAATTAATTATGCAAGTTTTCTATGTTAATCTCGATCTCCCACAAAATTAAGATTTTTCTATAATTAATCAATGGGATTTGAGACATGTGTAAAAAAATATAAATTGCATAATTAATATTTATTTAATTGAGGGATTTAGTTAACATTTTTTTACATTGAACAAACTTCAAACAAAGTGTGTATTTTGGTGAACAGTGCTTCATCTTCCATGGTGAAGATGGCCGGTGTTGTTCGCGGCAAAAATAAGGGATCGAATGGCTTGCGGTGTCCGTGTGCGTGGCTAACAGCAGAGTTGGGCGAGCACATGCATGGTAGGTGGCCTCCGTAGTCAAGCAGGATGAACGCGACAATGCCGTGTGAATGGCAGTCTGCGGCTAGGAGAAAAGAAAAAATAATAATAAAGATAGGGTATCAGCGTTCGCATGGAGCACGAAGGGGCTGCGACACTCGCAGCCATGCATTCTACAGTGGGAGCGTACATGACATTTGCAGCAGCAAACATCCGCAAAGATGGACTGGCGCGGTCACACATGCACCCACAGTAGCCATAGTTTTTTCACGGTCTCATACATGAGGATGGTGATGTGGGACAACCTAGGGGTGCAATGTGATGACCAAATGATCCTCGGACCTAGACCCGCAAGCACATACGCAAGATAACATATTCGAATTCAGCGGGTTCACTCATGTGGTGCGCACTCTTTCCCGAAGGCATCTCGAGATGGTGGTGAGGGTCCGGGGCGGGACCTTACTGTTCCGAGGGCTTGGCTATGCCCGGGTTGATCCCCGGAGGGGACTGGGATTCCCGCGATTCGTGAGCGACCAGCACGCCTAGGGCGTGGGTTATGTGGTGGGTCTCTCAACTTGCTCCACGATGGGCTCACAAAGGGTGGAATATGTGGCGGGTGCTCACCTCACCGTCCGATGGGCATTAAGATGTGATACTAAACAAGGAAGAGTCAACCAGCAGGGGGGGACCAGATGCTCACCTAATCGGTGTGTAGACACCGATTCCGGTCGGAGACGAAGGCGAGCGGAGAACGTGCGATGCCCACACGTGCGTCGGTGCCGCTTGACCTGTGATAAATGACTACAGCACTACACCTCACGCAGGAGGGGTGATCTTGGGGTGGGGACGTACTTAATTACAACCAAATAGTACCTCCACGTAGGGAGGGGCTTTCAGTCGGCCAAGCGAGGGGCTGGAATGTAGCGAAGGCCGGTTCTGTCTGATCGATCTTGCTGGACAGCAAGCCAGAGTCGGGGATGCCACAGACTCTTCGGAGCACTGCAGAATGCGGGGTTGGTGCCGAATTGTTCAGGGACGAGGTAGGAGCCCACTGTAAGAGTTGTAGGCTGTCCGGGGTCTAGTGGGGGCTGCTACAGGTCGGAGAACATGAACTGGTCCTGCTCTGTCCTATCTGGTCTCAGTTGATAGCAGGTCGATGCCGCGGGTGCCACAGACTCCTCCGAACTCCGTCGGAGGTGAGACCGGTGCAGAAACGTCCCTGGGTGGCCAGGGAACACGCCAGAGAAATTTGGCGTCGTCCAGTGACCGGGTTGGACCGCTGGAGCTCTGGATCAGGCTGGTCCTGTGTGACCCCTATCTGGCCAAACAAGGTAACCGCTTGATGTAGAAGGCGCCACGGGCTGATCGAAGCTCCGATGGGGACGGGGTTGGCGTTGACGTGACAGTGGGCAAGTTGGCTTCGTTTTGGAGCTGAAGGGGACTCAAACCGAGATCGGAGATGAGCATGGTGAACAGATGAGTGGGGAGTGGTCCAACCGAGATCTGGCGAGTGCAGTCGGCACACGCTGAGGAAAACGGCTGGAACGAGATGCTCCGATGTCCGAATGACCTTCTTCTTCTCAAAGCTGAAAGAGGACTGGATGAGGATCGCCTCGGCCGAAGGGATCACCAAGAAACTCATAGGAGCGGCCATGGGAGCTTTTGCAACTCGCCTCTGTCCCCAGTCGTAGTCGATCTTGCGCAGCCTGACGAAAACGGGCCTCCTGCCCCGCTCCGACCTCGGTTGGGGATGCACGACCACTCGTTGGAAAGTCACTTCAAAGGAAAATCTTCAGGTGCTAGGTGGGGCACCAGAAGGTACTCAGGGATGGCGGGGCATCGGTGCAATCAGGGTGTCTGTTCTGCTACTTTGTCTGCCTGGGTGGCAGCAAGGGAAGGAGGTGGGAAATGGGGAGGATGTGAGGGGGAAATGGGGTGGGAAGGGTTGGGGATGGTCCCCGGATGAGAGGGGGTTAGGGAGGGGGCTTTCCAAGCTGTGACAAGGAGAAAATGGGCTGTTAGGGGTGGTTCTCCTAGGGGGTGGAGGTGAGTTACGAATTTTGATGGTGGGGAAGTAAGTCCAAAAGGGGTGGTGGTGTAGTTTGAATTCTTTGGTCCTAAAGGGAGGCTAGCTAAGGAATCTAGGAAATTTTGTGAAGGGATGTGATGGGAGGGCAAAGAAAATCTTTAAGTGTGGGTGGGATGTGAAGGGGAGGGTGTGGAAGTCTAAGTTGGGTAGTGGAAGGTGATGGGAGGGTTGGAGAAGTCCAACTTGGGGGCTAGTTCTCTACCTTGGGGCTAGAAGGTCTCCTTTGGAGGCTTGAATGGTGGGAGGGAGGGAAAGGGACCTTTGATGATGTGGAAGAGAGAGAGAGAGGGGTGGCCTCTCAATTTGGTTAGAGAGAGAAAGGGGCGCAAGTCCCTAGGGGGGAGAGAGGAAGAGAGAGAGAGAAAGAGAGGGAGAGAGATATATATATATATATAGAAAGAGGAGGGAAATCACTCAAGGGATTTCAACCTTTTTTTTCATTCATCCATCAATCTCCCAGATGAGAGGGGGTTGGGTCCTTTTTATAGGCACCCCAAATCTTTACATGACCAAAATACCCTTAATAATACACTTATTGACCAAGACTAAAATACCCCTATTAAAATAACTAAAGACCAAGTGTGTACAGGGGGGGTATTGGGCCAGCCCATTTGGTTGAGCTCACTAAGCTTAACATGCTAACCCATTGGCCCATTAACCTATTCAACTGACTCAATTAAAGGAAAGGCATAGATAAGACTCAATTAATGTGAAAAAAAATACATTATATGACTTGAAAAAATATGGAGCAGTGTGTGCTGTCCTCATCATGCCCCCGGGGTGGGGAGAAGTCGACCCCGTCGAGTGTGGGTCCACCGGGGTAGCGGTACACCAAAGTAGATCCGGGCGAGGCACGTCCTCCGAGCTCAACCCTGCGTTCGTAGCCGGGGGATGGCTCTTCCACTTCTCAACATAGCGCGAGCACACCCTCTTCCTGGCGATGGTACCTTGCTTGTCCAATATCGCCTCCTTGTGCTCACGTCGGGCTCTCAAGCTGATATGTGCAGGCTCTCCGATGGTGTCGCTCACAAAGGTAGGTGTAGGCTCGAGATTCTCACTAGGTTCCACCGTGGGACCCTCATAGGGTGCTAGATCTGCCACACAAAAAGTCGGGTGTATCCCGATATTCTTCGGTAAGTTCAGCCCATAAGCATGGTTGCCAATGCCTCTCAGAACTCGGAAAGGTCCAAGTCCTCGTGCTCTCGGTTTGGAGATAGTCCTAAGGTAGAGCCACTCCGATATCACCATATCCGCATCTCCTACTTGGCACTCTAAGTGACACTCATGAGTTTTTGCTCACTCTATGTGAACCTTAGCACTCGTTGCTAATTGTTTACTTGAGTGCTCAAGCCATGCATTATGATGTGGTGTAGGTGTGATAACCATAGTGTGCAAGGGTGGATCGGGACAGTCGTATGTAGACCTATCAGGCATGTGGTGACTATCAGGCTTGTTAGACATGGGAGGTCCTAGGCACCCACAAGTGAACCTATTATGCATATGTTTGACCAATGTTGGGGGACCAGGACACCCATAAGTGTACCCTTCATGCACAAGACTAATTGGGTGGGTGACGACGGATGGGGGAGGACCGGTGTAGACACGCCAAAAATGACGCTATATTGATCAAATCTCATGTCACTATGTTGACGCCCCAAAGTGAACGTCAATATTCCCATAATATAAAGTTTTTCTTTTTTGTGGATTTTCGTTGCATTTTGTTGCATTTTTGTGATTCGCGACCTGAAGAGGGGCGTTATTTAAGTAGCGACCTTATCTAGGGCGTTTTATAAAGAAAGGACGACTAAACTTCAGGGCGTCAATTCCTGGTATTATCCGGTTTTAAGGAAAATTCAAAAATCAATTTAATTATTGGTTAACGTCCTTCCTCAGGGCGTGTTTTAAGTTAACGCCTCAATCTTAGGCGTGTTTTCATGATTTTCAAATAAAGTAAGTTTTATTGCCAAAATTAAATCCAGGAAGAAACGCCCTGTCTTAGGTCGTGTTTCATGAAACGCCGTATGGGTAGGTCGTCAAATCAAGAATTGACGCCCTGTTGGAAGGCGTGTTTCACCTCCAGTGTCCTACCTTCTTCCATCTTTCCCTCACAGAGTCCTGCCTTGTTTGACGTTCTTGCTCGATTAGGGCTCTTGCTTTTGATAAACATTGCCATTACTCTCCTCCTATCCATGTTTATCTTTTGATCTGAACCTTATTTAAGGGAGTCCTGATCGACCCTTTGAAGGGTTACGACGGCTAAGGTACCAAAGCCGAGATTATCACGCTCAAGCTCTGCTGCTTCCCCCTCTTCATCTTTGGTTCCCTCTACTGTCAACAGGGACAGCAGGGCTCTTTTCTATTTCGTTTATTTGGTTTCGTCTTCATCAACCGATCATCACTGTTCTTTTTTTTCTTTCTTTACGTTCGTGTCAACTCCCTCGTCAGTCTTTTTCTTCTTTTCCTTTTTCACTGTTTGCATTAGATTCATCACATATCCCTTCTTTCCCTAGTCCCTCTTTAGGGGTTTTAAAACCAAAATAAAAAAAAGGTGCGCATGTTGATTTCTTTTCATCATCATTATATATCTTATTTGGATTGATACTACTGCACGTTGGCTGATCCCATCTTTTGCTGTTGTTTCATTGTCTTTTTTGCAAGGTAATCAAAAAGAGGACCCTTCTCATCGGCCGGCCGATTGAAGAAGGAGGAAGGAACTTCACATCATCCCGCGTTCCAATCTTCACCAGGTATTCGCGATCTCTTTTTACTATTATTGAGGTAACCCCTCTGGCGATCACATCTCCATTTTTGCACCACGTGCAAGCTTTTATTCCCCTTATTTATGCATTAATCATTATCCTCCATGTTGTTGTTGTTTTTATCTCCACCCTAATTATTCTCTCTCTTGTGTGTGATTGTGTGGGATTTATGCCCATCCACAAATTGGCGATCACGGTGGGACTTCCATTGTTTTCTTTTTGATTACCATCTCCATTGGCACCCTCGCGTGCCCTTTCCCCTTTGGCACCCTCGTGTGCCCTTTCCCCTTTGGCACCCACACGTGCCCTTTCCCCCTTGGTACCCTTGGTACCCTTTCCTTTGTGTCCCTCGGGCACCCTCCACTGTGCACACTGCACACTCCGGGATCAGCCAGCTTGCGTTTGCATATTTCCCTGAATTAACGCCTTCCATGAGGGCGCCTTTTGTTTTAACGCCCTTCACGGGGGCGTGTTTTAGTTTATTAACGCCTCTTTCCAGGGCGTCTTTTATCATATCTGCTGCTTTGGTTCTGCTCATTATACTGTCTGAGAATTAACGCCCCCCTCCAGGGCGTGTTAATGATTTTAACGCCTTTCTCCAGGGCATCTTATTGTTGCGTTACGTCTGCTGTCAAGACGTCTTCCCATCATCTTACTGCTTTAATCACTCTGCCTGTGAATTCACGCCCTGCCCCAGGGCGTGTTGTTATTATACAGCGCCTCACCTCAAGGCGCTTCCTCATATTTGACGCCCTCACATAGAGGCGTCCCTTTCAGATTTAGCGCCTCTACCAGAGGCACGTTTCTGTTTCTCGCTACTGGCTCATAGCCTCTCGTAGTGATTCACGACAGTGACCCTGTCGTTGCTTTGGTTGATAGCGACCTGCCCCAGGTCGTCTCTTTCCTGCGTTTTACAGAACCTTGCTTACTGCTGCTGCTGTCTGTGATAGTTGGCTTGATTGTCATATTGCTTGCCTATATTGCTTTGATTTGATCATATTGCTTTGCACTTGGTGGCTTTTGGTTGAGAGACCTCCTCTCTCTATACTAGGATTCCACACACCCTTCTTGGAATCGGGACGACCCTCCATTGAGCATTCCGTCTCTTTGGACCGGAAATCCCTTTTCCAAGACCTCCATAAGTCCCCGCACCCGTGGATTCCCTCACGGACGTCGGGCTGGTTGTACCCTCGAAGTACCGGAGTTCTAGAGGACCTATTCGTTGGTGAAGAGAGAGAAAAACCTAGTTGACCCGGAGGTCACACTTGGATCAAACTAGGTCTCACTTGGCAAAAGGAGTGAACTGTTCACAAATAATCCACTCTAATCTCAAACATCAAACATTAAAATTCTGCGTTGCTTTCCAACATTGTTTGCATAAACTTAGTTGGGTCGATTTAATTGTGTTGTTTGGATTAAGTGCTTTGTGTGATAATTCCTTCATTAAGCTCTCTCTCTCTTAAGCATGAAACTCCGTTCAGGTACGATCATCAACATGGCAAACTATGGGTATACTTACGATGATGTGGATGAAAATGTTTTTGGTCAATCTCATGAGGACCATCACCAAGACCCCACCTATTATGAGGGAAACTATCTCCCTCCTCACCCTCATTATTCACAAGTTCATGTGGTTGATACCACCTCTCAAGAGGTTGAGACTCCCTCTCAGGCTCTACCTTCCAATACTTCGGGGAACTCTTCCCCATCCATCAACGTTACAGATTTAATCCAGGCTCTCTCTCAATTGGATGACTCCCAGCGGCAAGCCATTCAGGCCGCTTTGAAGGGGAAGTCAGTTCCCTCTTCTTCTTCTCCCCCCCTTCCGGCCGCGAGTGGCCACCAGATTATCAATGACCAGGCGGTCTTGCATAAACCCCCCTCTCGTCCACCAACGCCTGTCACGGCCATACCGGCCCAGCAGGCGAGTTATTCTGCGGTTAGGCACCAATTCCCCCAACCTCCTCAGATCCTACGGTCGCCTATACCACGTTCTTTTGCTCAGGCCCCAGTTGAGTCCGACTCTAATGCTTTGCTACTTCAGAAGATGGCCCACATGGAAGAACAGCTTAAGAAAGTCACTGCGGCCCAGAATGTACCAGAAATCTCGCTCCCCACTCTGCCAATTTTCCATCTTCCTCCGTCTGAGATGCCGAACTTTCGGCGGTACAATGGAACTAAGTAATCCGGTCATTCATTTGAAGGATTTTATGTACGAGACCTCCTTCTGGCAAGGCAACAAGGCTTCTCTGGCCTATTTATTCAGAAGATCTCTGGAGGGGCCAGCCCTCGAATTGTTTTATTCCTTGGAGTCAGCTGATGCCAGTGACTTCGATGTTGTCTAAAGGAAATTCTTGCAAAAGTATAGAGACCGTGTTGGACCCTCCCTGTCCGTTACAGATTTAGTTGCGGAGAAAATGAAGGCTGAGGAGGACTTCATCATATTTGCTGACAGATGGCGGTCGATGGCTGAGAAGCTGAAAGACACATTGTCAGAACAGGAGCAAGTAAAGATGATCATTTCTAATGCAACTCCTCAATTCCGCCATATTTTGGCCATGAACCGGCTGACTACTATGGAAGAGCTCTATGAGAGGGCTCGTTACATCCAGACACAGATAAAGGATTCGCCCATTATGGGTATGTTTGAGCCGAAGCCTCGGTTGTTTAAGAAAACCACCAATGTTAACAGCGGGCCCACAACTGAGGGCACCGTCACAAATGAGCAAGTCGACGCAGTTGGCAACCCCCACCATCAAGCTAACCCATGTCCACCACCGCCTCCACGACAGAACTCTCATTTTAACCCTCCTCCACAACCCCAATTCGCACCACAACGCTCTTTCGCTCCACCGCAAAACCAAGCCCCCCGCATAGACCCTCCAGCTCCACCACAATATCATCAAGTGCCCCCACCTGCCAACTACGACCAACAACAACAACGGAGACCACCACTTGGCCCCAAAAGGGACCACTATCCCCCACTTCCCGAAAGTCTCCCCGATATTTTTAATGCTCTGATGGCCGCCAACTTGCTCGCCTTGCCAAGGGAAAGAACCATGTGGCCCGCTAATGTTGACACATCCCGTTATTGTGCTTTTCATCGCGGCCCTGGTCACAACCTTGATCATTGCTTCCACTTTAGAGATTACATTTACGATCTAAACGACCAGGGTGACATCAATTGGGATGAGATGAGACAATTCATAACCGCTATGAAAGAAAGAAGGGCTTCTCGGCAACAGCAAAATCAACAAACCCAGCAATCCGCTCCACAACAAGTTCAACCACAGCAAGCTCCAGCACCCCAGCAGGATATGGGGATTGTCCGTAATCCATTGCCAGAGCACGCCCCTAATCAACATGTGAACCCTGTCACGTCTCTCTACGAAGTGCAGAGAGGACAGGGATGGTACGAAGAAAACGCCTCTGTCGGGGCATTTCATCACAATCCGAACCAAAATCAACCTCCACGCCTTTTGCGCACCCTTCCTTCTTCTTCTACTCCCCTATCGGGACGTCCCCTTCTACGCCCCGTCAACCCAACTACCTCCACCAGTTCTACGGCCTTGCCGGCCCGCTCTCTCCTTACCCATTTGCCACCTCCACAACCTACCGCACGACAAACCCCACCTTCTACCACCAACTCTATACCTCCGCCGTCCAGGCCACTCCTACTTCGCTCACCGCTAGCACCCGCTACACCCTCTACCACTCCTACACCGGCAAGGACCCCTCCGCCAGCAGTTCCGCCACCTTTTGTGCCCAGACCTCTTCTTATTCCACCTCCCACCAATTCCCCCCGCATTCGGGTATCCCTTTCTACTCCCACGCCTCCCACGGGGGCATCTCCATTGAATTCTTCATTTACACCCCCCGTGGGGGTCCCTTCTTCAAACACCCCTCCACCATTCCTTAACACCAACACACCTTCTTCTTCTTCTAATCCTCCTCCCACACTGGCCCCGACAGAGGCACGTCAAGGCGTGGCGCCGCTCCGTAGTGGACGGATGTTCAACCGTATTTTTCCACAAAGAGAGCTAGAGCCCGTGCAGGGGCCGCAAGAGCAAGAACAAGAACAAGGGTCTATACCGGGCACTGAATATGATTTGTTAAAGCATTTGGACCGGACTCCGGCAAGAATTTCGATCCTGGAATTGATCAAACGGTCCACCACTCATCAGCTGGCTCTAAAGGAATATCTGCAGAAGGTAATGGTTAATGAAGACATTCCAGTTGAGCAGATAGTCACAGTGTTAACACCTGCTAGCAGTCAGCCGGCAATTACTTTTCATGAGCACGAACTAGCACCAATCTCAGCACGGAAGTATGCCTTATGCATCACAGTCGGCATCAATAAGGTGGCTGTCAAGCAATGTCTGGTGGACACCGGGGCATCCATCAATGTTTTGCCACCGAGCACCTTGAAGTTATGTGGCATACCAGAAAGCCAGATTCGGCCGTCCACCATAACGGTCACTGCATATGACAACACAAAGAAGCCTCCTCTAGGCATGATCACATTGAAAGTTAGCTTGGGTCCTGCCACCATCACAGCAGATTTTCACATCTTGGACATGGATCCAACATTTAATGGCATTCTTGGCCGCCCGTACATCCAGCAACTTGATGCGGTGCCCTCTACAAATCACCCGTGTCTCAAATTCCCACACAAGGGCCGTATTATCAAGGTGACCAGCATGCCGATTCTGCCAGAGGAAGATATTCATGCGGCTTCATCAGTCCCTTCTATTTGGCCTGCCAATAAGCCACTGTTATCTGTGCTGGACGTTCCCCGTCCACGGCCAATGCCATCTGAAACTGTTACCACGGTTGCTATGACACCCCTGCCTTCTAAGGGGAAGAAGAAAAAGAACATGATTAACACCCCTGGCTGGAACATTCTGTTAAAAATGGGGTATCAAGATGGCAAAGGCCTGGGTGCCAACTGTCAGGGCAGGATTAGGCCCATTAAGCCGCAAAAATTGCTCGTACGAGGCGGTTTAGGCTATAAAGGGCCAAGCAAAAATAAAGAAGAGCCATGGGCATTTATGACTTCTACTTTAAAGACTGATCGCCAGCCACTCTCCTGGACACTGAAGACACATTTTGTTACTGGTGGCGTTCAGAATAATGAGCAGACTACCATAATTACTTCATTGCTTGACTATCAAGATGTTCACGCCAGACAGTTTGCTCGTCACATTGCCCCACTGGTTACCTACAAAGCCCTGGAGTCTTTAAGGCCGGACAAAAGAAGGAAAATGGGTGATCCAGAATGTGACTGGTACAGGTGGTTCGACATGAATGACATTACTATTTCTTTGAGCCGCCTCTTCATGCCGACTGATCCGGAATGGCCTCCATTAATACAGGAATTGATTGAAATGCCAGCAGTGATCATAGACAAGAGGCAGCTGCTAAGTGACTATACAGATACTGGGGAGCCAGATGTCCCCTTTGAAGAAGGTTTTACTGTGGATAGGCTGTGGGCCGGCCTCTTTTCTCTCACTTCGCTACATCCATCTATGCTTGCTTCTCTACATTCTCATTGGTTTGGTCATGTGCCAAGACCACCTCCAATTACAATCAGTTTTGCTCCAAATTCTATCCAAGTTTCTCTCCCGATTCCCCCTTCGCTCCTCGAGCAATTTGCTAAAATCTCCATCTCGCCCCCCCATGGGCCATCATTGATTAACTCTTTCTCTAATCTTGCGATTTCCACTCCTCCTACTATTCTCCCATCACACTGCTTTCTCCTTGAAAAGGAAAATAAAAATGAAGAAAAAGTTAAAAATGAAAAAAAAATGCAGATTTTTCAACTTTCCCATCCTCCATCTCTGTTGAGGAGACCTCCTATTTCTCTCCCGAGTGCGTCCCAACCCAGGGGCCGCTCTGCCAAGATTCCTTGATAGATCTCTTTTCCCCCTCCGCCGAGGGGTCTTCTTCTGTATCACCTTTTGTATCCACTTTTTCACCCCCTTCTTTTCTTTCTAATCAGGCTAGTTGCTCCTCCTCCTCCTCTTCTTCTTCTTCTAATAAAATTCATGAGGTAGATTCACATAAGAAATCCAAGGGTAAGGAGATTCCTCGCAGATTTTTGTTGGAGTTGGCTGTCAGATGCCAAGCTTGTTAGCAATCCCAGGGTTTGTGGAAGATCCGATTATCCTGCCAGAGTTAGAATATGAAGATACCGTTGCTTCCTATGAGGGTTTGGGCGTTTATGAAATCATGAATGATGAAGACCCTATTGAAGAGGGGGATGAAAGTTATGAAGAATATGAGGACGAGGCTGATGCTTTTGCTAGTGGTATGAGAAGATTCGACGAACCATCAGCCTCCGTAGAAGAACCTACCAAAGAAATTAATCTGGGTACCGAGGAAGACCCTAGGATTGTCCTCATTAGCCAGAATTTGCCGCCTGCCGAGGAGGAGGCGCTCATTTTAGTTCTTCAAGAATACAAGGACACGTTTGCTTGGAGTTATGAGGATATGCCGGGATTAGACCCTGCGCTCGTTGAACATCGTCTTACACTTAAGCCAGGGTCTGTCCCGGTCAAACAACGGTTGAGGCGTTTCCACCCTAATATGGCTTTAAAAATGAAAGAAGAGGTCGATAAGCTTCATAAGGCTAGATTTGTTAGAGTTGTCCTCTATCCCAATTGGGTGGCTAACATTGTCCCGGTTATGAAGAAAGATGGGAAAGTTCGGATTTGTATAGACTTCCGGGACCTCAACCGAGCGTGTCCTAAAGATGACTTCCCCCTCCCTCATATTGATATTCTGATTGATAATACGGCAGGATTTGAGACTCTTTCATTTATGGATGGCTTTTCAGGGTACAATCAAATTCGTCTGTCTGAAGAGGATCAAGAGAAAACATCATTCACTACACCATGGGGTACATATTGCTATGTGGTCATGCCCTTTGGACTTAAGAATGCTGGAGCCACCTACCAGAGGGCTATGATGGTGATTTTTCATGATATGATTCACATTTTTATTGAGGTGTATGTGGATGACCTGGTTGTAAAATCAAGGACAAGGATTGAGCATCCTGGGGTTCTGGCTAAAGTCTTGCAAAGATCACGAGAATATCAATTGAAGATGAACCCTAAAAAGTGTGTATTTGGCGTTTCTTCAGGGAAGTTGCTTGGTTTCATTGTTAGCAAAAGGGGAATTGAAGTTGATCCCAACAAGGCAAAGGCCATTAGAGACATGCCTCCTCCCAAGAATCTGAAGGAAGTTCGAGGATTAATCGGGAGGTTGCAATTTATTCGCCGCTTCGTCTCTCAGCATTCACAAAGATGTAGGCCGTTTTACGAGCTTACTAAGCTGGGAGTCAAGTTTAATTGGGATGACAAGTGTCAGGCAGCCTTTGACGGATTGAAGGATTATTTGGCCAATCCTCCTGTCCTGAGGCCGCCAATTCCAGGTAAGCCACTTATTCTCTATGTTTCAGTCCTGGATGACTCCGTAGGTGCTGTCTTAGTCCAAGTGGATGAAGAAAGTAAGGAGAGGGCAGCATACTACTTGTCTAAGCTTCTTAACCCCTGTGAGCAGAGGTACTCAGCCATGGAAAAGACTTGTGCAGCTTTGGTTTGGGTAGTTCAGAAGTTAAAACATTATTTCCTAGCTCATGAGGTTCACCTCATTGCTCGCATGAATCCAATTAAATTCCTCCTTGAAAAATCGGTCCTCACTGATCGATTAGCACGCTGGCAAAGCTTCCTCTCTCAGTTTGATATCACTTACATCCAGCAGAAAGCTATCAAAGGCTACGCCATTGCCGAACACCTTGCTCACCACCCTCTCCCCCGTTTTGATCCTGTCAATTCAGAGTTCCCAGACGAAGAATTAATGTCCATTAATCAACCCCATGATCCTATATGGACATTACATTTTGATGGAGCTCTAAATTCTCAAGGAAGAGGGATCGGCATGGTTCTTTTAACACCAGAAGGGGTCACCATTCCATTTGCTGCTCGGCTCACTTTCCCCGTCACCAACAATATAGCTGAGTATGAAGCTCTTTTGGCCGGTCTTCAAACCGCTCATCGATATGGTGTCACCCATTTGAGGATTGTCGGTGATAGTCAGCTCATTCTGCGCCAGGTGTTGGTCAAGTGCCGCACCATCAATCCCAAGCTCAAACCCTACCAGGAGCTTGCTTCAGCTTATGTCAAACTCTTCACCAAATTAATTTTCGTCCATGTTCCTCGCAGCCAGAACATCTTGGCTGACGCTCTCGCCTCTTTGACCTCGGCTTTAGTTTTCCCTCCTGAGCGTGATTTTCATGTTCCCCTGATTCATCAGCGTGACACCCCAGCTATTAAGGATCGCGCATTCCTTGATATTAGGGATCAAGTGCTTGAGAAGGTTAAGCTGAAGGAAGCTCTTAAAGGTAAGGAAGTCATGCTTTTGGATTGGCAAGAAGATTTGGCTGACGAAGAGAAGCCTTGGTATTATGAGATTGCCAGGTACTGCAATGATCAGTCCTATCCCGAAGAAGCCACTGCAGAAGAGAAGAAAGCAATTAGAAGAGTGGCTCAACGTTATGTTCTGGTTGGAGGTCTGCTCTATAGAAGAGGGCTCACCGGTGTTCTGTTAAGATGCCTCGATGATAATGAATCTTGGAAAGTTGTGGAAGAGGCGCATTCTGGAGTGTGTGGTGGTCATGTGAATAGCCAGATGTTAGCTAAGAAAATCCTTAGGCTAGGGTTCTATTGGCCAACTCTAGAAGAGGATTGTTCTATCTATGTTCGAAGGTGTGTTAAGTGCCAACTGCACGCCAACAAGATTCATTCTCCTGCTTCTTCACTCCATCCTACGTCCTCCCCATGGCCTTTTTTCATGTGGGCTTTTGATATCATTGGACCTCTTGGTGATTCCAATCTCCTTACCAAGCAAAAGTCGTTCATCCTCACGGCAACGGAATACTTCACCAAGTGGGCGGAAGCAGAAGCTTACGTGGAGATTAAAGCGTCAACCGTCTGCAAATTTATCATGAAGAATATCATCACGAGGTTCGGCATCCCGCGTACCATCGTCACCGACAATGGACCTCAATTTATCTCTCAAGAGCTCAAGGATCTCTGCAACAGGTATAACATTGCATTGCATCATTCTTCTCCCTATTATCCGCAGGGCAATGGCCAAGCAGAGGCAACTAATAAAACTTTAATCAAAATTGTCAAAAAGACGTGTGAGGCTAATAAATTTTCGGATTGGCCAGACAAGCTAGTTGAAGCTCTTTGGGCCTATCGCACTTCCATTCGCACACCCACTGGGCAAACCCCTTTCGCCCTTACTTATGGAATGGAGGTAGTAGTCCCTTATGAGATTCTCGTTCCCTCTCTGCGAGTACAATTGGATAAGGAGCTCTCTATTGATGAACGTCCTCCTTGCCCAATTGGAACTCCTAGATGAGAAGCGTCTGGTCGCCGCTGAGCATGCGCGCGTTTATCAAAACAGACTCTCACGTTTTTACCAAAAGAAAGTAATTGAGAGAAAATTTAAGATCGGTGAGATGGTAATCAAGAGAATTTTCGTAAAGCCGGGTGGCCCCCGCTCAAAACTCCAACCCAATTGGGAAGGACCGTTTATCATAAAAGACGTTTATCCTGGCAATGCTTATAAACTGGTTAATGCTGAAGGAGAAGAGTTAACTCACCCTTGGAATGGTTTGTACCTTAAGAAATACTATCCTTGATTCAAAAATTAACAAAAAATATATATCTTCAAAATCTAAAAAAAATAGAAAAACCAAAAGCAAATAAAAATTAGAAATTCTTCAAAATCAAAAAAAAGAGATCAAAGTCGGTGCCATGGCACACGAAGGATCAATGTCCGAAAGGTCAAAATTCAGAATTCATTCATCAGTCTTGCTAATTTAAAAGGGGGTTGACTCCCGCACACACTACACGCTTTATTCTTGAACTCAAGCAGTGCAAAATCTGACGGAAAGTCAAAAACCTGATTAAAAGTGAAAGACAATACCCGTTCTTTTCTTCTTCGGCCCATAAGGGAGGAAGGGAGACCTCGAGGTAAACACACCAAGCCTATCCGCCGCCCTAGTAGGTGGAAGTCAAGGCCCAAAAGGGAGCAAATGCCACAAAAGCCCAAGTACAATTAGGTTTATTTTCATCAATGCAAATCAATTCCAAAGCGAAAGTCAAGTTATGAAAAGAATGGCATGTCAAGAGTGGCAAAGTCCCCGCCAGGAAAACCTTGGGCGTATGCATGCAATATAAAAGGGCAAAAAGGCAACAAATTTCCTACGCCAAAGACCGAACCCCAACAGGCATAGGGTAGGGGAGGTAACTTTACCTTGAGCATCCTAGAATCCCTTATGGGCTTTCCTTATATTTTCTTCCATCCCTTCTATGGGGTAAAGTCATGAACTCGCAAGATGGTCAAGACGGACTCAAGCAATTGCACTGTGCGAAATCTTGAATATAAGTCAACTATGAGCACGTCAACTCCTTTTTTTTTTACTCAAGAAAGGTTAATGAATTTTAGATGGTGACCATGTAGGACCCGTGGTCTTGATAGCCTTGGCAACTTTTTTTTGCGGAATTATTCAATTAACGCCTTTGGCTAAGGCGCGTTCTTTAGAATTAACGTCCTAGATTAGGTCGTCGTCTTGAAAGTAACGTCTCTGAGACGGTCGTGTCTTTTTCAAAAATCAAATTCCTTTTAAAACTAACGCCGTCTTCCATAGGCGTCTTTATGCAAACCACGCCTTTCCATAAGGCGCATTTTTCAAGAAAAATCACAAAAAAAATATAAACGAGTAAAAGAGAAAAAATAAGTGCATTTCTTCACGATGTATGCTTGCATTCTTTTGCATGGGCATCTTTTATTTATGGTTTGCATATGTGTGCTTTGCATGATGCATCTCCCTCTATCAGCTATTTCATTTTACCTTATTTGATTAAAGGCTTGGCCCCTTGACCCGTCATTAAGGTCAAAGTATTGCTACCCCTTGCCTATTGGGCAAGGGGCCAAGTCGAACAGATGAATTAACCTGTTTTGTTCAAGTGAAAACCGCAGCTGCAGATACAGGGCAAAAGCAAAGTAAACACGAAGAACGTGGAAAGAAGAAAAGTACACAAACACGAAGCCACAACCACACAAAGTGCTCAGGTAACAAAGACATGTCAATCTCATATATATATATATCTCATGGCTATCATGTACAGGTGTGAGGGTGGAGGAGTACAAGCAAGTCTCTCAGCTCTCGCCTCCACCCTCCTCTCTCCTACTCTCAACCTCCTCCTCGCCGTCCCGAGCTGGCGCTGGTGGAGGAGGCATGGGCCCCCGTGAAGAAGCCGGAACTCGAACGTGTCCGCCTACCTCGCTCCTCTCTCGGAGGGAAGAGCCCGCCACGAAGGTGGAACTGGTAAAGGAGTACCCTGCAGCCCGTGCTCACTCACGTCCTCGCTGGAGACGCTCCTCGGACACTCGCAGCCGCTCCTGGGAAAGGGCTAGCTGAGTCCTCAGGGCCGCCAACTCCTCCCGCTCACGAGCACGCTCCTCGCGCTCCCGGGCTCGCTCCCGTCTCTCCAGCTCAAGCACCACGCGTAGCTCGGCCACGTCCTGAGGAAGCTCCTCTCGTCACCTCAGGGACCTCTCAAGCTCTGCGATCCGCTGATCACGGATCGCCAACTCGGTACGTACTGCCTGAAGCTGAGCCACCTGCAAACAGGTAAGCAAGTCATCAATTCCACAATCAATGCAATAATTCAATAATCTAGCAATTCAAGCAATGCATGATTGAACCACTCACCTGTGAGCTCGTCGCGCGGAAGCCCTCGTCAACGCAGGTAAGAGCGGCTCGAAGTTCCTCAGTCTGTAAAAATGAATTTTTATCAGTGCACAATTATATATAATCAATATTTGAATGGGCTTGTGTTTTGGAATTTACCCGTGAAGCGAGGTCGCGCTCTGCTGCCTCGGCTCGTGCCACCGCTCCCGCTAGCCGCTCCGCCAGTGCAGTCACCTCTGCACTAGGTCCTCTCGAGCTGGAGGCCTCCCCTGGGTCTCTCCTCACTACTCCCTGCTGGGCACGCTGCATTCATTAAGATCGTCAGTGGCTAATCATCAATAATTCAGCAAAAAAAAGAAACAAAATACATTCGCATATAGAAATAATTTAAACACTCACCAGGGTCTCTAGGTCTGCCCGTGTGGCAGCTAGCTGGTCCTCCAGGCTGTGTAGGTGGGCCTGGGCATCTATTGCCGCTATGTCCCGCGCATCCTGCATCCATCACATGTTAGTCGCATGATAGTCATATAAACATTTGCAGTTAATTTAGGGAAAAAGTGCATTCATACATACCCCTAAGACCCTCATCTGGGGTCGGCCGGCGTATACCTCCCAGTAGCGCCGGAGGTACTCGGAGCTGTCAGTCGCGCGAGAGGTGACTCTGGTCCCGCCACGCTGCCAGTCGGTGTGCTGCTCCTCGAACCGTACCCTCCAGTCGGTCGCCTTTGTACGACCGCGTGTCTTCTTCCCGATGCCCCGCGGCTCGCCTACCTCTATCCACTCCTGGTGGAGGCCCAGCATCCTCATCACCAACCTAAGCCGTAACGGCTCAATCTCGCTCAAGTAGTGAACCCAAAGCTCACACTCGAAGCGAGGTCGGCCCGCTACGACCCAAGGCTGGCCCTCGTCTGTCATCCCCTCGTAGGGTCTCCACTGCACCTGCATTCATAAACATACATACCATCATTTCATCATCATCATCATAAATTCAAAATAAAAGCAAAAGAAAGATGCATGGCATTCATACATACCAGCGAGGGAGGGAAGTCGCGAAGCTCCCTCCGTAGAACCCATAACTCGTAGCCGAGTGGGGCGCCGAAGACGATCGGCACCCAGCGCCGTGCTAGAGGGAAAGCTCCCTCATTCCCAGGCCGTGGGTCAGCGCGTCCCATCGGCATGTAGAGGTGGCTCCAAACCTGCATCCATGCATTGCATTAGTTAGGCATTCACACGCATATCAAAATATACATAAAAGAAACAAAAAATGAAAAAAATGCATACCTGAAGAAAAGGTGAGAAGCCACTGACGGTCGTCTCTCGCCCTGTCCCCGTGGACAGGTCGGTCATCATGTGCGCCAGTAGAGCCGCTCCCCAGGCGTAGCTGCCAACTGCCTCCAGGTCCTCGAGTATCCCTAGAAATCGGCAGTTGATGACGTCGCCCTTTGTCCCGAGCAATAGCCTCCCCAGTAGCAGTAGCAAGAACCTCCTCAAGTCTAGGTCAGCTCTCTCCCTGTCGGCTGGGTCCTGGCAGTACACTGCCCTAGCCCCGTCTATCAACCTCTGTGAGAACTGCTCTAGGGTCTCTCCTGACCTGTGCCTAGCATTCCCCAAACCCATCACTGTGGTGAGGTCGGTGCGGAAGATCGTCCTGCACTCGCTGGGTGTCTCATAAACCATCTCCAGCCCTAGCAATCTCTAGGCATGCTCGGTGTAGTCTGGGTAGGTAATCCCACTCACCGCCTCTCCATCTACCCTCAACCCTGTAATCCTGGCCACGTCCTCCAGGGTAGGAATCATGTGCCCCCAAGGCATCAAGAATGCCCGGCTAGTCCTATCCCACCTCTCCCGTAGAACCTGAATGAGTGGTAGGTCTGGCCTAACTGGCTCTATGCTGAGGAAGGCCCCGAACCCCATCGCGTCTACCCTCTCTCTCTGGAACTCGGGGAGGCCGTAATAAGCTGCCCGGACCATGACCCATGAGATACGCGTCCTCATCAGCCCCTGCATACATAAAATAAGGATTTTTGGCTTAATTGTTGTGAATATTCATGCTTATTTCATCTTTGATAAGCCCCTGGTTGAATTTTGATGTTATTGGAATTAACGACCTACTTCAGGTCGTTTCTTGTTGAAGTAGCGCCCTTAAGGGGGGCGTGGTTCTGTTTGTGCTTCAAGATAACGACCTACCCTAGGTCGTTTTTCATCTATGAAACACCCTTGACTAAGGCGTATGTTTGTGGTTAATTTCTAAAAATCCTAAAGGTTTATCAATTCACGCCCTTGGGTAGGGCGTTTTTCAATTTGGGGTTTCGTTAATTCATGAATGGGCGACCGCTGGTTTGGTCGTCTATTTTGAATTGACGCCCTGGTGTGGGGCGTGGTTTCCAGGTTTTCAGAAAATAAAATAAAAATAACAGCATGCGAAAATGAACAACATAATATGAAAATTTAATTGGGCGACATGCTTTAGGGCGTGTTCTCATGGGGTTAATTGTTTTTCATGAAAATAATCTAATTAACGCCCTGGGGTTGGGCGTGTCTTTTGAAATCGCGACGCCCCTGAGAGCGTCTTCTTTCTGGGTTGCAGGGTTTGCAACCGAGGGCTATGGAAAATCAGGAGAAAATAAAAATAAAAATAAAAAAATTGAGATTTGGGTTGAGGCTTACCTTCTTGTGCTTCTGGTTTTGTGGTCGGGGCCTTGGCTGCCGTGGCCATCGGAGTTGGCCGGCACGGGGAGGGGGCGCCGCCGCGGGCGGTGGCTCTTCTTCTTCCTCTCCTTCTCCTCCTCCTTCTTCTTCTTCTTCATCATCATCTCCTTCATTGGCCCCTGGGCCTTCTTCGGCTTCGTCGCCGGCCGCCGCCGCCGGTGCGTATTCGATCATCGCCATTTCGGCCACCGCCTCGATGGCTTCTCCCTCGCCGTGGGCGTCGTCCCCCAAATCCACCACCTCGGGAGCGGCCACTCTCTGCCGTTTGGCTGAACCACCGCCGGCCATGGCTATGGCTGGGGAGGGTGAGAGTGTGAGAGAGAGATAGAGGAAGAGAGGAGAGGGGAGAGCTTCGGTTAGGGTTGCAGAGAAAGAAAGAAGGGCAAATGGAACGGAGGGAGGAAGAAGAAAGGGGGAAAGCCCTTTTAGCATTCGAAAAGAAGCGACGCCCTAAAGATAGGCATTTTTTGTGGAAATCACGACTATGGCTTGGGCGTGTTTATAAAGTGGACGACGATGCTTGAGGCGTCAATTTTATTTTGCATGGGGAATGATAACCGTCATCAGACGCATTCAATGGGCGTTGATTGATGTGATTGAAATCATTATTACGGTTTTGATTAACACCTATGGTTGGGACGTTACCTGATTGAAACGTGGCTTTTCTAAGGGCGTTACTTCTGAAATTTCAACGAATATATTTTGGGAATTTGAATCAATTAACGCCCTGTTCTAAGTCGTTATGTAAGTAACGCCTACTGGTGAAGGCGTCAGATGTTTGAACAGGAATGCTGAAAACGTCGTGGTCTGAGGCGTCTCTTTTCTAAATCACGGCCTTCCTTAAGGCGTTATTCTCAACAGAGCGACAGGTTATCTGAGGATTTGATTTGAAGCACCGCAGTAAGGCTCAATCATTTTATTACTTTGAAAAGAAACATTACAATGCTTAATGAGCCACCTTGGGCCTAAGCTTTCTCAAAGCTGTTACATAATTCTTCCACTGATCTTTGTCTTCATCTAAGTTTTCTACAGGTTGATGAAGTTTGTTAATCTTCCACAGAGCTTGGATTGTGATAACCTCCTCCCCATTTTCATTGCTGCCTAAGTCCCTTGATTTGATTGGAGGGAGATGAGAGACGTCTTCTAGGTGTTGCCTTGGAAGCCCAAGTTGAGGAAGGCATCTGTGAGAGTTGTATAGCACGAAGTCCGAAGCGCCGATGAGACGAAGGTCCGTCCCGGTGGAGAATCGTGCACGAAGTTCCTGCATCTTGAGTATTCCCGGGGCGCATGTAAAGATGTTCTTTGGCAT
The DNA here is from genome assembly GCA_022559845.1 of Amorphophallus konjac. NCBI lineage: Eukaryota > Viridiplantae > Streptophyta > Magnoliopsida > Alismatales > Araceae > Amorphophallus > Amorphophallus konjac. The sequence goes on along the minus strand of CM040123.1, from coordinate 316,534,588 downwards.
TACCCTTAGGTGCTCTCTCCATTCCCCTCTCTTCTTCACTTGAGGAATCCGGTTCATCACTCTATTGCTCATTCCGAGTGAGCCGGTCATATAAGAGAGTGGGCTTTTTGAAAAGATTCTTGAGGGTTGTTGGGCCTCGCCACATGGATCGAATTTGAAATGAAGATCTACCCAACTAGAAAGAGCTAGCATGCACCCGTAGATGGGCCTTCCCATGGCCGCTGAAGTAAGCCCGCTATAGAGATAGGCTAGGATCGCCGGTCCGGCTCTTTCCTCTTCCCATAAGCTCACCACCGCGCTTAATTGGGCCTCCTCTAGAAAGTCCTCCGTGGATGGAAACAAGAGTGCTCCTGCTAAGCACACCACGAAGGCCTTTGCTATCTTTTCTATCTCCTCCTCTTCCTTAGCTTGATCCGCTCTCTTGTACACCCATGAGGCGAGCTTCAAGAGGTTGATTCCTTTAGTGACCTTGATTTGGTTCACTATGTTTGGGCTAGATATCAATGAGGTTAGCAATTCATGAGAGGAGATTGGCCTTGGCATGATGGCCATCTTTTGTTCTTCTCCTTGTTTCATCCGCTTTAAGCCCAAGATCAGTTCTAGTTCTTCCAATAAGAGGGTGGTTTCAAATGTGGAGAAGAGAAAGGTATGAGTGGAAGGATGCCAAAGTTCAATTAATGCTCCTATGGCAGCCCAATCTAAGTGAATTTGGTCATAGTGCTTGGCATGGGTAACTAGGCCCAAGAGATGCCATCTTGCTACATATACCCTCATGTCAGAAGAAAACTTGGAAAGCATAAGGGGTAACCACTTGTTTTTTGTAAATCTCCTAGCACCAGGGACATTTGGGTAGTCCTGTGGAAAGAAAACATGAACAATGCCAGACGTAAGCATATGTAAGAAGCAGTTTGACAGAAGGATTCAATAAGAAGAAAAGAAAGAAGATATAAGCAGAGGAAAAGGCAGAGGAATTCACTAACCTGATGTTGAGCAACTCGGCTGCAGATGTGTCCTTGGATTTTAGTCAACCTGGGGGTAGAAGACCTGGGTCTCTTAATCATCCTCTCCATGTCTTTTTGGCTTTGCAGAAGGAGCTCGGACGAGTGCCTGCGGGATAAGAATAAACAGAGAGAAAAGAGTAGGGCCGACTGCAGAGGTTTAGAAGAATTTGCTTTGAGTAAATCTGAGGAAGTGCCTTGCCTTTTATAACGATTAGGTTGTTCGGAGTTAGAAGTTTGATTATCATTAGGACTGTGTGTGGTTTTACGAGCTGGAAACGGAAGTTTGCTTAATTAACGCCTTGAGTAAGGGCGTCAATTTTTGAATTGACGACCTGACAAGGGTCGTGTTTTGTGTAACGCCCTTGATAGGGTCATTTTTTCTTCTTGAACTATCGATGCAGTTCACGCCTTTATGAAGGGCGTGTTTCTACTTTTGACGCCCTCACCATAAGGCGCGTGTCACAATTTTGACGCCATGACTTAAGGCGTGTTCTTTCGAAGCTTATGGATTTGGACCTCTCTATGCTTTAATGCTTTGATGCTTTAATGAACTTAAGTGCTCTTATTTTGGCTGGAATTGAGTTTCAATTTAGCACTTATGATCATGTTTTATGATGAATTGATGATTATTGATATTGGGATTGTGAAGATTAATGAGTTTCAAGTGCAGAAAGGTGCAGGTTTCAAGACGCCTGGGTTGCTCATTGTTGAACATTGCACTTGTCATCTTGTATTTGTTCGTTGTAAGCATTTTTACTATATGATATTTTACACTATTATAGCATATCAAGGACCTTGTGGTTCTGATGAACCTGGAATTTGAGTTCCCCTTCATAAAAAACGGTGATAATTCCAGGAAAGTCTTGATCACATGGATAAGCCGTTGAGTCGTTAAAAGGCTTGGGACGATGGTTCCACTTTCTGAGTTGATGCACGGACAAACGGGCTGCGGCTTAGTGTCAGCTCAGAGATCTGGATTCTTGACCAAATCTAGATGGCTTAGCAATATTATCCTTGATTATTTTCTATTTTTAGTTTGTTTTATCTTTTCTTTTAGCCCAGCATGCATCATGTAGGACTTTGAGATTCATGCTGAAAATCTTCATATTATGGTAATAATGAAGGTCACTTGCTCTTGATTGAGTTGACATGAGATATTCCATTCAAATCAAGTACTTTGTTCTATCTGAAGCCGCTCAGGCTGATTCCTTGAAAATGTCCTTTGTTGGATCTCCATCCCAATTCTCTTTATTTTTCTTGCAAATTTACCTTAGTTGTAGCACGTCCACGTTGGCTGGTAACCGCTCTCCAATGGTCTTTCCTTATCGTGCCCGCGCGCACACCTTTTGCCTTACATTTTTTTACTTCTTTCGTTAAATCTCCTTTATCCAACAAATTGATGCTTCCTTGGAATCATTCGGAGTTGTCTCATTCAGAATCTTGGAAAAATTTCCATTGCTTAGTGTCTGAGGCGTGTCACATCACACCTTGGCATCTACTTATCAGTTCGCTCCACTTCATTCCGTTTTGTTGCACTTTTACTCCATGTCGTCTTACTCCCTTGCAAAGCAGACGCCAAGGCGGGGCAGCTGTAGACACGCCAAAAATGACGCTATATTGATCAAATCTCATGTCACTATGTTGACGCCCCAAAGTGAACGTCAATATTCCCATAATATAAAGTTTTTCTTTTTTGTGGATTTTTCGTTGCATTTTGTTGCATTTTTATGATTCGCGACCTGAAGAGGGGCGTTATTTAAGTAGCGACCTTATCTAGGGCGTTTTATAAAGAAAGGACGACTAAACTTCAGGGCGTCAATTCCTGGTATTATCCGGTTTTAAGGAAAATTTAAAAATCAATTTAATTATTGGTTAACGTCCTTCCTCAGGGCGTGTTTTAAGTTAACGCCTCAATCTTAGGCGTGTTTTCATGATTTTCAAATAAAGTAAGTTTTATTGCCAAAATTAAATCCAGAAGAAACGCCCTGTCTTAGGTCGTGTTTCATGAAACGCCGTATGGGTAGGTCGTCAAATCAAGAATTGACGCCCTGTTGGAAGGCGTGTTTCACCTCCAGTGTCCTACCTTCTTCCATGTAGCAACCCGGATAAATTTAAAAGGAATAAATAAATCAAAATAGATTAAAAGATTTAGTAAATAAACGAAAGAGCTTGGAATAAAAATAATTAAAACCCTGATGGAAATAACGCCTCAGATAAAGGCGCTACTTTACAAGAAAACGCCCTTACCTAAGGCGTGTTTTAAGAAGTGACGCCCACGTGTCACGGCGTCAAATCTCAGGCGATCAAAATAAGTAAGAGTAATAAAAATACAGTAAAAGGGGTAACGCCCTTGACATAGACGCGTTTTAACAAGAAACGACGCTTGACAAGGCGTCAATTTAAATTCGACGCCCTGACCTAGGTCGCTAATTCAGTTTGAGTTTCGTTCGACCTAGGAGTCTATCCAGGGTAAGTTGATAACTTTGAGAAAGAGTTCGAATGTAGTAATAACTCTATCTTGGAAGTATTACTTCCAATCAAACACTAACTCTATTAGGATTCTAGAAATCCTATAAATAACCTACTGCTTGAACCGAGAACGCTATTTGGCGTTCGGAGTATTCTAAGGTATGTGAAGAACAGCAGGTTCTTCTTGTATCTCTGTTCGTCCGATTATCGATTTCATGAAAGAATACTAAATATTCTTATTCTTCTTCTCTTCTTACAGATTAAGAAGATTAACGGGTAAGTTTTTCTTTTCTCTACCTTCAGTTAAGTATTATGAAGAAAAACTGATGTTTCTTCATCTTATTTCTCTGTAGAGAAGTCATCTTAACCTACTGAAGAACGTGGGTTCTTCATCGACGAACGTCTGCTTCTGATCGTGCCAAAAAGAGAACCTGTCGATACATCTACACCAAGACTTCTGCCTCTTTCATCCAACTCTGTTGATAGCAGAGTACCGTGTCTTCATCAGTTCTCCAGTTAATCATCATAAGGTAGGATTTTCTCATGGAACGTAGCCCAAACTACCATATAACTATAGATAATTATCATCGGTAGTTCATGCATATAGTTTTCATGCGTTCTGGTTATTTTCTACGGAATTTTTGAAAGAAACGACCCTAACAAGGGTGTTAGTTTAAAAGACACGACCATGCCCAGGTCGTCAATTCCAGATTTGACGCCCTGCACACGGACGTTAATTCCTGTTAATTAATAAATAGCATGTTTAAAAATTAATTATCATTGCAAACATGATTCTAAAGTAATGCATGGTCAATTTCTTGTAATCCTGCTATTTTTCTGGTCCTGACTATATACCATGTTCCTGAAATATTCATTACCTCGAAATTTGTAAAATTGTGAATTCACGACCTTGACCAGGTCGTCTCTTGTTTAACTAACGCCCCAGACTAGGGCGCCTTTTTCCTGGTAACGCCCCTACCCAAGGCGCGTTTTCAACAAAATTACAGATTTTTAATATCCTGTAAAATAGCAATATTGGAAAGGACGACCTCTTTATATGTCGTCAAATTTAATATAAACGCCCCTGATTAAGGCGTTAATTTTACGAAAAATGACTTTACCAGAGTCGCTACTTTCTGCATTACTGATTTTTCCCGATTGCTGTTATCCGAGGGTTTCACTATATGAATATATATATATATGTAGGCACTATTACTCCACTCCGTGAGTATAGTCTCACGTTTCATGATGTTTTATCGATCACCCTCAACTCTCATTGACATACAAGCTCTCCATGGGACATTCCGTTCCTTTGGACTAGCGAGTTAGTCATAGAGACCTCCGTAAGACTCCTCGAGCCTTGGATTCCCTCAAGGCCGACTGAGCTGGTTGTACCCTAAAAACCCATTACACTATTGAATGCCATGTCACTCTAAAGAAACATGGTATACCGGACCTTATGATATGCAAAGAGTATATCATGAGAATTCTTAATGGGATGATGATATCATGCCATTTGTTGATGTTCTTGTGGACCTCAATTCTATAATAAGAATGAGGGTATCTTGCCGTTGATGTACTGTTCATGTGGACCTCAATTCTATATAAAGAATGTCCATACTTGTTGTCATGGTACCCGAGTTAAGGGAACCTAATTCCACCTAGTTTCATCGTTCATCGTGATTGTACCGTTGTTATCACCTATCTATGTCCAATGTCGTATTTTCGGACCCCATTCTCTCAAAGTTATCCTACGTGTCTACAAGCTTAAATTGTTGAAATTCCCTATTGGCTATATATATACAAGAGTGGATGTCAAATATACATGATAAATGCCTGCGCATATAGGGCCCGATCTGGTCCTGGGAGGAGCACCCGAAAGTACTTGTGCCCATGGGAGTTGAATGATAAGATATCTGGCATTATACCGAGTGCATGACTAGCTTGATTGGACATTCCACACAAATCTTGTACTTGACTCGTACTTGACTTGACATGAATTGCGTGACCCGAGAAAGGGTAATTACTTGCTTGCTTGATACATGATAGCCAAAGTTCTTGACATGACTTGCTCAAAAGTACTTGCTTGAATATCTTGTCATCTTTTTCTTGAAAACTCATGACTAGTTCATCTTGCTGTCTTGCTTGATAAATTCTCTTTCTATCTTGTCGTTTTATGCGAGCATGCATAGCTATAGTGCATTCATGAAAGATGTAACTACTTAAACCCTTGCTAGTTCCTGAGATATAATTTCCTACTGAGCGTTCGCTCACTCCGTGTTTGTCCCTTACTTTTCAGGTAATTCCGACGACGAGGGAAGTCATTCGGATGGGAATGGTCAAGAGTGAAAGAGCTAGAGCTTTTCCAAGTGTCATCTAGTCTTTTTCCTATTTTCTTGAGTCAACTATGTACTTTTCCTTTTTAATTGAATAGAGTATTGGATTTGTAATAGTCTATCCATTATAAAATAAAGGATTGGGTTATCTTTCTATTTTGTGCATCTCTATTTTGGTGTCGAATACACTACTACTTTGATTGACATGATTGATATAAACTCGTCGCGCATATCCGAGTATCTTCCGCGCTCGGGGCGTGACAGTTTTTGTGGTATCAGAGCCTAGGGTATTCAATTCCTAGGAAAACCCAAGTCTAAGGATATGTTCAAACCTTTAACTAGTGAGATTGGGTAGAACCAAGGGTTAAAGTTAACATAGTATATGAGTCTTTAAATACAATCACATATTAACCTAGTTATTGAAATTGTAGGATAATGGCTGCCGAACGTGCTCAATGGCGCAACATGCAGCATACCCTTCAAGGCATGACTCAAGTGCTGCAACAAGTAGCACAAGGAGGTGGACAACGAGCAGGAAGTCTCCACCAGACTTTCAAGAACATGAACCCACCCAAGTTCACGGGTTCTACTGATCCAGATGACGCTGAACACTGGATTAGGGAGATAGAACGTATATTCCGTGTTATGCAATGCACGGATCAGGATAAAGTTTTATTAGCTACTTTTTAGTTAGAAAGGGATGCTAGATGCTGGTGGGAATCAATAGAGGCTACTATAAATGAAGATCATGTATCGTGGGAAGAATTCGTTGAACACTTCAACGTAAAATATTTCTCGGACCGAGTTCAGGAAAAGAAGGCTGCAGAATTTGCTGCATTAAAGCAACGATCTTTGTCAGTGGCCGAGTATGAGGCCCAATTCTCTAGATTGTCTCGATACGCTAAGCATTTAGTTAGCACCGAGAAAATGAAAGCTAGGAGGTTTCTTAATGGGCTCAGGCCCCAAGCTATTACTCCACTGGCGCCGATGGACATTCAAGTCTACTCAGAGGTAGTACGCCGAGCTCAACTATTAGAAGATGCCACGGAACTGTCTGATAGGATTCGTGGTAAGGATAAGAAGGAACAAGTTACAGGTTCGGGTTCCTTTAAACCCAACTTCAAGAAAAGGCCTAGCAATGGAGGAGCATCCTCACAAGACCAAAAGTTCAAGAAGACCAAGCCCTTCTCTATCACCACTACCTCTCCAAATACAGTGTGCAAACATTGTGATAAAGCGGGTCATAGAGCAGAAGAATGCTGGAGGAAACTAGGAGCATGTCTCCGTTGTGGGAGTCGTGAGCATCGGATTCCCTATTGCCCATTACTTAACGACCAAGCCGTTGACGGGAAGCGCCCAGTAACCAAGAATGCTCGTCTTCATGCAATCAAGGAGACCGAGCAAGTAGAAGGAGGCGGCTTAGTGGAAGGTACATTGAAAGTTTGTTCCAGGAATGCATATGTCTTAATTGATACTGGTGCATCGCATTCTATTGTTTCTAAGAAGTTTGCTGACCCATTACCCCTAGAACCGGAATGGATAAAGTTAGTTTTGTCTACTCCTCTGGATGATGAGACTGATATTACACATCATTACCAAAACTGCGAGGTATTGATTCATGGTCAAAATCTCCCTATTGATCTCATATGTTTAGATCTGAAAGAGTATGATGTTATACTAGGGGCTGATTGGTTATCCAAGTATCAGGCAACGGTTGATTGCCGCAATAGTATGGTTACATTCAAGGAATTTCCAGAACTAATATTTACTAGCCCCAAGAGTCGGAGCAAATCCCCTCTTATTTTAGCTCTCCGAGCTAGCAAGCTCATCAGGAAAGGATGTACATCTTTCCTTGCCTTTGTCACAGTTAAAGAAGCTAAGGAAGCTAAGCTAGAAGACATTCCAGTAGTACAAGAATTTCCGGACGTATTTCCGGAAGATTTGTCGGGATTACCCCCGCAAAGAGAAGTGGCCTTCACCATCGACTTAGTCCCTGGTGCTGGTCCGATTTCAAAGGCACCTTATAGGATGTCACCTGCTGAACTCAAGGAATTAAAGGAGCAATTGATGGAACTCATTAAGAAAGGATTCATTAGACCAAGTACTTCCCCGTGGGGAGCGCCTGTATTATTTGTAAAGAAGAAAGATGGATCCATGAGGTTATGCGTCGACTATCGACAATTGAATCATCTCACTATCAAGAACAAGTATCCACTGCCGAGAATCGATGAATTGTTTGATCAAATTTCAGGATCCATGTACTTTTTCAAAATTGATCTTAGGTCCGGATATCACCAACTAAGAATCAAGGACGAGGATATTCATAAAACCGCATTCAGAAGCAGGTATGGCCATTATGAATTTGTTGTTATGCCTTTCGGACTAACGAATGCCCCTGCTGCCTTTATGTAGTTAATGAATAGTATATTCAGGCCTTATTTAGATCAATTCGTGGTGGTCTTTATTGATGATATATTGATTTATTCCAAGACCAAGGAAGAGCATGAGGAACATTTGAGGATTGCATTACAAATATTGAGGACAAACCAATTATATGCAAAACTTAGCAAGTGTGAATTCTGGCTTGAAGAAGTGACTTTTCTCGGACATGTTATATCAAAGGATGGCTTGTCTGTAGACCCATCAAAGGTTGAAGCTGTAAGGAACTGGGAAAGACCAACTAATGCAAGCGAGATCAGAAGTTTCTTAGGTCTTGCCGGCTATTACAGGCGATTCATCAAGGATTTCTCTAAAATCGCCGTGCCACTTACGAGGTTAACTCGCAAGGAGATCCGTTATGAATGGGATGAGGAATGTGAGAGAAGCTTCCAAACTCTCCAGGATCATCTTACTACAGCTCCTACCTTAGCATTGCCAATTGAAGGAGAAAAGTTCGAGGTATACACTGATGCTTCTGGCATTGGCCTCGGGTGTGTTCTAATGCAACAAGGGACGGTTATAGCCTACTCTTCTCGTCAATTAAAGAAGCATGAAGAGAACTACCCCATCCATGACTTAGAATTGGCCGCGGTAGTATTTGCACTAAAAATATAGAGACATTATCTTTATGGAGTACAGTTTACTGTATACTCCGATCACAAGAGTCTCAAATATCTTTTCTCACAGAAGGAACTAAATATGAGGCAAAGACGATGGCTGGAATATCTCAAGGACTTCGACTTCAATATATAATATCATCCCGGAAAGGGTAATCATGTAGCAGATGCCCTTAGTCGAAAGCCGAGAGCACTGTTAGCCAATTGTCTGATTCAAGAATGGAAATTGCTAGAACAATTCTCTGAACTCAATATAAGTATGGACATGGACCCTAGATGTGTCACATTATCTCATGTAAGCATACAGTCAGATTTATTATCTGAGATACAAGCACTTCAGGATGATGATCCTACATTAGTAGAAATCAAGGGCAGATTAAAAGGACAATCGGACTTCCAACTAGCTTCTGATGGAAGATTAATGTTCAAGAATAGAACTGGTATACCGGACTGCCCAGAATTGAAAAAGAAGATCTTAGATGAAGCTCACAGATCAAGGTATACGATTCATCCTGGATCTACCAAGATGTACCAAGATGTGAAAAGAAATTTTTGGTGGCCCAACATGAAAAGAGAAATAGCGGACTATGTATCACGCTGTCTCACGTGCCAACAAGTCAAGGCAGAACACCAAAAGCCTGTTGGAAAACTACATCCTCTAGATATCCCTAAATGGAAGTGGGAGGATATTGGTATGGATTTCATCATGGGTTTATCTAAATCAAAAAGAGGACATGATGGAATATGGGTTATCATTGACCGATTGACCAAATCCGCGCATTTCTTGCCAATCAAGAGTCGATGGTCAGTTGATGTCTTAGCTGCACTATACATCAAGGAAATAGTCAGATTACATGGTATTCCTGTTTCAATCGTGTCTGACAGAGATCCCCGTTTTACTTCTCATTTTTGGAAAGGACTACAACATTCGTTGGGGACGAGACTTAATTTTAGTACAGCCTTTCATCCTCAAACGGATGGTCAGACCGAGAGAACAAATCAAGTAGTTGAAGATATGCTTAGAGCATGCATCACTGATTTTGATGGAAACTGGCATGATCACTTGCCTCTGGTCGAATTTGCATATAATAATAGCTACCAAGCTAGTATACAAATGGCACCTTTCGAAGCTTTATACGGAAGGAGTTACCGATCACCCTTGTGCTGGAATGAAGTTGGAGAGAAACAACTATTAGGTCCAGACATGGTAAGGGATACAACTGAGAAGATACGAGTAATCAGGGAAAGATTACAAGTAGCTCAGACAAGGCAAAAGGCTTATGCCGACACAAGAAGAAGAGATCTCGAATTCCAAATTGGAGATCATGTATTTCTCAAGATATCGCCTGGACGTGGAATACGAAGATTTGGTGTTAAAGGCAAGCTTACACCAAGATTTATCGGATCTTTTGAGGTACTAGAAAGAGTTGGCGAGGTTACTTATCGCATCGCATTGCCCCCTCAACTATCCGAAGTACATGATGTGTTCCACATATCTATGTTGAAGAAGTATGTACATGACCCATCACATATTATTGAATATAGAGACCTAGTGATCCAGAAAGATTTCACGTATGAGTAGAAGCCTATGAAGATCTTAGATCGAGAAGTACGAACCCTAAGGAATAAGGTTATTCCCATGCTAAAAGTACAATGGAATAAGAATTCAGAACATGAAGCTACATGGGAGACCGAGGAATCTATGAGGAAACAATTTCCAGATTTATTTTAGAAGGTACGTACTCTATGCTCTCCAAATGTAAATATATGATATGGAATTTGGGGACCAAATTCTTTTTAAGTGGGGGAGGGTGTAGCAACCCTGATAAATTTAAAAGGAATAAATAAATCAAAATAGATTAAAAGATTTAGTAAATAAATGAAAGAGCTTGGAATAAAAATAATTAAAACCCTGATGGAAATAACGCCTCAGATAAAGGCGCTACTTTACAAGAAAACGCCCTTACCTAAGGCGTGTTTTAAGAAGTGACGCCCACGTGTCACGGCGTCAAATCTCAGGCGACCAAAATAAGTAAGAGTAATAAAAATACAGTAAAAGGGGTAACGCCCTTGACATAGACGCGTTTTAACAAGAAACAACGTTTGACAAGGCGTCAATTTAAATTCGACGCCCTGACCTAGGTCGCTAATTCAGTTTGAGTTTCGTTCGACCCAGGAGTCTATCCAGGGTAAGTTGATAACTATGAGAAAGAGTTCGAATGTAGTAATAACTCTATCTTGGAAGTATTACTTCCAATCAAACACTAACTCTATTAGGATTCTAGAAATCCTATAAATAACCTACTGCTTGAACCGAGAACGCTATTTGGCGTTCGGAGTATTCTAAGGTATGTGAAGAACAGCAGGTTCTTCTTGTATCTCTGTTCGTCCGATTATCGATTTCATGAAAGAATACTAAATATTCTTATTCTTCTTCTCTTCTTACAGGTTAAGAAGATTAATGGGTAAGTTTTTCTTTCCTCTACCTTCAGTTAAGTATTATGAAGAAAAACTGATGTTTCTTCATCTTATTTCTCTGTAGAGAAGTCATCTTAACCTACTGAAGAATGTGGGTTCTTCATCGACGAACGTCTGCTTCTGATCGTGCCAAAAAGAGAACCTGTCGATACATCTACACCAAGACTTCTGCCTCTTTCATCCAACTCTGTTGATAGCAGAGTACCGTGTCTTCATCAGTTCTCCAGTTAATCATCATAAGGTAGGATTTTCTCATCGAACGTAGCCCAAACTACCATATAACTATAGATAATTATCATCGGTAGTTCATGCATATAGTTTTCATGCGTTCTGGTTATTTTCTACGGAATTTTTGAAAGAAACGACCCTAACAAGGGCGTTAATTTAAAAGACACGACCATGCCCAGGTCGTCAATTCCAGATTTGACGCCCTGCACACGGACGTTAATTCCTGTTAATTAATAAATAGCATGTTTAAAAATTAATTATCATTGCAAACATGATTCTAAAGTAATGCATGGTCAATTTCTTGTAATCCTGCTATTTTTCTGGTCCTGACTATATACCATGTTCCTGAAATATTCATTACCTCGAAATTTGTAAAATTGTGAATTCACGACCTTGACCAGGTCGTCTCTTGTTTAACTAACGCCCCAGACTAGGGCGCCTTTTTCCTGGTAACGCCCCTACCCAAGGCGCGTTTTCAACAAAATTATAGATTTTTAATATCCTGTAAAATAACAATATTGGAAAGGACGACCTCTTTATATGTCGTCAAATTTAATATAAACGCCCCTGATTAAGGCGTTAATTTTACAAAAAATGACTTTACCAGAGTCGCTACTTTCTGCATTACTGATTTTTCCCAATTGCTGTTATCCGAGGGTTTCACTATATGAATATATATATATGTAGGCACTATTACTCCACTCCGTGAGTATAGTCCCACGTTTCATGATGTTTTATCGATCATCCTCAACTCTCATTGACATACAAGCTCTCCATGGGACATTCCGTTCCTTTGGACTAGCGAGTTAGTCATAGAGACCTCCGTAAGACTCCTCGAGCCTTAGATTCCCTCAAGGCCGACTGAGCTGGTTGTACTCTAAAAACTCATTACACTATTGAATGCCATGTCACTCTAAAGAAACATGATATACCGGCCCTTATGATATGCAAAGAGTATATCATGAGAATTCTTAATGGGATGATGATATCATGCCATTTGTTGATGTTCTTGTGGACCTCAATTCTATAATAAGAATGAGGGTATCTTGCCTTTGATGTACTGTTCATGTGGACCTCAATTCTATATAAAGAATGTCCATACTTGTTGTCATGGTACCCGAGTTAAGGGAACCTAATTCCACCTAGTTTCATCGTTCATCGTGATTGTACCATTGTTATCGCCTATCTATGTCCAATGTCGTATTTTTGGACCCCATTCTCTCAAAGTTATCCTACGTGTCTACAAGCTTAAATTGTTGAAATTCCCTATTGGCTATATATATACAAGAGTGGATGTCAAATATACATGATAAATGCCTGCGCATATAGGGCCCGATCTGGTCCTGGGAGGAGCACCCGAAAGTACTTGTGCCCATGGGAGTTGAATGATAAGGTATCTGGCATTATACCGAGTGCATGACTAGCTTGATTGGACATTCCACACAAATCTTGTACTTGACTCGTACTTGACTTGACATGAATTGCGTGACCCGAGAAAGGGTAATTACTTGCTTGCTTGATACATGATAGCCAAAGTTCTTGACATGACTTGCTCAAAAGTACTTGCTTGAATATCTTGTCATCTTTTTCTTGAAAACTCATGACTAGTTCATCTTGCTATCTTGCTTGATAAATTCTCTTTCTATCTTGTCGTTTTATGCGAGCATGCATAGCTATAGTGCATTCATGAAAGATGTAACTACTTAAACCCTTGCTAGTTCCTGAGATATAATTTCCTACGGAGCGTTCGCTCACTCCGTGTTTGCCCCTTACTTTTCAGGTAATTCCGACGACGAGGGAAGTCATTCGGATGGGAATGGTCAAGAGTGAAAGAGCTAGAGCTTTTCCAAGTGTCATCTAGTCTTTTTCCTATTTTCTTGAGTCAACTATGTACTTTTCATTTTTAATTGAATAGAGTATTGGATTTGTAATAGTCTATCTATTATGAAATAAAGGATTGGGTTATCTTTCTATTTTGCGCATCTCTGTTTTGGTGTCGAATACACTACTACTCTGATTGACATGATTGATATAAACTCGTCGCGCATATCCGAGTATCTTCCGCGCTCGGTGCGTGACATTCCATCTTTCCCTCACAGAGTCTTGCCTTGTTTGACGTTCTTGCTTGATTAGGGCTCTTGATTTTGATAAACATTGCCATTACTCTCCTCCTATCCATGTTTATCTTTTGATCTGAACCTTATTTAAGGGAGTCCTGATCGACCCTTTGAAGGGTTATGACGGCTAAGGTACCAAAGCCGAGATTATCACGCTCAAGCTCTGCTGCTTCCCCCTCTTCATCTTTGGTTCCCTCTACTGTCAACAGGGACAGCAGGGCTCTTTTCTATTTCGTTTATTTGGTTTCGTCTTCATCAACCGATCATCACTGTTCTTTTTTTTCTTTCTTTACGTTCGTGTCAACTCCCTCGTCAGTCTTTTTCTTCTTTTCCTTTTTCACTGTTTGCATTAGATTCATCACATATCCCTTCTTTCCCTAGTCCCTCTTTAGGGGTTTTAAAACCAAAATAAAAAAAAGGTGCGCATGTTGATTTCTTTTCATCATCATTATATATCTTATTTGGATTGATACTACTGCACGTTGGCTGATCCCATCTTTTGCTGTTGTTTCATTGTCTTTTTTGCAAGGTAATCAAAAAGAGGACCCTTCTCATCGGCCGGCCGATTGAAGAAGGAGGAAGGAACTTCACATCATCCCGCATTCCAATCTTCACCAGGTATTCGCGATCTCTTTTTACTATTATTGAGGTAACCCCTCTGGCGATCACATCTCCATTTTTGCACCACGTGCAAGCTTTTATTCCCCTTATTTATGCATTAATCATTATCCTCCATGTTGTTGTTGTTTTTATCTCCACCCTAATTATTCTCTCTCTTGTGTGTGATTGTGTGGGATTTATGCCCATCCACAACCGGCACACCCGAATGTGGACCAATCATGCTTCGGACCTAAAGTGTGTGTGGCATAAATGAAATGACCTGAGTTACCAACCATGCTTAATGATGTAGTGTGACATGACACATGTATTCCTATCCCAGAGATGACTTCCATGTGTGGGGGTATGGGATGGCCTTTGGGCTTCCACTCGTAAGGGTCAAAGGGGTCTAGAAAGGTGGACATCTTGGGGTGGGGCACTTCCTAATTCTCTAGGTGCATGTCGTTCATGGTCATGGCTTCCCTTGTGTGGCCCGGGTCTAGGAAGTAGTGGGTGGAGAATGACGTGGGTGGGCCACGTGGGTACCTGAGCTTCCATAGGAAGGGATTGAAGGGATCGTTGAAAGGGCCACCTAGAGAGAGAAACTCTATGCCTTCAAGGATTTCTAAAAGTGGTGGATCATCTTCCTCCGACAAGACAATTGGGCTAGTGTCTCGGGTGGGTTGGCCGATCTTCATGCCCAGAATAATGATGGGATGGGAGTGGACCGGGATGGATTCTTCCTCCATGGGAAGAAGGAGGAGGATCTCACTAGTACAGTGGCCTCTCGTGCAGACGGCAGTGATGGAGGCAAGGGCGGGGCAAGTGAAGCTAACAGTGCTAGACCTCGATGGCTTCCTGGCTAGCAGACCGGTCAAGTGGACTTGCCAGTGTAGACAATCCACCAAGTCTCCCAAACCTTCCACAAAATAGGAGGTTTGATAAGTGACATGGGGAGGCCGGAGGGGCACCATTTGGGATTGGTGTCCCATGGGTAAGGGGTATGGGTAGAAGCTATGGAGGGTGGGGTCTACCTTGAGCCATTTGAGTAGAGACCCATCTATGGTTATGGTGCCGTGTGTGAAGGTATGTGGCTCTTGAGGATCTGGGCTATGTAAGGTGGGGAAGACTTGAGGCTCTTCCTCCCTATTGGTATGAACTTGGATCCTCTTGAGGGTGGGGAGGGGTTTCGGGTTAGTGTCTATTCCCATGTGGTCGGGTGTGGGGACCATGGTTTCCTCTACCAAGGGGATGTGAAGGTCTTTTGTGGGTGGGGTGATGATGGTCGACGCATGGTGCACCTGGGGTGGCGGGTAAGGGTAGACTTGGGTTGGGATAGGGAGTGGAAGTAGCGGGGGTCTATGTTGGGGTTGGGTTGGGGTAGGAAGTGGGAGGTGGGTTGGGTGAGGGGGTTGGGGTTGAAGTGGTGTGCTCTTTATGGGGGTAGGAGGAGGGGCAAAGGTGTGGCCCAATTGGTTTTGGGAAGTGAGGGCTAGGTGGCAGGGTGTAGCGGCAGTGGCCGGGGTAGGAGAGGTGGGGAGCGATGGGGGTTGGGTGATTTAGGTGGTCTTAGGCTGGCCGGGTGGGAATGGAGGAGTTGTAGTGCTCCTCGGGCTATGGCTACCCGGGTAGGAGGGGGAATGTCAGTGGACGTAGGCCTTCCTAAGCTCGGCCTTCATTTCCACCCAAGTGTCAATCGGGGCTTGCCCACGGATCCTCCTTAAACCCTCAACCATTAGCCAACGAGTTTTGGCTTGCTTGGAGAGGTGCATTTTGGCTAGTCTGACTTTCCTCTCTTTGGCCAAGGGGTACCAATCAAAGTATTGGTCCATCGAAACCTCCCATTCTAGATATACACCAGGGCTGTAGGATCCCTCAAAGGCGGGGATTTTGACTTTCAAGAGCGCCAAAAGGTGGTCATCTGGATTTTTCCGGTGGTAACTCTTATTCTTCCTTGGTATAGGACTACTTCCCTCAAGTTTATCGATTTGGGCAGTGATATCATCAAGCTGCCCAAAAATGTTGGGTATTGTAATGACCCAAGATCCGGATACCGGGAAGAACCCGATACCATTCGAATCCTGGCCCGCCGCCCACGAGCCGGGAGAGCTCGGAAGGGCTAAAAGGAGTGTGGAGGTACAAAGAAATAGGAAATAAGGCAAGATAATTTAAAAATTAATAGAAATAAATAAACAACTACTACAATAGAGTCCAGTCCAACAGAAAGTATAGTCTAAAGCAGTAAAATGTACGACAAGCCAAGTGAACACTCAACCCTGCGAGCTGGCAACTAAGAACCTCCGAACAGCACCCTCGAACCTCAAGGAAGAACCGCCGCACCTGAAAAGTAGGGGTGAGCCTCCTGTCACTGGCTCAGTAGGGATCCCACAGAACCCCAACCAAGAACAACGGTGGTAGCGGAAAGGAAAAATAGCTATAACTACAGCAGGAACAACGAAATGGTGGCCGGTCGAAACTCGGCACTACAACTACTCCTACTGTACCGGTCAAGCAAAAAGAGAAATCCTGATCTCACAATCGGGAACCAGACCACTCTAAAACCAGGCCTACCGAGGAAACACTCACGGCAGCTCTGCCATGATGGCCTGTCCTCCCATACAAGGCCAACCTGGAGCACGTTGTCCAAGGTAGGGTCACGACCACGCTGTCGTGAACATAACTCTAACAAGACGCAACCTCGATGAAGCCACTAGCACCCTGGCCACAACCTCGGAAACACCGGATGGTCCAGAAAACCACGTCTCGCGGATGGGAAACGAAACCCGAAAACAGGAGAGTCACGTCTTACGTGATAGGAGTACGTGCCCACCAGAAGCATGGCCGGATGCATCCAGTGACGTCTTAGACCGTGCCTCAGGTGTCTCCCTCCGGCCCAGAGGAAACTGAGACACCGTACAAGTAACCACAGAACAAGTGACTAGCTGGGGTCGCGCTCGTCAGCGCGGGTCCAGTTGCCCCCAACCATGTGTGCACACACAGACCATGCGTCCCAGGTCTGGCCTCTAACTGGTTTTCCCCTCAGCAGGACTCTGGCTGCAAGACGTGGGGCCCGACGGTAACCAGCATAAAAACCATCTCGCTGGGTAGCCTCGCCACCACTCCCTGGTGGGACCACTCGCGTGTCGGAAGGCTACGACTAGTGGGGAGTCACTGGTGTGACCACTCTCCGAAGAGAAACTCCGAGAACCACGCACGCACCCTATACGAAAGTCGAGAAGAACCAAGTGGTGCTGAGCCACTGGACTCTGGACAGTCCTCTAGATTCACTAAATCCAACGGTCCTTGAGTCACAAGACTCGGGGTCAAGACCGTTGTACGCAACGGCACAATGCCGTTAATCTAGCCTAATCCTTAGGTCTAAACCACGGTAGCATGAATACCGAGGCAGCTCACAAGCCGCTGAGACCATCCCCTCAAAAGGGAACTCAAGAGACCTCCAGCCCCAGGCTGGGTGACTAGACTCACAGTCCAAGGCCACACACACGGCCCATGCAGAAAGCATAGAAGCACGATTCCCAAGGAAGCTCACAACCCGCCATGCCGATTCCCATCCCAGGGAAAACGAAAAACCTCTAGTCCCAGGCTGAATGACTGGAGTCGCAGTCCGAGGCCACACACTTGGCCCACTCGTGAACCATCTTTCGAAGAAACCCACGACATGCGGGGAACCCCACCGCACTCACTCCGATACATGGTGACTCGATCGAGCGTAACACGAAAGTTTAGAACACATGGGGTCACCCGGACCCACCACACCTATGGGCACGCTAATCGAGGTAACATGGAACCTCTAGACATCCCAGAAATGCGGTCACAGAACCCACGGGATGTCCGGGACACTCACGAGGCCGATGGTCAACCACTGGGTCACAATCGGGTCGACCGGAGACCAACACAATGCGAAACCGACATTGCGAGCATGAAAATCGCCTATCGGTCTAACCCTAGACCGCCACAACGGCTAGCGGTCTATCTCTAGGCCGCTAAAGCAAGTCTAGCGGTCTACTGCTGGACCGCCAAGAACTCTGGACTCACGAAGCCCTGGCGGTCTACCCATGGACCGCAAGGCACTGGCTAACGGTCTACCTCTGGACCGCCAAAACCCCGGAACACACGAAGCTCAAGCGATCTTAGCGGTCTAACCCTAGACCGCCAAGGACCCTGACGGTCTATCGCGTGACCCCCAGCCTTGAACCGACTTAGGGGGACCCCTAGCGGTCTACCCTTGGACCGCGTGGCGCCCCTAGCGGTCTCTGGAATGACCGCTAACGCGTCCCGAACCTGAAACCGGCGAAAATCACAGGAAAGCCCATTCCATGCCCCAATCACCCCCGGGTGATGGGGAAACAAAGGGGAAACCCCTCCCCAAGCCCCTAGGCATTCAATGATGCCCTCAAATCACCAATTAACGCGTTAAAACGCTAGATCGGGCTCACACCCCAAAATCATGGATTTTCCCCCAAAACGGCAATAAACCCACACTCGGCTCGCCACGGGTTACCAAATCCGCGAGAAATGAAATACATGAGCTGAGGGTCCATCTCCCTACCTCCACCGAAGATTTCGCGCCCCGAGGTCGCCTATCCTCCAAGAAATGACGCTTAAACCCTCACTGTTCCACGAACCCGCGGCCGAGCTTCAAGACATCATCGGCCCTCGATCCTCAACCCGTTCCTCATTCCTCGCCTCCCGCCATCGCCGCCTCACCCTCCTCTGCCACCGTCGGCCACCCGGGGAGAGGGGGAGAGAAAGAGATGAGAGAGAGTGAGAAGGAGAGAATGGGGAGAGAGAGGGATGAAAGGGTTAATATATAGAAAATCCAAAAATTCTGGAAAATATCAAAAAATAGGGAAAAAGCTCCCCGCGATCCTTGGAAGACACACAACATAGTGGTAACGTCTCGGAGTCAGAGAACGCAACGGTTCACCCTATACGGGGTTCCGAAGGTCTGACTAACAAAAACACGTGTAAAACCCAAAACGCGACCCAGGACCCACACAAGCGCTCTGAAAATTCCAGAAAAATACTGGCGTGCTCCTCACAATGCCACGGACCCAAGGAAATTCACGGGCACACCACCAATGGGTCTGACAATCCGGTATAAAAAGTTGAAGCTCACTCGGACATGCTCCGTGACCAGCGGAAAGATGATCCGAAACCCACGAATCCCGATCCGAGAAATATCCAAAAAAACCTAGGACATTATAGGCATGGCCTCCATGAAGGAGTGGATGCAGTCAACCTTGTTAGCCGCGGGGCTTCCATGGGGTTTGGGATCCAATGGGAGAGGCGAAGGGGACTGTGGATGTGCAAATAATTATGATCAACCCCAAATTGATAAAAGATGGTGATTTTGTTTTAAAACAAGATATCGCACTCAATTAATGATGAAAAAAGGGGAAAAATCATATGCAACAACTAAGATCCGTGATCGCCACTGAAGCTAGAAACATGCCAAACAATAAGAGATCAGGATGGGGCATGTTACATACCTCAGAAATCCATAAAGGGGAGCCATGGTCCTGGATATTAACGCGCTATATCGTCATAGCGCGTTCTCCAGGTAGCGCTAGCTTAGTACAGCGCGATATCAGACAGGTAGCGGGATTTATCTGGTTTCGTTCCTTCCTTGCTCCAAGGCCGGCCAAGGTGCAAGGGTTCCACGTATCAATCTTCTAGTGCCTGCAAACAATCATAAACAACAAATATAAAGCCCATTAGATCGAGATTTGAGTATAATCTGCCCTTATCCTTAATCAAAAGCATGTAAAAAGGGGGCTCGATTACCTGGGGGTTTGGTGGTTTTTAAACCCCTATGGATGGGCAAAAGATAGGTGTGGTGTGTGTGAATGCATGTATCTTGTAAAAGGAGTGTTTTGAAATCAGGATGTAATGCGATGCAAAGATTAAAAAAAAAAAACCGGAGGAGAAAAGAGAGATGAAAGTGGAAGAACACAAGGAAAAGCCCTAAATACTCCCTTGAATGTGCGAGGAGCGAGGATTTGTTGATTGTGCACGAAGTATTTCCTCCTCCTCGTCAATAACTCGAGTTGCATCATCCTCAAACGACGGCCAAAGGGATGAATTTATAGGAAGAAGATCGAACACAAACCCTAGGTCGGAGTTTGATTCAATCCGATGACTCGGCGGCTCAAATCGAGGTAATATTGCCGACTAATTAGGGGGAAAGACTCCTGATAGGTTTAGAAACCTTCCTAGATAAGAAACATAGTCAGCAACTTACCCAATAAGGCCTCTGAATCGAAATAAGGGAGTCCGGCCTGGAGAGGACTCTGTCTGATAAGGCGCTATACTCCCATAGCGCGATAATGAAGAACGCGCTATGGAGATATAGCGCAACAAGTAAAGGCCCATTAAATGGAGAAAAAAAAACCATTGGGCAGTCATTTAATCAAATGTTGAAGGAGAGTAACACCCAAAATTGATGTCATAATGATCAAATGTCAAGCAATAACAATTGATCGAAGGATAATTTGAATTTGACCCACAACGCGCTATGAACAAAAAAGCGATAAGAACAAATAGCGCGAGAATGCCAGACTCGAGACGAGATCCAAGGTATGGAATTGAAGCGTTGAGCCAAGAAAGGGGAAGAATCCCAGAAAATCAACCAATTAAGGATCAATTGGGGCATCGACTAAGAGAACAAAAAAAATGCTCAATTTATCGGCTAAAAATGGGTGTCTACAGATGCCCCTCCTTGATATCCGCTTTGCAGGGGAGCGAAACGGGGGTGAAACGGAAATAACACGGAGACGACACAGAGTGGTAGTGACGGGGAGATGAAGTGAAAATGTAGTAGAGCGGACTGATAAGTGGATATCAAGGAGAAAAGACACCCATTATAACCGACAAATGATAGGAATGATCCAGAAAACTCCGAGCTAACCACAAGGTCAAGCCGGCACCAGTGATTCCTGCTTAGAATGATAGGCACGGAACAAGAAAAAGGAACTGATCAACCTCTTGTACAAAAGAGGCATCCGCAGCGCGTAGCAACTACGAATTTCACTCAGTTAGTGGAATAGACGCGAGCCCGGCGGATCCATCGACGCCATCGTGCGGTTCACAGCTAATGAGTGGATCAAAAAGAAGGAGATTGAATCAAAAAAGTGATAAGCACAATCAGGCAAGGGTCACATCGACCAACGAGATCCAATGCTTAACTGGGAGCAATCTTTCAGATTCGGAATGGAATTAAATTCTTTGTTCGAGAACAAAAGCAAATTGATCCTTTAATTTAGGAAGAAGATTGGGCGATTTATGGATGCAAAAGTGGCATGATGCATGCAGGGCTAAAATAAAAGAAATCATCAAAACAAATGCCAAGAAAGATAAAATACAAGATACTCAAGGATAATATTGCTAAATCAAATAGACTCGGGTCAAGAATTATCCGCAACCACGGCGTGCGAGATGAAGTCCATCGTCCCCAAATTTATTTTGATCTAACGGCCTATCCGACGATTAACTGCATGTTTCTAGATCATCACTGTTTTTGGTAGAGGGGAACTCAAATCCTGAAACATACAGAGAACCAGCCGGTCCTTGAGATAATAATGTAAATAACATATAGTAATGCAATAAAAGAAGGGACACAGAAATACTTTCCTGATGGCACGTCATATGTTTTTTTCTCTTTTCTTCCTGCAATCTCAACGTTAGGCACAAGCAAATTCAAGCAAATGCAACCTCAATGTTAAGCAAATTCAAGCGATCTTAATGTTTAAGCAAATTCAAACATATAATCAATCTCAATGTTTAAATAAATTCAAGCATATTCAAACATAAGCAAAAGAACACAAGTTCTCATCATATGTTCTCAAGTCATATCCTCTTTTCTCCCCTCCTTTTTTATTTTCTTATCTAATTTAATTATCGCGCTATATGTACATAGCGCGACAGTGTCGCGCTATGAACATGTAGCGCGACCATTAACCGCGGGTTTCAAAACCGTTCCCCCCCCCTTTCTATTATTCAAAGTTACCCTTCCCTCTCCCCAACTCCTCTCTCGCCTTCTCAGCCTCTCACCAGCCCTAGCCCCCATTTGCAACAATCTGATGGCGGGTGGTGCTCCCCGACGCCCAAAACGGCGTGCCACCCGCGTCCGCCAAAGATCGGACGTGGAAGAGGAACGGGCGCCCCCTCCCGCGGAAGAACCCTCCGACTCGGAGGCAACGGTCTCGGCCCGACTCGAGGGAGACGATATGGACATCCACCCAGACGAAGCCGAAGAAGTTGAATGCGTCTCGGCGGCCGAGGAAGCGGCGGCGGAGCCCGTCGGAGGCGCGGCGGCCCGAAAACGCCGGGTGGTAAGAAAATCACCCTAAACTTGTCTTTGATTTGATTTTTCTTATTTTTTCTTTCCTATGTGATGAAAACGGAAAGGGGAATGCCCCTAAATATCAAAATGTAGGGCAGAATGCCCATAGAACAGATTGCGGGGAACGGGGGTCACCCCCTACCTACAGAAGGGGAACGCGCTATGCCTTCATAGCGCGTTCTTGAAGAACGCGCTATGACGATATAGCGCGACAAATAACAGCATGCAGGTTTCATTTTCTGATTAGCCTTTGTTTGATGATCACATAAATTGATTATTTCTTCTTTTTCATTGTGTGCAGGGTGTGGAGGGTGCAGTGCGTGCCCGAATTTCTTGGACATTGGTCCGGGCAGCTTACCACGCACTACCGGAGTTTCAAAGGGCCCGCCTCCGCCATATGGGCTTCGGGGAATTTCTGGAGATAGAAGTGCTGAGGGTTGATGTGGGGCTGATAAGGGCCCTAAAGGCCAGATGGGACACGGGATGCAAGGCCTTCCTCTTCCCCTGGGGTCATATGATCCCGACCTTGGAGGACGTCACGCGCATCACCGGGCTGCGGGTGCACGGATCGGCAGTGACGGGCTACACTTACCCCGACTACCGGGAGATGGCGCGCAGGCTGCTGGGCTTGGAGCTGGAGGGTACAGGACGGACCTCACTAGTGTCGAGGATCGTCCTGCAGGAGAGTCTCGGCCTATTCCACACACAGAGGGAGGTGGGGGAGACTTCGACAGCTCATGAGAAGAGGCTGGAGGCGGGGGCCAGGGAGAGTTTTACTACTGAGGCAGGCCCACAGGCAGACATGGAGCTGAGGAGGTTCCTCATTCTGCTGATCGGCAAGCTGCTTCTAGCGACCCAGGGCGACGCAGTGAGCTACCGTTTTCTACCCTTACTGGAGGACCTAGACAGAGTCGGACGGTATGCCTGGGGTGCGGCAGTCCTAGCCCACTTGTTTGACAGCTTCGGCATCTCCTCACTCCAGTCTTCACTCGGGGGGTTTTACCCTCTACTTCAGGTATTTCTCTACACCTCAAACTTGTGAGTTATGCACCTGCCTTTTATGTCAATCATATGAGCTACGTTTCAGGTTTGGAGCTACTTATACCTTCCTACCCTCCGACGAGCCTGGGAGGATCGAGGGGACCTACTGCCCCTGGCCAGACAATGGACCCCTACACGAGACGGCCGATCTCTGAAGGACCAGGTTACCTACATCCAGGAGACGTTAGACATGATGCCCCATATAGAGGTAAGATTGAATTTTTGAAATTGAATTTAGTTATGAGTGGAATTAAGGGCAATGATAAATTGAATTATGCAGGTGGACTGGACTCCTTATCAGGGGAGAGCCGAGGTGATGCCCTGGGTGGAGCCGGCCATCCCTTTCTTCGGGAGAGAGATCTGGCTGCATGCCCTCAACCTGGTCGAGCCACTATACCACAGGTTGATCATGAGGACACTTGGGCTTCATCAGGCGGTGGTGGAGTTTCCGACCCAGGCGACGGACCCACGACCTGGACGACGCTTCCGAGGCCTGCAGGGTACAGACGATTGGCGGCAGCGTGCCCGAGAGCAGTTGGCAGATTGGAAGAAGCGTGGCCGAGCAGTCCCTGCAGGAGCACATTCAGATGATGCCTACCTTCAGGCATACTCACAGGCATACGGCAGCCGAGTCTATCAGAGTGCTCGCGGACAGGTATGCCCTTAAATTCAATTGTGGTTGATTATTCAATGTGTGATTAACAATGTGTTCTTGCAGTTCGACATAGAGGGGAGACTGGCCATGGTACAGGGACTCCTCGATTCCACAGTCTGACAGCGCGAGGAACTCCAGCAAACCGTCGATGAGCTGGTAAGCACTTGAAACTTAGAATGGTTCAGATTTGAATTGCAATTAATGATAATGCTTTTCTTTTCAGCGCGAGGAGCTGGAGGCAGTCCGATCCTCGCACGGCGCTTCATCTTTTACACAGCCCGTCTGCGACCACACCGAGCTAGAGGGCCAGCTTGCCAGTGCAGTGGCTCGGGCGGAGGCAGCCGAGGCCTCCCTCCAGGAGAGAGTGAGCAATCTGTTCTTTTAATCTTAGTCTAGGAGTTTTAACAATTATCAATTATTAAACAAGATTTTGGATGCAGGAATAGGAGCTGCGCGTGGCAGAAGCGGAGCTGAGGCGGCGTGATGCAGAGGAGCTCCCTCGAGATGTAGCAGAGCTGCGCCTTCTCCTCGGGGTGGAGAGGAGTGAGCGGCAGAGAGAGAGAGAGGATCGGGATAGAGAGAGGGAGAGATGGGAGAAAGAGAGAATGGAGCGGGAGCTTGAGAGAGTGGAGCTACGCACTCGATTAGGGATCACCGAGCAGCGAGCAAAGGATGCAGAGGATCGCTACCGACGAGGACGTGAGCGGGCCCAGCGTGAGGGATACTCCCGAGCCTCCTCGAGCACAGATTACTTAGTTACTTCTTCTGAGCACCAGCGGAGAGAGGATGCAGAGAGGGGAGCACATGGTGACAGGGTTTCGGCTTCCCGGGCACAGATGGCTCCTCCTAGGCCTCCCCGGGGAGGACAGGAGGAAGCTGAGAGTTCACACAGAGGGGGAGACCAGGAGGGTCGAGGGGAGAGCTGAGAGTTTGTTGTATCCATCTCATTTTATACCTTTTGACATGTTATAGTGGAATGAGACAATTCTTAGCACTTGTTGCGGCTTGTGTGATTGTTCTTCATTTTGCGTGCTTTTTCAAAAGGATGCCATCAGAAATAGAATGCAATTTTTTTGGAATTTTTTTGTTTGAAAAATATGCAAAAAACTTTTTATGAGTTTTTGAAAATATTTGAATATTTTTTTTAAAAAAAAACTTTTGCAATGTTCAATTTTTTTTTGGCAATATTCTAGTTTTTTTTGGAATTTTTTTGGCAATATTCAAATTTCTTTGGAATTTTTGGCAATATTCAAATTTTCATGGAGTTTTGGTAATATTCAAATTTTTGTGGAGTTTTTGGTAAGACATTGCTAATGCAGCGTCAAAGGGTATTTAAACCACTGGCTAGGGGTCCTTGTTCCTCCCCCTTTTTACTTAAAACTATCCAAAGCTGGGCGTGCTTTTGTAAGGTGGCGCCCTATAACCGACCGCCTTTGATCAACGGTGCCCCTACCAAGGCCATACCCGAGAAACATTCGGTCTTGGAGGGAGAAGAGAAGAATAATTGGAGATAAGCTTTACGCAGGATGGGAGATATCAAGACTTGAATTCCTTCCAAGGTGTTAACCCTCAAAGAGGTAGTCTGTTGCGTCGGGGCTTTATGCCTTTGATTTTTAGACCCTTGACATGCATACGACCAGGGTTCTCCCTGCGGGGACTTTGCCACTCTTGACATGCCATAATTCATACTTTTACTTTTATCGAAATTTTGACTTGATTTTCATAATAGCCCTTTTGGCGAGATGTATATCATGAAAACTCATATGAAAACTCATATTGATGTTGATTTTGGGTCAAGACTGCCCCTATTTGAGACTCCTCTCGTATTGGGGATTACCTAGGTTGGGTCATCTTATCCGTCAGTCTCTTGCCCCTGCATTCGGCCGAGTGAAGAAGAGAAAAAGACTTCCAGATATACTCATGGCATGGCCAAGGTAGTAACGGTGTTTAACCAAAGAAGCCGGCTGAGGACGCCGTGAAGTGTGTGAAATGCCCAGCTAAGGGTTGCTCTTAACAAGCGGGGAGAGAATGTCGAATTCCCAGCGCGGGGTTCTTATTAACCAAAGGTGCTGCATAGCAAGCCTAAAGACTCTTTTGAGAGTGATTTAATTAAACAAAAGCCTAAGATAAAGGTTTAAAACACCACTCTTAATCTCGTTAAGAAGCACTTGATTTTGAAAATCATGCGTGAAGTAATGATATCATAAAAAATGCGTACTTACGCCAATATGTTACCTTGCAACCTTTGTAGAAGCAGCTGCCAGAAGTGGTCATCGTGGGATTTGTCTTCTTTAGCAGAAAAAAGACTGGAAGCAAAGGATTGGAAGTGGCTTATCAAGACGGAGCGGTGCCCAGACCAGACTCAGACGAATAAGGAAAAAAGGAAAAGAGACAAGGGCTAGAACTCCCTTATTAAGGTACAGAGACCCTGATCACATGGAACAGTCTACAGAAGAAGCGGAAAATCAAGAAGAGGGGTGAGGACTAAAGCCTCGGAAGCAATGGGAGAATGGGCAGATGCCCAAGGCAGTGGATGTTGAAGAAGTTGGGTCAGACCCGGAATCCGGGGGAATTAGAAGAAGAAATTGGTAGATAGAAAGAGGTGGATCCGGAGGGTCCGGAGGTAAAGGAGGAGAATCGTGATAGGAGGAATCATCCGGGGGTTCCGGAGGGATAACGAAAGAAGGGACGCGATACCCTGGGGAGAAATAGGGAAAACGATGATGAAAAAGATGACGGAAAAGGAAGAAGGGAATAAAAGATATGGAGTCCCGGAGGAGCAAAAAGATGAATTGAAGGAAATATGGAAGGTCCGGAGGTTCCGGAGGGATGAAATCAGTAAGGAGAAGATTGAAAGGGGCGTCGTGCCCGAGGGGAAAGTCCGGAGGTTCCGGAGGAATAGAATCAGAAAGGGCGAGATGCCCAAAGAGGAGGGATAAAATTCCTGGAGGTTCCAGGGAAATAGCAGGAAGGGGGACGCGATGCCCCAAGGGGAGTGGACAAAAAGATGAATATGAATAAGATGGGGAATGCGGAATATCCGGCGGGGCCGGAAGGCGGGGAAGATACGGGTTTGGAAACCCAGGAAGCAGGAGATGCAATTGTATGCAAAATGATGGATGTGATGAATGCTGTGAATGCATGAATGCAACACAATGCATGAGATGCAACGAAGGTGAAAAAAATGAGGAATACGAAGGGTGAGAGGGCAAGATCCTCCTCCTAACCCTTGGAGTAGCCCATGAAGAAGAAGTGATAGAGATGGTCGAATAGAAAGTGGAACAAATAAGGGATGGCCCCTTAAGACAATTGCCCCTCCATGGCAGTGAAAGTGTATGAGAAATTGGCCCAATGGAAGAAGCTTCACTAATAAATGACAACCCCCTTGGAAGGCAAGGATCAATGATGTGAGGGAGTTGGAAAGTTGGAACATGAAGCATGGCCATGCCCATTAATTGTGGTGTATAAGAAGTGTTGAACAAAATGGGCATTCGCCCCTTGCATAGAGGAATGGAATCAAGATTTGAAAATTGGAACAAGGGGTGCCCTGCCCGGCCTTCGGGTGACATCAACACCTGGCATTCTCTTCCGAACAATGACGGTGACTTGGCCTTCGCGACCATGCTTGGCACAATAATCCGGATTGGCATCCGGTAAATGAATTCTTGAATCTTGAATCGCATAACCGT
This sequence comes from Amorphophallus konjac, assembly GCA_022559845.1. Lineage (NCBI taxonomy): Eukaryota > Viridiplantae > Streptophyta > Magnoliopsida > Alismatales > Araceae > Amorphophallus > Amorphophallus konjac. The sequence goes on along the minus strand of CM040123.1, from coordinate 316,506,556 downwards.
GGCCAAATCTGTCTTGCCCGGCTCTTGATCATCTTCGGCACATATACTTGCAGAAGCACCCACATTCCGAGTAATAGAAGGAGGTGAAGCGGAGGCGGAAGGCTTTGTGAGTGGTGGAGGTATAATGGAAGGTGTTGGCGTAAGTGGAGGCGGAGGTTCAAACACATTGAGTTTCTCCCCTCGCTTGCAAGCGATCGAGGTTAGCTCAAGTGCAAGAAGTGGTGGATCCTGCTCAGGATTAACCATAGGCAAGGGTGAAGGGTTAAATGGCAGGGTAGGAAAAGTGGGTTTTAAGGATGGTGGTAATGGGATAACGGGAGGTTGAATTGGGGACAGTTCAATGGTAGGCTCGGTAGAGGCTGATGTGGAGGTTAATGGTTGAATAAGTGAAGGTTTTAAAATGGAAGGTTCAGTGGTGGCTAATAGTGTGAAGGTTGATGGTATAGTGGGTTGAGGTGTAATTGGTGGAGGTTTAATGGAAAGTTCAGGGATAGGAGGAGACTCAAGAGGTGCCGGTGTGGTTGATTGAAGTATCGACCCATCATCGTAACACCAGTTAGTCTCATAAATGGGGGTTGGATCGGGGACGGTGGCTTCGTCCTGAGCAGGGGGTTCATCAAATGATAGTGGGGGGAGTGGGAAATTATGGAAACTCGGAAAGGGTGCCTGCGGAGCTTCATCATCATATACCGGCTCGTATTCTTCGATTGCCGGTTATTGCTCACTTGGAATATCAATGCCATAGTCGTCCATCCTATCCTTCCATTCTCTCTCCATTCTTGTAATATCATCCAAAGCCGCATAGAGAGGATTGACTGGAGTAGGAGGAGCCGTGACCCTTTTTAATTGTTCCTCCACAGAAGCAATCTTATCCAAGACGTTTTGCTGGAGGGGAGTAACATGAACAATAGAGGGTTGGCAGGGCCTTGGAGGAGGAGGGGCCGTATAAAAAGGCCGTGGAGGGGAGTTGACGGGATGACCCGTAAAAGGACCCGGACGGGCCGGATTGCAATGAGTAAATGGGCCTTGGGGCCGTGATGGAGGAGGAATATGAGGAGGCGGGTGTCGGGCCACCCGAGTAGAATGAACAGGAGGAGATGGGTAATGGGCTACCGGATCAGGATCGGAAGGAGGAGGTGGGTGATGGGCCACCCGTGTAGAATTGGGGGGAGATGGGTGATGGGCCACCCGAACAGAATTGGAGGGAGATGGGTGATGGACCACCCAAATAGAATTGGAAGGAGGAGGTGCATGAGATGTACCCTCAACGGCAGCCTTAAGGGCTTGGATCTGTTGAGGGGTAAGATGATCTAATGCATGCAAGATTTGGGAGACCTTCTCATCATTGGGACGAGACGGTCCCGGAGGAATAGTGGTTCGCAATTGAGGAGGAGGACCATGAGAATGGACATCGCCCATGGGTCGGGCATGACCATAAGAATGAGGACGTGGTCCCTTGAAAGTATGGTGAGAATGATGAACATGTTGAAAGTGAGGATTGTAAGAAGTGCTAGGTTGTGCATCCTCATGAATTGAATTGAACATGTTGTTTTGTTTATCAAAGTAAGGCGTTACACAATCCAAATAATGTGCAAACAATTTGTAAAGAAACACGCAAGTTGGAATGGTTACCTTGATTTTTTATTTGTTTGAACCTTGGTGAATTAATGATTTTATACAAATTGATATGATTCACACAAGGGGAGGAACCTAGTTTCAAAATGAGTCACTTCAATGCCAACTAGGGACCCTCTCTCACCACGTATATGCCAACTAATTCGGGACTTCAAAAGGGTACAACCTGCCCGGCGTCCGTGAGGGAATCCACGGGTGCGGGGACTTATGGAGGCTTGGTTTAGGAACTTCCAATCCAAAGAGACAGAATGCTCAATGGAGGGTCCTTCCTTCACCAAGGGGGTGTGTGGAATCCTAATGTAGAGAGAGGAGGTCTCTCAAACCAAATGCAAGGATGAATGCAATGCTATGGAAGAAAAATCTAAACTAGCACAATAAAAGGAAAATAGATGAAAGAAGTGAATATACAACAGGAAGTATACAATGATGCAACCAGAGAAGATGGCAATCAGAACCCGGACAGAATATGTCCTCTGGTGATTATCGCGCTATATGTCCACAGCGCGATCTACAGAAGGCGCTATGGACCCATAGCGCGATAATCGACAGTGGGGGAAGGGCTCAAAATCCAATAAACACACACACTGATGTACTGATAAGCAGGCAACAAGAAGAATGCACGTGGTAGCACAAAGTGTCCCACCGTGATCACCAATTTGTGGATGTGCAAATAATTATGATCAACCCCAAATTGATAAAAGATGGTGATTTTGTTTTAAAACAAGATATCGCACTCAATTAATGATGAAAAAAGGGGAAAAATCATATGCAACAACTAAGATCCGTGATCGCCACTGAAGCTAGAAACATGCCAAACAATAAGAGATCAGGATGGGGCATGTTACATACCTCAGAAATCCATAAAGGGGAGCCATGGTCCTGGATATTAACGCGCTATATCGTCATAGCGCGTTCTCCAGGTAACGCTAGCTTAGTACAGCGCGATATCAGACAGGTAGCGGGATTTATCTGGTTTCGTTCCTTCCTTGCTCCAAGGCCGGCCAAGGTGCAAGGGCTCCACGTATCAATCTTCTAGTGCCTGCAAACAATCATAAACAACAAATATAAAGCCCATTAGATCGAGATTTGAGTATAATCTGCCCTTATCCTTAATCAAAAGCATGTAAAAAGGGGGCTCGATTACCTGGGGGTTTGGTGGTTTTTAAACCCCTATGGATGGGCAAAAGATAGGTGTGGTGTGTGTGAATGCATGTATCTTGTAAAAGGAGTGTTTTGAAATCAGGATGTAATGCGATGCAAAGATTAAAAAAAAAAAAACCGGAGGAGAAAAGAGAGATGAAAGAGGAAGAACACAAGGAAAAGCCCTAAATACTCCCTTGAATGTGCGAGGAGCGAGGATTTGTTGATTGTGCACGAAGTATTTCCTCCTCCTCGTCAATAACTCGAGTTGCATCATCCTCAAACGACGGCCAAAGGGATGAATTTATAGGAAGAAGATCGAACACAAACCCTAGGTCGGAGTTTGATTCAATCCGATGACTCGGCGGCTCAAATCGAGGTAATATTGCCGACTAATTAGGGGGAAAGAATCCTGATAGGTTTAGAAACCTTCCTAGATAAGAAACACAGTCAGCAACTTACCCAATAAGGCCTCTGAATCGAAATAAGGGAGTCCGGCCTGGAGAGGACTCTGTCTGATAAGGCGCTATACTCCCATAGCGCGATAATGAAGAACGCGCTATGGAGATATAGCGCAACAAGTAAAGGCCCATTAAATGGAGAAAAAAAACCATTGGGCAGTCATTTAATCAAATGTTGAAGGAGAGTAACACCCAAAATTGATGTCATAATGATCAAATGTCAAGCAATAACAATTGATCGAAGGATAATTTGAATTTGACCCACAACGCGCTATGAACAAAAAAGCGATAAGAACAAATAGCGCGAGAATGCCAGACTCGAGACGAGATCCAAGGTATGGAATTGAAGCGTTGAGCCAAGAAAGGGGAAGAATCCCAGAAAATCAACCAATTAAGGATCAATTGGGGCATCGACTAAGAGAACAAAAAAAATGCTCAATTTATCGGCTAAAAATGGGTGTCTACAGGGACGGGTGTGATTGGTGTGAGGTAGCCATACAAACGGGGATGATGCATGTGGGGAATGGATGCAAACGCCCTATGACTAGACTTGTAGAGACAGGTCTAAAACTTGCTCTTATACCACTTGATGTGGGATAAGCTAGGGGTGCAATGGGATGACCGAATGATCCTCAGACCTAGACCCGCAAGCACATACACAAGATAACAGATTCGATTTCGGCAGGATCGCTCACGTGGTGCGCACTCTTTCCCGAAGGCATCTCGGGATGGTGGTGAGGGTCCGGGGTGGGACCTTGCTGTTCCGATGGGCTTGGCTATGCCCGGGCTGACCCCCGATGGGGATTGGGATTCCTGTGATTTGTTGGCAGCCAGCACGCCGAGGGCGTGGGTTATGTGGTGGGTCTCTCAACTTGCTCTGCGGTGGGCTCACAAATGGTGGAATATGGAGCGGGCACTCACTCACCGTCCGACGGGCATTAAGATGCGATACTAAATAAGCAAGAGTCAACCAGCAGAGGGGAGGGGACCAGATGCTCACCTAATCCGTGTTTAGACACCGATTCCGGTCGAAGACGAAGGCGAGCAGAGAACGTGCGATGCCCGCACGTGCGTCAGTGCCGCTTGACCTGTGATAAATTACTACAGCACTACACCTCACGCAGAAGGGGTGATCTTAGGGAGGGGATGTACTTAATTACAACCAAATTGAACCTACACGTAGGGAGGGGCTTTTAGCCGGCCAGGCGAGGGGCTGGAATTGATCGAAGGCCGGTTCTGTCCGGTCGGATCCTGCTGGACAACAAGCCGGAGTCGGGGATGCCATGGACTCTTCGAAGCGCTGCAAAATGCGGGGTTGGTGCCGAATTGTTCAGGGATGATGTAGGAGCCCACTATTAGAGTTGAAGGCCGTCTGGGGTCCAATGGGGGCCGCTACAGGTTGGAGATCACGAACTGGTCCTGCTCTGTCCTGTCTAGTCTAGGCTGATAGTAGGTCGATGCCGAGGGTGCCATGAACTCCTCCGAACTCCGTCGGAGGTGAGACTGGTGCAGAAACGTCCCTGGGTGGCCAAGGAACACGCCAGAGAAATTTGGCGTTGTCCGGTGACCGGGTTGGACCGCTGGAGCTCCGAGATCAGGCTGGTCTTGTTTGACCCCTGTCTGGCCCAACAAGGTAACCGCCTGATGTAGAAGGCACCACGGGCTGATCCAAGCTCCAATGGGGACGGGGTTGGTGTTGACGTGACCGTGGGTAAGTTGGCTTTGCACTGGAGCTGACGAGGACTCCAACCGAGATCAGAGATGAGCGTGGTGAACGGATGAGTGGGGAGTGGTCCAACCTGGATCTGGTGAGTGTAGTTGGCGCATGCTGAGGAAAACGGCTGGAACGGGGTGCTCCAATATCCGAATGACCTCCTTCTTCTAAGAGCTGAAAGAGGACTGGACGATGATCGCCTCGGCCGAAGGGCTCACCAGGAAACTATGAGGAGTGGTCATGGGAGCTTTTGCAACTCGCCTCTGTCGCCAGTCGGAGTCGATCTTGCGTAGCCTGATGGAAACGGGCCTCCTGCCCAGCTTCGACCTCGGTTGGGGATGCACGACCACTCGTTGGAAAGCCACTTCAGAGGAGAATCTTCAGGTGCTGGGTGGGGCACCAGAAGGTACTCAGGGATGGGGAGGCATCGCTGCAATCAGGGTGTCTGTTCTACTGCTTTGTCTACTTGGGTGGCAGCAAGAGAAGGAGGTGGGAAATGGGGAGGATGAGAGGGGGAAATGTGGTGAGAAGGGTTGCGGATGGTCCCTGGCTCAGAGGGGGTTAGGGAGGAGGCTTTCCAAGCTATGACAAGGAGAAAATGGGCTGTTAGGGGTGGTTCTCCTAGGGGGTGGAGGTGAGTTACGAATTTTGATGGTGGGGAAGTCCAAAAGGGGTGGTGGTGTAGTTTGAATTCTTTGGTCCTAAAGGGAGGCTAGCTAAAGAATCTAGAAAATTTTGTGAAGGGATGTGATGGGAGGGGAAAGAAAGTCTTTTAGTGTGGGTGGGATGTGATGGGGAGGGTGTGGAAGTCTAAGTTGGGTGGTGGAAGGTGATGGGAGGGGTGGAGAAGTCCAACTTGGGGGCTAGTTCTCTACCTTGGGACTAGAAGGTCTCCTTTGGAGGCTTGAATGGTGGGAGGAAGGGAAAGGGACCTTTGATGATGTGGAAGAGAGAGAGAGATGGGTTGCCTCTCCCTTTGGTTAGAGAGAGAAAGGGGCGCAAGTCCCTAGGGGGGAGAGAGGAAGAGAGAGAGAAAGAGAGGGAGATATATATATATATATATATATATATATATATATATATATATATAGAGAGAGAGAGAGAGAGAGAGAGAGAGAGAGAGAAATCACAAAGGGAAATCACTCAAGGGATTTCAACCTTTTTTTTCATTCATCCATCAATCTCCCAAATGAGAGGGGGTTGGGTCCTTTTTATAGGCACCCCAAATCTTTACATGACCAAAATACCCTTAATAATACACTTATTGACCAAGACTAAAATACCCCTATTAAAACAACTAAAGACCAAGTGTGTACAAGGGGGGGGGGATATTGGGCCAGCCCATTTGGTTGAGCTCACTAAGCTTAACATGCTAACCCATTGGCCCATTAACCTATTCAACTGACTCAATTAAAGGAAAGGCATAGATAAGACTCAATTAATGTGAAAAAATACATTATATGACTCAAAAAAATATGGAGCACCGTGTGATGTCCTCATTAGATGGAAAGCAGCAAACAGCTGCAAAGGTGGACCTAGGAGGGTGGGCTACATGGTTCTCACGTAGGTGGAGAAGGCTTGGACATATATGAGGATGGCAATAGCAAAAGTTGACCTGAAGGGAGCTTCCACGGTATAGGTATGGTTGGTGGATGTGGTCACCAACCTCTCTCGCCCCCGGGAGAATGCAATCACCACTTATGCCAATGGTGAGCCTAAGGAAACAATGTTATGTGGGATGTTTTAGTCTATAAATAGGCCTGTGAGGGGAGTTCATGGGGAGGTTGTTTTTGAGTTCTTTGCATTTGGGGTTATGTGAGGTAGGAGAGGATTTAGAAAGGGGGGCTTTCTTCTGTATTTTTTTTGGGTGTTATGCTACATTGGGAAGAAGCGAAGGCCTCCTTGTTATTTGTTGATATTTTGTGATTCCTTCTCTTAATATTTTCAAAGTTATTTATTTCAGACATCATTTTTGTTCTTTCATAAACATCACTCATCTTTTGTTTAATTCTCTTCGTTAAGTTATCTGTAAACCCATCTTTTATATTTTGTGTAAGTGTTATTTTAATTATTTCTCTCGATCTATTTTCTTACAAGTTTGATGATTGTGGTGATTGCCATTTTCTTTTCATTTTCCTCATTAATTCTGTTAGCTTAAATTTTCATCAATCCTTCCTTTTGCTTAATTAATTTTAATTTCCTAATTTTAATCTGAACTTTTAACCCAACTCTCACGATTTTCAATCTAAAAAATCCAAGGTTTTCAACTCTAAAATCAAAACTTCCATGTGGATTCGACTCGGTCTCACCATTTAACTATTCTCTTTAATTTGTGGGCCGAATATTTAAATTTGGTAGTGGGCGTATTAACGACTTGCGTTTCACGCTATCAACGGGCGATGACCAGAATATTCGATGGGTTGCTGTATGATAAAGCTGAATGTTATATTGATGACCTGGTCGTCAAGACTAGAAAGAGACAAGATCACTTGAGCGACCTCCGAATCATCTTCGAGAGGTTGCTACAATATGAGCTGAAAATGAACCCGATGAAGTGCGCCTTCGGCGTCTCTAGCGAAAAATTTCTGGGTTTCGTCATTCGGTACAGGGAGGTTGAAATCGACCCTGCCAAAATAAAAGCCATACATGAGTTGCCCCCTCCGAAGGATTTGGGAGAGTTGAGGTCGTTGCAAGGCCGATTGGCTTATATACACCGGTTCATCTCCAACATGTCCGGGCGCTGCCAACCGTTCCACAAGCTGATGATGAAGAACACACCCTTTTGCTGGAGTCCAGAATGTCAGAAGGCTTTTAACCAATTGAAGGAATATTTGAACACCCCACCAGTTCTGGGGGCACTTGTCAAGGGGCGGCGGCTGATCTTGTACCTAGCCACCGCCGAATGTTCACTGGGGGCAATGCTTGCCCAGAACAATGACCAAGGGAAATAACAAGCCCTCTACTATGTCAGGCGATGGCTGGTCGGGGCGGAAGGAATGTACACCCTGATTGAAAAGATTTGCCTTGCCCTGGTCTTTGCAGCCAAGAAGCTGAGGCACTAAATGTTTTCGCATGAAATACAGCTGATATCCAGAGCTGACCTAGTCAAATATATACTTTCCTAGCCAGTCCTAAAAGGCTGACTGGGCAAGTGGGCTGTCATCCTTATGGAGTTCGACATCACTTATGTGCCTCAGAAGGCCATCAAGGGCCAGACCATTGCAGACTTCTTTGCAGCGCACCCAGTGCCTGAAGACTCTCCATTAATTATAGAACTCCCCGAAGATGAAACCCTAGAGGTCGACAAAGCCCGTCAGACCACCTGGCAGCTGTACCTCGACAGGGCCTCAAGAACTGAAACAACCCCGTCCGGGCGATCAAGAGTAAGAGCCGGGGCCGGCATCATCCTGAAATCCTTGGAGGAAGAAGTGCTGCATACCTCATGCTCCATCAACAAGCCATGCACGAACAACGACGTAGAATATGAAGCTCTGATAATCGGACTCTAGGTTGCCCTTCACCTGGAGATCCGAATCCTGCAAGTCTTTGGCGATTCGATGTTGATCGTCAAGCAAATTCAGGGACAATTTGACGTCTGAAAACCTGAATTACTCCCCTACCACGCCCAGGCGAAGCGGCTCATGGGACGGTTTTATTTCATTGAGATAAGCCACATCGGCCGGGGCCAAAATACACAGGCTGATGCATTATCCAAGCTGGCAAGCTCGTTGGCGATCCCGCCGGATGGGTCACTCAGCATACGGGTGATAAACCGGTGCCAGGTGCCCAGTATGGTAGAGGAGCCAGAAGAAGAGGAATGTGAAGCTGCGACAGTAGAGGCAGTCAACCCAGCCGACTGGAGGGAGCCGCTCATGCAATGGTTCAAATACCAACAGCTCCCCAAACAAAGGGAAGGAAGGATTAGATTGATCAGAATGAAGGACTCTTATTGATGTGACACACCCTTGGACTTAAGCAAGCAAGCACAATCGCATTCAAACGGGCCGATGTGGGCCACCGCTCTATCGTCGCTCACCCAAGCCCGGGGTGACTTGGCGATGCCAAGTAGAGGATGTGAGGGTTGGGCCCTTGCTGGTAGAGGGCAAGCAAGGCCAAGATTTGATTCCCAAAGGATGTGGAAGCCCAATTCAATGGGACAGACAAAGTGCCAAAGGCACCGGTTACACTCTTCCCCACGGTGATCACTCAAGGCAACGGGGCTTGAGGATCGAGCTCTCACTCTCACGGCCAGCGGAACTAAGAACTAATATTGAAAGATAAGCACAAATGAGAGCAAGGTTTTGGAGCACTTACTCGACCGGTTTGAAGAAACCGGTCCCACTCGCAGACGAGGGCGAGCGGGGAGGCGGGTGGATCCCCACACGCCGCATCGGGGTAGCTTGACCTGCCCAAATGATTACAATACTACACCTCTCACAGGAGGGGGGACCTTGGGGTGGGGGTTAATGGATATTACAACTAAAACTACCTCCACACAGGGAGGGGCCTTCAGCCGACCAAGCGGGGAGGGGAACTTGAGAAAGGAACACCGAAGATGGGAGGTCGCCGATTCTATCCACGTTCTGTGAGTGCTGACAGATGATTGAAGAATTGACTGCTGCGATTGCTACCGAACGTTTTTTGGGACGAGATCACATGGAAAATCTTCGTAGGAGACCAGGGAAGTCGTCCAAATTTTGTTGATTTCTTCTGGCACCGATGCTGGTCTGGGTGGAGGCTCGAACAGGGAGCCAGATTCTCGGACTGACAGCTTCTGGTTTCCAACAGCAAGAAGAAGAAGATGCCCCGACAGCTTCTGAACTCAGAATCAAGTACTGCCAGAGTAGTTGGAACAGTGTACGAGTCCTCTTCGCAGCAAAACTGGCAGGGATGCCGAATGATGCTGGAGAAGACCAGGGGACTCTAAACAATGATGAAAGGTCGGTGCAGACTGTGGGAAGCAGAACCCCATACCTGAGGGAGAAAATTGATAACTCTGGCCCATGGATGTTGATTGAAGTTCTGCTTCTTGATTCTGAAAGTAGACAGGATGAGGAACAACTTTTCAGAAGAACTCTTGGCCTGATTCTCCCAAGGTTCGTCGTGGTAAGGCTTCCACTCGGTTTAGGTGCTCAGCAGGGGCAGCTCTGCGCAGTTGTGGAAGAACGGATCTCCCGGGCAGCACAGAGCTCGGATGGGGATGAAACCACCGCCGTTGCGAAGAAGACTGGTAGACGCTTCCGTGGATACCTCTTGGGCCTTCAGATTCGCCAGGAGGTGGTCGTGGTGGCTGCAGAAAACTTCTGATTCATCTGCAACATCTGGACGGCAAGCTGCAACCTAGATGTTGCTTCCAATGACTAAGAAATAAGAAGGAGAAGGATGCATATGGTGAAGGGGAGGTGGATGGGGGTGGATGGGGATTGTGAGGGAGTGGTGGAGAGTGTCTAGGGGTGGTGGAGGGGCTGGTGAAGGGGGAGGGTGCAGGGGTTAGTGCTGGTTCAGCCAAAGGGGAGGGTGAGAGGAGGGTGAAGGGAGAAGTGGATGGTGGAGGGGGAGGGGAGGAAGGGGGCGAACCTAGCCTAAGGGAAGGGAGAGGGGCGGCCAAAGCAAGTGGAGGGAATGGTTTCAAATTTGAAATGGGTCTGGGGAGGTGGAAGGTTGCATGGGGAAGAAGGAAAGAAGTGTTGGAAAGAGGTGGGGGTGGTTGGTGGTTGGAGGGTGGGGTGGGGATTGGGGGTTCTCTCTTGGAACTAGGGGGGTGAGTAAAGAGGGTGGTGGGAAGTGGAGAGGTCTTAATGGGGTAGGTGGGAGGGTGGAGGTGGTTGGGAAGTGGAGGAGAGAGAGAAGGGGGCGAACTAGGGAGAGAGAAAGAGGAAGAGAGAGAAGGTGGGGTGGGGGTGGGGAATCTCTCCCCTAGGGTCTCTCACCCACTATTGGAATCACTCCACTAGAACTAAATTGAACTCTCAATTGGAAATGTTGCATTGATTCATTCATTAGTCCAAAAGGAAGGAAATGGGGCCCTATATATAGGCAACCCACATTTTACAATAAGACCCTGACAAAAGACTCAATGACAAATAACTGAGGGGGTAGGGGGGCTCTTGGGCCAAGCCCGAAGAATTGGGCCCAATAGCTAACTAAACAATCTAATGACACTCAAACTTAGGAAAATAAATGCAAGACCTAGGGACATGACTCAAATAAAATGAAAATTACATCAAATGACTCAAATAGATAGCACAAAAAGGATAATTGGGCCTTTATAGAGAGAGGCCCGAACTCAAATGACGCCGGAGTGTGAAGAAGACCCTAGCCAAAGGGAGTTGTGGATGATGCCTCCATCAAATCCCCTGGGCTGTGAAGAGCTCGACTCCGTCGAGTAGGGGTCCATCCGGCTGTGGTACTGCTCGAGGAGGTCCGGATCCAACTGCTGGAGATCCTCCCGACTCACCCAAGAATCTTCCGAAGGAGGCCGATCCTTCCACCTGACGAGATAGCGCTCATATACCTTGCTCCGAGTGGTAGTGACTTGTTCATCCAATATTTGTTCTATGCGTTCACGCTGGTCTCTCTTGGCTGGTGGTCTCTCCTCACAGGTGGGTGCTCTCTCAAGGGAAGGAATAGGCTCAATCTCCTCACTGGGTACCACCGTGGGTCCCTTATATGGCACTAGGTCGGCGACATTGAATGTGGGACTTACCCCATATTCCTCGGGGAAATCTAACTCATAGGTATTTGCACCAATGCGCCTAAGGACCTGGAAGGGACTAGCCCCACGTGGCCTCAATTTGAAGATGGCTCCCGGGGAGAGCCTCTCCGTCCTTACCATCACAAAGTCACCCTCATGGAATTCTTGGTGACGCCGATGAGAGTCGGCCCGCCTTTTATAAGCCTCATTCTTTTTGCTTATGTGCTCGCGAATTTCTTCATGCAATTCTCTAATATGCTGGGCAAATGATTCAGCTGAAATAGACACTCTAGCATGCTGGGGAAGGGGAATGAGATCCGAGGGTTTCCTTGGCTTGTACCCATGCACGACTTCAAAGGGACTCATCCCTATGGACTTATTGATGGAGTTGTTATATGCAAACTCAGCTTGTGGTAGAATGAGATCCCAATTTCCCGGACGATCCTCAACAAGGCACCTAAGGAGGTTCCCTAGACTTCGATTGACAACTTCGGTTTGGCCATCCGTTTGGGGGTGATAGGCCGTGGAGAATTTGAGGAGGGTACCTATCATGTGCCAAAGAGTTTTCCAAAAGTAGCTAGTGAATTTGACATCCCTATCGGAGACTATGGTCTTAGGTAGCCCGTGGAGACGGACAACCTCATCAAAGAATAACCGGGCCACATGGGAGGCATCGGAGGTCTTGGAGCATGGGATGAAGTGGGCCATCTTGGAAAATCTATCAACTACCACATAGATGGAGTCATGCTTTCTTTGAGTCTTGGGTAATCCTAGCACAAAGTCCATGCTCAAGTCTTGCCATGGACGGTCGGGGATGGGGAGTAGGGTATATAGGCCAGTGTTTTGTTTCACCTGTTTGGCCGAAGCACATGTTCGGCATTGACCCACTATCTTGCCTACATCTCTCTTGAGATTTGGCTAATAAAACTGTCCCTCAACTAGACCAATGGTTTTATGGACTCCAAAATGACCAGCTAGCCCTCCCGTATGTAATTCCCAAATCAAGAAGTCACGGAGTGAGGTCCGTGGGATGCAAAGCTTTGGTCCCTTGAAAAGGAACCCATCCTCTAAGACAAATCCCTCATGTTCCTTGCTAGAATGGGTGGTCAAGGTGGTATAGATGTGCCCAAAGTCGGGGCAGCTAGGGTACTCATCCTTGAGCCTATCAAATCCGGTCACTTCCACTTGGATAGTGGATAACAAGGAAACTTTCCTACTAAGGGCATCCGCCGCTCGATTCTCACTCCCGGCTTTGTGTTTGATGACAAAAGTGTAGGATTGGATGAACTCAACCCATCGAACATGTCGGGTATTTAGCTTTTGTTTGGAGTTGAGGTATTTGAGGGCCTCATGGTCAGAAAAGATGATAAATTCTTTGGGCAACAAGTAGTGCCTCCAATGTCAGAGGGACTGAACCACGGCATAGAACTCCTTGTCATAAGTGGAGTATCTTGTCCTAGCATCACATAGCTTCTCACTAAAGAAGGCTACCGGGTGTCCCTCTTGACTAAGAATTCCTCCTATCCCTATCCCGGATGCATCACATGTGACTTCAAAGACTTTAGAGAAATCGGGAAGGCATAGGACCGGGGCTTGGGTCAACTTCTCCTTAAGTTCTTGGAAGGCTTTAGAGGCTGATTTGGTCCACACAAAAGTCCCCTTCTTGAGACAATCGGTGATAGGGCCAGTGATAGTATTAAACCCTCGAATAAACCTCCTATAGAATGTTGCCAATCCGTGGAAACTTCGGACCTCATGAAGGGTGTGGGGTTCCGGCCAATCAAGAATACCTTGGACCTTGTCGGGGTCCATGGAGACACCCTTGGTAGACACCACAAATCCTAGGAAGGTGATGGATGTGGTCATGAAGTGGCACTTCCCTAAGTTGGCAAATAGGCTCTCTTGTCGGAGGACGGTGCAAACTTGCCCAAGGTGGTCAAGGTGGGCCTCTTGGGATTGACTATAGATGAGTATGTCATCAAAGTAGACCACTAGAAAGATCCCAATGAAAGGCCTAAGAACCTCCGTCATAAGACGCATGAAAGTACTTGGGGCATTTGAAAGCCCAAAAGGCATGACTAACCATTCAAAGAGACCATCCTTGGTCTTGAAAGCCATCTTCCACTCATCCCCAGGTCTTATCCTAACTTGGTGATAGCCACTCTTAAGGTCAATTTTGGAGAAAATAGTGGCTCCGGCTAGCATATCAAGTATGTCATCCAGCCTAGGGATGGGGAACCTATACTTGACAGTGATTTTATTAATAGCCCGGCTATCCACACACATCCGCCAAGACCCATCCTTCTTGGGAGTTAGAAGTGCCGGGACGGCACATAGACTTTTGCTTATTCGGATGAAGCCCTTCCTAATGAGTTCCTCAATTTGCCTACGAAGTTCGGCATGCTCCGTGGGATTGAGGCGATAATGAGGAAGGTTTGGGAGGGTGGCTCTCGGAACTAAATCAATTGTGTGTTGCACATCACGCATGGGAGGGAGTTGGTCCGGGAGCTCGGCCGGGAACACATCATGAAATTCTTCTAGGAGATGCCGGATTTCTATAGGATGTGGGTTGGTGGGAGTGGGCTCTCCTAGGCAAATGATCACCGCACATAGTGGTACTCCTTGATCTATCTCCCTTTCAAGCTCTTTCCTAGTGATGAGATGAAGACCCTTGGTCAACCCCGAGGTCCCACTTTGTTTGGGAGTTTGGGTGAGGGATGGGGTTGGAGGGGTAAAGTTCCCCAAGACTTGTGTGGTGGTGGGGTGGTGTCCTTGAGGGAGAGTGTCCCTCTTGGGCATGGGACGTGGTGGGGAGGGGTTGAGACGGATAGTCCTACCCTCATGTTCAAAAGTACATGTGTTGGTCCTACCCAAGATGGTGGCATCTACATCATAAAGCCAAGGTCTTCCTAGTAGGATGCTTCCTACTTCCATGGGGATGACGTCACACCAAATTTGTCCATGATATGAAGAGAAGGTGAGGGGCACAAGGAATTAGGTGTTGACCGGGATGGAGTTGTTGTTGATCCATGAGACTCGGTATGGATTTTGATGGGGGGTGATAGCAAGCCCAAGGAGCTTAACGGTATCGGGGATACGGCATTGACACAACTCCCACTATCTAAGATCACCTTTCTTACATGGCTCCCTATCTTGACAAAGGTGTGAAAGATTGAGGTTCGACGCCAATCCTCTTCGTGGGGTTTGGTGAGGGTGCATCTAATTGCTCCTAGATGGGAGTTGGTAGGTGGAGTGGTGTGATCTAGTCCCGATTCAAGGTATTGGGCCTCATACTCTTCTTCCCAATCCTGGGAGGCTTCATGGTCCTCAACAACACCCTCAAGTTCCCCTTGGGGTGGGGGAGCTTCCTCCTCAATAAGTAAACTAGACAATCCTTTGGATGGACATTGCCCCGCAAAGTGACCAAACCCTTTATATCTATAGCATTTTTGATGCCCGCTACCCAAGGTGGTTCCTACATTTGGGCCTTTGGGAATGTCTTCCCTCCGTGGAGGAGGGTGACTAGGGGTGAGCTTGTTTGGAGTGATGGTAGGAGGAGGGTTGTAAGGCCTTAATGGGGCATTCCCACTTGGGCTAGGGGCTTTCATGGGGGTAACCGGAATGGGTCGTGGTCCCATATTTTTAGGATCGACCGGTCGGGGAGTAGCAAACCGAGGGATCCTAGAAAATCTCTCAACATCCCTAGCTATTTGGTAGGCTAGCTCAAGGTTGTGAACATCTCTCAGAAGAGCTCTCTCTTGATGTGGCTTTGGAGCCCATTCCTAAAACGGGACAAGGTAACGGCTGTGTCTTCATGGACTCCACACTTCAAAAGATAGGAGTCGAATTTTTCAATGTATTCAACCACGGTCTTCCCTTCTTGGGTAAGGCTTTGCCATTCATCTAAGAGCATTTGGTGGTAGGATTGGGGTAGGTATTTATTCCTAAGTTGGTTCTTCATGCCTTCCCAAGTGTCAATAGGTTCTTGCCGCCTAATCCTTCTTAATCCCTCTTGGTTTAGCCAATAAGTTTTGGCCAATTTGGTGAGATGCATTTTGGCCAATCTTACACTCCTTTGGTCGGACATGGGGTACCATTCAAAGTATTGGTTCATGGCAGTCTCCCATTCTAAGTAGATACTTGGTTCATGGGAACCATCAAAGTTTGGGGCTTCTACCTTGATCATCCTTAGGAGAGGGTCATCTGGATCGTCCCGTGGATGCCTTTCATGAATGTGATGGTGGTGAGGCCTCTCATAGTCATGGTAGGGGTCAAAATCAAAGTCCTCCCTATTAATTTCAACATATGGATGGTGGGCTCTTGGTCCATTGTTCCTTGGGTGGAACACATCCCTATGAGGCTCAACATGTGGGGGGTGGACCCGTGGGTCATTTTTCCTTGGGTGGAACTCATTTCTATGAAATTCAACATATGAAGGGTGGACTCTTGGCTCATAATTCCTTGGATGGATATCTCCCCTATGAGGTTCACCATGTGGAAGGTGGACTCTTGGTTCATGATTCCTTGGGTGGATATCTTCTCTATGAGGTTCAACATGTGGAGGGTGGACTCTTGGTCTATGATCCCTTGGGTGGATATCTTCCCTATGGGGTTCATCATGTGGAGGGTGGACTCTTGGTTCATGATCTCTTGGGTGGATATCTTCCCTATGAGGTTCATCATGTGGAGGGTGGACTCTTGGTTCCTGCTCCCTTGGGTGGAACTCATGCTCTTCTAGCCGAGTAAGTCGAGTGGGAAGGGACTCAAGTTGGGCTAGAATGTTAGCAAGGGCAGCATCTACTCTATTCATTTGGCCTTGAGGTTCCTCCCTAGGAGCTCCTTGGTTGAGTTGAGGATTGGGATCCATGGGTGGAATCGAAGATGATGGATTGGGTCGGTAACTAGCACCACTACGGGTGGACATGCAAGATAAGGGGAAAATGAAATTGGACACACACTGCAAAGGCCCTAGGACTTAGACTTGATAGAGACAAGTCAATGACTTGCTCTGATACCAATTGATGTGACACACCCTTGGACTTAAGCAAGCAAGCACAATCGCATTCAAACGGGCCGATGTGGGCCACCGCTCTATCGTCGCTCACCCAAGCCCGGGGTGACTTGGCGATGCCAAGTAGAGGATGTGAGGGTTGGGCCCTTGCTGGTAGAGGGCCAGCAAGGCCAAGATTTGATTCCCAAAGAATGTGGAAGCCCAATTCAATGGGACCGACAAAGTGCCAAAGGCACCGGTTACACTCTTCCCCACGGTGATCACTCAAGGCAACGAGGCTTAAGGATCGAGCTCTCACTCTCACGGCCAGCGAAACTAAGAAATAATATTGAAAGACAAGCAAAAATGAGAGCAAGGTTTTGGAGCACTTACTCGACCGGTTTGAAGAAACCGATCCCGCTCGGAGACGAGGGCGAGCGGGGAGGCGGGTGGATCCCCACACGCCGCGTCGGGGTAGCTTGACCTACCCAAATGATTACAATACTACACCTCTCGCAGGAGGGGGGACCTTGGGGTGGGGGTTAATAGATATTACAACTAAAACTACCTCCACACAGGGAGGGGCCTTCAGCCGGCCAAGCGGGGAGGGGAACTTGAGAAAGGAACACCGAAGATGGGAGGTCGCCGATTCTGTCCACGTTCTGTGAGTGCTGACAGATGATTGAAGAATTGACAGCTGCGACTGCTACCGAATTTTGTTGGGACGAGACCACCTGGAAAATCTTCGTAGGAGACCAGGGAAGTCGTCAAAATTTTGTTGATTTCTTCTGGCACCGATGTTGGTCTGGGTGGAGGCTCGAACAGGGAGGCAGATTCTCGGACTGACAGCTTCTGGTTTCCAACAGCAAGAAGAAGAAGATGCCCCGACAGCTTCCGAACTCAGAATCAAGTACCGCTAGTGTAGTTGGAACCGTGTACGAGTCCTCTTCGTAGCAAAACTGGCGGGGATGCCGAACGATGCCGGAGAAGACCAGGGGACTCTAAACAATGATGAAAGGTTGGTGCAGACTGTGGGAAGTAGAACCTCATACCCGAGGGAGAAAATTGATAACTCTGGCCCACGGATGTCGATCGAAGTTCCGCTTCTTGATTCTGAAAGTAAACAGGACGAGAAATAACGTTTCAGAAGAACTCTTGGCATGATTCTCCCTAGGTTCGTCGTGGTATGGCTTCTACTCCGGTTCAGATGCTCAGCAGGGGCAGCTCTGCGCAGTTGTGGAAGAACGGATCTCCCGGGAAGCACGGAGCTCGGATGGGGATGAAACCACCGCCGTTGTGAAGAATACTGGTAGACGCTTTCGTGGATACCTCTTGGGCCTTCAGATTCACCAGGAGGTGGTCGTGGTGGCTGCTGCAAGCTGCTGGTTCACCTGCAACATCTGGACGGCAAGCTGCAACCTAGATGTAGCTTCCAATGACTAAGAAATAAGAAGGAGAAGGATGCATATGGTGAAGGGGAGGTGGATGGGGGTGGATGGGGATTGTGAGGGAGTGGTGGAGAGTGTCTAGGGGTGGTGGAGGGGCTGGTGAAGGGGGAGGGTGCAGGGGTTAGTGCTGGTTCAGCCAAAGGGGAGGGTGAGAGGAGGGTGGAGGGAGAAGTGGATGGTGGAGGGGGAGGGGAGGAAGGGGGCGAACCTAGCCTAAGGGAAGGGAGAGGGGCGGCCAAAGCAAGTGGAGGGAAGGGTTTCAAATTTGAAATGGGTCTTGGGAGGTGGAAGGTTGCATGGGGAAGAAGGAAAGAAGTGTTGGAAAGAGGTGGGGGTGGTTGGTGGTTGGAGGGTGGGGTGGGGATTGGGGGTTCTCTCTTGGAACTAGGGGGGTGAGTAAAGAGGGTGGTGGGAAGTGCAGAGGTCTTAATGGGGTAGGTGGGAGGGTGGAGGTGGTTGGGAAGTGGAGGAGAGAGAGAAGGGGGCGAACTAGGGAGAGAGAAAGAGGAAGAGAGAGAAGGTGGGGTGGGGGTGGGGGTGGGGAATCTCTCCCCTAGGGTCTCTCACCCACTATTGGAATCACTCCACTAGAACTAAATTGAACACTCAATTGGAAATTTTGCATTGATTCATTCATTAGTCCAAAAGGAAGGAAATGGGGCCCTATATATAGGCAACCCATATTTTACAATAAGACCCTGACAAAAGACTCAATGACAAATAACTGAGGGGGTAGGGGGGCTCTTGGGCCAAGCCCGAAGAATTGAGCCCAATAGCTAACTAAACAATATAATGACACTCAAACTTAGGAAAATAAATGTAAGACCTAGGGACATGACTCAAATAAAATGAAAATTACATCAAATGACTCAAATAGATAGCACAAAAAGGATAATTGGGCCTTTATAGAGAGAGGCCCGAACTCAAACGACGCCGGAGTGTAAAGAAGACCCTAGCCAAAGGGAGTTGTGGATGATGCCTCCATCACTTATGAGGTCCAGAACGGGATCTTATTCCGAATTATGGCGGACGCCAAGAGAAAGTGCTTCTCCGCTACCTATCCACTGAAGAGGCTTGGAGGGTGATGAAGGAGGTCCATGCCGGATCAGCTGGCGCCCATCAAGCAGGACCAAAGATGAAAATCGAAATCAAGAAGCTAGGATATTATTGGCCTACAATGTTCGATGACTGTTGCAAATATGCTAAGTCATGTCAGAAGTGCCAAGAGCACGTAGTGGTCCCTAGAAGACCCCCGATGCAGTTGCACCCGACAGCGCCTAGCTGGCCATTCGCCCAATGGGGAATAGACGTTGTAGGCCCATTGCCTACATCCTCCTCAGGGTGTAGGTACATTCTGGTGGCAACAAACTATTTCTCTCGCAGGGCGGAGGCCGTGGCTTTGAAAGAAGTGATAGTAGAAATCGTTGTTAGGTTTGTCCGTCGAAATATAATTTTTCGGTTTGGTACCCCCAACCGAATTATTTCAGACAACGGAAGTCACTTCCGGAACCAGAAAGTCTACAGATTGGTCGAAAATATATAAAATTGATTGGAGGATGTCTACCCCATACAATCCACAGGCCAATGGGTTGGCTGAAGCTTTCAACAAAACTCTTTGCACCCTTCTGGCTAAGATAGTCAGCGCTAACAAGAAAGACTGGGAAGAGAAAATGTATGAAGCACTGTGGGCATACCGCACTATCTATAAGACTCTAACAGGCTACTCACCCTTCTCCCTAGTGTATGGCTCGGAAGAGATTGTCCCAATAAAATTGGAGATCCCCTCCTTGAGAGTGGCAATTCAACATGGGCTAGTCGAAGGCGACCAGAAAAACATAGAGCGAAGACTAGAGGAGCTTTCTGACCTGGAAGGGAAGCGACTCCTAGCTCAGCAGAATATACAGGTCTATCAGGCCCATATAGCCCGTGCCTTTGACAAGCTAGTCAAGGGACACGAATTTAAGAAGGGCAACCTGGTCATGGTCAAGAGAAGGGAAGTCATGGTCGACAATCCCAAAGGCAAGCTGGAGGAAAATTGGCTGGGTCCTTATGTGGTCTAGAAAGTGTACGAGGGAGGAGCATATGTTATTGTCAATCATCGGGGGGAAATTCAGTTCTCACCCCTTAATGGGAAACACTTGAAGTTGTATTATGCATCTCCTCCTCAATTTAATAAATAATCGGACCCTGCGTCCCCTTTTGAGCATATATGTCTTTTAGATCTCCCACGAGATTATGCGATATCCATCCAAAAAAAAGAGAGAGAAGAGAAAGAGAAAAGAAACAAAGAGGGAATAAAAAGGAGAAACAATAAAAAAAGGAGAGAAAGAAAAGGATTACTATCAATGAGTGTCAGTTCTCCGCCTCCCGTCGGGGCGGAATCCTCCGGCCCAGACTGGGACCTTCCGTCTGGATCAAGGAACAAAAAGACTTTATTGCTTTGACACTAATCCCGTGTCAATGACTAGACGAACAAACCTTGTCAGTTCCCAATACTCCGTCGATACTGATGACCAGGCACTTGACCTGGACCTTTCATCCGAGTCAGGCGACAAAAGACTCTCTTGCTTTGACACTAACCCTGTGTCAATGTCTAGACGAACAAACCTTGCCAGTTCCCGATACTCCATCAGTACTGATGACCAGGCACTTGACTCGGACCTTTTATCCAAGTAAGGTGACAAAAGACTCTCTTGCTTTGACACTAACCCCGTGTCAATGACTAGACGAATAGATGAACAAACTACCTCAGTTCCCGATATCCTGTCAGTACTGATGGATAAGTGCCTGACCCAGACCTTCCGCTTGGGTCAAAGAATTAAAGACCATTTCTTGCCTTGACACTAATCCCATGTCAATGATTAGACGAACAAACCCAGTCGGTTCCCGATACTCCGTCGGTACTAATGACCAGGCACTTGACCTGGACCTTTCGTCCGAGTCAGGGGACAAAAGACTTTCTTGCTTTGACATTAACCTCGTGTCAATGAAGAGACAAAGAGACGAACAAATCACGTTAGCTTCCGATATCCTGTCGGCACTGATGAAGAGGCACCTAGCCTGAACCTTCCGTTCAGGTTAAGGAATGAAAGACCATTCCCTTGCGTTGACACTAGCCCTGTGCCAACAAATTAACCATGCTGTCTCCTCGGGGTGATGAATAGCCTTTTAATTTGGACCTTCTGTCTAGGTCATTGAATGAACAAATTCTACTCTCCATCCCTTCAAGGCCGAATCAGACCACGTATTTCGAATGCTCTGGTGGTGCCGCTTGGTAGCCCGCAAGGTTTGCACGGTGGAGTGATTCCCTCGTCCCTTCCCTGAAAGGGCAAGCACTTTCTTGTGCATCCACGTGGACGCCTATCGGACTCTCCCTGGATGGACTACTTAATGGGACCTGCACCTCGCCGGCACACTCCAAGGTTGTACGAGAGGAAATTTTTTTTTTTCCAGACATACATGCATGCAAGAGACATGTGTGAAGTTGTAATATTCTATTCCTTGCAAAAGACAAGGTACATGTGCTTCGGGGCATACCCCTACATTAAAATCTCAAAAAAAAGGGAAGAGAAGTGAGAAAAACCCGACACTTAGTCTATGCCTCGGAAAATTTCCTCAAGGGGAAGGATCCTGACACAAGGGAAGTTCACCATTTCATTTAATCAGTTCTACCGCTCTTGAAGATGTTCCAGCTCAGTCTTTATGGAGGTCACTTCAACCTCGGCTACGGCCAATTGCTCATCTTCTTCGGCCTCAGTCGCTTCAACTTTCTGAAGTTCAGATTCGGCCGTGGTGAGCCAGGCTTTGAGCTGCTCTATTCTGCTTGCCAAGGCCTGGGCGTGGTCGCGGCACTCCTCCATGGCCCTCTGGCATTGCTCCTTGTTGCCTTCCCGCACCTCCAGGGTTTGCAAATATTCATCCTTTTGTAGGTAGAGTGTGGCAAATTAGTCGGGGACCTGCATCTCGAGGAACTCATGGCGGTTCGCGTACTTTAGTAATAATAATATGCATTGCGACCACTCCTCCAAGGGGCAACCCATGATCTGCAGTGCCTCTATTAGCTTCTCCGCTATGACTCTCATGCCCTGATATGTGAGGGTTGGGTCAGTGAG
The DNA here is from genome assembly GCA_022559845.1 of Amorphophallus konjac. NCBI lineage: Eukaryota > Viridiplantae > Streptophyta > Magnoliopsida > Alismatales > Araceae > Amorphophallus > Amorphophallus konjac. The sequence continues at coordinate 316,484,362 of CM040123.1, read as the reverse complement.
CACCATAGATCGTAGCGCCACCAGAGTTTGTCGGACCGGCAAGTCCGAGGTGACATGGCCTATTGAAGGGACAGCCGGGAGGTCGAACTTGACGATATTGTCCATCGCCGCCCAAAGCTCAGCATCGACCATGGCCGAAAAAGATGGGAGGGCTAGAATTGAGCTGCTCGGCGCCTCGGCCGCAATAGCAAGCTCCTCCATAACCCCCACCGAAGGTGAAGGTAGGACTTTAACGGAGCTGCCCGGCACCTCGGCCGCAAGGGGCAATTCTTGCTCTACCATTTCTATAGGCCTGGGTTTGTAGGTCGTCTCATGTGCTAGCAAGGCTGGGGCCGTGGCTTTTGCTGAAGGTAAAGCGATCATGAGGGTCGAGCTCGAGGTTGCATCAGAAGGGCCCGTCTCTACAATTGCCTTGGCCACCGACGAGGGTGAAGAAAGGCGCCGCAAAATATCCCCAAGTGTCCGCACGTCCATGGGAGTGCCCAGGCACCGAGGCGGCGGGGGTGAAGTTAAAGGTAGTCTGCATGCCAAGGACTGGAGGAACGACTGCACCCGCCCTTAAAGCTGACGCTAATCTCGACTTGAGTATGGGGCTAAAGAATACCTGGGACTTGGCTATAGCTCAGCGGCAAACCCAGGGAGTGGATACCCTCCTTGACACTTCAGCTGTCGGCACTATGCCAGGTTCGGGTGTCATGACAATCGGTGCTGACGTCTCGACCTCAAGCACGGAGGCTTCGGAGGCGGGGGCTTCTATTGACTTTTGGGGAGCTTGTCCATGCAAGACCCAGAATCAACGAGAGCCATGAAGAAACACTCAAGCTAGTGTGCAAAATGTGAAGTTATACTCACCTCTACCTCAACCAGGCTCAAAGAAGTCGGCAAGGTCTGAGGCAGCAGAATGGGTGTGGGCTCCACGGGTTCCCTAGGCACGTCCCTAGTTGAAAGCATCTCGTCCGAAGAATAGCCATAGTCTATCTGCTCGCCTACTGAAGATCCAGTCTTGGTGGGCACCTTCTTAGCCAGCGGAGGAGTATCCTTCTTGGGTTCCACAATTGTAGGCGCCGATGGCAGACTGGGTGTTGTAGGCTTCCCTAACCTCAAGCCCCTCCTCGCATATGTCAGCGATGCCAGGGAAACCGCCGGAGCAACCTCTTGCTCCTCCACCACTATTTTAGCCTCTGTTAAACAAAGGAGCATTCAGGTCATCGAAGGACAGATGGCTCGGAGGGGACGAAAAGAAAGCTAGTCTGTATAGCTCTAGGAGCTACCTTTCTCGGCTTCCTTCGCGGGAGAGGGTGCGGTGACTATATCCTCGCTGGGCCTCGCCGCGGGGACCTCCGCCGCCCCCACTCTGGGAATGATAACCGGAGTAGGCTCTTCTACGCCTCCTGAAATGCCGAGAATTGACAAAGTGACAAGGGTGCATTCCTAGCATGCAGTCCGGTTATGAAGGTGCATAAGAACAATGAAGCTATACCCTCAAGTGGGCTCGGTGCAACCCTCGAAGCGATGAATTCTTCAAAGGACGGGATCTCAGGAACTAGAGGAGCGATTGTAGGGGGTGCTTCAACCTCGACCCGCTTTCTCTTAGCCCTCTGCTTCTCACCTACCTTCGCTGTGGTCAACGTCTCCTTTACTGGTGATTTTGCCCGTGCACGTTTGCTGGCCCGCGGTAGTGGTGTGGTCGTGGGAGTCGGCTCCGGTGCGACCAACAGTGGCGGCTTCCGTAAATGCGAAAGGAATTGCCTATAGTAGTTCAACTTGTAGCCGGAGGGATGCTCTGCACAAGAAAAATGGCGTTACGAACATAATAGAAAGAAGAGAATGTTACTATTATAGCCGATGAGCGCGAACATGCACATGTGTAAATGAGCAAAGGTGGAAGGGTGTCATACCTGTAGGTCCGGTGTGGAGACGAGACAGAGGCCAATATGATAGAGATGGCTCCTTGTCACTACGGGCTGCCTCCCTGACCAACCAGCACACATCTCCGACCTTGGCACAATGGTCAGTAAGGTTGGCTAAGTCCGAATGGTTCTGAGACATGAGGTGGCAATAAAGACTCAGGTGGTCCATTCCCCACCCGTTAGCATAATGAAAGGATACATTGAGGTTCTTGTCTAGTATGGTGACTACCGGATCCTCAATCATCAACCCGTGCACTCGAAGGAGGATAAATAGCCATGTGGTTTGTTATTAATGCTCGGGCCTCTGGCCTTCCTTTTTCACAAACGCCCGATAAGGGCAAGTGGAATCCACTTCAAGGCACCAGCTATGAGATGGAGTGACGTTCTCCTCCACCGGAAAGGGATAGTTTATTGGATCTCTAGTTTTGATGATGACATCTATGAATCTTATATGACATTTAAATAACCTTAAGTCTTGAATGTATTGAACATGCTTTGCTCTCATGATGGTGATACATCAGCTCGATGCACCAAGTGCTGCATTGATGCAGCAAAGTATAATGAACCATCAACTCAAGTCATAAGGTCGGTGCAAGACTACCACTGCATCGACGTAGCAATGCTAAATCAGATGACCACAATTCTATCTCGATGCATCAGAAAGGATTCATCGACGCAGCGATGATCATTGAAACAACTTCAAAGGCATGCCTCAACACAACTAGTACACTGTCTCAATGCATCGGTTGGCATCACTTCTGGAAGAATTCTGCCTCGACGCATCTGAAGAACATGCCTCGACGCATCTGTTCAGAACTTCAATTTGGAAGTTTGCAAAGCTGAAGCACCTAGAATTCTGCCCCGACGCATCTGAAATACATGCCTCGACGCATCAGTTCAGAATCTCAGTATGGTACCCTGCAAAGTCGGAGCACCAAGTAGCTGTCTCGATGTTTTCTCTGCACGAGAGGATCTTAAAGAGATCAGGTGCTTTTGACTTCATATTTAAGGCACATGATCCTAGGCCATGTGGCAACCTTTCAAGATAAGTTCCGAAGAAGAATATTCTCATGGACACCTAGTCCAATGAAGATTCTGATCTGAAGATTAAATGAAGACAGAAAATCTCCATTTTCTGTTCCATATAAATACTCGTCTTCTTCCTTCGAAGAAAAAGAAGAAAGCTGAGATATGCATCTGTGAAGAAAATTTGAAGATGAGCAGAAAGAGAAAGAGAGAAGATCAGTGAGAGAAGAAGAAAAAGAGGAAGGGGAAGAAAGAGGTCGAGAGTTTCCATCTCCGAAGTCCACCTCAAGAGAGCTAGTGCAGCATGTGCCTGAAGTGCTTGAAGATCTATCCGTCCATTGGCCTCTGGATCAGATCCAAGCCAAATTTGCTTAATCTGGGATATATTGCTTCCAGTGGTCTCCATTTATTTTCTTCTTTTGTTTTTTCATTTATTTGCATTTAGATCTTCCTTGTGTTTTTTCGATACCCTATTTAGGGATCGGGTGTTCCTTCAGAGTAATCTGAAGAAGGGAGAGTAATCTTTTGGTCCCCTCTATGGTATCAGAGGAAGGGAGACTGGTGTCTTCGGTTGTGAGTGACGGGGTGTTACTCACAGTGTTCCCTCTGTGGTCTCAGAGGAAGGGAGGTTGTCCTCCGATTCTAGTTCTGTGGGTAGCAGAGCTAGGGTGCTGGTCTTGTGGGAAGCAAGACCAGGTCAAGGGATTTGTCTCCCTCAGAGTTCATTGTTTTAGGCAGCATCTTGTTGCAGACTGAGTCTGCGTTCTTGCTATTGCAAGAGGAAGCCACACTCTGGTTTGAGTGTGGGGTGGACGTAGATCTGTCGTGGCAGATCGAACCACCTAAAAAATCATGTGAGCCTCGTGGTTTAATTCGTGTGATTGCTCCTTATCTTCCATCTCCTTCACAGGTTGGCGTGTGAGGTTGTCATCACCTTTTTGGTACATCACCAAGTGCTCGGTAGTATATCTATTTGATGTGTTATTTCATCTGTGTCTGATCTGGATTGCGGTTCATCGAGTGCTTACCAACCATTTGTGTTATTGTCTACTGTGATGTTGTCTTCCTCGTGCATTAAGCATTCAGTCACTGCATTCCGTAAGTCTATCCCTTCTCCTAAAAGTAGTTGATCTCATTGCATATTAGGAGTTTAACTCTCTTCCATCCTATCTGCTCCTCACTATTAGGCATTGGTTTGATCAACATCAGACCAACCTATTTCTGCGTTAAGTTTGTGTTGCAATTCCTTGGTGCGAACTTTGTTTGAGCGCAAAATTTTGACTGGATCTATTCATCCCCCCTTCTAGATCTTGTCTTGTCTTCTAACTATCCTAACAATTGGTATTAGAGTAGGTTACTGTTTCACCAGATCCAACGATCTGTAGTGAATCCTAGTGTTCTTAAGTGCTCTTTCTGTTTGCTATTCATAGCTCTTGGTTAATTATTTTTGAATTTATTGTTGTGTCCCCTAGTTTTGATGATAACAAACCATAGTTCATTATTGAATGTTGTGGTGTGATTAATGATTTTTCTTAAGTAATGATTTGGACAGCTCAAGTGAAGGACACTCAAGTGTCGACCTGTCATCTGAACGTGTCGACACTTCATGAAGAAACCAAGTTAGAACCAGTTCGGGTTGAGCTCTGGAGTGAGCAAGGTGTCGACACTTCCAACAATGTGTCGACATGCGTAGAAGAAAAGTGTGGTTCAACCGTCTCTGGCTAGCTTCTGTTTTACACCAAGTGTTGACACCCTGTGGAAAAAGTGTCGACACCTTGGCTCCAGCGTAATGGGCTTCATCTTTGATTAGTGCATATGTCCCGACACCGCCTAGTGAAGTCTCGACACGGCGGCACGATCCGTACGCAAGTATGGCGCGCGTGTCGACACTTGTCCGTCGAAGTGTCGATCTGTTTTGCTTGGAAGCCACAGTTCTTCAAGATCGTAATGGGATGTGTCGACACCCTGTGCGTGAAGTGTCGACACATTCATGATCGCCCAGAACGGATCTGAAATCGGAAGCATCCGTTTTCCAAGATCCGTAACTAGTCTTGGAGGATCCACTCGCACTTGAAAAGCCGTCAGGAAGCTCACCTTGTTAGGAGAGTTTATTGTCTGGCAGAGACATCCTCTGAGTTGCTGATACCATTACAGTTTTGGTTCCCTACCTACCCATGTACTAGCATGCTGACAGGGAAAGGTCAACTATGCAAAGGAAGCTAATCAAATAATTGGAAAGTGACATTCTGGTGTGGCATCTGCCGTGTTTCACTGATATAGCAAGAGAAGGAGCTCCAGTTAGAAGAGGAGCTGAACACAGAGAAAAAGAAGAAGGTCAAGAGTAGCCAGAAGATAAGCCAAGAGCGATCTCTTTTTCCTGGTGTTACTGAAGCAAGGGCAACGAAGCAGATTTTCTTCTTCCACCTCGGGAGCTCTCAAAGCAAGGGAGACAGCATCTATCTATAGCTTCATCTATTGGGAGTGAAAGCTGAGGAGCTTATCCATCGTTCCCCTTGCGGTCGTGGTGAAGACCCAGGAGAAAGACGAAGAGAAGCCAGGCTTCATCCATTCCTCTCCAGACAAGAGTTCTCTTCTCCTATAGAGTTTCTTTGTTATACTCTGTCTGGTTGTTCTTTTACAACTTTGTTTTTCTTTGAAAACAAATACTCTTACTTTGTTCCCTTCCTGTGAGTAGGAAGATAGACGGTGTGTTCACCGGTCTGTGGGTTTTAGGGTTCTATACCCTCAAGCTGTTTGGCAGCGGAGTTGAGAGAGTGTATCTCTTTGTTAGAAGCTGTGAATCAGCGGTAGTGCATTGACACTAGTGAAGTCTCATCGAGTTGTGTAAGGGGTGGACGTAGGTATCTGAATAGAGACCGAACCACCTTTAAACTTGTGTCTTGTGGTTTGTCTTCCATAGGATACTGACGCTAGATGCTTGCTAGGAACGTTTCTGATCATCATCCGTGCATCTAGCCTGCTAGCTATCAACTATATCTTGCCTTACTAGTCTTAGTTTTGTATCTAATTTTTATTTCCGCAAAGAAGGGCTAAAGGGGGCTGATCTATTCACCCCTCCCCTCTAGATCTATCTATCGCAACACATCACATGGTATCAGAGCTAGTCTCTCTGTATGTGGTCTAATGACTGTTGATTTATTTGCTTCCTTCTTTTTGTGGGTTTGTGATGTATGATAAAGATGATAAGCAAAAATCAATGATCTCAATCAACCCAAGGACATGTGAACCATGAACCTAGGCAATCCGAACAAGCTCTAGCATGGGCAATGCTATCTCAATCAAACTAATCTAAAGAAAGTAAAGAAAAACACACGCCGGGGCGTGGAGCAAAAGCAAATAAAACACACCGCGTGGGTGGAACAAGCAAAGGAATATGAAGTGGGAAAGAGAAAGCTAATGCCCAATACTAAGAAAGAACGTGATCGCCACCAAAGTAGACACAAGTCAAAGACTTGAAAATACTTTGAAAATAGGTGGATGAAGCACCTGCCTACGGGAGAGAGAAACCAGTGAAATCTGCAAATCAGCTGAATGTAACGGCCCAGACCCTGTGCGTCACAGAAGTGTGACGGTCGCCCGATGCACCGTTATATGAACCTGACGCATCTTCTCAAGACAGTCAGACAACCTGCAGAAATAGCTTATGAATTCTTTGAACTCCAAACCTTCCAGCCGGCCAGAAGACTTGGGCCTCGTCTAATGAACCTGTAAACTGGGAAAGTTTTGGTTTTTTAACCCCTCTGGGAGTTTTAAAAGATAGGGAAGATGTTTAGATGATGAAAATAGATGCAGAACGTGGAAGAAAGAAGAGGGACAATGCTTTGAGAAAAAGGAGGAAGAACACAAGTGTGACAATGATGGAAACTCAAACACAATGAAATGAATACTCCCTTCACCGTGAAGCAGATGGACTGGAGGAACAGTTCTCCTTGGTTGGATGTGGCTCCAGGATGCGGCAACACTTCGACGTAAACTCCAGATCTTCCCCTTTCGGGCCATGAAGTCAAGGGTTCTATTTATAGGCCCTCAAAATCTCTGGTCGAGCAGAGGATAATCCAGCAAGAAAAGAGGATAACTCTTAGCAAACTCTCAAAGATAATATCACCAAGAGTCCATAGAAACAAACAGAAGGTTCTGAGGATCAGATTTGGAAGAGAAATCACAAGATCAAACTCTTATCTCGACCACGGAGTAGCAGAGAAAAGGCCTGAACTACTAGGACTCTCTGTTTGATGTAACGGCTGCTCGAAAGACCGTCACAGGCAAATAACGCGCCCGGGAGAGACCATCACTATCAACCTTATCTCAAAAGAGATAAGATCAACGAAGAAGATCAAAACAATAGGACTCTTGAATGAAAGTAACGGCCAAGGATGAACGCGTTAGAGGGAAGTAACGGCTGCACGACAGACCGTTATACTCAATGGATAGGCCAAAGGATAAGGATTGAAACAAAGCCTTAAGTCGTAGGACTCTTCAAGATGTAACGGTCCAGGGATAATGCGTTAGATGAACGTAACGCCCCAGGTGCAGACCGTTAGAAACAATGAGGATCCAAATGATAAGAAAACTTGCTAAGCTTCATCAAACGAGAAATCGTGGAACCATACTCAACCAAGGAGCTAAGACCCATGAAATAAGCTTCAGGCTGATGAGGAGACTCAACAAAGGAATGAATAACTTGGAGCATCACATAGAATAAATAAGGAGATGACCCGACTTGTCGATCATAAAACAGGTGTCAACAGATGCCCCTCCTTAACGTCCTCTTTGCAGGGGAGCGAGCGGAGGTGAAGCAAAAGCGAAATGAAACATGGAGATGAAGCGGAAATGAGCGGAGTGGACCAAAAAGTGGGCGTTAAGGTAAACGACACCCGTTCTTTACCAACAAGCAATAGGAATCTTCTGGGAAACTTCAAACTAATCACAAGGAAATAGCCAACCAAAGGATACAAGTCTGGAGAAACTAACAACTAAGGAAAGGAAACACGGCTAGCCGCCAGAGGCAACGGAAAGGAAAGAGAACTGACTAAACTCCAGACAGGGATCTTCAGCTAACCAAATCAAGCGAACAGATCGAAGGAAACCTTCCAATTCAGAGTGGAATAATTCTCCTTATTCGAGAAAAAACACAGCTATTCACCATCATTGAGACACCTCGAACAGATGAAGGATCATGAATGCTCAAATATGCATATGATGCATGCTAGGCTAAATGAAAAGAAATCATTAAAACAAATGCAAAGAAAGAATAAAATAACAAAATACTCGAGAATAGTATTGCTAGACCGGAGAAATCAAGATCAGGACACTATCTGCAACCACGGCGTGTAGGACAGAACCATCGTCCCCAAACTTTTCCAACCTAACGGCCTATCCAACGATTAAACATGTGAACTTAGATCATCATCATTTTTGTTTAAGGGGAACATCAGATCCGAAAACACATGAATGACCAGCCGGTTCTCGAGACAATATATCATAGATACCATATAGTAATGCATTAAAGGGACAGGGGAACGAGATACAATACCTGTCTTACCTTCCTGGCGAATGGCAAAGCATGATGTTGTTCATAACTTCAAAGAGGTTAGCCAACAATAAATATGAGCATGAAATAAGGCATAACCATCCATACGTCTTAAAAGCATTAATAAAGAACATCATGGAAGAAAATGCAGCCATTCAATCATCAAATAGACCATTTCATTCATCAAGAAACTTGCAAGCTGTACCGGTCTATTGAGAGGGGGTCACAACACGTAACAGACCAGGCCTGGGCCGTTAGAGACTAGGCGGTTCACATTTTTCAATAAAGCAATTCAAATCCATGTAACGGTCAAAAGAATACGCATCATAGGCTGTAACAGTCGGACGACAGACCGTCACATTTTCTGAGCGTTCAAAAAAAACAAACCGAACGGCTCAATCTTCATTCAACATTCATTCACAACTCAAAACGCCCTAAAACCCCAGAAACCTTCAACCGAGACCACCGGCGACCACCATCGTCCACCCATGAGATGGCCGGCGACGAGGCCCCACAGCCACTGAAGAAGAGGGAGAGAGGGATGAAGAAGAAGGCGATTCTCCGCCTTCACCACCAGATAGAGCGAGAGACCGTCTCGCCCGTGGAGGAAGAAACTAGGGCGAGGAGAGAGCCAAGGGTGGAGGAAGATGTTCCCACGGCCGAGGAGGATCAAGGGGAGGTTCCCCTGGACGAGGTAGAACCCAAGGAACAAGAGAAGAAGAGGAAGAGGGGCCAAGACCGAGGGGTAGGCCGCCCACCCCAGTTTCCAATTTTCAATTTTTTATGGTTTTTCTATGGATGCATGTGTGAATGGGGGGTAGAAAATGGGTCTATGAACCCATTAGGATTGATTGTAGGCCTTTTGGCCAAAGTGGGAAAGCCACGGAATGCAAGAAAAAAAATGCCCTCTAGCAGAGAATGTGACGGTCCTTCCAGGGACCGTCACAAGCCTAACGCGCCACCCTTGGTGCGTTAGAGACATGTGACGCCCCACCCCAGGGCCGTTACAACCACCAGAGGCCAGAACTAATTTTTATCTTTTTCAATTATTCAGTTTTTTGCTTTGTTTTTCATTTTAAATGCTTATGCAATGATTTTATGATGCAATTGACTAACTTATGCTCTAAATGAATGCAGGGAAAGAGACAGACGAGGATCTCTTGGCTTCAGATCCGGGCGGTGTACCAGGCACTGCCCGATTACCAGAGAGAGAGATTGGCCGGTATGGGGTTCGCCGAGGTGCTGAGCATCGAGGTGATCCGGATGGACACGCCACTGCTATACGCTTTGCACGAGAGGTGGGATCCAGTCAGCAGGGCGTTCATCTTCCCGTGGGGTCACATGATCCCGACGTTGGAAGACATGGCGAGGATTGTCGGACTGCGGGTACACAGAGCCGCAGTGACAGGATGGACTTACCGAGACTACCGAGAGATGGCCCAGAGCTGCTAGGGCTAGATTTGATCAGACCGGGGCAGACGTCATCCCAGCTCTCGAGATCAGTACTGCAGGAGAGCCTAGGACTGAGGGGAGCAGCGATAGCCGTGGGAGAGCTACTAGAGGAGCATCTGGGTAGAGTGATTGACCAGGTGCGCCCATGAGTGGCGGCAGAGGCGGGACCAGAGGGAGATCGCATCCTGAGGCGCTTTCTGATGCTACTGTTCGGGAAGCTCTTATTCGCGACTCGGGCAGATGTCATCAGTTGCAGGCTGCTACCGATGATCAGAGATTTAGGCAGAGTTGGAAAATACACCTGGGGAGCGGCAGTCTTGGCCTTCCTGTTCGAGTCCCTCAGCACGACGGACCGACAGACGATGCTGGGCGGCTTCTCGCCTTTCCTACAGGTAAATGCAATTTAAATAATTCCTATATGATTATGATTATGCTTTATACAATGCAATGCCATGGATTGATATTGACTTTTAAATGCAGATATGGAGCTACATGTACCTCCCGGGCATCGGGAGAGGCACGCTACTCCACGCCGGCCGCATCCCGATCGCCAGACGATGGGTGGTCGCAAGGGACCCGGGGTCGATCATCAGATTAACCTGGGCGATCCAGGACGACTTGGATTCCTTCCCGCACATGGTGGTAAGCCCGAAACTTCAAAATGCTTTCTAAATGCTTTAAATGCTTCTAAATGATGATAAAATGGACTAACATGTTGATGGATGGACTAATATGCTTTCAGGTGAGATGGACCCCGTACAGAGGCGAGAGCTACGAGGGACAGCCATGGGTGGAGGCAGCTCTTTTGTACCGGGGATGAGACATATGGTTGCACTGCATCCATATCATCGAGCCACTCCACTACCGACTGGTCCTGAGGACTCGGGGACTACACCAGCCCGAGGTGACCTTTCCACGCCGCAGTGACGAGCGCCCGGGCAAGTCAGCGAAGAGAATTAGCGGCGACATAGATTGGTGCGCCCGGAAGGTGAAGTACGTCCATGATTGGAACAAGCGGGGCAGAGCAGTGAAGGAGCGGGATGAGAGTGATGAGGCGTACTTGAAAGCCTTTGCTCGACTGTACGAGGACCGGGTGTACCGAGGTACCCGACAACCGGTATGCAACTTCTAAACCCTAAATTCTTCATATATGATGCAAAATGCAAAATGCTAGATGCACTGACTTATATTTTTCTAAAATGCAGCTAGACCCTGAGGGAAGGATAGCCGAGCTCGAGGGGCTACTCCATGCCACCGTCCAGCAGCGGGACGAGTACCGGGCCGCCTTAGAGCTTCTGGTAAGACTTTAAATGTTTAAAATGATTATGATGATGATTATGCAAATGATACCAACGTGATTGACTAACCATGGTTTCTAAATGCAGCGGGCTGAGGGAGCCCAAAGAGCGGGACCGGATGCCCCATCATCGTCATCACAGCCGGCGGGAGGCAAGGCCGAGCGTGACGCCGAGTTTGCCCGAGCGGTTGCCCGGGCCGAGGAGGCGGAGGCCACCCTCGCGGAGCGGGTAAGATGCTAAATGCTAGACTCAAATGCTCATGCTTATGAAATGCTTATGTGACTAACCATATGAAATGCAAACTACAGACGAGAGAGCTAGCCACAGCAGCGGCTGAGGTGAAACTGGCTCAGACTGAGGCAGAGGTCTTACGAGCAGAGGTGGCCTGATTGAGAGGAGAGCTTGCGCGGACGGCCACGCAGATGGTAGACTTTGAGAGATACCGATCCGAGGCACGAGCTGTGCGACTCGAGGCCCACGACATGAAGGTCGAGGTCCGGACCTTGGAGAGGACTATACGGATGATGGGTCGAGGACCGGAGCGGAGCGTTTCTCAGAGCGGGGCGCCGAGGAGTGCTGCTCGTGCTAGATTAGTGGCGGATTACCTTGTCAGCTCCTCCGGCCAACGTAGGAATGAGAGGGCAGAGAGGGGCCAGTAGGAGGAGAGTGCCTCCATAGCACCACCGGCGAGGAAGCCGGAGGGTGGAGATGATGATGGCGGCCCGGCAGAAAAACCGGCCGAGTGATGCATTTTGATTTTTCTTTGGTTATCACTTTTACTTGTACATGACTTATGATGTAAATGGAATGAAAATTTTTCTTCTTGGTCTTTTGTTTGTTCTTGTGAATGTGTGAATGAATGGATGTGTGTATGTGGTAAATGCAGAAATGAATGGAAAATGCCAAAAAAATGCATGCGAGAATGTGATTGAAAATGTAGGAAATGCATGTGGACATGTGTGTATGAAAAAAGTGTGGATGAGATGATGTGTGGATGAAATGATGGACAGGAGGAATAGAATGGAAAGTGTGTGAGACCGCCAGGTCTGAATAGAGGCAGAAAGGAATAGCACAATCTCAGCAGCAGACGATGTAACGGTCCAGATCCGGACCGTCAGGATCAAGTAACACATCAGATGGAGGCCGTCAGAGAGGACAGAGCCCAAATTTTCAGAACTGAGCAGCAGGAAGAGTAACGGTCCATAGCCGGGGCGTCAGAGATAAGTAACGGCCAAATGCTAGACCATTAAAGATGACAGAGCGGGATTGAACTATGAATGCACTGACTATACTCATGAGTGTACAGACCTTGCCATAGTGATGTATAGACTTGGAGTGCAGACGACCAAACGATGTATAGACTTCGTTTTAGCAAAGGACGCTCAGACTTGAAGAATGTATGGACTTTAGACGAGGAATGTACAGACTTGGGGTTGTGCACACTTGGGCAATGCATGGACTTGGATCTGTATGGACTTTGGACGAGGAAGATATAGACTTGGATGAAGACTAGACTCCAGGTAATGTACAGACTTGGGTATGCATGGGATGTATAGACTTTGGGTATGCGTGGGATGTATAGACTTAAAATGACGGACAGACTTGGGTATGCATGGGATGTATAGACTTCAAATGATGTATAGACTTCAGTATGCATGGGATGTACAGGAAATGTGACAGTCCAAGCGCAGTGCGTCAGAGATAGATAATGGTCATGAGCAAGACCGTTGAGAATGATTGACCAAGAAGAAGCCAAAACTGAGCGGCAGAGAATGTAACGGTTTAGAGGCCATGCGTCACAAATGATAACGGCCTGATGCTAGACCGTCAAGATTGGCAGAACGAGATTGGGTTAAATTAAACCCACAGGAAATGTGACGGCCCAGAGCTGGCGCGTCAGAGGCAAGTGACGGCCCTACGATAGACCGTTAGAGTCTGAAACGTACTCCGAGACGGATTGTGCCGTAAGAGGCAAAATCCGAGATAAGAAACCCTTAATCCACTCTAGACTTCTCCCAGACTTAAGATAAAGCCTTCTAATCCAAATCTTATCTCTTTAAAGCCAAAATCAAGCCTTTAAGACTTGGAAACTTAGCCAAAATCAATTCTCTGCTAGAAGGCTGAAAAAAAACTTCTCTAAGGGCAGGAAACAAGATGAAGAGAAGCTTCGAGATGATGGCCATGGAGGAGAAGGTCTACATCGGGCCTAAGGCTGCGAGGAAAGGACACAGAGAGCTGCAAAGGCTAACCTCAATTCCCAAACATCTAAGCTCCAATGCTCAAAGAGTGGTAAGCTCTTTCTGACTTAGCCAAGTTCAGAAATTTCTGCACTTCATCTTCTCATGATCTCCTTCTTCTTCTTAGCCTCTTTCTGGTCCAAGATGCTATTCTAATCTGAAGTGGGTGGCTCCCATGGTAAAGGCACTCCCTTTAGAGGTTACATCAATCCTTAAAGTGTGGCACCTTCAACCTCTCTTGGTTTTAGGCAAGAATTTCCAGAAATTGTCACTAGATTGGCCTAGTATTTCAGCCCTCATAGAGTTGTGGCATCCACAAACACATACCTTCATCTTCCCTTCCTTCGAAGCAACAGTCCTTTTAGAGGAGGTAGAAACCTACCTAGCCCTTCCTAAGACTAAGGCGGGGGATGGAGATCTAGTTTGCTACACGGTGGAGCCTATCGACCCGTCCTTGATCTTGAGTGATTTCATCCATAATCCAAAGGATGTGAGGACCATGATCAGCCCACACCACATTCATTTGATACCCTTGGCACAATGGATAGTGTCTCATTGCAAAAACAAGTGAGAGAGATATGAAGCCATAGCCAAGGCGGTGGCGGTTTGCTTATGCGGAGTCTTCCTTTTCACCACTACCGACCACCTCTTAGATATCCAGAATCTCAGCATTATCAGTGGGTTGTGGCGGGGAATGTCCATCTCTCAAACGATCCTCTCATATCTCTATGAAGGACTAAGCTCCGCTTGCCTAGGAGGATCTTTGTTTGGCTCCATGATACTCCTCGAGTGTTGGATGGGAGTGAGAATTAAATTCCAACCCAAGGAAGATATTACTTCTGCTAGCCGGATCTTCGGGAGCCACTCTCTCTTCTTCATTGGAGGGGCATCTGGATTTTCTTCACAGGTTGAATGCAAGACGGCGGACAAGAAAACACAGGATGAATGGCGCCTCTTCTTCAATACTTTACCAATGGAGAAATTCATCATGCGACCAAGAATCCTTCGGAGCACTCTTCTCAGAACACCGCGGCGTCAAGGCCTGGACCTCCAGCTAGTGGGAAATACTACGATGGCGATCTACAACCCGCACCGGTGCCATCTTCAGATCGGACTACCTCGGACTGAAGTTCCTGCACTATCACACTACCCTCCCCTTCTACCTAGGAAGATGGGGACCGAGGAAGATGAGAGAGTAATCCGGAACGCGCTGACCATGTGAGAGATCAGCAAGGTGCGCCCGTGGCAAGAAGAAGTGGAAGAGAACGACGAAGAACGCCGTGGCTACCTCAAAGAGTTGAGGAAGATCCGCCCTCTTGCGGATAAGAAGCTGAATGTAACTTGATTTTGCTTTTTAGGAAAGATATAATTGACAATCAGAGTTAGAATTTTTATTAATCTTATGTGGCTTTAAAGTTCAATTTAATGAGATGGGATTGCCTTAATCGAATGAGCACGAGTTGTGGCTTGACTTGGCTTAGAATGGCCTGGAAAATAGAGCCTCTGGAGAGTGTAACGGATCTGAGAAGGGCCGTTAGAAGGATATAACGGTGGGGAGATAGGCCGTCGGGGTGAAAGACCTGAGGGTTTAGGTTTCTGGAGGAAGTAACGGTCCACGATAGACCGTTAGGAAGGATAACAGTCGCGCCCCAGGCCGTTAGAGAGAGAGCTGCTGAGAGAATCGAAGCGAAGGCCTGAAGAGATGTAACGGTCTAGAATGGACCGTTAGATGAGTGTGACGGCCTGTACCTAGCGCGTCACAGTCTTGAACCTGCATAGTTGTGAGATTTGAGCTTTGGTCTTGATCCTGCATTCTGCACACACTTAAACATGGAACAAGTTAGATCTGTTCTTAGACTCAACCCCTTGCCTTGAAGCAAAGTTAGATAACGACCGTTTCTTGATATTTGGTCAAGGGGTGGAGCCTTATTAAATAGGCGGGAAACATAATAGAAATAATGCGATGCATGCGATGCATATGATGGTATTTTTGGATTTAGGAAAATATATTTAAATTTTTATGAGATTTTGGAAATATTTGATGTTCTTGGATTTGAGATATATGATTTTTCTGTTTTTTTTTTTGAAATATATGTTGTTGTTTTTTGAAATATTTGTTGTTTTTGGATTTTTGAATATTTGTTGTTTTTGGATTTTGAAATATATGATGTTTTTTTGGATTTTGAAATATATGATGTTTTTGGATTTTTGAAATATATGATGTTTTTGGATTTTGAAATATTTGTTATTTTTTTTGAAATATATGTTGTTTTTGGATTTTTGAAATATATGTTGTTTTTTAGATTTTTGAAAATCAGTGCTTTCCCCTAGCAATGTGAGCCCTCCGTATCGTATTGAGAGTCCCGAGATTGGCGTGCAATGAGGTGACAACCCCTGACCAAGGCCCAACTCGTATGACGGTGTTTCTACCAGGGTCATACCCAGGGTACTAGTCTCAATCCTGAAAAGGAAACTAGAATGTGGGGGGTAAGCTTAGGCCAGATTTAGAAGCATTTAGGACTTGGGTTCCTCTCTAGACAACCTATTAGAAATTTGATCTGTTGCGCCGGGGCTTTATGTCCGTCATCGAACCTTAGTCCACTCTAGGCATGCATGCGACCGGGCTCATTCGTCCCGCGGGGAACTGTACTGCCACTCTTGTCATGCCTAGATTCTTTTTCTTACCTTTTGGAGCTTTGGAATCATAATTAATAGACTTTTGAGATAATGCTTACGATTTTGTCATGGAGATTACTCCTTTGCTTTCTTTTCTTTCTCTCTCTTTTTTTTTCGTGGCGTCAGGTCATAACAGACTGCCCCTATTTGAGACCTCCTTTCGTTAGGGTGCCTAGATTGGTTATCGCCTCCTTATTCACCTCTTGCCCCTGGATTCAGCCGAGGAAAGAGACGGACAGGGACTTCGACTTTCCCCAAAGTATGGCCAAGGAGAAACGGTGTCTTTAAAGCGGGAAACCAGACCAGGGACGTCGTGTAGTGTGTGATTGTAGTACTCGGGATCCTTTTTATAGCGAAAGGGAGGAACATCTTGCTGCCGGGGTGGCACGGATTTAGACTCTAAGGAAAGAAACGCTTAAGATACAGCCCATTCCAAGCGTGAGCGAGCTCCTCACCTTCTGCGTTCACTAAGCGATAAGCATTCCCTGGATAAGCCTCTTTTACAACAAACGGCCCTTCCCAGTTAGGTTGTAATTTAGACCTAGGACCTGCAGACCGAATGAATTTGCGTTTCAAAACCATATCACCTTTTTGAAATTTCCGTTTGATTACCTTCTTTTGAAAATAACGCGAAACTCTTTTTTGATAAACGGATACATGATCGGCCGCTTTCATCCTCTTCTCATCTAAGAGTTCCAACTGGACGAGCAACGCCTCTCGACGTTCATCGAGATTAAGTTCCTTATCGAGTTGCACTCTAAGGGAAGGGATCAAGATCTCATATGGGAGCACCGCCTCCATCCCGTAGGTAAGAGCATAGGGAGTTTGTCCCGTGGGAGTACGGACGGAGGTGCGGTAAGCCCATAGAGCTTCTACTAATCTTTCCGGCCAATCGGAAAACTTATGAGATTTGCATGTTTTCTTGATGATTTTAAGAAGGGTTTTATTAGTGGCCTCGGCTTGACCGTTGCCTTGAGGATAATATGGAGATGAATGATGCAATGCAATATTGAACTTCTTACAGAGGTCCTTGAGCTCTTGAGATACAAACTGGGGTCCGTTGTCAGTGATGATGCTGCTTGGCACTCCGAACCGCGAGATAATATTCTTCATGATAAAGCGACACACCGTTGAAGCTTTAATTTCTGCGTACGCCTCCGCTTCGGCCCATTTGGTAAAGTACTCAGTGGTGGTAAGGATAAAGGATTTCTGTTTGATCTGAGAATTAGGATCACCGAGCGGGCCGACAACGTCGAAAGCCCACATAGAGAATGGCCAAGGAGAAGAAAGAGGATGGAGAGATGAAGCTGGAGCATGGATTTTATCAGCATGGAGTTGGCATTTAAGACACCTCCGGACGTAGAGGGAGCAATCTTCCTCTAGAGTGGGCCAATAGTAGCCCTGCCTAAGGATTTTCTTCGCTAGAGCCTGGCCATTGACATGACCTCCACACTCGCTAGAATGGGCTGCTTCAGCTACCTTCCAAGCCTCATCATCATCTAAGCATCTCATGAGCATTCCATTGGTAGCGCGCCTGTATAATTCTCCTGCAACAATGGTATACCTTGAGGCGGCTCTCCTTATTGACTTATGCTGCTCGGCGTTTGCCCCTTCTGGGAACGATCCTTCTTTGCAAAACAACTCGATTTCGTGATACCAAGGTAATTCTTCTTCGTCCAGAATCTCTTCTAGCTCCATTAGAGATACTTCCTTGAGATCTTCCTTCTCAGCCCTCGCCTCTACAGTTTTCCTAAGGTTGATGAACCAAGGATCCTGAAGAGAGGGTGCGTCCAATATCTGAACGACGATAGTCTCAGTGCTCCGACTGAGAGGGAAAGATAGAGAGGAAGCGAGCGATGCTAAGGCATCGGCTAGAATGTTCTAAGACCTAGGAGTATGGATATAGATTAGCTTACGGAATTGCCTAGCCAGGAGCGTGACCAAATCTTGATAAGGCTTGAGCTTGGGGTCACGAGTGCGGTAAGTAGACAGAACTTGCCGCAGGACGAGCTGAGAGTCTCCTATGATATTCAAGTAACGCGCGCCTAGGAGATAGGCGTGCTTCAATCCAGCTAGGAGAGCTTCATACTCAGCGATATTGTTGGTAGCAGGAAATCGGAGTTGATAAGCAAAGGGAATAGTCACTCCCTCTGGAGTGAGCAGAACAGTGCCGATCCCTCGGCCTTGAGAATTGAGTGCACCATCGAAGTGCAGAGACCAAAAGGGATGATGAGAAATAGCAGAGAGATGCTCATCAGGGAAATCGTCCTAATAGAATCGGTGTGAGGAATAGGAAGATGGGCAAGGTGCTCAGCGATGGCGTACCCTTTGACCGCCTTCTGAATGACAAACGTGATATCGAATTGAGAGAGGAAGCTCTGCCAGCGAGCTAACCTACTAGAAAGGACAGGCTTTTCTAAGAGATAGCGAATCGGGTCCATTCTAGAGATCAACCTAACTGAGTGGGCAAGGAAGTAATGTTTAAGCTTCTGAGCTACCCACACTAAGGCGGCACAAGTCTTTTCCATAGCGGTGTATCTAGACTCAGCTGGGTTAAACAACCGAGAGAGATAATAAGCAGCTCGCTCTCTCCCTTCATCGTCTACTTGTGCTAAGATCGCCCCTAGGGAGTCCTCAATAACCGAGATGTATAGGATTAGGGGTTTCCCAGGGACAGGAGGTTGCAAAATCGGGGGATTGGATAGATATTCTTTTAGGTCTTCATATGCCTTCTGATAGTCTTGATTCCATTCAAACTTGACCCCTGCCTTAAGCAATTCATAAAACGGACAGCACCTTTGAGAATGCTGGGATATGAATCTTCTGATGAATTGCAATCGACCAATCAGTCCTCGAAGTTCCGTAATGTTCTTTGGCGGTGGCATGTCCATGACGGCCTGTGCTTTGTTAGGATCAATCTAAATCCCCCGTTTGCTCACTATGAAACCTAACAGCTTCCCTGAAGAGACTCCGAATATGCACTTCTTCGGATTCATTTTAAGCTTGTACTCCCTGACTCTTTGCAGCACCTTAGCCAGAATAGAGGGGTGTTCTTCTTTAGTTTTCAACTTTACCAGAATATCATCCACGTAAACTTCCATATAGATATGCATCATGTCATGGAAGATGGCCATCATCGCCCTTTGATAGGTGGCACCCACGTTCTTCAGACCGAACGGCATAACCATATAACAGTACGTACCCCAGGGCGTGGGGAAGGAGGTTTTCTCTTGATCTTCCGGAGCGAGACGGATTTGATTGTATCCTGAGTAACCGTCCATGAATGACAACGATTCGTACCCGGCGGTGCTATCGACCAGGATGTCTATGTGAGGCAGCGGGAAGTCATCTTTGGGACATGCTTTGTTGAGATCCCTGAAATCAATGCAGATACGCACCTTTCCATCCTTCTTGATGACAGGGACTATGTTTGCCACCCACTGAGGATATAGAGCAACTCTAATGAATCTGGCCTTGTATAACTTGTCGACTTTTTCCTTAATCCTTAAGGCCATGTGGGGGTGAAATCTTCTTGATCGTTATTTTACAGGTGTTGCCCCTGGTTTAAGCACGAGTCGATGTTCCACTAAAGAGGGGTCAAGACCTGGCATGTCCTCATAAGACCATGCGAAAGAATCGCTATACTCCCTTAGAACCTTAATCAAATCTTCTTCCACTTGCGAAGGGAGATTAGCGGCAATAATGATGGGCCTTGGGTCTTCTTCAGTTCCCAAATTAATTTCCTTCGTAGGTTCATCCACTGCCGACGACGGCTCATCGAATCTCTTTAGTCCTTGCGCGTACTGATCGACAGTGTCATCTACGTCGCTGTCCTCATTGATCAGATCTTTTCCATCCAAGATCTCATAGACGCCGAGTCCGTCATCGCTCCACACCTCCTCTATTTCCTCTTCATCTTCAATCACAATTGCCGTAGCAATAAACTCTGGACACTTCAAAAGAGCATGACAACGCTGAGCTAGATCTCGCAGGAACCTATCAAGAACGGATTTGGGAGGACGCGCCAGCGGGCGCGTCTCAGAGGAGGAAGGGCTGGACGAACTAGAACAAGACCCTACTTCTCTAGACCTAACTGACTCCACTTCCCTAGACTCGATGGACCCTAATCCTAACCTAGGAGAAAGAAGACCTAGTGAAAGGGAAGGAGCAGGGGACTCATGCCCTTGGGAGAAGGATGGAGACAGGGTAGCGTAATCTTCCACTGAAATCTCCGTTTCGAATTTGACATTTTTTTTTTGGGATCAGTGGAGCCCACACAACAAGATGGAGGAGGCGGGAGCTGCATGGGGAACAACTCGGGGAAGATGCAATCGAAGAATGGATCGGAGGAAGAGAACCACATCTCATGGAGTTGGGCGTTGGGAGGAGGAGGAGTGAATAGAGTGGATAGATCAATGGGTGGGCAATGCCCGCAAGCACAAGGAATAAATAGAATTTCAGGTGGATCAATGAAGGATGGATTTACCATGATAGGAGGAAGACGGGGTAAGAATTCCCATTGTTGGAGGAGAGATTGAAAGCGGGAGGGAGACCAAGATAAGACAATCGGCGAGCTCCCCTTTTCCCGTTGATCATCAACTGGCCGCTTCTTCGGCCTCCACTGAACAAGCCGAACCTCTTGCTGTCTCTTGTAGTCTTCTTCATGAAATAGCTCCTGAAGGGCTTGGCCATAGTCGATCACATCATCAACTGGCCCCCTTAGTGTAGATTGTGATAAATCCACACATGAAGAAGAGTTTAAATATGAGAAAACACAAGGTGGAGAGATGATATAATAATGAATAAAAGAAGCACGTGGTGCTACTAAGGAGGGTGATCGCCAGAGGGGTTACCTCAAGAAGAAACAAAGAAGATCGCGAATACCTGGTGAAAAATAGAACGCGGGCTGGATTGTGAATTCCTCTTCCTCCTTCAATCAGCCGGCCGATGAAGGGGGTTTTTCTTTATTGATTACCCTTGCAAAAAAGATAAAACAAACAAACAAAAGAAGTGGATCAGCCAAGTGAATGTAGTATCAATCCCAAGTAGATGATATGATGATGAATAGAGAATAAAACATGCGCACCTTTTTTTTTGTTTTAAAACCCCTAAAGAGTTAGGGAAGGAGAAGATATGATGAAACTAATGCAAAAGGAGAAAAATGTATGATGATCGACGGAAGAACAACAATTAGATAAGCAAGAAAAAACCCTGCTGTCCCTGATGACAGTAAAGGGAACCGAAGTCAATGCTGTTGATAGGAATAAAAAGGAAGCAGAGAGCTTTAAAGACCGCGCAGGAAGAAGATGGATAGCCTCAGCGTCTATGCATAAAAAAAAACTCTGATCTCGATAGCCTGCTCTCGTAACCTGCCAACCTCGCGCGAGGTCGATCAAGACATCCCTATATAGGGTTCCAGATCCAAGATAACCTCAGATTCGGAAGGATAAGAACGGGCAATGATCAAAAGAAGGCAGGACTCTAGTTCCAATTCGAGCAAGGAGACCATTAAAGGCAGGGAACTCTCCAGGAAAGACGAGTTTAAGCAGGACACCGAAAGATAAAACACGACCTTCAGAAGGGCATCAAATCACAAATTGACGACCTACACCAAGACGTTACTCAAAAACACGACCAGGATCAAGGGCGTCACTTCTCGATTTAATTTTGGCAATAAAACTTACTTTATTTGAAAATTATGAGAAAACGCCTGAGATGAAGGCGTTAATTGAAAACACGCCCTGAGGAAGGGCGTTAATCAATACTTTGAATTTTATTTTGAAACCAGATAATACCAGGAATTGACGCCCTCACATTTGGTCGTCCTTTCTTCTGAACACGCCCTAGATATGGTCACTATTTAAAACACGCCCCTCTTCAGGTCGCGAATCACAAAAAATGCAAAGAACAAACCAAAAACACACAAAAATAGAAAAACTTCATATTATGAATGTATTGAAGTTCACTTTGGGGTGTCAACATAGTGACATGAGATTTGATCAACATAGCGTCAATTTTGGCGTGTCTACAGCTGCCCCGCCTTGGCGTCTGCTTTGCAAGGGAGTGAGACGAAAATGGAGTGAAAGTGCAACAAACGGAATGAAGAGGAGCGAACTGATAAGTAGATGCCAAGGTGTGATGTGACACGCCTCAGACACTAAACATTGGAAATCTTTCCAAGATTCTGAGCGAAACAACTCCGAGTGATTCCAAGGAAGCATCGATTTGCTGGATAAAGGAGATTAAACTAAACAAGTAAAAATGTGCGCATGGCACGATAAGGAGACACCATTGGAGAGCGGTTACCAGCCAATGTGGACGTGCTACAACCAAGGTGGGTTTGTGGGAAAAATAAAGGGAATTGAGATGGAGACCCAGCAAAGGGACATTTTCAAGTAATCAGCCTAAGCGGCTTCAAAGAGAATAAAGTACTCAATTTGGAATGGAATATCTCATGTCAACTCAATCAATAGCGAGTGACCTTCATTACTGCGATAATATGAAGATTTTCAGCATGAAGCTCAAAGTCCTACATGATGCATGCTGGGCTAAAAGAAAAAGATTAAAACAAACTAAAAGATAGAAAATAATCAAGGATAATATTGTTAAGCCATCTAGATTTGGTCAAGAATCCAAATCTCTGAGCTGACACTAAGCCGAAGCCCGTTTGTCCACGCATCAACTCAGAAAATGGAACCATCGTTCCAAACCTTCAACGACTCAACGGCCTATCCGTGTGATCAAGACTCTCCTGGAACTATCACTGTTTTTGATGAAGGGGAACTCAAATTCAGGTTCATCAGAACCACAAGGTCCTTGACATACTATAATAGCGTAGAATACCATATAGTAATAATGCTCACAACAAGAACAACATGATGTTACCTCCACATTAATCCGGACATCTCGAAACCTGCACTCTTCTGCACTCAAGAGTTCATTAGTTCTCTCAAAATATAAATAATCCTCAATTCAAAGCATAACATGATCATAAGTGCTAAATAAAATAAAATTCCAACGAAATAATAGCACTTAAGTTCATCAGAGCATGTGGGAAGCAAATTCATAAATTCACAAAAATTCACGCCTGGACCGAACGGCGTCAAAACATGAAACGCGCCTGATAATGAGGGCGTCAAAAATAGAAACACGCCCTTCACTAAGGCGTGAAATGCACCAAGAGTTCACGAAGAAAACGACCCACTCAAGGGCGTTAAATAAAACACGACCTCGGTCCGGTCGTCAATTCAACAATTGACGCCCTAATAGAAGGCGTTAATTAAGCACAAACTTCCGTTTCCGATTCGAAAGCAAAACCCAGTCCTAATAGCCATAAACTTTCTAACTCCGAACAGCCTTAAGACTCCCCGGACTCCTATAAAGGGAAGGCAATTCCTCAAATCAATCAAATCCTCCGAGCTCTGTTTCTTCTGCTGCTTCTTCTGTTCTTCTGCAGACACCGCAACCGTCCGAACTTCTTCCTGCAAACCGAAGATGGAGAGGGCGATTAAGAGGTCCAAAGCTTCCACTCCCAGGCTAACTGAGATCAACGGGCACATCAGTAGTAGAATTTCCATGAACCAGGTAAAGATTGAGTCTTCTGTTCCTTTCCACTTTTGTCTTAAACGTTCTTCTCTTCTGCATGCTCATTTATCCTTCTTTCTCTGCATTGTTCTTCCTTTCTTCCTTCCACAGGACTTCCCGAATGTCCCAGGAGCAAGGAGATTTACAAAAATTAAGTGGCTGCCTCTCATACTCTCCAAATTTTCTTCAGATATGAGGGTGTACTTAACAAGATGGCACCTTCTGAGTCTAGTTACCCATGCCAAACATTACGATCAAATTCATCTTGACTGGGCAGCTATAGGGGCCCTTGTAGAGATATGGCATCCTTCTACTCATACCTTTCTCTTCTCTACTCTTGAAGCCACGATCCTATTAGAAGAATTGGAGATGCTCTTGGGTTTGAAGAGAATGAAGCAAAGGGATGAGGAAAAGATGGCCATCATGCCAAAACCAATTTCCTCTCATGAGCTATTAACAAGCTTGATATCTAGCCCCAACCTAGTGAATCAAATCAAAGCTACTAAAGGAATCAATCTTCTAAAGCTCGCCTCATGGGTGTACAAGAGAGCAGATCAAGCCAAAGAAGATGAAGAGATAGAGCGGGTAGCAAAGGCCTTCGTGGTGTGCTTGGCAGGAGCAATCTTATTCCCATCCACGGAGGACTTTCTAGAAGAGGCCCAATTAAGCGCTATAGTGAGCTTATGGGAAGGAGATAGAGTGGGACCGGCGATTCTAGCCTATCTCTATAGCGGGCTTACCTCGGCGGCGATGGGAAGGCCCATCTACGGATGCATGCTAGCACTCTCTAGTTGGGTAGATCTCCACTTCAAGTTCGATCCATGTGACGAAGCCCACCAATCCTCAAGAATCTTCTCAAAAAGCCCACTCTCTTATATGACCGGTTCACTTGGGATAAGCAATAGAGTGACGAACCGGATTCCTCAAATCAAGAAGAGAGCAGAATGGAGAGAGCACCTCAAAGTAATGCCAAAGAATCTCTTCACTTGCGCCCCGGGAATACTCAAGACTCAAGAACTTCGTGCAAGATTCTCTCCCGGGACGGACCTTCGACTCATAGGCGCTTCAGAATTCATCTTGTACAATTCATACCGATGCCTCCCTCAACTCGGGCTTCCACGGCGAGTATTCGAGGACCCATCACACCTCCCTCCTATCAAGAGACGGGACCTTGGCAGCAACGAAGATGGAGAAGAAACAACCACAATCCAAGCTCTGTGGAAAATCAATAAGGCTCATCATCCTGTGGAAAGCTTGAATGAAGACAGAGATGAATGGAAATCTTATGTAATAGCCCTGAGAAAATTGAGGCCTAAAATGGCTCATTAAGCATTGTAATCTTTTTCTTCCAATAAATCAATGATATTTCCTTTATTGAGCCATCTTACTGTTTTCTGAATAACTCTTCCAACGTTCTGTGATTCTGTTGCAAATAACGCCTCAAGCAATGTCGTTAATTCTATAAACGACGCCCCAGCACAGGGCGTCTTCCATGATTGATCGCTCATAACTGACGCCTTCACCAATGGGCGTTAACTGAAAAACGTCCTAGGACAAGGCGTTAATTCGATTCATATTCCAAAATATATTCGTTGAAATTCCAAAAGTAACGCCTTCAGCAAAGCCACGTTTCATATAAATAACGCCTCAATCATAGTCGTTACTCAAAAATAGTAATGATTATTCCCATCAAATCAATCAATCACCATTAAATGCGTCTGACGACAGTTATCATTCCCCATGCAAACAAAAATAACGCCTTAAGAAATGTCGTCAATTATTAAGAAACGCCATGATGTCAGTCGTTAATTTCATAAGACACGGCCTTCCTTAAGTCGTGATTTCTTTTTGACCATTCGACTTAACTTTCCCTCCTTTCTTCTTCTTCCTCCGTTCTCTTTCCCTCTTTCTCTCTTCTTCTGCAACCCTAACCGAAACCCTCCCCCTTTCTCTCATTCTCTCTCTCTATCACCCCCCTCCCTCTCCAACCTAAACAATGGCCGGCGGCGCACCCAAACGGCAGCGGGTGACTGCCCCAGAGGTCGTGGACCTGGGCGAAGACGCCCATGCCGAGGAGGATGCTCCCATGGAGGCTCCGCCGGCGGCAGCCGAGGAAGAACAAGCCATGGCGGCCGGCAACGAGACCGAAGGAGACCAAGAAGCTCACGAAGAAGACGAAGAAGGAGATGGAGAAGATGGAGAAAATGAAGAGGGTGAAGAAGAAGGTGGAGATGGTGATGAGAGGGGTAAAGAGGAACCACCGCCTACGGCGGCGGCCACTCCCCGTGCCGGCCAGCTCCGGCGACCGCGTCAGCCATGGCCTCATCCACAAGGACCAAAGCACAAGAAGGTAGGCCCCCAAACCCAATTCCCATTTTTAATTTTTATTTTTATTTTTATTTTTCCTGTAATTTCCATAGCTCTCGGGGTATAAACCCTGCAACCCAGAAAGAAGACGCCCTCAGGGGCGTCACGTTTTACAAATGAAACGCCCAACCCAAGGGCGTTAATTAAATTATTTCCCTGAAAAATAATTAACCCCATGAGAACACGCCCTGCATCATGTCGCCCATTTAAATTCATCATTTTTCATATCATGCTGTTAATTCCATTAATTCCCATGCTTTTAATTTTTTCATGAATTATTCGCATGCTGTTATTTTTATTTTATTTTCTGAAAAACTTGAAAACAACGCCCCCCACCAGGGCGTTAATTCAACAATAGACGACCAAACCAGCGGTCGTCCATTCATTAATTCCTGATTAAATTAACGGACCCATTTTGGAAAACGCCCCACCCAAGGGCGTGACTTGAAATATTTTTTTAAGAATTTCAAAAATTAACCATAGAACCACGCCCAACACAGAGGCGTTTCAAAGATGAACAGCGACCTAGGATAGGTCGCAAATTCAAAATACACTTAGAACCACGCCCTCCTTAAGGGCGTTAATTCAACAAACCACGACCTGAGGATGGTCGTTAATTAAAATCAAACACCAATATAACCCAAGGCAATCAAAATGAGATTCAGCATGAATAATCAAAATAATTAAGTGAAAATTCTTTTCTTTACATGCAGGGATTGATGAGGACGCGCATCTCCTGGGTCATGGTCCGGGCAGCATACTACGGCCTTCCCGAGTTTCAAAGAGCGAGGGTAGATGCTATGGGATTCGGGGCCTTCCTTAGCATAGAGCCAGTCAGACCCGACCTACAACTTATCCAGGTTCTACGGGAGAGATGGGACAGAACTAGCCGGTCATTCTTGATGCCATGGGGGCATATGGTTCCTACCCTAGGGGATGTAACTAGGATCACGGGACTGAGGGTAGATGGTGAGGCTTTGAGCGGGATTACCTACCTTGACTACACTGAGTTTGCCCAGAGGTTGCTAGGGCTAGAGATGGTCTACGAGACGCCTAGCGAGTGTAGGACTATCTTCCGCACTGACCTGACTACAGTGATGGGCTTAGGGAATGCTAGGCATAGGTCCGGGGAGACCCTAGAGCAGTTCTCGCAGAGGTTGATAGACGGGGCTAGGGCGGTCTACTGCCAGGACCCAGCTGACAGGGAGAGAGCGGACCGAGACCTGAGGAGGTTCCTGCTGCTGCTACTCGGGAGGCTATTGCTCGGGACGAAGGGCGACGTCATCAACTGCCGATTCCTGGGGATACTCGAGGACTTGGAGGCAGTTGGCAGCTACGCCTGGGGAGCGGCACTGCTGGCGCATATGATGGCCGACTTGTCCACCGGGACAGGTCGAGAGACGACCGTCAGTGGCTTCTCACCTTTTCTTCAGGTATGCATTTTTCCTCTTTTCTTTTCTTTTTATTATGCTGGTGAATGCCTCACTAATATGATGCATGGATGCAGGTTTGGAGCCATCTATACATGCCGATGGGGCGCGTTGACCCATGGCCTGGAGGTGAGGGAGCTTTTCCCTTAGCGCGGCGCTGGCTGCCAGTGGTGTTTGGAGCCCCACTGGGCTACGAGCTGTGGGTGCTGCGGAGAGAGTTCCGAGACTTCCCTCCCTCGCTGGTATGTATGAATGTTATGCATCTTTCTTTTGCATTTATTTTGAATTTATTATGATGATGATGAAATGATGACATATATGTTTATGAATGCAGGTGCAGTGGAGACCCTACGAGGGGATGACAGACGAGGGCCAGCCGTGGGTCGTAGCGGGCCGTCCTCGCTTTGAGCATGAGCTGTGGGTTCACTGCTTGAGCGAGATCGAGCCGTTACGGCTTAGGTTGGTGATGAGGGCGCTGGGCCTCCACCAGGAGTGGGTAGAGGTCGGCGAGCCACGCGGCATTGGGAAGAAGACACGCGGTCGCACGAAGGCGACCGACTGGAGTGTGCGGTTCGAGGAGCAGCACACCGACTGGCAGCGAGGCGGGACCAGAGTCACCTCCCGGGCGACAGACAGCTCCGAGTACCTTCGACGCTACTGGGAGGTTTACGCCGGCCGACCCCAGATGAGGGTCTTAGGGGTATGTATGAATGTAATTACTTCTAAATTAAATGCAAATGCTTATGTAACTTTATCATGTAACTAATATGCAATGAATGCAGGATGCATGGGACATAGCGGCGATGGATGCCCAGGCCCACCTGCACAGCCTGGAGGACCAGCTGGCCGCCACACGGGCTGACCTAGAGACCCTGGTGAGTGTTTAAATTATTTCTATATGCGAATGTATTTTTTTTTGTTGAATTATTGATGATTAGCCACTGACGATCTCAATGAATGCAGCGTGCCCAGCAGGGAGCAGTGAGGAGAGACCCCGGGGAGGCCTCCAGCTCGAGAGGGCCCAGTGCAGAGGTGACTGCACTGACAGAGCAGCTAGCCGGAGCGATCGCACGAGCCGAGGCAGCAGATCGCGATCTCGCTTTACGGGTAAATTCCAAAACACAAATCCATTCAAATATTGATTATATAATTGTGCACTGATGAAATTCATTTTACAGACTGAGGAGCTTCGAGCCGCTCTTACCTGCGTTGATGAGGGCTTCCGTGCGACGAGCACACAGGTGAGTGGTTTAATCATGTATTGCTTGAATTGCTAGATTACTGAATCATTGCATTAATTGTGGAATTGATGATTTGTTTACCTATTTGCAGGTGACTCAGCTTCAGGCGGTACGTACCGAGTTGGCGATCCGTGATCAGCGGATCTCAGAGCTAGAGAGGTCCCTGAGGCGTCGAGAGGAGCTGCCTCAGGACGTGGCCGAGCTGCGAGTGGCCCTTGAGCTGGAGAGACGGGAGCGTGCCCGGGAGCGCGAGGAGCGTGCTCGTGAGCGGGAAGAGTACCAGGCGGAGCGTGCCCGGCACCTTGAGCTTCAGCAGGCGAAGCGTGCCCGGTACCAGGAGCAGGTAGCAGCACGCGAGCGAGAGCTGGCAGACTCGAGGACCCAGTTGATCCTTTCTCAGGAGCGGCTACGAGTGTCTGAGGAGCGTCTCCAGCGAGGGCGTGAGCGAGCACGGGCTGCGGGGTACTCCTTCACCAGCTCCACCTTTGTGGAGGGCTCTTCCCTCCGAGAGAGGAGCGAGGCAGGTGGCCAGGCTCGAGTTCTAGCTTCTTCTCGGGGGCCCATGCCTCCTCCACCAGCACCAGCTCGGGACGACGAGGAGAAGGTTGAGAGTAGGAGAGAGGAGGGTGGAGGCGAGAGCTGAGAGACTTACTTGTACTCCTCCACCCTCACACTTGTACATGATAGACATTCATGATGCATATATATATATGAGATTGACATCTTTTGTTACCTGAGCAATTTACGTGGTTGTGGCCTTGTGTTTGTGTACTTTCCTCTTCCCACGTTCTTCGTTTTTGCTTTGCTTTGCCCTGTTTCTGCAACTGTAATCCACACTTTGAACAAACAGGTTAATTCATCTGTTCGACTTGGCCCCTTGCTCAATAAGCAAGGGGTGCCTTTACTTTTGACCTTAATAGCGGGTCAAGGGGCCAAGCCTTTAATCAAACAAGGTAAATAAATCATCTGATAATGGGGAGATGCATCATGCAAGCATGCATATGCAAACTATAAATAAAAGATGTCCATGCAAAAGAATGCAAGCACACATCGTGAAAAAAATGCATTTTTTTCCCTCTCATTTATATTTTTTTTGTTATTTTTCCTGAAAAACGCGCCTTAGAGTAGGTCGTGGTTCGCATAAAGACGCCCTAGACGACGGCGTGACTTTGAAAAGGAAATCTATTTTTTGAAAAAGTAACGACCTACTCAGAGACGTTATTCGGAAAGAGACGACCTAATCTAGGACGTTAATTCTATAAAAAGCGCCTTAGCCAAAGGCGTTAATTGAATTATTCTGTAAAAAGGGTTGACAAGGCTATCAAGACCACGGGTCCTACACGGTCACCATCTAAAATTCATTAACCTTTCTTGAGTAATTAAAAGGGGGTTGACGTGATCATAGTTGACTTGTATTTGAGACTTCGCACAGTGCAATTTCTTAAGTCCGTCTTGACCATCCTGCCAGTTCGTGACTTACCACATAGAAAGGATGGAAGAAAATATAAGGGAAGCCCATAAGGGATTCTGAGATGCTCGAGGTAAAGTTACCTCCCCTACCCTATGCCTGTTGGGGTTCGGTCTTTGGCGTAGGGAAATTTGTTACCTTTTTGCCCCTTTTATATTGCACGCATACGCCCAAGGTTTTTCTTGCGGGGACTTTGCCCTCTTGACATGCTTTTCTTTTCACAACTTGACTTTCACTTCGGAATTGATTTGCATTGATGAAAATAAACCTAATTGTACTTGGGCTTTCGTGGCATTTGCTCCCTTTTGGGCCCTGACTTCCACCTACTAGGGCGGCGGATAGGCTTGGCGGATCTACCCCGAGACCTCCCTTCCTCCCTTATGGGCCGAAGAAGAAAAGAACGGGTATTGTCTTTCACTTTTAGTCAGGTTTTTGACTTTCCATCGGATTTTGCACTGCTTGAGTTCAAGAATAAAGCGTGTAGTGTGTGCGGGAGTCAACCCCCTTTTAAGTTAGCAAGACTGATGAATGAATTCTGAATTTTGACCTTTCGGGCCTTGATCCTTCGTGTGCCATGGCACCAATTTTGATCTCTTTTGATTTTGATCTCTTTTTGATTTTGTAGAATCTCTATTTTTTATTTGCTTTTTGGTATTCCTATATTTTTTTTGGTTTTTAGAAATATTCCACTTTGTTTTGGATTTTTGAAACAACGTTTATTTTTTTGGATTTTGAAAATTTCTCCATATATATATATATATATATTTTAGATTTTTGAATCAAGGGTAGTATTTCTTAAGATACAAATCATTCCAAGGGTGAGTTAACTCTTCTCCTTCAGCATTAATCAGTTTATAAGCATTGCCTGGAAAAACGTCTTTTATAACAAACGGTCCCTCCCAATTGGGTTGGAGTTTTGAGCGAGGGCCACCCGGCTTTACAAAAATCCTCTTAATTACCATCTCACCGATTTTGAATTTTCTCTCAATCACTTTCTTTTGATAAAAACGCGAGAGCCTGTTTTGATAAATGCGTGCATGCTCAGCGGCGACAAGACGCTTCTCATCTAGGAGTTCCAATTGGGCGAGGAGTGAATCACGACGTTCATCAATAGAAAATTCCTTATCTAATTGTACTCGCAGAGAGGGAATGAGAATCTCATAAGGGACTACTGCCTCCATTCCATAAGTAAGGGCGAAAGGGGTTTGCCCAGTAGGGGTACGAATGGAAGTTCGATAGGCCCAGAGAGCTTCAACTAGCTTGTCTGGCCAGTCCGAAAATTTATTAGCCTCACACGTCTTTTTGACAATTTTTATCAAAGTTTTGTTAGTTGCCTCTGCTTGGCCATTGCCCTGCGGATAATAGGGAGAAGAATGATGCAATGCAATGTTATACCTATTGCAGAGATCCTTGATTTCTTGAGAGATAAATTGAGGTCCATTGTCGGTGATGATGGTGCTCGGGATGCCGAACCTCACGATGATGTTCTTCATTATAATCTTGCAGACGGTTGACGCTTTGATCTCCACGTAAGCTTCCGCTTCTACCCACTTGGTGAAGTACTCCGTTGCCGTGAGGATGAACGATGTTTGCTTGGTCAGGAGATTCGAATCACCAAGAGGTCCAATGATATCAAAAGCCCACATGGAGAAAGGCCATGGGGAGGACGTAGGATGGAGTGAAGAAGCAAGAGAATGAATCTTGTCGGCGTGCAGTTGGCACTTAACACACCTTCGAACATAGATGGAACAATCCTCTTCTAGAGTTGGCCAATAGAAACCTAGCCTAAGAATCTTCTTAGCTAGCATCTGGCTGTTCACATGACCACCACACACTCCTGAATGCGCCTCTTCCACAACTTTCCATGATTCATCATCGTCGAGGCATCTTAGTAAAATACCGGTGAGCCCTCTCCTATAGAGCACACCTCCAACCAAAACATAACGCTGAGCCACTCTTCTAATCGCTTTCTTTTCTTCTGCAGTGGCTTCTTTAGGATAGGACTGATCATTGCAATATCTGGCAATCTCATAATACCAAGGCTTCTCTTCGTCAGCCAATTCTTCTTCCCAGTCTAAAAGAATGACCTCTTTGCCTTTAAGAGATTCCTTCTGCTTGTCCTTCTCAAGCACCTTATCCCTAATATCGAGGAATGCATGATCCTTAATAGCTGGCGTGTCACGCTGATGAATTAGAGGAACATGAAAATCACGCTCAGGAGGGAAGACTAAAGCAGAGGCTAAAGAAGCAAGAGCGTCAGCTAGGATGTTCTGACTACAAGGAACATGGACGAAAGCTGAAGAGCTTGGCATAAGCTGAAGCAAGTTCCTGGTAGGGTTTGAGCTTAGGATTGATAGTGCGGCACTTGACCAGCACCTGGCGCAGAATGAGCTAACTATCATCCACAATCCTCAAATGGGTGACACCATATCGATGGGCGGTTTGAAGACCGGCGAAAAGAGCCTCATACTCAGCTATATTGTTGGTGGCGGGAAAGGTGAGCCGAGCAGCAAATGGGATGGTGACCCCTTCTGGTGTTAAAAGAACCATGCCGATCCCTCTTCCCTGGGAATTTAAAGCTCCATCAAAATGTAATGTCCACATAGGATCACGAGATTGATTAATGGACATCAGTTCTTCATCTGGAAACTCCGAATTGACAGGATCAAAACGAGGTAGAGGGTGATGAGCAAGGTGTTCGGCAATGGCGTAACCTTTGATAGCTTTCTGTTGAATGTAAGTGATATCAAACTGAGAGAGGAAGCTTTGCCAGCGTGCTAATCGATCAGTGAGGACAGATTTTTCAAGGAGGAATTTAATCGGATTCATGCGAGCAATGAGGTGAACCTCGTGAGCTAGGAAATAGTGCTTTAACTTCTGAACTACCCAGACCAAAGCAGCGCAAGTCTTCTCCATGGCTGAATACCTCTGCTCACAGGGGTTAAGAAGTTTAGACAAATAGTATGCTGCCCTCTCCTTACCTTCTTCATCTACTTGAGCCAAGACAGGACCTACATAGTCATCCAGGACTGAGACATAGAGAACAAGTGGTTTGCCTAGAATCGGCGGCCTCAGGATAGGAGGATTGGCCAAATAATCTTTCAATCCGTCAAAGGCTGCCTGACACTTGTCATCCCAATTAAACTTGACTCCCAGCTTAGTAAGCTCGTAAAATGGCCTACATAATTGTGAATGCTGGGAGACGAAGCGGCGAATAAATTACAACCTCCCGATTAATCCTCGAACTTCCTTCAAATTCTTGGGAGGAGGCATATCTCTAATGGCCCTTGCCTTGATGGGATCAACTTCAATTCCCCTCTTGCTAACAATGAAACCAAGCAACTTCCCTGATGAAACACCAAATACACATTTCTTGGGGTTCATCTTTAATTGATACTCTCACGATCTTTCAAGACCTTGGCTAGAACCCCAGGATGCTCAATCCTTGTCCTTGATTTCACAACTAGGTCATCCACATACACCTCAATATAAATATGAATCATGTCATGAAAAATCGTCATCATAGCCCTCTGATAGGTGGCTCCAGCATTCTTGAGTCCAAAAGGCATGACCACATAACAATAAGTACCCCATGCTGCCATGGCCGGTCCCAAGCCCGGGTGAGAAAAGAGGAGGGTTTGTGTTAGGTCGACAGCCAGCAGTAAAATTTTGTCACATCTCCAACATGAATTCTGATCCAAATACATTATGTGCTAATGCTAGGGCGTTCCCCGTAAGCGACGCGTTACATCGGAACCCGGATGGAATGACAAGTGAGCAAGGGCCAGCTAGGGCGTTCCCCGTAAGCGACGCGTTACATCGGAACCCGGATGGAATGACAAGTGAGCAAGGGCTAGCTAGGGCGTCCCCCGTAAGCGACGCGCCGCAATGGCGCCCGATTGCGGTGTCAAATAGGCAAGGGTTCTCGTGTGGGGTTGGACGCACACGGGTAAAGAAGCAAGTCCAAAAACATAGGATCCGTCTAGCTACTTGGAATATAGGAACTTTAACGGGTAAGTGTTTAGAATTAGTTAAATTAATGAAGGACAGGAGGGTTAACATAGCTTGCCTACAAGAAACTAGGTGGAAATGATATAAAGCTAAAGACATTGATGGGTATAAAATTTGGTATACGGGTAATAATAACTCTAGAAATGGTGTTGCTATAATAATAGATAAAAACTTAAAAGACAGAGTTGTGGAAGTAAATAGATTGGGGGATAGACTAATGGTAATTAAACTTATCTTAGGTGATGACATTTTGAATATAATTAGTGCATATGCACCTCAAGTAGGATTAGAAGAGAGCATTAAAAAGTAATTTTGGGAGGCTATTGATAGTTTGATCCAAAATATCCCTAGTGAAGAGAGAATCTTT
Source organism: Amorphophallus konjac (assembly GCA_022559845.1). NCBI lineage: Eukaryota > Viridiplantae > Streptophyta > Magnoliopsida > Alismatales > Araceae > Amorphophallus > Amorphophallus konjac. The sequence continues at coordinate 316,449,744 of CM040123.1, read as the reverse complement.
ATTGGAGGGGATCTTAATGGTTATGTGGGTATAGATAATAGAGGCTATGAGAGGATTCATGGAGGGCTTGGTTTTGGTAATAGGAATGATATGGGTAACACTATTCTTGATTTTGCTATGGCCTATGAGCTAGCAATTATTAATACCTTCTTTAAGAAGCGGGACGAACACTTAATAACATACAAGAGTGGAACACATATAAGTCAAATTGACTATTTTCTCATTAGGAAGGTCGATAGAGTTTTATGTAAAGATTGTAAAGTTATTCCTGGTGAGAGTCTAGCCCCTCAACATAGATTGTTAGTAATGGATGTCACTATCCCTAAATTCAAAAGAAAGATCATTATAAATAATTATTCCAAGATTAAATGGTGGAATTTAAAAGGTAAAAGTTTAGAAACATTTAAAAATCATCTATTAAAGGAAAATATTTGGAATTTAGAACAAGAAACTAATGTAATGTGGAATAATGTTACAAATTGTATAACGAGGTTTGCAAAACAACTCTTAGGCGAATCTAAAGGTAAAAAGAACTTAGAAAAAGAGACTTGGTGGTGGAGTGAGGAAATTCAAAATACCATTAAAGTAAAAAAGGAATGCTTTAAAGTTTGGCAAGCTAACAAAAATGCTCAAACCCTAGAAGCTTATAAAATCGCTAAAAAGAGAGCTAAGAAAATAGTCAGCGAAGCCAAATCAAAGGCATTTGAAGATTTATATAATAAATTAGGAACCCGAGAGGGTGAAAAGGACATATTTAAACTAGCTAAATTAAGAGAAAGGAAAACTAGAGATTTAGATCATGTTCGGTGCATTAAAGGTGAAGATCAAAGGGTTTTAACTAAGGATCTTGAGATTAAAGGGAGGTGGCATAGCTATTTTCAGAAGTTACTTAATGGAGATTCCGTCAAGGATTTATCTTTAGAAGGTACCCAAGAGTCCACAATATTTGATAAATATCAATATTTCAGGTGTATTAAGATGTCAGAAGTGGAGGATGCTTTAAGGAAAATGAAAGTGGGCAAGGCCTTAGGACTAGATGGCTTACCTATTGAAGTATGGAAAGGCCTAGGAGATATTGGTATTCAGTGGCTAACTAAATTTTTTAATAAAATTTTAAAGGAACGAAGAATGCCAGAAGTTTGGAGAAAAAGTGTTGTAGTTCCTTTCTATAAAAATAAAGGAGATATTCAAAGTTGTAATAATTATCGTGGAATTAAGCTTATGAGTCATACTATGAAACTTTGGGAAAGAGTAATTGATAAACGCCTCCGTGGTATGACTACTGTGTCGGAAAATCAGTTTGGTTTTATGCCAAATAGATCTACTATAGAAGCTATTTTCTTGCTACGGCAGCTAATGGAGAAGTATAGAGAGATGAGAAAAGATTTGTATATAGTTTTTCTTGATTTAGAGAAGGCGTACGATCGAGTACCGAGAGAATTGATTTGGTGGACATTAAGAAAGAAAGGAATCTCTCAAGGATATGTTGATTTGATTAAGGATATGTACGACGGTGCTATTACTAATGTTCGAACTATTGCTGGGGAGACTGGTGAATTTCCCGTTTCTATAGGTTTGCATCAAGGTTCTGCACTAAGTCCGTATCTCTTTGCCTTAGTTATGGATGAAGTAACTAAACAATTGCATGATGATATCCCTTGGTGTATGCTATTTGCAGACGATATTGTTTTAATTGATGAGAGTATTGATGCTCTAAATGCTAAGTTAGAGCGTTGGAGACTTGCCTTGGAGTCTAAAGGTTTTAAAATTAGTAGGAGCAAGTCAGAATTTATGCACTGTAATTTTAGTAATGGGAGAGTGGTTCAGGAAGACATGGTTCTAATTGACGGTCATAACATTCCGAAGAGTAGTAGCTTTCGATACTTAGGGTCTATCATACAAGAGAATGGGGAGATTTATGATGACGTTACACATAGGATTAAGGCAGGCTGGTTAAGATGGAGAAGTGCATCAGGTGTCCTTTGTGATCATCGTATGCCTGTGAAACTCAAAGGGAGGTTTTATAGAACGACTGTGAGACCTGCTCTGTTATATGGTACCGAGTGTTGGGCAGTACGAAAGGAACACATCCACAAAATGTGTGTAGCAGAGATGAGGATGTTGAGATGGATGTGTGGCAAGACTAAGAAAGACAAGATTAGGAATGCGCGCATCCGTAAGGACTTAGGGATAGCTCCAATTGATAGTAAAATGAGAGAAAATAGACTCTGGTGGTTTGGACATGTGTTTCGTCGCCCTAACTCAGCGCCGGTTAAAAGATGTGATCAAATCTTAGTGGATGCTAGCAAAAGAGCTCGAGGAAGGCCTAAAATGAGATGGTGCGATGTTATTAGGAAGGACATTAGTTCCTTGAGTTTAAATATGAATATTGCACTTGATAGAAATCTTTGGCGGAACAGGAGTCATGTAGCCGACCCCAATTAATTGGGATAAGGCTCTGATGATGATGATGATGATGATGATGATGGTGTAGTGAATGATGTCTTCTCTTGATCTTCTTCAGCCAGACGAATTTGATTGTAACCTGAGAAGCCATCCATGAAAGAGAGTCTCAAATCCTGCCGTATTATCAATCAAAACATCAATATGAGAGAGGGGGAAGTCATCCTTAGGACACGCGCGGTTGAGATCCCGGAAGTCTATACAAATCCAAACTTTTCCATCTTTCTTCATAACCGGGACGATGTTAGCCACCCAATTGGGATAGAGGACAACTCTAACAAATCTAGCCTTATGGAGCTTGTCGACCTCTTCTTTCATCTTTAAAGCCATATTAGGGTGGAAATGCCTCAACCGTTGCTTGACCGGCACAGACCCTGGCTTAAGTGTAAGGCGGTGTTGAACGAGCGCAGGGTCTAAACCAGGCATATCTTCATAACTCCATGCGAACGTGTCCTTGTATTCTTGCAGGACCAAAATGAGCGCCTCCTCTTCAGAGGGCGGTAAATTCTTGCTTATGAGGACAATCCTAGGGTCTTCCTTGGTACCCAAATTAATTTCTTTGGTAGGCTCTTCTACGGAGGCTGACGGTTCGTCAAATCATCTTATGCCACTAGCAAAAGCATCAGCCTCGTCCTCATATTCTTCATAACTTTCATCCCCCTCTTCAATAGGGTCTTCGTCATTCATAATTTCATAGACACCCAAACCCTCATAAGAAACAACAGCATCCTCATATTCTGACTTTGGCAGGATGATTGGATTCTCTATAAATTCAGGAAGAGCTAAACAAGCCTGGCATCTGATAGCTAACTCCACAGAAACCTATGGGGAATCTGCTTACCCTTGGACTTCTTATGTGAATCTACCCCTTGAATTTTAGCGTTAGCGGAAGAAGAGGAGGAGCAACTAGCTTGATCAGAAAAGGGAAGGGAAGGAGGCGAAAAAGTGGATACAGGAGGTAATACAGAGGAAGTCCCCTCACCAGAGGGGGAGAAAAGATTTAGCAATGAATCTTGAGGGAGCGGCCCTGGGTCGGGACGCACTCGGAAGAGAAATAGGAGGTCTCCTCAACAGAAATGGAGGTTTGGAAAGTTGGGAATTTGGCGTTTTTTTTCATTTTTGTCTTTTTCTTCATTTTTATTTTCTGTTTCAAGAAGAAAGCAGTGTGAAGGGAGGATAGCAGGAGGAGTGGAAATTGCCAGATCAGAAAAAGGTTGAATCAGTGATGGCCCGCGCGGGGGTGTGATGGAGAGTTTAGAAAATCGCTCGAGGAGCGAAGAAGGAATTGGGAGAGAAACTTGGATTGAATCTGGAGATAAATTGATTATAATCGGAGGCGATCTTGGCACGCGACCAAACTGATGAGAATATAGAGAAGCAAGCACAGATGGATGCATGGAAGTGAGAGAAAAGAGGCTGGCCCACAGCCTATCCACGGTGAAACCTTCTTCAAACGGAACATCTGGCTCTCTAGTATCAGTGTAGTCACTCAGCAGCTGTCTCTTATCTGTAATTACGACCGGCTTCTCAATCAATTCATGAATAAGTGGCGGCCATTCCGGATCAGTCGGCATGAAGAGGCGGCTCATAGAAATAGTAATATCCTGCATATCGAACCACCTGTACCAGTCACATTCTGGATCATCCATTTTCCTTCTCTTGTCAGGCCTTAAGGATTCTAAGGCTTTGTATGTGGCCAACGGGGCAATATGACGAGCAAACTGTCTAGCATGAACATCCTGACAGTCTAATATGGAAGTAATTATGGTAGTTTGCTCCTTATTTTGAAAGTCACCCGTGACAAAATGTGTCTTCAATGTCCAAGTGAGCGGCTGGCGATCTGTTTTTAATGTAGATATCATAAATGTCCATGGTTCATCTTTGTTTTTGCCTGGCTCTTTGTAACCTAGGCCACCTCGTGTAATCAGCTTCTGAGGTTTAACAGGCCTAATCCTGCCTTGACAATTGGCACCCAAACCTTTGCCATTTTGATACCCCATTTTCATCAAGATGTTCCAGCCAGAGGTGTTCATCATTGTTTTCTTCTTTTTCCCCTTGGGAGGCAGGGGTGTCATAGCAACTGTCGTGATTTTTTCTGGCATTGGTTGTGGACAAGGGACGTCTAGCACAGATAATAGTGGCTTGTTGGCCGGCCACATGGACGGAACTGATGAAGCCACGTGAATATCCTCCTCTGGCAGAATCGGCATACTGGTAACTTTAATAATGCGGCCCTTGTGTGGGAATTTAAGGCATTGGTGATTTGTGGAGGGCACCACATCGAGTTGTTGAATGTAGGGGCGTCCCAGAATGCCATTAAATGTCGGATCCATATCCAGAATGTGAAAATCTGCTGTGATGGCGGCATGACCCAAACTTACTTTTAACGTAATCATGCCTAGAGGAGGTTTCTTCGTGTTATCATATGCAGTGACTGTGATAGAGCACGGTCGAATTTGGCTTTCCGGAATGCCACACAGCTTCAAGGTGCTAGGTGGCAAGACATTGATGGACGCCCCAGTGTCCACCAGACATTGCTTAACAGCCACCTTATTGATGTCAACTGTGATGCATATAGCATACTTTCTTGCTGGGAGTGGCGCCAGTTCATGTTCATGGAAAGTAATTGCCGGCTGACTGCTAGCGGGCGTTAAAACCGTGACTATCTGCTCAACTGGAATGTCCTCATTGACCATCACCTTTTGCAGATATTCTTTCAAAGCTAGCTGATGAGTGGTGGACCTTTTAATTAATTCCAGGATTGAAATCCTTGCTGGGGTTCGGTCCAAGTGTTTTAGCAAATCATACTGAGTCCCTGGCACTGACTCTTGTTCTTGTTCTTGCTCTTGCGGCCCTTTGTACGGGCTCTAGCTCTCTCTGTGGAAAAATACGGTGGAACACCCGTCCACTACGGAGCGGCGCCTCGCCTTGACGTGCCTCTGTCGGGGCAAGTGTGGGAGGAGGATTAGAAGAAGAAGAAGGTGTGTTGGTGTCATGGTGGAGTGGGAGTTCCCGCAGAGGGAATCCCCATAGAGGGTGTTGGTGCCCTGGTAGGAGGCGTAGGAGTAGAAAGGGATACCCGTATGCGGGGGGAATTGGTGGGGGGTGGAATGAGAAGAGTTCTGGGTACAAAAGGTGGTGGAACCGATGGTGGGGGGATCCTTGCCGGTGAAGGAGTAGTGGTGGCGTGTGTAGTGGGCGTTGGCGATGGGCAGATGAGGAGTGGCCTAGATGGCAATGGCGAAGGGTTGGTAGTGGATGGGTTTTGTTGTGGCGTAGGCTGTGGAGGTGGTAAGCGTGTAAGAAGGGGGCGAACCGGAAAGGTCGGAGAATAGGCGGAGGTAGGTGGATTAACGGGGCGCAGAAGAGATCGGCCCAATTGAGGGGTAGGAGAAGAAGAAGGGGTGCGCAAGAGGCGCGGAGGTTGATTTTGATTATGATGAAGTGCCCCGACAGAGGCGTTTTCTTCATGCCATCCCTGCCCTCTTTCCACCTCATAGAGAGACGTGACAGGGTTTACGTGCTGGTTTGGCGGGTGCTCCGGCAGTGGATTGTGGACGATCCCCATATCGTGCTGAGGCGCTGGAGCTTGTTGTTGCTGCTGTGGAGCTGGTTGCTGCTGAGCCTGTTGCTACCGAGGGGACCTTCTTTCTTTCATGGTGGCGATGAATTGTCTCATCTCATCCCAATTGATGTCACCCTGGTCATTTAGGTCATAAATGTAATCTCTGAAGTGGAAGCAACGATCAAGGTTGTGACCAGGTGCACGATGGAAAGCGCAGTAACGGGATGTGTCAACATTAGCGGGCCACACTGTTCTTTCCCTTGGTAACATGAGCACATTGGCTGCCATTAAAGCATTGAAAATATCCGGGAGACTTTCTGGTAGTGGAGGGTAGTGGTCCCTTTTGGGGCCAAGTGGTGGTCTCCGTTGTTGTTGGCCATAGTTGGTAGGTGGTGGTACCTGGTGGTACTGTTGCGGAGCTGGAGGGTTAGCGCGGGGCGCTTGGTTTGGCGGTGAAGCAAAGGAATGTTGGGGTGCGAATTGGCGTTGTGGAGTGGAGTTGAAATGGGGGCTTTGTGGTGGAGGAAGGTTAGGATGTGGGTTAGCTTGGTGGGGGTGGCCAACTATGCCAACCTGCTCATTTGCAATACTGCCCTCCGTCGTGGGCCCGCTGTTGTTGACAGTTGTGGTTTTCTTGAATAGCCGTGGCTTCGGCTCAAACATGCCCATAATGGGCGAATCCTTCATCTGTGTCTGAATATAACGAGCCCTTTCATAGAGCTCCTCCATGGTTGTTAATCTATTCATGGCCAAGATATGCCGGAACTGAGGAGTTGCATTAGAAATTATCATCTTAACTTGTTCTTGTTCCGACAGTGTATCTTTCAGCTTCTCGGCCATTAACCGCCATCTATCAGCAAACATTATGAAGTCTTCCTCGGGCTTCATTTTTTCCGCAACCAGGTCCGTGAGTGAGAGGGAGGGTCCGACCCGGTCTCTGTATTTCTGCAAGAACTTCCTCTAAACGATATCAAAGTCACCGGCATCAGCATGATCCAATGAATAGAACCATTCAAGGGCTGGCCCCTCCAGAGATCTCCTGAATAAGTAAGCCAAGGAGGCCTTGTTGTCTTGCCAAAAGGAGGTCTCGTACATGAAATCCTTCAAATGAATAAAAGGGTTACCAGTCCCATTATATCGCCGAAAATTCGGCATTTCAGATGGTGGTAAGTGGAAGACTGGCAATGTAGGGAGCGAGATCTCCGGGGCATTCTTAGCCATGGTGACCTTCTTTAGTTGCTCTTCCATGCTAGCCAACTTCTGAAGCAGTAGAACATTAGTGTCGGACTCGACTGGGGCCGGATTTTGAATAAAAGAATGCGGTATAGGCGTCCGTAGAATTCGGGGAGGTTGGGGAAATTGGGGCCTAACCGCAGAGTGGCTCGCCTGTTGGGCCGGCATGGCCGTACCGGGCGTTGGTGGACGGGAAGGAGGTTTATGCAGAACCGCTTGGTCATTAACGGGGTGATGGCCACTCTCGGCCGGAGAGGGATTGGAGGATGAAGAAGGAACATACTTTCCTTTCAAAGCGGCCTGAACTGCCTGCCGCTGGGAATCATCCAACTGAGATAGTGCATTAATTAAATCCGTGACATTGAGGGATGGGGAAGGGTTCCCCGAAGTGTTGGAAGGCACAGCCTGAGAAGAGGGCACAACCTCTTGAGGAGTGGTATCAACCACATGGACTTGAGGATAATGAGACTGAGGAGGAGGGTAATTTCCCTCATGATAGATGGAATCTTGGAGGGGACTTTCATATTGACCAAAAATATTCTCATTCTCATCATCATAAGAATATCCGTAGCCTGCCATGTTGATGATTTTACCTGAATGGAGTTTCATGTTTAAGAGGAGAGACGGGCTTATAAAGGAACTATCAAACAAAACCCACTCAATCCAAACAAGCCAAATCAACCCAAGCAAGTTTATGCAACCAAGTTGAGATGAACGCAAGATTTTAGTGTTCCGCTCGAGATTAGAGTGGATTAAATTGCAGAATAATTCCCTCTTTTGCAAAGTGAAACCTAGTTTATCCAAGTGTGATCTCCGGGTTAACTAGATTCTTTCTCTCTCTTCACCAATGATAGGTTCTCTATACTCCGGGTACTTCAAGGGTACAACCAGCCCGACGTCCGTGAGGGAATCTACGGGTGCGGGGACTTACGGAGGTCTTGGAAAAGGGATTTCCAGTCCAAAGAGACGGAGTGCTCAATGGAGGGTTGTCCCGATTCCAAGAGAGGTGTGTGGAATCCTAGTGTAGAGAGAGGAGGTCTCTCAACCAAATGCCACAAGATGCAAAATAATATGATCAGATCACAGCAATATAGGCAAGCAATGTAATAATCAATCCAACAATCACAGACAGCAACAAGAAGCAGGTTTCTGTAAAAACGCAGGAAAGAGACGACCTGGGGCAGGTCGCTATCAACCAAAAAGACGACAGAGTCACTGTCATGAATCACTGTGGTGGCCCACAGGTAGTGCAAAACACGCGCCTTGGTGTGAGGCGCGTAATATGAAAAGGACGCCTCTATAAAAGGGCGTCAAATATTAGTGGTGCACACGGTCGAGGAAACACGCGCCTTGGTATAAGGCGCTGCCAAATAAAAAGACGCCCAAAGCGGAGGGCGCGAATTATCAAACAGAACAAGAAGACAGCAGATATGATAAAAGACACCTTCTAGGAAGACGTAACACAGAAAATAGACGCCCTCGATGAAGGCGTTAAATGAAAAAGTGTCTCTGGGTGAGGCGTTAATTCAGGAAAATAATCAAACAATCACAAACTGGCTGATCCCGGGAGTGTGCAGTGTGCACGGTGGAGGGTGCCCGTGGGGCACAAAAGGAGGGGTACCGCGGGTACCGAGGGGAAAGGGCACACGTGGGTGCCGAAGGGGAAAGGGCACACGTGGGTGCCAATAGGAAAGGGCACACGTGGGTGCCAGTAGGAGATGGTAATCAAAAGAAAAACAATGGAAGTCCCACCGTGATCGCCAATTTGTAGATTGTGATAAATCCACACATGAAGAAGAGTTTAAATATGAGAAAACACAAGGGGGAGAGATGATATAATAATGAATAAAAGAAGCACGTGGTGCTACTAAGGAGGGTGATCGCCAGGGGGGTTACCTCAAGAAGAAACAAAGAAGATCGCGAATACCTGGTGAAAAATAGAACGCGGGCTGGATTGTGAATTCCTCCTCCTCCTTCAATCGGCCGGCCGATGAAGGGGGTTTTTCTTTATTGATTACCCTTGCAAAAAAGACAAAACAAACAAACAAAAGAAGTGGATCAGCCAAGTGAATGTAGTATCAATCCCAAGTAGATGATATGATGATGAATAGAGAATAAAACATGCGCACCTTTTTTTTTTGTTTTAAAACCCCTAAAGAGTTAGGGAAGGAGAAGATATGATGAAACTAATGCAAAAGGAGAAAAACGTATGATGATCGACGGAAGAACAACAATTAGATAAGCAAGAAAAAACCATGCTGTCCCTGATGACAGTAAAGGGAACCGAAGTCGATGCTGTTGACAGGAATAAAAAGGAAGCAGAGAGCTTTAAAGACCGCGCAGGAAGAAGATGGATAGCCTCAGCGTCTATGCATAAAAAAAAACTCTGATCTCGATAGCCTGCTCTCGTAACCTGCCAACCTCGCGCGAGGTTGATCAAGACATCCCTATATAGGGTTCCAGATCCAAGATAACCTCAGATTCGGAAGGATAAGAATGTGCAATGATCAAAAGAAGGCAGGACTCTAGTTCCAATTCGAGCAAGGAGACCATTAAAGGCAGGGAACTCTCTAGGAAAGACGAGTTTAAGCAGGACACCGAAAGATAAAACACGACCTTCAGAAGGGCGTCAAATCACAAATTGACGACCTACACCAAGACGTTACTCAAAAACACGACCAGGATCAAGGGCGTCACTTCTCGGATTTAATTTTGGCAATAAAACTTACTTTATTTGAAAATTATGAGAAAACGCCTGAGATGAAGGCGTTAATTGAAAACATGCCCTGAGGAAGGACGTTAATCAATACTTTGAATTTTATTTTGAAACCGGATAATACCAGGAATTGGCGCCCTCACATTTGGTCGTCCTTTCTTCTGAACACGCCCTAGATAAGGTCGCTATTTAAAACACGCCCCTCTTCAGGTCGCGAATCACAAAAAATGCAAAGAACAAACCAAAAACACACAAAAATAGAAAAACTTCATATTATGAATGTATTGAAGTTCACTTTGGGGTGTCAACATAGTGACATGAGATTTGATCAACATAGCGTCAATTTTGGCATGTCTACACTTAGCACTGGGGGTGGACTGGCAATCGGACAGACTGCATTCTTTATTGGCAGAGCTGGCTGTGGGGTTAAGGTGTCGGGCTGGAGAGGCCCTCTAACAAAGTGTTGACGGTAGTCCCAGGTGAGTGGCCCGGAATCACCCATCATAGATAATGCGGTCTCTCGGTAGCCGAGACCTCTCTTGCTCATTTTCCTGCCTTTGGGGATGGGCTTAGTTCGCCCTTGCAATTGAGCACCGAGGCCTCTCCCCGGTTGGTAGCCTAGCTTCAGTATGATGTCCCAGCCCTTGAAATCTCGGATCTGGGGCTTCACCTTGATGTCAACTGCTGCAGTGACGGGCTTGCGGGGTGCGTAAGCCCACGGAAAATCAAGATCTAGCACTGACATAATGGGCCGACTGCTTGGCCATAATGTGGGAAGAACCTTCTCTGAAATAGCCTTCACTGATTGGACCATGGATAAGCTTTTAACTTTGACGACCCTCCCTTGGAAAGAGAATTTAATGCATTGATGTGCAGTGGAGGGTACGGCGCTGAGGGTATCGATCCACTGACGACCCAAGATAGCCTTGAACATAGGGTCAATATCTAGTACGTAAAACTCAACGAGCATAGTAAGAGGCCCAAGCTCAGCTTGAATGGTGACAATCCCGTGACATGCCCGTCGAGAGTTGTCATAAGTAGCTATAGTAGTGGGAGTTGGGCGTAGAAGTTCTTCTGACAGATTACAAGCCCTTAGAGTGCTGAGCGGGCATATGTTGATAGATGCCCCTGTGTCAACTAATGCCGCATCGATGCTAACTTTGTTCAGAATGATAGTAATGCATAGCGGCATTTGCCGAGCTTCTGGTGGTGCTAGCTCGGTTTCAGAGAGAGTAATGGCTGGCCCCTTGGAGATTGTTGCCAGTGCGGTAGGTAAGCTATCAACTGCCATGTCTTCACTAACCATCACCTTTTGAAGAAAGTCTCTTAATGCATCTTGGTGAAGGGTAGATCTCTTAATCAGTTCCAGCACAGATATCTTGGCGGGCACCCTATCCAAATGATGTAACAAATCATATTGGGTCCCGGGTAGTGGCTCGGCCTCTTCTTGCTCGGCAGCCGGTTCGGAAGACTCGGGATTGGAAGTGGAAGGATAGTTTCGGTGGAACATGCGCCTGCTCCGTAGGGTGAAATTATAAGCTACCGCGGCCTCAGGTGGGCTCAGGATAAGTGATTTAGTAGGCCCAGTGGGATGGATGAGCGGTGTGGAAGAGGGTGTGGCGGAAAGGATGATAAACGAGGGGTTAGTGGCAGTGGGCGCGAGCGGAAGTGGGGATATAAAAGTGGACGGAGGCGTGATGAGTGGAGGGTTAGATGGAGGTGTGGCGATAGTGGATGTAAGCGCGAGCGGGGAGGAGGTGATGGTAGTGGATGTGAGCAATGACGAGTGCGACGGAGGCGCGGGTGATGGTGCATGTGATAGAATAGGGGTAAATGGGAGGACGAGTGGAGGAGGGGTTTGGTGTGTAGGTATGAGGATGGGGGAAGCAGGAGGATTATGGTAGTTGTGGTGAAGGGCCATGACCTGTGGCGTGGAGTTATTATCATCGAAGGACCACTCGGGGTTGGGAGCCGGAGGTTGATGACATTGACCTGAGCCGGTGCCTGCGGTGGAGGCTGTGGAGCAGGAAGATGGTTTGTCATTGGGTTTTGATGAATCCCCAGGTCTTGAACCGGTTGCTGTTGCTGCTGCGGCTGCTGCTGTGGCTGTGGTACCTGTTGCTGCTGCACTTGCTACCTCGGCGGCTGCCTTCTCTTCTCTTTGATTTCTATGATGGCCCTGTGCATCTCGGCCCAATCAATTCTTTGCCCTTCATGGAGGTCATAGACCAGGTCCCGGAATTGGAAACACCCTTCAATGGTATGCCGCGACTGCCTGTGGAACATACAATATTTCATCTGATCAACTGTCGGATTCTAGTTGGGCCGTTCCGGAGGGAGCTGTATGGCATTCACCGACATGAGAGCTGAGAAGATGTCTGTGAGTGTTTCTGGCAAGGGTGGGTACTGAGCTCTTTTAGGAGCCGGGCGCTTGTTGTTAGGGTTGTTGTTGTAGCCATTGGGTGGAGGGACGTTGTGGTATTACGGAGGTGGTGGTGGTTGTTGTGGTGCGGTGAAGGTGTTTTGTGGAATGGCGAAGGTGGGCGGAGGGTTTTGCGGAGTGGCCTGGTAGTTTTGGGGAGCGGGATTCTGTGGAGTGCGGGGATTTTGAGGGAAGCAGAAGGGTGCGGCTTGGAATGGGAAAGCAACGGCTTGAACTTGCTCATTTGTTTGGACCCCCTCGGTGACCGGCCCTTGAGGTTTCTTGTGGTACTTGGGCTTTTGGTTTTCAAATAGCGAGTGAATGGGGGAGTCCTTGAACTATGTTTGGATGAACCGCATCCAGCTGTAGAGTTGGTGCATGTTGGCTATGTCATTCATGGCCAGAATGTTTCGGAAGGTCGGAGCAGCATTGGAAATAAGTAACTTGACCTTCTCTTCCTCCGGGATATGGCCGGGCACTCTAGCGGCCATTTGCCTCCACCTATCTGCATAAGTAGAAAACTCATCATGTGGTTTCATCTTTTCGGCCACCAAGTCTGTAAATGAGTACTCCGAGCCGACCCTGTCTTGAAACCGCTGGATAAACTTATCTTTCACTACCTTGAAGCTTTCGGCGTCTTCCAATGGCAGAGAGTAGAACCATTCCAATGCAACGTCGTCCAATGATCGGCCGAACAAATACGCCATAAGGCGATCATCATATTGGAATTGGGACGATTCATACAAGAAGTCCCTTACGTGAATAAAGGGATTGCCGTTCCCATCGTACTTTCTATAATTGGGGAGCTCGGACTGCGGAGGGAACCAGATGTTCTGAAAGCTAGGAACCGGAACATCTGCCAAGGACTGTGGGCCAACCCACTTCTGGAGGAAATTGAGTTGCTGTTGCATGGTGGCCCATTTATCAAGTAATTCCTGCTCTCTAGACGGAGCAGGGGTAGGGAGAGATGATGACTGAAGTTGAGGAGCAGAAGGGTGGACTGTGGCAGGAGGTGGGAGCCCATAAGAAGGAGCAGAAGGATAAACGGCCAAGGCAGGGGGCCCATAAGAAGGATATTGGGCCGGAGATTGACCCAAATTAGAGTGGGCTTGGACAACCCCTGGCTGAGGGCGCAAGAAATCTGAAGGGCCCATAAGGACTTGTGGAACTGTTGGGCTAGACATATGATGATCCGACTGAATGAAAGGGGATGGCAGACTTCCCCTTGTCGAAAGATTGCTGGGCCGAAGTAGAAGATTGGCCCGTCTCCATGCCAGCAAAGGTGATGGTCCGGGGTTGGACCAGAGTAAGATCAATCGGAGTGGGCTGGATGGAAGGATTGGATTGACCCTGCGTAATCGTGGGAGGGGAGATATTGGATCCTTGCATGGCCTGATAGACAGCTTGGAGTTGGGCCGGATCCAATTGGGCCATCATTTGGAGAATGGAGCCCACAGAAGGAGAAGAGAAATAAGGGGTGGCTTGACCACCCTCCATGGGGGTGGAGGATGGAAGAGGGGTTGTCCCCTCTCCAGAAGAGAATGAGGTAACCCTAGCAGGGTTTTCTAGAAGTCCTTGAGGAAGGGAATCCTCTTGGGAACAGGGAGGGTTGAAAGAAGCCATGGTGGATTCGAAAAGCAGATTTGAGTAGAATTTGGAGAAGGAATTGACTCTAGGAGGTGCTTCCAACGGACGAAAAAAACTCCACATGCAACGGACAACCTTGACAAGATGCAAACAACACAAGCAACCACACAATGAGCAACCAAACTTAGATGATTTCTAACAAAGATGTAAGTGACAAGAGATGAAGACACTCAAAGTCAACCAAGTTGTTTAAGATGATGTGACAAGATTCTTAAGATTTCTCCTTTGGAACTTTAGTAGATTGATTAGGATGTGCTCTCAACAATAGGTTCCTGATAGGAGAGGGTGTAAGGCTTGGTTTGACTCTAAATGTGATCACTCCTTCACTTATGCAACCCTAGACACGAGGTGGGAAAGGTACAACCGGCCCGGCGTCCATGTGGGAATCCACGGCTCGCGGGGACTTATGGAGGTCCCTGGTGTGATTTCCTAGTCGGCCCCAAGGAATATGGAGACGAGAGGTCCGCACACCAAGGTAGGAAAATGTAATCTAATGTATGATAATATGCATGAACCTATGTGCACCAGGGTGCATGCAAGTTCTAATCTAGAATCTAGCAAACAATTATGCACATAATGATGTAGATATGTAAACCAACCAAGGAGGAAGTCAGATAACACCCACGCAAGAATATCACAGCAGAAACTGCGGAAAGAAAATGCACCTCGGGATGCGTACCTGTCTGGAGTGTAACGGTCTATAAGACCCGCGTCAGAAGTATGTAACGGTCGAAGACCAGACCGCCAGAATCAATGTAACGCAGGGAACCAGGACCGTCAGAGGAGCCAGGGAACCAGAAACAGCAGGGAAATAGAAGGGAAATCCGGGGAAAACCACGCAAGGAAATGATGGCTGGTATAAAACAGAGTTCAAAACACGATTGGCACAAGTTGTCCCACCGTGATCGCCAAAAAATTATCTGTTGATTTATTTGCTTCCTTCTTTTTGTGGGTTTGTGATGTATGATAAAGATGATAAGCAAAAATCAATGATCTCAATCAACCCAAGGACATGTGAACCATGAACCTAGGCAATCCGAACAAGCTCTAGCATGGGCAATGCTATCTTAATCAAAGTAATCTAAAGAAAGTAAAGAAAAACACACGCCGGGGCGTGGAGCAAAAGTAAATAAAACACACCACGTGGGTGGAACAAGCAAAGGAATATGAAGTGGGAAAGAGAAAGCTAATGCCCAATACTAAGAAAGAACGTGATCGCCACCAAAGTAGACACAAGTCAAAGACTTGAAAATACCTTGGAAATAGGTGGATGAAGCACCCGCCCACGGGAGAGAGAAACCAGTGAAATCTGCAGATCAGCTGAATGTAACGACCCAGACCCTGTGCGTCACAGAAGTGTGACGGTCGCCCGATGCACCGTTATATGAACCTGACGCGTCTTCTCAAGACCGTCAGACAACCTGCAGAAATAGCTTATGAATTCCTTGAACTCCAAACCTTCCAGTCGGCCAGAAGACTTGGGCCTCGTCTAATGAACCTGTAAACCAGGAAAGTTTTGGTTTTTTAACCCCTCTGGGCGTTTTAAAAGATAGGGAAGATGTTAAGATGATGAAAATAGATGCAGAACGTGGAAGAAAGAAGAGGGACAATGCTTTGAGAAAAAGGAGGAAGAACACAAGTGTGACAATGATGAAAACTCAAACACAATGAAACGAATACTCCCTTCACCGTGAAGCAGATGGACTGGAGGAACAGTTCTCCTTGGTTGGATGTGGCTCCAGGATGCGTCAGCACTTCGACGTAAACTCCAGATCTTCCCCTTTCGGGCCATGAAGTCAAGGGTTCTATTTATAGGCCCTCAAAATCTCTGGTCGAGCAGAGGATAATCCAGCAAGAAAAGAGGATAACTCTTAGCAAACTCTCAAAGATAATATCACCAAGAGTCCATAGAAACAAACAGAAGGTTCTGAGGATCCGATTTGGAAGAGAAATCACAAGATCAAACTCTTATCTCGACCACGGAGTAGCAGAGAAAAGGCCTGAACTGCCAGGACTCTCTGTTTGATGTAACGGCTGCTCGAAAGACCGTCACAGGCAAATAACGCGCCCGGGAGAGACCGTCACTATCAACCTTATCTTAAAAGAGATAAGATCAACGGAAGAAGATCAAAACAATAGGACTCTTGAATGAAAGTAACGGCCAAGGATGAACGCGTTAGAGGGAAGTAATGGCTGCACGACAGACCGTTATACTCAATGGATAGGCCAAAGGATAAGGATTGAAACAAAGCCTTAAGTCGTAGGACTCTTCAAGATGTAACGGTCCAGGGACAATGCGTTAGATGAACGTAACGCCCCAGGTGCAGACCGTTAGAAACAATGAGGATCCAAATGATAAGAAAACTTGCTAAGCTTCATCAAACGAGAAATCGTGGAACCATACTCAACCAAGGAGCTAAGACCCATGAAATAAGCTTCAGACCGATGAAGGAGACTCAACAAAGGAATGAATAACTTGGAGCGTCACATAGAATAAATAAGGAGATGACCCGACTTGTCGGTCATAAAACGGGTGTCAATAATGACCTTGAGAGTACTGGTGATATGGTGACTAAGAGTCCTATGTCCGAAGGGCATTCCATAAATAGACCTCCCTTTTTCTCTGGAACAAACTATCCTTACTGGAAAAACCGTATGTAGGTCTTCATCAGAGCACAGGATCATGAGATCTGGCGGGTGATCAGCAAAGGTCCATATGAGTTGCCTCCCGAACCAGAAGAGGAAACATGTACCAAGGAGTAGATAAGAAGATTCACTCTGAATGGGGTGCCAAGTACATAATGCAGTGCTCCCTTCATCCAACAGAATTCTTAATAGTGTCAACTTGCGCAACTGCAAAAGAAATGTGGGACTATCTTAAGGTAATATATGAAGGGACACAGTAGGTACGTGCAACTAAAGCAAACATGTTAGTGTCTGAATATGAAAAATTTAGAATGAAATCTGATGAGTCTATTTCAAACATGTATAGTAGGCTAACCATGCTCACGAATGGATTAACTGAGCTAGGTAAGACCTACTCCGAGCAGGAGATTGTGAGAAAAATACTAAGATCCCTAACTCCTGCATGGCATACAAAGGCCACAGTGGTCGAAGAATCAAAGGATTTGGCTACCATCAAGGTGGAAGAACTCATAGGGTCCCTGATGACCTATGAGATGAATCTGAGGAACAAGGAAGTTGAAGTGAGTAAGAAAAAACCTCTGGCTCTCAGAGCAGGGCCAAGCACCAAGGACACTTCCGATGATGAAGAGCCTTCAAGTAGCAACTCCGAAGAGGATGAAGTTGCTATGATAACAAGAAAATTCAGGAAGTTTCTAAGAAAGGAAGGTAAAGGCTTCACAAAGTGGAAGCCTCAGGTAAAGAAAGGGTTCAGGTCAAAACCTGAAAATGATAAGAAGTTTGAGAAACTCATCAGTTACTCTTGCAGGAAACCCGGACACATGAAGTCTGAGTGTCCGGAGGGAGCCAAGAGAACAATGCCCAAGTGGAAGGGCAAGAAGAAGCAGGCCATGGTTTGTACCTGGAGTGACGAGAAAGAAAATGAAGATAGCTCCTCTGAAGAGGAGAAAGATGATCTCTGCCTGATGGCCAATGGGGAAAAGAACAGTGATGTAAGCTCTCCTTTTGAACATTTTTCTACTGAGGATTGGGAAGAGGCTTAGTTCGAATTAATGGATAAATATGAAGTCTACAGAAAAGAAAACAAAGCCCTAAAGAAGAAAATTGACTCCATTGTGCAAGATCAAACCCTTAATGAAAAAATAACTTTCCTAGAAACTGAGATTGAGGATCTAAGAAAAATGAATGAAAATCTGGAAGAGAGAAGGAATGAAATGAGGGATTTGGAAGATGAAAATAAAAGCTTAAGAGATGAAATTGATGAGCTAAAGATAAAGATGCAGAGCTATGTAAAAGACAACAACCTATGCAATGAAAAGGCTGATACTGTCAATCAAGTAAACTCTCAACTTCTGAAAGAAAATGAAAAGCTTCTGAAAGAATTAACTGACAAACAGAACTCCTTAGAAAAATTTGTTGACGGGAGTGAAAACTTGAATGCTCTGCTTGGGACAAAAATGGACTTCACCAGGGAAGGGCTAGGATATAATCCCACAAAGAAAAATTCAATTGGTATGAAAACCACAACCTTTGTCTCATCCTCTGAAGCATCAACTTCTAAAACAACTCCTAGCCTAAACCAAGACAATGCTAGAAACAAAGGAAAAGAGAAAGTGGGAGAGCCCATGAAGATCAACCCTATAAAACCCCAAAAGGCTCACCAACAGCAACAACAGGCAGGCCGACACCTACCTAAGTCCAAGTCTGCACATCCCAAGGGTAGAAAGAACTCCAACAATAGGACAGGTCGGGACTACCCTAAGGACAAGTTGACAACCCTAAGTATGCTCCGACAGGTTGACACTCTAGTTACAGGGACCTAACACTTCTCTCATCCAGAGACCGTTATAACTAGGTAGAATGTGAGACATGTCGACACTTTCACGACATGAGGTCGACACATCCTTCATCCCGAGACCGTTATAGATGGTCAGAACAGGGGACAGGTCGGCACCTCACCTCCTACAGGTCGACACCTACATGGGTATGGGGCAGTGATGCACCTTATGGTCATAGGTTCACCCAGCCTCAACAACCTAGGTACCATGACACCTCCTACCCCTCTAGACCAACCAACTGGAACAGATGGTCCAACAAACAATCCTCTTCCACCATCCCTAAAACCCATAAAGTCCAAGAAGCTAAAAGAGAGAAAAGGAATGTTAATGAAGAAAAGAAAAACTAGAACCTCCAGTAAAGCAAGAAAAACAATAATGTTAAGAAAGTCTGGATTTCAAAGTCTGTGTTATCTTGCTTTATAGAAATGAAGAATTTATTGGGACCCAATTGTCCTTGGGTTCCAAACATTGTCACTTAATTCTTTGTGCAGGAGTGTCTTGCAGCCGTGGACAATCGCTGGTATCTTGACAGTGGCTGCTCAAGACACATGACTGGAGATAGAACTAAATTCTGTCTCCTGGTAGAAAAGGAAGCTGGACATGTCACGTTTGGAGGGAACTACAAAGGAAAGATCATCGGTACAGGTAAAGTTGGTAAGAACCCCTCCAACTCAATTGAAAATGTATTGCTTATTGATGGTCTGGAGTATAATTTGCTTAGCATAAGTCAGCTGTGTGATAAAGGTCATACTGTAGTCTTTGACTCTAATGAATGTAGGATCTTGCACCCTAATTCAAAAGAAACCAAGTTTTCTGGTAAAAGAGTCAACAATGTGTATATGATTGACTTAGATGACCCTGCTCACATAAATCTTTGTCTTGCTGCACCTAAGTCTGAATTAGCATGCTTGTGGCATCGTAGACTAAGTCACGCTAGCTACAATACCCTTCATAAATTGGTGAAGCATTCAATTGTTAAAGGTTTGCCTGAAATAAAATTCAAACTGAATTCTAAAATTTGTGATGCATGTGCTCAAGAAAAATAAACTAGAAAGTCATTTAAAAGTAGAACTGAAAACTAATCATCTAAACCACTTGAACTAATTCACATGGACTTGTTTGGTCCAACCAAAATAGCTAGCTTAAGTGGTAAAAGATATGGCTATGTTTTAGTAGATGACTTTACTAGATTCACTTGGGTGTTTTATCTTGCACATAAAAATGGCACATTTGATGAGTTTCAGGCACTCTTCATGGAAGTAAAGCAAGATGGTAAGTTCAAAATTTCTACTATACTTTCTGACCATGGTGGTAAATTCAAAAATGCTTATTTTGATAATCTTTGTAGGACTGAAGGAATAAATCATAGGTTCTCATCACCAAGAATCCCTGAACAAAATGGGGTGGTCGAAAGGAAGAACAGAACTCTCATAGAGATGGCACGCACAATGCTTGCTGAAAAGCAACTACCAAGGAGATTTTGGACAGAAGCGGTAAACACTGCATGTTATATCATCAACCGCTCAATGGTAAAGCCAATCACCAAAATGACTCCTTATGAGCTGCTGAAAGGTAAAATGCCATCTCTCTTTCACATGAAAGTATTTGGGTCAAAGTATTTTGTTCATAACAATGATAAAAGAGTTTTAGACAAGTTTGAGCCCAAGAGTGAAGAAGGGATATTCCTTGGATATTCAGATAGGTCTAGAGCTTATAGAGTCTATAATCTTAAGACCCTATATGTGGAAGAGTCCCCTCATATCACTTTTGATGAGACTAATCATGACAACAGTTGCAGGGAAGATGATGCTGGGGAATTTCTGAACATAAAAGGAAAGGAAGAACTTCCACACGAGGAGACACAAACAAATGAAGACCAAGGAGAGTCAAGCAATACTCCGGTCACTGATGCAGATGGAGGTAACACTCAACCTGATCTAAGAGTGTTAAAAGATCATCCTTTAGAAAACATCTTAGGTAATCTGCATGACCGAACTAAAATCAGGTCTCATTTTAGAATTATAGATGAAATTGAACAACCTGCTCTCGTGTCCCAAACTGAACCCGAAAACATTGTAGATATCTTAAAAGATGACAACTAGATAAATTCCATGCATGATGAATTAAACCAGTTTGAAAGAAACAATGTGTGGCATCTTGTTCCTAGGCCCCAATAAAAATCTGTCATAGGTACTAAATGGGTCTTTAGGAATAAACTAAGTGAAGATGGTAAGATAATAAGAAATAAAGCCAGATTGGTGGCTCAGGGGTATAATCAAGAGTTTGGCATAGATTTCGAAGAGCCTTTTGCCCCTGTAGCCAGAATGGAGGCCATTAGAATTTTGCTTGCATTTGCATGTTCTCATAAAATCAAATTACAACAAATGGATGTTAAGAGTGCTTTTTTGAATGGTTTAATTAAAGAAGAAGTTTATGTAGAGCAACCCCTCGGTTTTGAATGTTCACATTTCAAAGATCATGTTTATAAGTTGGACATGGCTCTATATGGCTTGAAGCAGACACCTAGAGCTTGGTATGACAGACTAAGCTCATTCCTCACCGAACAAGGGTATATGGGAGGTAATGTAGACCAGACACTATTCACCAAGAGACAAGGTAAGGAAATCTTGTTGGTTCAGATTTATGTAGATGATATAGTGTTTGGGTCCATAAAATCTCAAATGTGTGAGGATTTTGCTAAACTCATGACTAATGAGTTTGGGATGAGTCTTATGGGTGAGCTTCAATTCTTTCTTGGCTTGTAGATACATCAAAGTAATGAAGGCTGCTTCATCAATCAAGCCAAATATGTGAAAGAGTTGCTGAAAGGGTTTGACCTGACCAATTGTAAACCATTAGGAACTCCAATGGGGACTGCCACTTCACTGGATGCAGATGAACAAGGTATACTTGTGATGCAAAGAAGTATAGAGGTATGATCGGCTCATTACTCTACTTAACTGCATCTAGACCAGACATTCAGTTTAGTATTTGCCTTTATGCTAGATTTTAGTCTAGTTATAGAAAATCCCACTTGACTGTTATCACGCGTATCTTTAAATACCTTGCTGGCACTCAAGATCTAGGATTATGGTATCTTGCATCCTGTGAGCTTTCACTCATTTCATATTCAGATGCAGACTATGCTGGTTGCAAATTGGATCGCAAGAGCACTAGTGACTATTACCAATTCTTGAGTAGGTGTTTGGTTTCTTGGGGCTCCAAGAAACAGCACTCGGTTGCCCTCTCCACTGCAGAGGTAGAATATGTTGCGGTAGGGAGTTGTGGCACCCAAGTACTGTGGATCAAACACCAACTTCAAGACTATCTAATAGATCTTGGATGTGTTCCCATTTTATGTGATAACACAAGTGCTATAAATCTTACAAAAAATTCAGTCATGCACTATAGGACTAATCATATAGAAATTAGGCATCATTTCATTAGGGATGAAGTCCTTAAAAATTATTTTGAGCTCTATTTTGTTGACTCAGAAAATCAGATTGCAGATATTTTCACAAAACCTTTAAGCAATGATAGGTTTTCAACCTTAAGGAGAGAGCTAGGTCTATGCAGACCTCAATCAACTCAGGTTTGAGCTATTTACTCCTTTTTAATGCACAAGTTACTTGTCCTCGTTATGATGGTTGCAAGCATATCTGATTTATCTAGAACTGGTCTATTGTTTGAATAAACTGTTTCATGAATGGTGGTCACATTCAGGGGGAGCTTGTGTGCATTTTGATTATTTTGCATTACATATCATAGTGTTGACTACATGGTATCTCAAATGATGAGTTGTGGAAAGTCAGGCTACGCCTGTCAGGAAACTCTTACCATGCGTGAGGATTGACCTCCGCCAAGTACCGTGAGTCAGAAATGCATATTAAGATATGTTTAGTTAATCTTGAGTGCATGAGCATTTTTAAAGCTTTAGCATCAAATAAAGCACTTCTCACTGGCAGCAAGAAGGAAAGTTCTCATGGTGGACTGACTAAAATCAGAAAGTCAGAGGCACTATTGTCATAAATTGGCAGAAGTATCTCAGAAATGGAGCAATCAAAGACAGACATAATCAGAGACTCTGGCTGTGCAAAAACACTTGAACAGGTCGACACACTCTAGCAACGTGTCGACACTTGCAGGCTGATACCTTAATGAAGGTCTGTGCAGGTTTGTCAGGGTCAGGCTGATACCTTAATGAAGGTATGTGCAGGTTTGTCAAGGTCTGTGCCGACACATGCAGGTCGACACCCTCACAGGAAGTGCCGACACTGTCACTCAACCACTCATGGGTATGTGATCAATGGAGAGTCATTCTGATCTATTCACCCTGGCTTATCACTGCCTTCTTGATTTCCTCATCACATCTTTTGCCTCTGAACCATTGCTTCCAATCATTGCTTGATCACTGGTCATTAATTTAGGGGGAGTTGAAAATGTTTTTAATACTTCTTACAACCTTGGCTAAGTTATTCTGGACTACCTCTGATTATGAAAATGGTTTATTGTTTATGACCCTCAATTTGGCTGATAATTGCATTAAGTTGTACTAAATTTGCTCTCATAATAGGGTTAAAACATTTATCAAGTCTTTACAAATAAGCATAGCCTAAGCGTATGAAAATTGATTGTAAAAAGGCTCTTTGGTTTAAGAAATGCTAGCATGTATTGTCCCTAAACAAATTCCCTAATGTGAAGCCACCTAGAGAATACGCCTTCTAACACCATAGTGCAATAATCTCAAAGCAATGGCATCATCTTCAGAGAAATTAGACCTTGCATCAATGAAATGCAGATAAATCTAGTCATGATGAAGATTGCTAACTCTGATCAAAAGAGAACAGAAAGATAAGCTACACTGAGTAACCAAGGACTCTGGCGTCTGAACAACGTGTTTCCTTGCGTCAAAAAGTGAATGCTATATCAGGCTGTTTTAATTTAATCAAAAAAAATGGTCTGGGGTTGACTCTATACTTTTCTTCAAATAAAAAGGTTTTTTTTGTTTATCTTCAATACTTGCTTCTTTTTCTCCCAATCTTGCCCAATGAACTTAATGAGTAGGATTAATAGGCTTGGTTGACACCTCAGACTTCACTTCAATATTTTCATCTTATTATTTGTTGCAAAACATGGTTTTTCTTAATCCTTTATTTCTCTAAATTGAGCTTATATGCCTTAAACCGTTTAAAATAACGATAGGGGTATTTCAATAATTCTTATCTAAAAGGTGCTTTTTTAAAAAAAAGAAAAATTCACAAATTTACCTGTTTAACTCGACGGTGATCATCTCGTTTTCACTTTACCATTTCAAACCCTATTTCTATCGCAAACCTCTTCTCCGGAGTGTCTGCACCTCTCAACGCGGAGGTCGACACCTTCCTCCCTCTACCTCTACAGTGGATCCTAGCCCTCCAGCTAGCTCCGTTTCTCTGCTGCGACGCTCCAGCAACCCACTATTCCTTCTTTTCGCCCTCTCCATGGCTCCTCCGGTCACCTGCGGCAAGAGTAAGGATGCGGCATCATCCAAGAAGGCCACCGCTCAAGCTCCTGTAGCAAAGAAAACACACAAGGAAGGGTGCTCAAAGAGCATTCAGGACAGACCAGCTACTGAACCAGCCAAAAGGAGAGCCGCAGAAGCCCAGGGTTCTAACAGCGACAAGGGCACGCCGCAAGAAAAACTGGCCAAGAGGAAACACCTGTCTGTAATAGAAAAAGGGAAAGGAAAGGTACAACCAGCATCTCAGGAGCCCAGTGCTGCTTCCACTATCAGGGAAGAAGAGAGTTACCCCACAAGAATACTGTTTCCTAAGTATGTGGATTTCAGTGACCGTCACATGCTTGATAATTTTCCTGAACTACTGCCCCTCTTCGAATTCCAAGGATGGAAGAGGTTTTTGTCCGAACATAGGGTGTACTACCCATTCCTGGTGCAGTAGTTCTACAAAAACCTAGTCTATGACCAGAACCACAAAGCCCTTCGGACTGAGGTGAAAGGGGTCAAAATCAAACTTTCAACAAAGCTTCTTCACAAAGCTTTACATATTCCCCAAGATGGGCTTATAGAATCTGAATTTGACATTGATTTGTCTGCCGCCTACACCATCCTGACTGGCAAGCCCAGGAACCCTCAAGATGAAACTCAAACTCTTGTCAAATACTTTGACACCAACATGTTTCCTCCCTTACAACGTCTCCTGCACCACATGTGTACAACCATGATTACCCTACAAGGGGGTGGCAGGAGTCGGTTAACAGAAACCCAGCAGTTCATTTTCTTCTGCCTGTTCAACAATCATCAGATCTATCTTCCAGAGATTATTCTACAGATTATGGATAGTTGTATACGGAACTTGAGAAGTCTGCCCTATGCTGCACAACTAACAACAATATTTTAGAGGGTTGGAATTCCTCTGGATAATGAAAAGTCGAAAGAAATCCCCAGGAGCAATGTCTATTGCATGAGATTCATTGAGAATTACATGCACTTTAAGAAAGAAGGTGACAGAATTATCAGAAATCTGCCCGAGCATTTCCCTGAACCACCAGTATAGCCAGTTCAACAGGAACAGCCTGCATAAGATTAGCCGGACCTGCCAGCTTTAGATGAGCATCTAGAACAGCATGAAGAATAATTCCATGTAGATGCTCACTTTGACCAGGAACAACAGCAACAACAGTAGGATGTACCTCCGGACACATATGTTGGTCCTATCATACCATTTGGGACTATTCCCCCTCGGACTCCTCCATCTGACCCTATAGTTCATAATGAAGAAGAGGCTCCTCCTCCATTCCACACTGAAGCCTCATTATCAAGAGGGCCACCATCTACTACCATAGAAGGTCCAATGGGCATTCACCCAACGTTAATCAAATTTCTGACTGCACAATTTGGTAGCATGAACTCATCCTTTTTACAGCTCAGTCTGCAAGTGGAAAGGATGGAAGCAAGACAGATTCACTATGAGCAAGTCCAGACCAGTAGATGGGAGAAATTTGTCACAGACAAACACAAGTTTGATGGTAAACTGTCTGCATTTATGCACTCCCTGATAAATGTGTGTGAAAGAGCAGGGCGAGTGATGAAAAGACTACGAGAAATTCATGCTGAAACCCAAGAAAAAATAAGTGAAATGGTCATGCATGCTTATGACATCCGTGAAGATCAAAGCAATCTAAACATTAAGTATGCAAGGCTGATGGACACCTCAACTCACCTCGCAGACCAAGTGGCATCAGGGACCTTATCAATCAGAGAACAAGTGGCCGCTGAGACCACTATAACCATCAATGCCACATCTAATCTAGAAAGAACAGTTAATGCCACTACAGCACGGCTACTTGATGCCTCCATCAGAATGAAAGGAAAGATTTATCCTGACTCCAACAAGCTCCTTGATGCCTCCCTAAAGCTTGCAGAAAAAGTCCATACTGATACAGCAATCATAGTGAACAGCACCACCAAAGCTAAAGCCAAAATGAATGTTGTGTACAACAAACTTGATATGGTTGGTACTGAGATTTTGGAACTGATTCGTCTACATAAAGCCCAACTCCAACCAATCTTGGCAGACACAGGTGATGAATGGTGTCCTCCTCCTCAGACAGAAGCAACATTCTCTCGTCCCTCACCGAAAGGAACCCAACAAAGAGCACAGACAGAGTACATCTGTGACATGTTACACACCTGGCTGCTTGACATCAATGAGAATATCAAGACCCTTTACAAGTTTGTTAAACACAGAGATGAGGTACTTACTCAGAAAGTTGACTCTCTTGCTGCCATAGTTATGCAACTGCATCATCAGTTCTATGAAGCCCAAAAACTTCAGTATCCAAGCAGCACCAGCCCCAGCACATTGCCTCCACCACAGCAACCACCTCCTTCACCCCCTCCTTGCTGATGCCATAGGGGGAGACAAGTCCATTCTGTTACAAGCATCTAGATTCAGGCATCTAGTTAGGTCATGCATAGTCCTCAAGGATGTATATGAAATCCTTTTTGTATATCAATGGAAAACATTTTGCCTAATTCATGACCTTGTATGAAATTTTTTTTGGGAATGAAAAGTTTGCTTTGGAAATGCTTATGAATGCTTGCAAATAATGAACTATGGTTGTCATCATCAAAAAGGGGGAGAATGTTGTGTCCCCTGGTTTTGATGATAACAAACCACAGTTCATTATTGAATGTTGTGGTGTGATTAATGATTTTACTTAAGTAATGTTTTGGACAGCTCAAGTGAAGGACACTCAAGTGTCGACCTGTCATCTGGACGTGTCGACACTTCATGAAGAAACCAAGTTAGAACCAGTTCGGGTTGAGCTCTGGAGTGAGCAAGGTGTCGACACTTCCAACAATGTGTCGACACGCGTAGAAGAAAAATGTTGTTCTACCGTCTCTGGCTAGCTTCTATTTTACACCAAGTGTCGACACCCTGTGGAAAAAGTGTCGACACCTTGGCTCCAGCGCAACGGGCTTCATCTCTGATTAGTGCATATGTCCCGACACCGCCTAGTGAAGTCTCGGTACTGCGGCACAATCCGCACGCAAGTATGGCGCGCGTGTCGACACTTGTCCATCGAAGTGTCGACCTGTTTTGCTTAAAAGCCATGGTTCTTCAAGATCGTAATGGGATGTGTCGACACCCTGTGCGTAAAGCGTCAACACGTTCATGATCGCCCAGAACGGATCTGAAATTGAAGCGTCCGCTTTCCAAGATTCGCAACCGATCTTGGAGGATCCGCTCGCACTTGAAAAGCCATCAGGAAGCTCACCTTGTCAGGAGAGTTTGTTGTCTGGCAGAGACATTCTCTGAGTTGCTGGTACCATTATAGTTTTAGTTCCCTACCTACCCATGTACTAGCATGCCAGCAGGGGAAGGTCAACTATGCTAAGGAAGCTAATCAAATAATTGGGATGTGACATTCTGGTGTGGCGTCTGCCGTGTGCCACTGATATAGCAGGAGAAGGAGCTCCAGTTAGAAGAGGAGCTGAACACAAAGAAAAAGAAGAAGGTCAAGAGTAGCCAGAAGACAAGCCAAGAGAGATCTCTCTTTCTTGGTGTTGCTGAAGTAAGGGCAACGAAGCAGATCTTCTTCTTCCACCTCAGAAGCTCTCAAAGCAAGGGAGACAGCATCTATCTATAGCTTCATCTAGTGGGAGTGAAAGCTGAGGAGCTTATCCACCGTTCCCCTTGTGGTCGCGGTGAAGACCTAGGAGAAAGACGAAGAGAAGCTAGGCTTCGTCCATTCCTCTCCAGACAGGAGTTCTCTTCTCCTATAGAGTTTCTTTGTCATACTTTGTCTGGTTGTTCTTTTTACATCTTTATTTTTCTTTGAAAACAAATACTCTTACTTTGTTCCATACCTGTGAGTAGGAAGATAGACGGTGTGTTCACCGGTCTGTGGGTTTCAGGGTTGTGTACCCTCAAGCTGTTTGGCAGCGGAGTTAAGAGAGTGTATCTCTCTATTGGAAGCTGTGAATCAGCAGTAGTGCATTGGCACTAGTGAAGCCTGACCGAGTTGTGTGAGGGGTGGACGTAGGTCTCTAGATAGAGACCGAACCACCTTAAAACTTGTGTCTTGTGGTTTGTCTTCCATAGGGTACTAACGCTAGATGCTTGGTAGGAACATTTTTGATCATCATCTGTGCATCTAGCCTTCTAGCTATCAACTATCTCTTGCCTTACTAGGCTTAGTTTTGTATCTAGTTTTTATTTCCGCAAAGAAGGGCAAAAGGGGGCTGATCTATTCACCCCTCCCCTCTAGATCTGCCTGTCACCACACATCATTTATCTATGGCTCTTCCTTTCATGTTTGATGGCTCTGATTTCACTACATGGCTTCGCAGTGTGTGCACTTTTGCGAATGCTGTAAATCCAAACCTCTGGAATCTTATTTCCAAAGGTCCACACAGACTGCCCAAAGATGTGTCCAAATGGACAGACAGACATAGAATGAAACACAGTGAAAATATTGGAGCCTTAAGTATCTTAAGAAATGCTATTGATCATAATGCCTTTCCTTTTGTCTCCAATTGCAGGTCTACTAAAGAGATGATGGACAAACTGAAAACAATTCATAGGAAGAATGAAGACAAGTGTCTAGTTGCAAATGGGAGTGATCACAGCAGTGATCAAAATGAGGACGAAGAGGAGGTAAGTAACCCTTTCGAAAACTACTCTATAGAAGACTGGGTGAATGCTTACAGTGATCTGCTAGAGTCTCATGAACAATTAAGAAAACAGAACAGATCTTTAAAAAGAAAATTAAGTGATGCTAAGAATTCTAGTCCTGAAAATGAAGACAATGAAGTGCTGAAAACTGAGAATAATATCTTTAGAAAACAATTGCAAAACCTTGATTCTGTTACTTCAGAATTAGAATTGTTGAAGTTTGAAAATAAAAATCTAAGAAAAGAAATTGAGGAATCCAAAAATGAGAATACCAGAAACTATGCTTGCAATCAATGCTCTCTTATGAAGGAGTCTAATGAATCTCTTCATTTTGATCTCAATTGGTACAAGGATCTAGTTGAATCGTTAAGAGAAGAGAATAAGTATTTGCTTGATAAGAAAATTGAACTTGAGCAGATGGAAGAAAAATTGAATGATAGGATAAACACATTGTCAAATGATGAAAACACTGTTGAACAGATTGAAAAATTGAAATCAGATAATGAGAAATTGAAAGAGTTAAATTCAACTATTTCAAAGAGACTTCTTGTCTTGGAAAGAGGCAAATCTGTGTGCTTGAATGAATCTGAAAAACTGAATAATTTGCAACATGAAAATAATGATTTCAAATATGTAAATGAAGCATTAAAATTGAAAATTACTGAATGTGAAGAACAGATGGATAATTATGAGCTTACTATCACATCCCTTCAACAAGAAGTTGATGATCTCAATGAATCCTTGTCAAAATTTGTTGGTGGGCAAGAAAATCTGGACAGACTTTTGGGAACAAAGGTAAATATTAGAAAAGAAGGGCTGGGCTATAATCTGGTTAATAAAAAATCTTTTGAAAACAAGTTGAAGACTCTCTTTGTCAAAGCCTCCGACACCGACACTATATCTGAGGTAAATCAGCCCACTGTCCAGAAAATTCAAAAACAAGCTAAGAGGATAGAAAAGAATGACAAACTATAGAAAAAGTCAAGGAACACCCAAGCTAGCACAATGCATGTGGAACATAACTCGACCACACACACACATGTACACAAGAGAATTTCATGTTATTGTTATGGTAAAAGTGGGCACATAATGAATGATTGCAATATCATGAAATATGATGATTCAAATGCTTGCAAGAAAATAAATGCAACTAAAAATGACAAGATGTCCTTGTCTCAAAATTCTCATGAGCATGCTAAAAGTTGTTATGCTAAAAATTATGCCGTCCATAGAAGGACAATTCGTTGTTCCTACTATGAAAAGTTTGGTCACAGAATGGATGCTTGTGTTGTCCTGAAAATTGATGAACTGAAGGCCTGCAGAAAAGCAAATGTCCCCAAAAGGCCAAGACAGTTCTCAAACAAGAGGCCTTATTGCCACCATTGTAGAAAATCTGGCCATATAGTCAAGGACTGTTGGCACATGAAAAGGGAACAAAATTTTTATAATAGAAATGGCAAAATTCATGTTAACCCAGAGAGATTTCATACATATTCCATGAATAAGAACATGAATGCCATTAGTCACTGTCACTATTGTGAGAGATTGGGACATATTATGGATGATTGTTATATTTTAAAACTTGATGATTTTCATGCTCAAAAGATGTGGAAAGCACCTTTCAGAGGTGAAGCTAACTCTTCAGGACCCAAGAAATCTTGGGTACCTTGGAATAGAAAATGAGAATTTTTGTTTTGCAGGTATGCCTTGGAGCAAGGAAATAAAATGGGGGTTGAAAAATAAACAAGGCAACCTGGTTTGGAAAACCCCAACTCTGCATTTAATTTCTTGGAGTTGAATTCATGTTATTTACTTCTACTGCTTTTATTGCTCTAATCATTGATCCTGAACAAATGGTGAACTGTCAATCACATGCTCTTGCTGAAATTTGGAAACATGCTGCACATGCCATCCTTGCTTATTTTTATTGATGCACCTCCATGCATGACTCAAATGGTATATGAAATGGTATGTTGGGAGTAAGACAGATCACTTATGTCTGGAAACCCATATCATGCGTGAGATGGTTTTAGGACCTAAGTACTCCACCACATACCAAGAGTCAAACCTGCATATAGAATAGGTCAGTTTTGATATTCTCAGCCTAGTCTATATTGGGCTCGCTGTGCTATAAGTAAGGGGGAGTCAAGTAACTCAGTGATATTTGATGCTTTGGTTGAGGGGGAGTCAGGGGGAGTCTGGTTTCTTTGTGAAACTTTGTGCTGATCCTCCTGGAAAGGTCAGCTGTCTGATGCTATTGAATGAATGCTGTTATGGCTAATGAATCTGTGGTTGTATCAGTAATTGGATTGTTGGACTTGATTGAGTCAAATGGGTTGATAGGTCGATGCACCTGATTACTGCCTTGTTGCAGCTATTAAAGACTGCTTGCGACCTATCGCTGAAAGACTTCAAGTGGTCGAGGCTTCATATGAGGATTGTCTGAGCATCACATTATATGACTGTCTACTTGGTCTAATGCGACCCCTAGCCTCGATGCACCTCCTTCCCCCTTTGAGGCAGTTTCACTATAATCACTCTTCTCACACATATCCATAATTCCATCTCTTTCTATAGCAACCCTGATAAATTAAAGGTATAAAATCCTAAAGATTAAACCAATAATAATAGTCCAACTCATATATATACTTAAAACATATAACAAATAGGTCATAAGAGAATAACACCTCTTGGCAGGTCGTCATTTAATTGAAGACTGTTCAAGCAGGCGCTAATTCAATAATTGACACCCCCTTAACAGGCGTCATATAAAGAAATTGGACACTATGTACAGAGGCGTCATTTTAAAATAACACCCCAACCTTAGGCGTCATTTACAAAATGGGATCCGTTGGTGTTTGGTTCGAACAAGGATGTTATCTGGGAAAGTTTTGATTAGGAAAGGATCAACACGTGGATGTCTAAGTTTAAACAG
Organism: Amorphophallus konjac; assembly: GCA_022559845.1. Taxonomy (NCBI): domain Eukaryota; kingdom Viridiplantae; phylum Streptophyta; class Magnoliopsida; order Alismatales; family Araceae; genus Amorphophallus; species Amorphophallus konjac. The sequence continues at coordinate 316,418,101 of CM040123.1, read as the reverse complement.
GATTCTACATAGGAAGTTTTAGTTCTAATCAAACTCTTAGAGCCCATTAGGATTCCTTCTCCTATAAATACCCACCCTTCTGTCGAGCCAACCAGTTGGCTCTTATTCTTCAAACATACGATCTATTGTTGCTTGCGTTTTCTTCTGCCGCTGAAACAGAAGAACAGGCTAAGCTGCATCCTTCGGCCGTGGACGCATCGTGGAGAGGCTAAAGCTTCTCTCTGCTATTGCTTCTTCCACAGTATGTGAAGAACCCAAGAAGTTCTTCAACTTCTTCTTCTTCCTTGTTCAACTGTGCTACTTTGGTGTGTTGCCGTGAGAAGCCTCTGCTTCTCTATTTCTTCTAAAGGGGCTGCTGCGTGCTGCTCTTCACATCGGCATCATGTAGCTTCTCCAAAGGGGTACTGCTGTTGCAAATTGAGCTGCTGCTCTTGTTATCCTGGCTACCCAGTTACTCTGTTGAAAATAGAGTATCGTGCGTGGTTATTTCCTCCATCTTCCTCATCGTCTATCAACCAAAAAGGTAGGTTTTCTCAAGTGTTAAGCCAAATTTAATAATTTTAGGCTTGTATACATGCATATAGGTCTGTAAGGCATTGCATCGATCGCTCTAGATTGAGGTTTTCATTATTTTACTGCATGAATTAAAGTAGCGACCCAGTCTATGGCGCTATTTTATTTAACAACTGTTCAAACAGTCGTCAATTGTCTAGTTATTTAATAATTATACAATGTTCAAAATTTAATAACTGTGAACCCTTATATGTAAACTAATGCACGATCACATTCATAGATTCCTGTTATTTTTCTTTACCTGTACATGTCATTGGATTCCTGTTCAGACATACTCCAGAAATCATGTGTCTGTGATTGTACCTGCCCGGTGCAAATCGTATGATAAAGAATTAACGACCCTTTTAAGTCGTCATTTGAATGAACGCCCCTATACACGGGCGCCAGTTAGTGATAAACTGTAAAATTTGAAATGCCTGACATAATTGCTTGAATATTGAAATGGCGACATGCACCCTGCCCTTTAATTTGATATAAGACGCCCCTGACTAGGGCGTTGTTTACTAAATTGAAGCCTTAATGTAAATCATCATTTTCATAATATCTGAAAATTGAAAATATTTATAGATTTTAATATTTATAGAATCTGGATGTAACGACTGAGTGAACAGTCGTCATTTACTGAACTGACAACCCTAACAAGGGCGCCAATTCAGATAATGAAGACTTAAGCTCAGGCGTCAATTTACTAATCTCCTGATTTCCTGAGTTTCATGGTTTTCTATAACCCTTGACCATGGGTTGTATATACTGGCACTATATTCCATTCCGTGATTATAGTCCCACGTTTCATGATGATTTATCGATTAACCACTATTTCTCGGTGATAGATGAACCCTTTGCAGGACATTCCATTCCTTTGGACCGGTGATTTTATCATAGAGACCTCCATAAGTCTCCGCTAGCCTTGGATTCCCTCAAGGTAGCCGAGCGGGTTGTACCTCAAAACCTATGACACTAGTTGATTGCCATGTCACTCTAAAGAAACATGGTATACCGGCCCTCGTGACATGCTATATGGATGTCATGAGAATATTCTTGAATTAATGGAATGAGAAACCATACCATTAATATTATTTAAGAATTATGTGCCATACTTGTGGACACTAATTCTATCTACCTTATCATGTACAAGAATGAGCGACCATCACTATATGAGCGCTTATTCTTATTATCTTCGCACCCAAGTTAGGGAGCCGATTCCACCTAGTTTTATCGTTAATCATGATTATACCGTTATTATCATCCTTACACATCATGTTCAATCCTTACAATTCTATTCCATGAGATCTACCTTAAAGTTCCTACAAGCTTATTCCTTTGAAATTCTACATTGGCTATAACTATAGTGGATGTCGAACATACATGATCAATGCCTGTGCATGTAGGGCCCGATCTAGTCCTGGGAGGAGCACCCAAAAGTATTAGTGCCCATGGGAGTTGTAATGATCGTGGTATGGCATTGTACCGAAGTGCATGACTTGCTTGATAGACATTCCACAAATCTCGTACTTGACTTGACTTGACTTGCGTGACCCGGAAGGGGTATTTATTGTACTTGCTTGAAACATGATAGCCAATTCTTGACATGACATGATCACTTGACATGATAGATATACGTGCTTGATTATCTTCCTATCTTGAAAGACTTGCTAGTTCACACACTATCACTTGATATACATTCTCTATTCTCTTGTTATATATTCTCTATTGTCGTTTTACACGAACATGCATAGCTAAATTGCATTCATCTAACTTGTAATTTACTTAAAGCAAGCTAGCTCTTGAGATATAATCCCTACTGAGCGTTCACTCACATAGTGTTTTCCCTTATTTTTCAGGTAAGTCTGAGGACGAGACTCAATCGGATGGGGAAGGTCAAGAGTGAAGAGACTAGAGCTACATCCATCTATCCAAGCGTCGTCTAGACTTGTCTTTCCGTTTCCTTGAGTCATTCCTTGTACTTTTCTTTTATTGAGTCTTAGTATTCCTTTCAAGATGAATTGTAATAGTAATACTTTGAGGTTATAGTTGAATTAAAGGATTGGGTTAAATTTACTTTTGCGCACTCTGTCTTGGTGTCGAATACACTAACGCTCTGATTGACATGATCGATATAAACTTGTCACGCATCTCCGGGTTCCTTCTGCGCTCGGGGCGTGACAGTTTTTGTGGTATCAGAGCTTAGGATATTCAATTCCTAGGAAACCCAAGTCCAAGGATATGTTTAAACCTTTAACCGGTGAGGTTGGGTAGAACCGTGGGCTAAAGTGACTAAGGTATTCAAACTCTTGGTCAAGTCTCATATTAATTAGTTATTTAAAATCCTTGTAGGACAATGGCTGCCGAACGTGCTCAGTGGCGTAACATGCAACATACTATTCAAGGCATGACACAGGCACTTCAACAGGTGGCACAACGAGGTGCACACCGTGGAGCGGGAAATCTCCACCAAAGCTTCAAGAACATGAACCCTCCTAAGTTCATGGGATCCACTGATCCAGATGATGTCGAGCACTGGATCTGAGAGACTGAACATATCTTTAGAGTTATGCAATGCACAGACCAAGAGAAGGTCTTATTAGCCACATTTCAACTGGAGAGAGACGCCCGATGCTGGTGGGAGTCAGTAGAAGCCACCTTAGAGCAAGGCCAAGTTACTTGGGAAGAATTTGTGGAATATTTCAACAATAAGTATTTCTCCGACTGAGTCCAGGAGAAGAATGCTGCCGAGTTCACCGCACTTAAGCAACGATCGTTGTCGGTAGCTGAGTATGAGGCACAATTCTCTAGGTTGTCCCAGTATACTAAACATCTAGTCAATACCGAGAAGATGAAAGCTAGGGGATTTCTTAATGGGCTCATGCCCCAATATATCACACAACTGGCGCCGATGGTTATACAAGTCTATTCGGAGATGGTATGGTGAGCCTAGTTATTAGAAGATGCCACGGAACTATCTGATAGGATTCATGGGAAAGATAAGAAGGAACAGGTCACTAGTTCTAGTTTCTTTAAACCCAATTTCAACAAGAAGAGGCCAAGTAACGGAGGAACTCCCTCCCAAGAGCAAAAGTTCAAGAAGACCAAACCTTTCTCCATCACCACCACACCTTCCAAAGTGATATGTAAACATTGTGACAAGGCCGGACATAAGGCCGATGAGTGTTGGAGGAAACTTGGAGCTTGTCTGCGCTGTGGGAGCTGTGATCATCAGATTCCCGACTGCCCGTTGCTCAATGATCAAGCCGGTGATGGAAAACGCCCGGTGACGAAGAATGAACATCTCCAAGCTATTAAAGTGGCAGATCAAGATGAGGGTGGACTAGTGGAAGGTACGCTGCAAGTTTGTTCCAAGTCTGCACATGTCTTATTTGATACTGGTGCATCGCATTCTTTTGTCTTCAAGAAGTTTGCTGATCCGCTACCTATGGAACCGGAGTGGATAAAATTAGTTATCTCAACTCCTCTTGGAAACGAGGCCGATATTGCTCACCATTACCAAAATTGTGAAGTCTTGGTTAAAGGAAGAAACCTCCCTATCGACCTCATATGCCTAGATATGAAGGACTATGATATCATATTAGGAGCTGATTGGTTATCCATGTACCAGGCAACTGTTGATTGCCGTAACAGCAAGGTTACTTTCAAGGAGTTCCCGGAACTAGTTTATACTAGCCTTAAGAGTCGGAGCAAGTCACCTCTTATTTCGGCCCTCCGAGCTAGCAAGCTAATAAGGAAAGGATGTATATCTTTCCTTGCTTTGGTCACCATTAAGGAAATTAAGGAGACTAAGCTAGAAGACATCCCCATTATGCAAGAGTTTCTGGACGTGTTTCAGAAGATTTGCCTGGGCTACCCCCATAAAGAGAAGTGGCCTTCACCATCGACTTGGTCCCTGGTGCTGGTCCAATTTCTAAGGCACCATATAGGATGTCCCCTGCCGAACTCAAGGAGTTAAAAGAACAATTGATGGAGCTTCTTAAGAAAGGATTTATTAGGCCGAGTACTTCCCCATGGGGAGCACATGTGTTATTTGTAAAGAAGAAGGATGGATCCATGAGGTTATGCATCGACTATCGACAGTTGAATCATCTCACTATCAAGAACAAGTATCCACTACCGAGAATCGATGAGTTATTTGATCAAATATCTGGATCCAAGTATTTCTCGAAGATTGATCTCAGGTCAGGATATCACCAACTGAGAATCAAGGATGAGGATATTCATAAGACCGCGTTCAGGAGCAGGTATAGGCACTACAACTTTGTTGTTATGCATTTTGGACTAACCAATGCCCCTGCAGCCTTTATGCAGTTGATGAATAGTATATTCAGGCCTCATCTAGATCAATTCGTAGTGGTTTTCATTCATGATATATTGATCTATTCAAAGACCAAGGAAGAACATGAGGAGCAGTTGAGGATTGCATTACAGATATTGAGGAAAAATTAGTTATATGCGAAGCTCAGTACATGTGAGTTCTGGCTAGAAGAAGTGCCTTTCCTAGGACATGTCATATCAAAGGATGGATTATCCGTAGATCCGTCGAAGGTTGAAGCTGTAAAGAATTGGGAAAGACCGACCAATGCTAGCGAGATCCGTAGTTTCTTGGGTCTTGCGGGCTATTACTGGCGATTCATTAAGAATTTCTCCAAAATCACCGTACCACTCACTAGACTAACACGCAAGGAGATCCGTTATAAATGGAGTGAGGAATGTGAAGGAAGCTTCCAAGCCCTCAAGGATCACCTAACTACTACCCCGGTTTTAGCTTTACCAATTGAAGGTGAGAAATTCGAGGTATACACCGATGCATCTGGCATTGGCCTCGGATGTGTCTTAATGCAACAAGGGAGAGTCATAGCTTACTCATCTCGACAGCTAAAGAAGCATGAAGAGAACTACCCAGTACATGATCTAGAATTGGCTGCGGTAGTGTTTGCATTGAGGATCTGGAGACATTACTTATACGGAGTATAGTTCACTGTATACTCCGATCACAAGAGTCTCAAGTATCTCTTTTCTCAAAAGGAATTGAATATGAGACAGAGACGTTGGCTGGAATATCTCAAGGACTTTGACTTCACTATACAATATCATCCTGGAAAGGGTAATCCTGTAGCCGATGCCCTCAGTCGAAAGCTGAGAGCACTATTAGCCAATTGTATGATTCAGGAGTGGAAGTTACTAGAACAATTCTCTCGACTTGACATAAGCATGGACAAGGAGAACAAGTGTGTTACACTATCTCATATGAGCATAAAGCTAGATATACTCTCAGAGATACAAGGACTGCAAGATAATGACCCGGTATTAGTGGAAATCAAGGGCAAGATAGAAGAGCAATCTGATTTCAAATTAGCATCAGATGGAAGATTGTTATTCAGAGATAAAACTTGCATCCCAGATTGTCTAGAGCTAAAGAAAAAGATCTTAGATGAAGCTCACAGATCAAGGTACACGATTCATCCAGGATCTACCAAAATATACCAAGATTTGAAAAGGACCTTTTGGTGGCCCAACATGAAAAGAGAAGTAGCAGACTTTGTGTGTCGTTGTCTCACGTGCCAACAAGTTAAGGCGGAACACCAAAAGCCTGTCGGTAAGCTACATCCTCTTGATATTCCCAAGTGGAAATGGGAGGATATCGGTATAGACTTCATTATGGGTCTGTCTAAATCTAGAAGAGGACATGATGGAAAATGGGTTATCATAGACCGATTAATCAAGAGCCGATGGTCAATTGACGTCCTTGTTGCATTATACATTAAGGAGATAGTCAGGTTACATGAGTACCTGTCTCAATCATGTCTGACCGAGACCCTCATTTTACTTCTCACTTTTGGAAGGGTATACAACATTCGTTGGGGATGAGACTTAACTTTAGTACCGCTTTTCATCCTGAAACAGATGGTCAGACCGAGAGAACGAATCAGGTGGCAGAATATATGCTCAGAGCTTGCATCATCGATTTTGGTGGAAGCTGGCATGATCACTTGCCATTAGTCGAGTTTGCATACAACAACAGTTACAAGGCAAGTATACAGATGGCACCTTTTGAAGCCCTGTATGGAAGGAGTTGCCGATCACCCTTGTGCTGGAATGAAGTTGGTAAGAAACAACTCTTAGGCCCAGACATGGTAAGGGATACCACTGAAAAGATTAAGTTAATTAGAGAGTGACTTCAAGTAGCTCAATCCAGACAGAAGGCTTATGCTGACACAAGAAGAAGAGATCTCGAATTTCAAGTCGGAGATCACGTATTTCTCAAGATATCACCTGGACGTGGAATAAGGAGATTTGGTGTTAAGGGCAAGCTTACACCAAAGTTTATCGGACCTTTTAAGGTACTAGAAAGAGTGGGCGAGGTTGCTTACGGCATCACTTTGCCTCCTCAATTGTCCGATGTTCATAATGTTTTACACATATCCATGCTGAAGAAGTATGTGCACGATCCGTCACATATCATCGATCATGGAGACCTGGTGATTCAAAAGAATCTCACAAATGAACAAAAACCTATGAAGATCCTCGATCGTGAAGTTTGTACTCTAAGGAACAAAACAATTACCATGCTAAAGGTGCAATGGAGTAAGTGCTCAGAGCATGAAGCCACATGGGAGACTGAGGAGTCCATGAGGAAGCAATTCCCAGATTTATTCTAAAGGTATGTGTCCTGCACCCTCTGTAAATATGTGCGATTGAATTTGGGGACCAAATTCTTCTAAGTGGGGGAGGGTGTAGCAACCCTGGTAAATTAAAGGTATAAAATCCTAAAGATTAAACCAATAATAATAGTCCAACTCATATATATACTTAAAACATATAACAAATAGGTCATAAGAGAATAACACCTCTTGGCAGGTCATCATTTAATTGAAGACTGTTCAAGCAGGCGCTAATTCAATACTTGACACCCCCTTAACAGGCGCCATATAAAGAAATTGAAGACTATGTACAGAGACATCATTTTAAAATAATGCCCCAACCTTAGGCGTCATTTACAAAACGGGACCCGTTGGTGTTTGGTTCGAACAAGGATGTTATCTGGGTAAGTTTTGATTAGGAAAGGATCAACACGTGGATGTCTAAGTTTAAACATGATTCTATATAGGAAGTTTTAGTTCTAATCAAACTCTTAGAACCCATTAGGATTCCTTCTCCTATAAATACCAACCCTTCTGTCGAGCCAACCTGCTGGCTCTTATTCTTCAAACATACGATCTACTACTGCTTGCGTTTTCTTCTGTCGCTGAAACAGAAGAACAGGCTAAGCTGCATCCTTTGGCCGTGGACGCATCGTGGAGAGGCTAAAGCTTCTCTCTGCTATTGCTTCTTCCACAGTACGTGAAGAACCCAAGAAGTTCTTCAACTTCTTCTTCTTCCTTGTTCAACTACGCTACTTTGGTGTGTTGCCGTAGGAAGCCTCTGCTTCTCTATTTCTTCCAAAGGGGCTGTTGCGTGCTGCTCTTCACATCGGCATCCTGCAGCTTCTCCAAAGGGGTGCTGTTATTGCAAATTGAGCTGCTGCTCTTGTTATCCTGGCTACCCAATTACTCTGTTGAAAATAGAGTATCGTGCGTGGTTATTTCCTCCATCTTCCTCATCGTCTGTCAACCAAAAAGGTAGGTTTTCTCAAGTGTTAAGCCAAATTTAATAATTTTAGGCTTGTATACATGCATATAGGTCTGTAAGGCATTACAGAGATCGCTCTGGATTGAGGTTTTTGTTGTTTTACTACATGAATTAAATTAGCGACCCAGTCTAGGGCGCTATTTTATTTAACGAATGTTCAAACAATCGTCAATTGTCTAGTTATTTAATAATTATACAATGTTCAAAATTTAATAACTGTGAACCCTTATATGTAAACTAATGCATGATCACATTCATAGATTCCTGTTATTTTTCTTTACCTGTACATGTCATTGGATTCCTGTTCAGACATACTCCAGAAATCATGTGTCTATGATTGTACCTGCTCGGTGCAAATCGTATGATAAAGAATTAACGACCCTTTTTAAGTTGTCATTTGAATGAACGCCCCTATACACGGGCGCCAATTCATGATAAACTATAAAATTTGAAATGCCAGACATAATTGCTTGAATATTGAAATGACGACATGCACCCTGCCCTTTAATTTGATATAAGACGCCCCTGACTAGAGCGTTGTTTACTAAATTGAAGCCTTAACGTAAGTCATCATTTTCATAATATCTGAAAATTAAAAATGTTTATAGATTTTAATATTTATATGATGCGGGACGGACCACGGACACGACTCGAATTGGGAATGCAACCCTCGGACGCTAAACAAGCTCGTGATTGTTCCTTAGCGAGGGAAGTGTCGAACGTGCACGATTGAGAAACCGGCAGTGAGCTAGGGTGGTCAGCTCTCTCTTGTGCACGGATCGGGTCACGGGACGGTCATGCTCTCTCTCGCAGCAGTGGTGAAATAAAGATTACGAGCTAACGGCCCTACACATGCTCTCTAACAGTGGCATAAACAAGTATATAAGGAAATAAGCGAAATGCCGAGTGTAAGAGCGAATACGATACCTCCACGCTCTCGGCGTTGGGAAGACGGACCCGGCCGAACTCGTACTCCTGGGGCAATTAATACACAAATGTTACAGCAAAGAACTACTACCCACTCCACGCAGGGAGGTAAAGGGCTACACAAGTGGGTCTGGGAGGACCGATTTCGGGTTGACGGGCGGCTTCTCGCGTAGCTTCAGCGGCACACGAACTCGTGACTGTGAGGCCCACGTGCTGGTCGGAGGGACCGTGTGGGACCGGGGCGGCACCACTGTGGTGGGGACACCTGGAGGGGTGCTCCCAGGGATGGAGGCGCGCTAGTTTGCTAGCCGGAGGCCGGGCGGCTCCGATCGGCACCGGTCGGAAAAGCCGGCCACGGATCTACACTTGCTATTTTTCAGCATGCGACCCGATGGGATCGCTCGCTGCGAACAATACCGACGTCGGATCGACGATCAAGAGGTACCGTTGGAAAGCTCTCTCAAAATCCTTCAAGATAGGACTGGAGAGAGAAGCTGGATATTCACGGATCTGGGCCTTAACTATTTTTGAAGCTGCTATTGTACAGTACCCGAACTCTCAGAATAGCAGGTAGTTTTCCTGAGAGTTGCCTTTGACCGCAAAGTAGACGTCTGATTCAGCTCCTGAGCTCTTCATCAAAGTTGTGGATATTTGAACAAGAAAAACTGTAATAATTTTTGTGAAAGGATTGGTGGAGGCTACGATTTGTTATGGATTTTGGACTGACTGGTGGTCGGATCTGGAAACAAGCTGACAGAACTGTAGATGGTTCGGAAGGGGAATTTCTAAAAATATGAAATGAGCTTTAGAAATTCCACGAAATATTGGAGGTGGAGAGAAAGGTAGACAGAACTCCCAGTAAAATTGGGGGCTCCCAGAAAAATCAAAACATGGGTCGAAGACGGGAAACTCAGGGTAGGTGTGGATCTTGTCTGAAAACAGACAGATCTGGGAAGAGTAGTTGGACGAAAATTGAAAATTAACAAATGGAAGCTTTATGACCAACCAATGTTTCTGGAGGATTCTGGGAACCTCTGGAACACACCATAAAAATTTCAGCTCGAGATGTCCACGTGGTGGAGAGCAGTAATTCGGAGAAGTGGCTGCTATCCTAGATGGATAGAACTGCAGAGGCGGCTTCGCGGCGGCGCAACGGTGGCACGAACGGCGACGGCGGCGGCACTGGATGAAATCTGAGATTGAGGGGAGGGGATAGAGGAGAAACCACTCTAGAAATGAGGTTGGGGAAGAGGAAAACTAGAGGGGAGGAGGCTGGGGGCGCACCAAGCTTCAAGCTTACAACAATTTTTCTTCATTCATTAATTTCCAAATGAAAAATACAAGCTTTTATATGCTACACATCAAATCCAATCTCCACCATTGGATCTAGGGATGGGGAAGAGATGGCCTAGATTAAATGTGATCAACACACACACAAAAAAAAACTAATCCAAGTGGAAGGGGGCGCCCCCTTGACTAGGTGAAAGGGTTGAATGGGTAGGTAGCCTACCTTTGAAAATTTTAACCCCTTGTCTACCCATGTGTCATTTGACATTCAACCCTTCTAGATGTCCACCTAGGATGGTTGACCAGCCCCACATGGGTGACATAGACCAATGGGAAAGGGCTGGGGGCCCCCTTGCTGGACCTACTGGTAAATTACATAGAAACCCACACAATCCAAGGGAATGACGCATTGGCTTACAAAGCCTTACAATTGCGCATATACTTTCCCATGGATATAAAAATAAACTAAAGGACATAAATGCAAAATAAAATGTACATGCTCGACGGCGTTTCCCATCATTATAGAATCTGGATGTAACGACTAAGTGAACAGTCGTCATTTACTGAACTGACGACCCTAACAAGGGCGCCAATTCAGAAAATGAAGACTTAAGCTCAGGTGTCAATTTATTGATCTCCTGATTTCTTGATTTTCGTGGTTTTCTATAACCCTTGACCATGGGTTGTGTATACTGGCACTATATTCCATTCCGTGATTATAGTCCCACGTTTCATGATGATTTATCAATTAACCACTATTTCTCGGTGATAGATGAACCCTCTGCAGGACATTCCGTTCCTTCGGACCGGTGATTTTATCATAGAGACCTCCATAAGTCTCTGCTAGTCTTGGATTCCCTCAAGGTAGCCGAGCGGGTTGTACCTCAAAACCTATGACACTAGTTGATTGCCATGTCACTTTAAAGAAACATGGTATACCGGCCCTCGTGACATGCTATGTGGATGTCATGAGAATACTCTTGAATTAATGCAATGAGAAACCATACCATTAATATTCTTTAAGAATTATGTGCCATACTTGTGGACACTAATTCTATCTACCTTATCATGTACAAGAATGAGCGACCATCACTATATGAGCGCTTATTCTTATTATCTTCGCACCCAAGTTAGGGAGCCGATTCCACCTAGTTTTATCGTTAATCATGATTATACCGTTATTATCATCCTTACACATCATGTTCAATCCTTGCAATTCTATTCGATGAGATCTACCGTAAAGTTTCTACAAGCTTATTCCTTTGAAATTCCATATTGGCTATAACTATAGTGGATGTCGAAAATACATGATCAATGCCTACGCATGTAGGGCCCGATCTGGTCCTGGGAGGAGCACCCAAAAGTACTAGTACCCATGGGAGTTGTAATGATTGTGGTATGGCATTGTACCGAAGTGCATGACTAGCTTGATAGACATTCCACAAATCTCGTACTTGGCTTGCGTGACCCGGAAGGGGTATTTATTGTACTTGCTTGAAACATGATAGCCAATTCTTGACATGACATGATCACTTGACATGATAGATATACGCGCTTGATTATCTTGCTATCTTGAAAGACTTGCTAGTTCACTCACTATCACTTGATATACATTCTCTATTCTCTTGTTATGCATTCTCTATTGTCATTTTACACGAACATGCATAGCTAAATTGCATTCATCTAACTTGTAATTTACTTAAAGCAAGCTAGCTCTTGAGATATAATCCCTACTGAGCGTTCGCTCACATTGTGTTTTCCCTTATTTTTCATGTAAGTCTGAGGACGAGACTCAATCGGATGGGGAAGGTCAAAAGTGAAGAGACTAGAGCTACATCCATCTATCCAAGCGTCGGCTAGACTTGTCTTTCCCTTTCCTTGAGTCATTCCTTGTACTTTTCTCTTTATTGAGTCTTAGTATTCCTTTCAAGATGAATTGTAATAGTAGTACTTTGAGGTTATAGTTGAATTAAAGGATTGGGTTAAATTTACTTTTGCGCACTCTGTCTTGGTGTCGAATACACTAACGCTCTGATTGACATGATCGATATAAACTCGTCACGCGTCTCCGGGTTCCTTCCGCGCTCGGGGTGTGACACTTTCAAACCTTGTCAGGTTCTTCAGTCATCTGTGTTCTCTTGTGCTCTTTCTCTCCATCTGTCCTATCATCTTATCCAATTACTGTGAAAGAAAGGTAGTCATCTTGTTATAAATCTGCTTTACTTTACTGGAAAAGGGTATCATTGCTTGCACTCTCCCTGTAAGAGTACCCTTGGTTTTGATAGACCTTAATTCTTGGTCATGATGGTTTTTTGTTTATAATCGTTAAATCACAGCGGTTTGTGTCCCTAACTGATTCTTTCTGCATTAACAGTAGGTTCAAAATATATTGTAATAAATGCTGCCCTAACTGTCTTTTGAACCATGAGACAATGAGTAACTTGAATTTTCTTGGTAAAAGAATTATCTGCACATATTGTCTATAAACTATTAAAGACAAACTGAAATAGATCAGGGGATACGCCATCATAAAACATTATTTCTACATGGCAGAGCAATGGCATGACTTTCAGAGAAACTGGATCTCTGCATCAATGAAATGCTTCAGACCAAGTCATGATGAGGATTGCTAACTTTGCTCAAAAGAAGTATGAAGGTCAGTCACACTAAGTAACAAAGGATTCTGGCATCTGATAAACATGATTCCTTGCGTCAAAAAGTGTTGGGCAGAGCAGACTGCTCATTTAAATAAAAAAATGAAGTTTATTTAAAAACTCCTGGTTGACTCTAGATCTATCTGTTGTCCAAAATTGTTTATTTACAATATATGTCAGAGCTTCTTCCTGAGATATTATTTGAAAATCATGAGTAATGGTAAAAGAAATGGGGTGGGCGCATTTGTTTTTAATGAATATTTGCTTGTACTGCATATGCATTCAAGTAAAGTTTAGACCGTTTACTTCTGTGATTTAAACTTTATAAACCCCAAACCTATAACTTATAAGAAAAGGGTAGTTTGCTAATTTTACCCTCCTTTGGTAAATGAAGCAGATTCAGTCTTCGACTATCTTTCACATTTATCGTTTCACCAGTTCCATCTCTTACTTGCGTATTTGCCCCACCTACATCGGTGCATCATCTTCCTCCTTCCAGCGTCGAAGTTGCTCTTCGTCACTTCCAAGCTCTAGCCCTTTACACTCTTCAAACTCTGCTCCTCTCATCTTCCTCTTCCATCACTCCAAAGGCTTCTCCCCTAAGTGTGCCGTCTCTACAATGTCTCTACCATCCACTCGTAGCAAGGAGAAGCAATAGGCTTCGGACAGATAACCTTCAGAGAGTGACTCTCCACCAAAGGAGCCTCGGACCAAGCATTTGCATGACATGGTCAAGTCTGGTAGCCGCTCTCAGTCGACGCGTCAAACGAAGTCTACAAAAAGGAAGATCCAAGATTATGTGTCTGCATGAAAGAAGATAAAGATATCCATGATAGTCAAAAAGGAAGCTCTGTCAGAGAAGAAGAAGAGCAGTCTATAGGAGATGCCGGAGAACAGGTCAAGATCATGTTTCCCAGGTATATAGATAGGCATGACCACAAACTGCTTGAGAATTTTCCTAAGTTAATGGAAATGATTGAATTCCAAGGATGGAAAAGGTTTGTTTGCAAACATAGAGTTTACTATCCTAGATTAGTAACTCAATTCTATGCAAACTGAGATATGATGCAAGCATTCCTAAATTGTGGACTTTTGTCAAAGGAATTGAGATTGAGTTGAGCAATCATTTGCTATACAAATTTCTCAGAATTCTAGAAGGTGGAGTTGAGGAAATAGGTTTTGATTATAACACTCATGAAGCTTACACCATTATGATAGGACTACCAAATAATCATGAGGACATCAAACAGACCTACCTTACAAGCTTCAACACCAATAGGTTTCCACCTTTGCAGAGATTGGTCCACCATATCCTAACAACCATCATTACTCCTCAAGGAGGGGGTCGAAGCAGGGTGACAGAAACATAGAGGTTCATATTATACTGCATGTTCAAGAACATCAGAATCTGCCTACCTGACATAATGATCCAGATCATGGGTTTTTACAGAAATTCTCACAGACACCTTCCTTATGCAGCTCACCTAACTGCAATCTTTAAAAAGAAAAAGATTCCTTTGGACAATGAGAAGTGTAAGGAAATTCCAATGACCACCGTATACACAATGGACTTTGTTGAAAAATTTATGAAGTTGAAAAGGGTTGGAGGCCAGATAATCAGGGAGCTACCTGGACACCCACCTCCACAAATAGATGGAACTGAGGAGCAGGCTCAACAGTCGGACCAGTAGCAACAGATAGAACCAGCTGAGGAGCACGATGAGCAGCAACAACTAGAACCAACTGAGGAGCACCATGATCAGCAACAGCTAGAACCAGCTGAGCAGCACCCTGTCCAACAGCAGGAGGTACCTCCTCCTCCTGTCACACCTGCAGTGGAAGCAAGTCTTGACATTCAAAGAGCACTAGATCTACAAATCAGAAATAGAACTCTACCTTCTGAACATCAAGGGTCTGCATCTCATCAACATTCTCAACCATCTCATTCAACTACTTCCTCTCCTCAAGAGTCTGCCACTCTCTATAGGCTCATGTCAGCTCAATTTGGGCTTATCAACAGTGCCATAAAAGAACAATCCAACTACTTTGATCATCAAATGATACAGTTCAGATCCGAAGTCAACTCTAGCATGAAGGAACTCTCAAGAAAATTTGAGCAGCAATTGACTCATCAAGGAATGGACATCAATAGCAGAATTGCTGGCATTCAAAGAGATAGCAAGCAGGCAGATAGAAATTTCACTAGACTGGTAATGGATATCCAAGGAGTTCTTGGTGTTACAGGAAATCACATTGGCAGAATGAGTGACAGATTCAATCAACATGATGACAAGTTGACCACAGTTGCACAATACTTTCATGAAACTAAAGGTCAGCACAACCGTATTGTCAAGTGCTATGATGTTATGAATGATAAGTTAAATATGATGACAGATGACATCACCTACATTGTAAATGCGTTTAAAGACCATTATCCTCAGCCAACTCCTGCAGACCAAGAGGATGGGTGGTATTCACAATATGTTCCAAAACCAACTTCAGTTCTTGCTGTAGAGGAACCAACAACTTCTGACATTCCAATTCTTGCATCTCAGCACGATGCATAGCTCACTCATTTAGCAGAAATTATTCGAACACAAACAACTGTGCTTAGTGCCACGATGGATCTTTTCCATGAAGCTCTTCTGGATAGACACATAATTGCAGATAGAAACCTAAGAACCGTTGCTCAAAGAGTTGACCAAAATGCTGAAGAGTTAAGAACTTATATTCAGTCTACTGCAGCCATTCAACAAACCCCCACAACACAAGAAGCCTCCACTCAAACTGATGATATACTTGAAGAGTGAATCACTGAAATGCTTCCTTAGCATCCCCTCGTTTTTTTGTTGATGGCAAAGGGGGAGACGAATTCAGTCAGTTAAGTCAATCAGAATCACTCAGTTCAGGTTCTAGTTCAAGTCAGTCGGAAAGTAATTGAGAGAGTACAATACAGTCAAATTGAGTCATGCATTGGCATGCATACTCATGCATACTGTACATTTTGTTGTCTTGTTATTTTGAAAAGACTAACTTTGTCAAGTTTATATTAAATGAATCCAAATGAGTCTTCTCTCTATGAATGTTCTCTTCTTTGTACGTTTGATGAATATATATATATATATATATATATATATATATATATATATATATATATATTAATCAATCTGAATGACTGTCTTAATAGCTCATAGTTGTCATCATCAAAAAGGGGGAGATTGTTGGATCTCTGGTTTTGATGATGACAGCTATGAATCTTATATGACATTTAAATAACCTTAAGTCTTGAATGTATTGAACATGCTTTGCTCTTATGATGGTGATACATCAGCTCGATGCACCAAGTGCTGCATTGATGCAGCAAAGTATAATGAACCATCAACTCAAGTCATAAGGTCGGTGCAAGACTACCACTGCATCGACGCAGCAATGATAAATCAGATGACCATAATTCTACCTCGACACATCAGAGAGGATGCATCGACGCAACGATGATCACTGAAACAACTTCAAAGGCATGCCTCAACGCAACTAGTACACTGTCTCGATGCATCGGTTCGCATCTCTTCTGGAAGAATTCTGCCTCGATGCATTTGAAGCACATGCCTCGACGCATCTGTTCAGAACTTCAGTTTGGAAGTCTACAAAGCTGAAGCAGCAAGAATTCTGCCCTGACGCATCTGAAATACATGCCTCGATGCATCAGTTTAGAATCTCAATATGGTAGCCTGCAAAGTCAGAGCACCAAGTAGTTGTCTCGACGCTTTCTCTGCACGAGAGGATCTTAAAGAGATCAGGTGCTTTCGACTTCATATTTAAGGCACATGATCCTAGGCCACGTGGCAACCTTTCAAGATAAGTTCCGAAGAAGAATATTCTCATGGATACCTGGTCCAATGAAAATTTAGATCTGAAGATTAAATTAAGACAGAAAATCTCCATTTTATGTTCCATATAAATACTCGTCTTCTTCCTTTAAAGAGGAGTGACGATGAAAAAAGAAGAAGGCTGAGATATGCTTCTGTGAAGAAAATTTGAAGATGAGTAGAAAGAGAAAGAGAGAAGATCAGTGAAAGAAGAAGAAAAAGAGAAAGAGGAAGAAAGAGGTCGAGAGTTTTCATCTCCGAAGTCTACCTCAAGAGAGCTAGTGCAGCCTGTGCTTGAAGTGCTTGAAGATCCATTTGTCCATTGGCCTCTGGATCAGATCCAAGCCAAATTTGCTTAATCTGGGATATATTGCTTCCAGTGGTCTCCATTTGTTTTATTCTTTTGTTTTTTCATTTATTTGCATTTAGATCTTCCTTGTGTTTTTTCGATACCCTATTTAGGGAACGAGTGTTCCTTCAGAGTAATCTGAAGAAGGGAGAGTAATCTCTGGGTCCCCTCTATGGTATCAGAGGAAGGGAGACTGGTGTCTTCGGTTGTGAGTGACGGGGTATTACTCACAGTGTTCCCTCTGTGGTCTCAGAGGAAGGGAAGTTGTCCTCCGGTTCTAGTTCTGTGGGTAGCAGAGCTAGGGTGCTAGTCTTGTGCGAAGCAAGACCAGGTCAAGGGATTTGTCTCCCTCAGAGTTCAAGCTATTAGGCAGCATCTTGTTGCAGACTGAGTCTACATTCTTGCTATTGCAAGAGGAAGCCACACTTTGGTTTGAGTGTGGGGTGGACGTAGATCTGTTGTGGCAGATCGAACCACCTAAAAAATCATGTGAGCCTCATGGTTTAATTTGTGTGATTGCTCCTTATCTTCCACCTCCTTCACAGGTTGGTGTGTGAGGTTGTCATCACCTTTTTGGTACATCACCAAGTGCTCGGTAGTATATCTATTTGATGTGTTATTTCATCCGTGTCTGATCTGGATTGCGGGTCATCGAGTGCTTACCAACCATTTGTGTTATTGTCTGCTGTGCTGTTGTCTTTCTCGTGCATTAAGCATTCAGTCACTACATTCCGTAAGTCTATCCCTTCTCTAAAAGTAGTTGATCTCATTGCATATTAGGAGTTTAACTCTCTTCTGTGCTATCTGCTCCTCACTATTAGGCATTGGTTTGATCAACATCAGACCAACCTATTTCTGCGTTAAGTTTGTGTTGCAATTCCTTGGTGTGAACTTTGTTTGAGCGCAAAGTTTTTAATGGATCTATTCATCCCCCCTTTTAGATCCTATCCTGTCTTCTAACTGTCCTAACATAGTTGGCCAAATCCAGGCGGGATGTCCCTATTTGACATAAATCTCAGGGAGATCGCCTAAAATCATCCATGGAAATCTTCGGCAGATCAATCAATAGGTGTGACTTGGCTTGCTGGGCTTCTTTGCGTGAAGAAAAGTAGTCCTCCACCTCCTTCTTTTTGCCAGATTTCTGCCGAAGCAAATGCTCTGGGTCAATGTCAAGGACAACTGCTTTCTGCTTGTTTAGAAATTTTCTCTCGGCACCATCCCAGCAATCTATTTTGCACAGTCGGTAAAACCCCACCCGAGCATTCCACCATTTAATATAGTCTGCTGTCACCCGTGGAAATCGCCCGGGGGCCGGTACCCTGAAGGACAAGGTATCTGATCGGTGGAAGAAGTCCCACCAAGTCCGGGCATGGTCGACAGTCGAGCCCCCTTGAAACATCCTCACGGGCAAGGTAAACTGGGCACTGTGCATAGGTATATACTGATCATGCCCAAAGTTGTGCCCGAAGCGGAAGGGGTAGTATGGCTCCAGCAATAGTGTGCTCCCCTTCTTGAAAACAAGAACACTGGGGCAAATAGACAGTGCCCGGTCGCAGAGTTTGGGCTCTAACAACGGGCGGCTGACCGTATGCTGGATGATGGGATGGATATACCTTTCCACCTGATCGTCCTTACATTCCCTTTTCCTATTCACTAAAGGGCTAGAGTGGGCCGCCAATGCCCAGAAGTGGATGCTGCCTGGGGAGTCATGAGGAATTGTCATAAGTCTACCCCTCATAAGATACAATTGTGTCGACGCTGACCCAGGCTCCGCGCTCACAAATTCCAACATCCAGGGAAGTAGCGTCCAAGCTTAAAGAGCGCGGGGTGCATACTTTGGAAACATAGTGTAGACCCATGCATTGAAGAAATGCATAGGCCCAACCAGCCGCATCTGTCGCGGAAGCTAGCTCTTGCCAACGTCTCCCAGGGTCTTGTAAACTTGGCACATCACAGCTGGGCAAAGTGACAACTTGAACCCCCAAGCCATCTGATAGGCGGGGTATATAGCTTCCGGCCGAATGACGCTCTCGTCCCCATACGGTAGAGCGAAAGCACAGAGCCAATAGGCGAGGAAGGCCGCACAATGTGTCATAGGGTCCACGCCCACCGGGTTGGGGCCGCTCTTACGCCCCTTGAAAGTAGCAGTGTCGAAATCTAATTTACTTCTGCCACGCTTCTTCTGAACCGCCACGACGCCGACAGAAGGGAAGTCATCATATTTCTTCTCCCCGTGGAAGAAGTATCTCAACCACATGCCCATGCACACTCGCCTCTGGTAACCGTGCATGAGCTGCCTCCCACCGTGATGTGACAAGCAAAGTTCTCGGTACGCCTTCATCAGGTACCGGTAGGAGAAGCCAATTGTGTACATGTCGTCCCCATCAGTTTCATCTTTGATTAACTCGGGGAGGCACACTTCTTCATATGGCTCCTCATCAATGGGTAAGCCGGTTATCTGGTGAAGACTCCATAGATCGAGGGGTGTTTCTCCTTCTACGGTGTAGAAGGTGTTGAACTCCGCATTGAACACCTCCATCATCCCACAACAAAGGCCCTTGGCGATGGGGTATTTGAACCGGGAGGCATATACGCTATGGTACACCCCGGCCCTGATCAGCAGTGGGGCGTAGTTGTAAAACACGTAGTCGGTGAATTTTACTACTCCTTCCCGGAAGCTATGGGCGTCTTGGACTTTAAAATTGGCGAACTAGCCTACAACCAGCTCATGCTTGAAGCGAATGGCCAAATAGTCCAGAACGAATGGTTCTTCCCAATACTTTTTTCAGTGGGGCCAAGAACAATCCGAAGTGGGGCTGCTCCTTGTGTACCTACCCGACAGCATTATCCCAACGGGCCGACATGAATTCCAGAGCCCACACCAGCTTCCCTATAGATGGTGAGAGTTCCTCCAGCCCCAGCACGAGCTTCCATTCCCTTGGCTCTCCCCGTAAATACATGGGCACACTCCTTGAGACGGTGGAAGCTAGGTTATCCATGGACTTTAAAATTGCTTGCTCCATGTCCTGCACAGCCCTGATATCCCGCTTCCCCTAGGAACCGAAGTGCTTTAGGAAATAAATCAGATGTTTGTCCTTCAGAAGGTCCCGCCGGTAGTCCCCTTCCCCGTTAAAGGTGTAGCCCGCGTTGGTTAAGGCGAGGCGCTCAAACTCCATAGTGGCAGTATCAGAGTCTGATGACTCCGCCAGTGTGGCAATTTCTACATGCTCTCTGTCAAGGTCCTCCACATTCAACCACGTGACGGCCGGGGGAGCGAGCCTAGTGCTTGCAGTACCTTGAGAGGAAGAAGCACTTGGAGAAGCCATTTCCTGCAAGACACCAACGACTGAATGGTCAGAATAAAAGATTACATGTGGAATAGAAGATGAGAAGACTACTGCTGAAATTAAGTGAATGGAACATGAATATTTCTAATGAAATTTTAGCAGAGTCTCCCCTATGCCAGGAGCACAAAAGGGAGAAGCGGGTGCGTGCCCACAAGGAGTGACGGCCCCAAAAAGTCATGGTGCGCACAGAAGTCGCAACACCGAATAATCTCCCGCCCTTTCGGGCTACCCACTGGCTGTTAGGCCTTAGCCGGTGGCTCACGGGTTCCCCCTAAAGCAGTGGCATCCTTGAACCCACTGATCTGGTAGCGCCCTAAATTCACTGATCTGGTGGCGCCCTGAACCCACTGATCCGGTAGCGCTCACAGGCCACTGATCCGGTGGCGCCCTGAACCCGCTGATCCGGTGGCATCCTTAGACCCTGATCCGGTGGCCCTTTGTTGGTCTCGATCTGGTGACACCCTCCCCAATCGATCCGGTGGCACCCTGAACCCACTGATCCGGTGGCACTCATAGGCCACTGATCCGGTGGTGCCCTGAACCCAGTGATCTGGTGGCATCCTCAGGCCCCTGATCTAGTGGCCCTTCGCGGGCGGTGATCCGGTGGCGTCCTCCGATCTTTATCCGGTGGCCCTTCGTTAGCCTCGATCCGGTGACACCATGGACCCTGTGATCTGGTGGCGGCCAGCAACTCCCGATCCGGTGGTGCCTGGGTGTCCTCCATCCGGTGGCACCTTGCAAGCCCTCATCCGGTGGCACCTAGCAAGGGGGCGATCTGGTGGCTCGTGTGAAGCCTTGACCTGGTGGCCCCGCGAGGCCACTGATCTGGTGGCACCGGCGGCTGTCTGCAACCCCCACACGAAGAAGAGAGGAAGAAGAAGAGAAGAAGAAGAAGAAGAGAAGAAGAATGAGAGAGGAAGAAGAGAAGAATGAGAAGAAGAGAAGAAGGAGGGAAAGGCGAAGGGGCTTAGGGCCCCACGGTTGCCGCCCCACCGTGCGAAGCAAAGAAGAAGAGGAAGAGGAAGAGGGAGGAGACGTGGGGGTGGCAGGGTATGACCTCCTCACCCTCGGAGTAGCGGCGGCGAGGCGGTCGAGGGCGACGGCGACCAGCGATGAGCAGAAGGAGGGAGAAGAAGAAGAAGAAGAGGCGATAACAATCGGAGGGGGATTTTGAAATTCAAATGGGTGAGGGGGACTGAACCGCCCCTCCCCTCTCTTTTATAAGGGCCTCAGGCCCGTCGAACACCAAAAAAAAAACTAAAGAGAGGCGGTAAAAGAAAAAAAAGAAAAAAAGAGAGATAAAAAAAAGAGAAGAAAAAAAAAGAAGAGGAAAGAAAAAAAGAAAAATATATATATAATAGTATATATATATGCATATATATATATATGTACAAATGCACGTGTGCCAAAGCCAAATCGGGATTGTCGTCATCTCCTTGTCTTTGCCAACCCCTGGCTTCGAAGCCTCGGTGATACCCTACAAGAGCGAGTGCACCCACGTGCACTGCTTGTCTCATCCTTCGCCTGCGCTGCCCGTGAGTGGGGGGTATTTGTGGACACGTATAACTTCACATTTGTAAACTCCTCGGCTCCACATCGAAAGATGAAACTGGGAAAGAAGACTGCGGAGAAACCTAGTGTCCCGACTCCGAAGAATTTCACCGCCCGACAACACCTCACACTTGCACGGATGCATTAAATGACAAGGGGATTAAGATCCCCCAGAACTTACACACTGCCGTGCTAATACACCGGGAGGCTCGAGATTCCTGAGTCCCTGAAAAAGATCAACAACTGCGAACAACGGAGTGCGCACTGTCAACTTACACTTGGATAGGTGAATTAAATCTTGTGTTAGAAAGGGGAATGATTCTGGACTTGAAGGCCTCGAAGACTAAGAGGCCAAGTGATCCAGTGGGATTTTTTCCCCTTGATGATCCGGTGGCACCGCCCCCATTTGTTGAATCGATGGCACCACCCCCATCTGTTGAAACAGTGGCACCCCTGCACTACACTAATCCGGTGGCGTCCACCCGTGGGTCATCTAGTGGCCCACTAACACTCTTGATCCGGTGGCTCGTCTAGCGGCTTGATCCGGTGGCGCCAACCCTCCCACAGGCTGATCCGGTGGCACCGCCCCCCCGACTGATCCGATGGCGTCCACACAGCCTGATCTGGTGGGTGCTTCACACTGGCGGATCCGGTGGCACTGCCCCCCGACTGATCCGGTGGCATCCACACAGCATGATCTGGTGGGCGCTTCACACAGGCGGATCCGGTGGCACCACCCCCCCCCCCCCCGTTTACTTGATCCGGTGGCATTCTCCCTGGCGGATCCAGTGGCGTCCCCTCTTCTCCATCTGATGGCTCTGCAAGCCCAATGAACTGGTGGCATATTTCCCCTTCTTCATCCGGTGACACCTACCCAATGGACCCCCTTATCGGGTGGCCCATTTTAGCATGTTGTCCGGTGACTCCGGCACCAATTATATGAAAGAAGCAAACTCCGCTTTTCACAAGACCAACGGGCATTACCTTTGCCCTATGGTCCTCGCCTGGGCCGCAATGGCCTCAGATCAAACAATCACGATCCAAGCAACCTCCTACGACATCCTCGTCTAGCTACCAACCCCCTGCAGACTCCATATTTGGAAACTGGGCGGCAGATACGGCAGAGAGAAAAGACGGTAGCAGGAAGCTTCGAAGACGCTCCTTTGACCTTCCCCTTGCCGCCAACGTGGTCGTCGGAGGTGAGCTCTTATATAAGTAAGACACAAGGGAGCTTATAGGGAGGGGGGCTAGAAAAGAGAAGAACGAATGGATAGGGGGCATTCCTAAGAGAGCAAGGAAGCAAGAAGGGAGCACTGCTACCTGTGCGAAGGGAGAAGAGGAAACTAGAAGAAATAGGGAGTAAGCAAGAGGGGGAGGGAAGAGAGAGCTTGTCTGTGTGTAGTAGGAGGAGGCGGGGGGAGAGGAGCCTTTTCTCTTCTCCTCCCCCGCTCTTTCCCTTAGGCCTCGAGCTTTATCCCCCGTCTCTTCCTTTCTCCATTTGTATACTTGGGTCCTCCTCGTTGGCCTTGTGGCCTAGATGCTTGTAACCTGTCTTTGCATTTGGAATGAACGAAGGAACTCCTTTTCTTCACTCGTGTATTTGCATTATGTCCATTCATTTTTCACTATTCTCTTGCATTTCGTAGGATTTGTTGAGGGTTGGCATGGGGGCCTACTCAATATAATGAGTCAGGCTTAAAGCCAGTGCCCTAAATTTTATACTCTCGAAGGTTTACCTCCACTCAACCATTCTCATATCCCCTAGTTCTTTGTACTCCCTTAGAGGAAACGACCTATGTGCTTCGTCTATCTTGTTACATTCCTCCCTTCACTGGGGGAGGCTTATGTAGTGTAATGGCTCAAGGCCTACCCAATGCAATGGGTAGCGCTCTGAGATCAACCCATAGGGTGAGCTCCCCCTTAGTTCGTCTTGCTGCTACTCCCCCTTGCCCCGTTGAGGTCTGGGCCTTCCTTGCTTCAAAACTCTCCCTTATTATGTGAAGGAGGTTCCCCTGTTCATGTTAAACCCTTTGGTAGTTTCAACCGGTGACTCCATCATCCCCCTAATCCGGTGACCCTCCATAGGCGCTGATTCGGTGGCGTTCCCTAGCACCCGATCCGGCGGCGTCCGCCTTCCTCGCGATCCAGTGCCACCCTTTGCCTTCCCATACGGTGGCCTGGCCGCCACCATGGTCTGGTGGCTCGATCACCACCGTGATCCGGTGACCCTCCTCAACACCTCGATCTAGTGGTCCACCAGCCTATCTGATCCGGTGGCTTGCTTGGCGGCCTGATCCGGTGGCCTTCCTTCCAAGGTGATTCGGTGGCTCCGTCCACCTATGTCATCCGGTGCCCATGTCCAGCCATGCCATCCGGTGGCGTTTCCCTTCACCTCTGATTCGGTGGTATCATAGCCACCCCTGATTCGGTGGCATCTTCAAACCCTTGATTCGGTGGCCTTTTGGCCCTTGTGATCCGGTGGATCCGCCACCTTCCTGCCCTGATCCGGTGGCACCTCAGCCACCCTTCTCTTGATCCAGTGGCACTCGACCTTCTCCATCCGGTGGCCTCCTACTCCCTGATCCGGTGGCCTTCTCCTTTTGCCATCCTCTGGTGGAACTCTGTCCCCTTTGTGCCTTAACAGATGGTGTCATGTCTCCGCCATTGTCCTCCGCTCGTCGACTTTTGGGTTCTCTCCCGGGTCTTTTTAAGGGTGTTGCCACTTTCGTGCGCACCATGAACTTTTGGGAGGTGTCACTCCTTGTGAACGTGTACCCGCTTTACCCCCCCAGCGTTCGGGACCGAGGGAGATGCTGTCGAATTTTCATCAGAATAATAACATATTAAAAGATAAGAGGAAGCAACAAACAAATGAAACAAACAACAATGATACGCTTCTGCTGAAATAACAGGGAACTGTGGAAGACACAAAGAACTAAATATGAACACCGTAGTGGCGGACTGCCAAACATTACCATGGACATAATCTACATAAATGAAAAGGGAATCAATTAAAGCTCCTCATGTGCATTTCATGAATAAAAGAGATCCTTTCGCATGCATATAATTACAACACTGCATCTCATGTGCACTTGTGTGCCATGACCCCGCCGTGTATGAAATGGTGACGTGTGGAAGGTCGGGTCACGCCCGACTGAAAGCCAACACTATGCATGAGTGGGACACTCCGCCTCGTACCATAGATTAATTCATAAATTCAACTAAACCTCATGCATGCTCGAATTCGTGGCCCTTTACGTGCCATCTCTAAATCAAAACCTCTGCATACAACCCATCGATGCATATTGAACCCATATTAAACCCGCATAACATCTTCTCAAGACCATGACGCATCTGAGTCTTCCACAAGCGAAAATGGGCTGCCGGTACCTCACTGCCATGGGCTGTGTGCATCGACGCGGCCTTTCGCTGCATCGACCCACTCACCGCCTGCACCCCTTTCCTTAACAACCAGTGCGTTGACGCAGCCTTCTGCTGTGTCGACCTAGCCTATAACCCCCCCTCCGCTGTTAACTAGTGCATTGACGCAGCCTCCTACTACATCGACCCACCGGCCATCTGCAGCACCCATCAGTGATCATGGCATCGACCCAACCCCCTCCTGGTCCACTGGCCCTCCTATTGTCTGTCGCCTCTTTGAGGGTTATCGCCTGCCGCTGCGTCGACTCATTGTCATCTCGTCAGCTTCTTTACTGCCCGCTGAGCCAATCTTTTGCCCATTCTCACGTGCATCCGTGCATGCTTCATAGTTGGCATTAAAGAGGTTTTAACCAAAACAAAGAAAGAAGCTGAGCAAATATGAAAAGAGCAACAACAAAAGCTGAATGGATAATAAAACCATCCCCAATTCAATGGCATTCGGTCTTGGGTGCCTCCCGGACCCTGTGTAAATGGGAAAACCAAAGCTTACTCGTAGCGTGGACTTGGATCATGGGGGCTACCCATCATGGCCAAGGCCATGTGCTGCCCCGGGCCGATAGCTCATCGACCGGGGTTTATTCCCCATTCAAGAATCAAGCATGTCCTTCACGAAATTAAGCATCAAGCATGCCATGCTTATGGCATACATTGGGACACATTCTGTGCCCGTCCCGTGTATTCTCGAGCCGGGTCATCACCCCAACATTAAAGGGCCGAAACATGGCCAATAGCGAGCTAACCGTTCTGCTGATTTAGTAAACAAACGTGCACCTACACCCCTTTAAAGTTTGACTGCCACTTGTCTGTTTATGTTATTAATTCATGCCATTAATATAATTCTTTAGGCCGTAGGGCCCTTTTTCCTGGCGATTAATCAAGGGTGTTCTCTCCTCTGAGGAGATGTAATTAACGTCGTAGCCTTTATGGCACGGCAGGTTTTGGTCCCGACACGACACACACAATCGTCTGATCGGTCAGACGGTGCGCACCAAGGGCTTCTTTTAAGCCTGAATCAATCGTCACCTATGGGACTGGCATGTCCACGCACTAAATAAACAATTAAATGCATCAAACGAACCAACAAGTGAATAAACAAATTGATGTGTCGAAAAGTGCATCCTCATGGCCCAAAATGAATAGTTAGAAGGTACTATTCATTAATGTTCACTTTTTCACTGATAACTGGCCATCTGCCATCCTAGAGGACCTCTTCATGGGATGGGATGTAGAGGGTTACTGGCTTAAGCCCCGGGGGGAGTGGGAGGTGTTGGGTCCCTTAGTGCAAGCACAATCAAGAGGAATTGATTTCACCCTATTTAAAAATTTACTAGATGATACTCTATTTAGAGCACACAATGGATTTAACACAACTCTTAGAAGCAATTAAGCAAGACTTTGATTCTCTATGTATCAAATTGTCGACGTTAAGAATTGAATGTGGCTTGATGAACCAAACTCAAGTTAGCTATTTGTGTGTGCAGATTAAATCTATGTAGTAGTGTAATTAATTCACTGTGTGTGATAGTGTCAATTTGAACCTGTGAATGGAGATAGAAGAAATGGACAATCACACAGGCATTCAGATATGGACACAATGATTTTTAAGGTGGTTCGGGATCACAACCGAGCTCCCTACGTCCACCCCTCAACAAAACTCAGTGAGGCTTCCTACGCTGCAAATGTAGCAACACACGTGGGGACAAGTCCCAAACAACACGCCGATACACAGCTTAACGGGGATGACCCCACCCCCCACACGCACACACGTTATTTTTACAGCAACAAATGGGGACGAACCCCAAACCACACACACACACTGTCGAACCGCACCAACACACATGGATGAACCCCAATTCAAGCACAAATGCTACTAAACCGTAGCGACCACAGACACACTTGGATGTACGCACTGAACACTCCAACCACACACAGTAACTGTCTCTGTTTATACAAGTATGTCGATCAAAATGACATCAAATAACACATGGATTTCAGATCTATAAGTAGAAAGTCCATAAGATTAAATTCCCCCTTTAGATAGCTCCGCCCGACGGTCGAACAGCCGCAAGGATGATAGGACAACGATCGACACAACACGATCTGTCTAGATCACGATCAGGATGAAGAAACTTGGCTCCAGCAGTAGGGGGGCGAGCTCCTCTCCTCTTCCTCTTCTTCTTCTTCTCCTCCAAGCTTTCTCTCCTCTTCTTTGGATAACTTGATGCTTTCTTAGAGTTCAATTCCCAAATTCGCAATCGGGGTATATATAGGGTAAATGGGGGTCAAAAGACTTCTATACCCATTCTAAAACCTTCACAAAACCTTCTCACATGTTAGGGAATGAGTTAGGGGTATTTTAGACCTTTTACCATTCCTAGAGGAGGTCCCACGTGCGAGCCACATCAGATTCGATCGAGCATGCAAACAAGGGAACAAACTCGGTCGACCGATCATTTACTTCGGTCGACCGGTCCGTAAACCAGAATAGATCAAAATTACCTAGTTTACTTAAATCGGTCGACCGGTTCCTTCTTCTGCTGGTCGACCAATCGGCTCTTTTCATGAGTTCAATCAACTGAACTGTGATCCAGTCGACTTGGACTAAGGCCCTGTCGACTGGACAGTGATCCAATCGACTTGGACCTAGGTCCTATCGACATATACACCTAAAAAAGCACACAATAGAACCCAAATTAGTATATATTTAATCCAATAAGTCCAACATACCTTAGATTATATTTCTTGACATCCTTTGGTTCTTTTTAGACCTATTAATCATTTGGAAAATTATCAATCATGAATTTGTTCAATCAGCACAAAGTAGGGCAAGTTATTTATTCCTTCTTCAAACTCAGTAACCTGAACACTTGAGTATAAAAATCATGCCAAGAGAAAAGAAGGTAACTCGTATCATGAGAAGAATAAACAACTACACAAGGATTGGGACTTAGAATCATCACAATTCACGGTCCATTCCAACCACTTGTAAATAAAAGGCATTCACACATGGCAGTCAAATTTCATTCAGATTTCATTTATATCTTAATGCCCACTTTCAAATGACTCATTCACAAAGAATACTCATATTGAAGGCTATCAAATGTCATCCACATTAAGCCTATCTAAGCCAAGGAACTAGCATCCATCCAATCCATTACAAAACATATTTCTCATATTAATTCTCCAAACTCATTCACTATGGGCACACATTAAGCCATACTTACCATGAGGACACAATTAAAGTACTTCATTCCAAGAACATGAATCACATCTTCAATTGAAAATACCCTGTGAACAATTCAACACACACCGCATCATCAAATTCCTCAGTTGAAGAACAACTACAATAAGACTTTGTCATCATCAAAATCCTCAATACAACAATCTCCCCCTTTTTGATGATGACAAAAATTTACTGAGGCAAGTAACAAATTCCCTTTTGATCTCTCATTGATAAGGAGCACATTCAATAACATATTCAATAAAATAACCACTTCTCCCCCTTTGTCATAAACAAAAAGGGGTTAGGACAGTAGAGTGCTAAAAAAATGATCAATTTTTATCATTATTTTCCATCGTCAAAATCACACATAAGTGACCTGAAAGTATGTTGAACATGATGTAGAGACTTCTTCCTTTGCCATGATAAAAAAGGTTCGCAAAGAGAAGCAAGGAGTAAAATGAACACTATATATCCATTCATCCATTCCTTAACAAAAACACAATGGAAGAAGAAAACATAAATCCATTCATCCATGACCATCCACCCTAACCAAGATCCATGAAAAGACAAGTTTATGGTTTTTACAATGAAATTTGCCGACATGACCGAACTGACCAAACAAGACTGAAATGACGAAATGCTTCCATACAAGCATGCATGTTAACATTAGACTTCATAGAGTTTGAATCAAATCCTTGTTGAAGATCATCCTTACGACCTAAGAAGTGATACCAAAAACCTTTGTATTGGGCAGATTGAGTTTCCAAATGGTGCTGAAAGGTCTGGAAAGATGACATGACTTCCTGGTGATTGGCCTCAACCTTCTGAGATAGTGAATCTAAAGACCCTCTCATTTGAGTGACATCCCTTCCTAGAGATTCAAGCTGAGAATCCACCCTTCTGCGCCATGCTTCAGGGTAGCCTTGAGTGTCATGCTGCTTTGGATGATCAACATTCTTGTGCATTCCCTCATCAACTGGCTACTGTGGAGCGTGAAGGTTGGCTTCCTCTTCTTGTTCCTGACCATGTTCATCCAAGTCCTCAGATTCCTCATTGTCACTGTCAAGATCCTCTTGAGAATATCCCATTGTTGTCATGATCTTGTATTTGTTGTAAATATTTGGGTTTAATTTATTCATAATTTGCTTTTGAGAGATTAACCCGAAACCATTTGAAAAAACAACTCAGAGGAGCTGCATATGGTAATGATTGATTCTTCTACTTGATGCACGATGTAATGAGATCAAATGTCAATGAGGGGAGATCTATTCTTTTGCAATTGAACATGCAATAAAACAAGAACTTGTGAATCTCGGTGACTTCATCTCAACTTCCTCCCTTTGGATATATAATGGTAGTAATCATGTGACGAATGATTCGCTGAAGGGGAGGAAATAAATTGGCATTGAACTTGATTTTCATGCCAAATCTTTCATCATATGTTTCAGATGTGAGAATTTGATAAACATCTGTAAAGTCAAATTTTAACTTCCCAAATACATTCCCTTTAAACGGAACGTCCAAAGCCCTTGATAAATACTCCCTCTTGAAGGGTGTAAGGATGCCTTGAACAGAAGTGTAAAATTTGTGATCCTCATCCTCATATAAATTTGCATAAAACTCCTGAACAAGTGAGGGATAATATCTTCTGTGAAGAGTCATAAACCCAATCCATTCTTCAAATGCAAATAAATCCGTCAAATTGGGAAGGATTTCTCCTACCTCATTAAAATCAAATGCTCTAGATTTCAACAACTTTCTTTGAGCCAGTGGGGTTATAGAAATTCTGCTGGAACCCTCCATGGGCTGTTTGCCCTTTTGGGTTGATGTAGTTGCTTTGGGAGCAGTCCGTGAAGGAATAACAACAGTCCTGCATTTAGGGGCCATCGAGGTAGAAGAGCTAAGCATGAAATCCCAAAAGGGGTTTGATTCTCTCCTTAGAATGATCCAAAGATATACCAACCTCAGGTTCAAAGCATACAACACCAGGAAATTCGACAACGAGCCACGAATGTGAAGGTCTCGGAAGTGAAGGTCGATGAAGATCCAAACCGGAGTAGTGGCCGCTTTCTCCTTGAAATGGGGTTGAAATGGTGCTAGGGTTTGAGGAAGGGCCTTTGGGAGTGTTGGGAAGGGAGTGGGAGATGAATGAGATGACTTGGGAGTATTTAGAGGGTTTTAGGTCGACCAAAACACAGCTCGCGGTCGATCCGAACCGGATGCCGCGCCACATTAGTCGACCGATTCTGTCGGCCGGTTGACCGAAGTCAGGTGTAGAAGGTGATCTACCCTGCAGAGTTCAAAGGGGTGTTGGCTCAAGAAAAAGGTTCAAAGACCCATACAAAGTCACAGTGGAATCCCCTTATTTCATCAGTTATTTCTCCCCCATAATGAAGTGATTCATGCCCTAATTATTCTATGTTAGCGTTATTTCAACAATAAGAATATAACCATGCAAGTATATATAAAAAATGTTTTTATCGATGTATACATTCAAGCATTTAGATTATGAAAATGTATTGATTCAGCATGCAATCTCTTTAGTCAGACATTTATCTGTCAAATTTTCAAATTTTTAGATGTTTTTAATTTTTCTCAGCAATGCATGAAATTGAACACACATAATCTAACCTAATGATGACTATATGAGAAAGATACCAAATGATGAAGGCTTGACCGTATGTGAACTTTATGAACAAAAACTAACTGGTGTACTGATACCAACTTGTTTGAGTGATACCAATTGTTGAATTGATGAACACCTAAATGCACATGTATGCCAATGAGTGATTTTAGACCTAGACACCAATTATTCAGAATGATGCAATATGAATCACACAAGCATCAGCAAGCATGCACTTAGTCAGGTAACATCATGCATATATGTATTTACATATTGAAGTGTAGCATATCTACCCTTTTTTAATTAAAATGATGGGAACGGGATAACGAAATATGTAGATGATTCAAATGACGTGATATGCTCAATGACAATTCCACAAAAGGGGTTGTGCAGTCATTTAGAGAGAACCATGCAGATCCATGAGGTTAGTTAAACTTTTAGAGCACACTCAAAATTAAATCTCTTATAGTGAAAATAATTAAAATGCGCAAAGAACATCAAGCATATGGATACATGGACCTTCTAATTAACATTAGAGGATAACTCTCTATCTGCATATGCACATGCATTTTCAGACTTGAATTATGATGACTTTACTCTGCCTCAACTTTTTAACAGCAAGAGTGGTCAGGTTTAATCCACACCTTTTTATGCGAGAAAACACATGGATCATGGAGAGGGGGATTTCTGTAGCCCAATTAAGAGCAGCCAAACTAGGCCCCTCAGGGCCCAACAAGGCTCAGTTCAGCCAAGTGACAGCCCCCTGGGGCCCACTTAGGCTAGAAAGCCCAATAAAAGTTTCGCTCGAGGATACTACCTTCCTAGGCGGCCTCTAGGCTCGGAAGGCCCGAGCGTCGGTCAGGTCACAGGAAAGGTCCGTGCCCGAGCCATCTCTCTGCCCAGGGGAAGAAGGCGCATGTCGACCAATCCGACCCATCTTCGTCCGAGCTAAGCCTACCGCCCGGATAAGGCTGGCCTCTCTGAGCTCGGAACGGCCGACGATTGCTTATCCATGCAGCCGTTAAGAGTCCTCTGTGGGAAGGAATTCATAAAGGTGAGGGACTCCAGCTCCCCAAGGTGATAACGCTCCCAGGATAAGGCGATAAAAGTCCACGTCGAGGACGTAACCTCCAGCTGAAACCCCTCGGCTTACAGGACCCCAGAAGGCGGCGCACTATTTAACCCAGAGATACCCTCCGGCAAAAGGTAAGGGCAATCACACGCTCACAACACCTGAGCAGGAACCACTTCACCCTTCTGGTGGAGAGGGATCTCGCACAGAAGCTACTTCCTCCCTATATTGTTCCCACCATAGCTCTACTGACTTAAGCATCGGAGGGTTTCCCCCAGGGACTCATCCATGGGCCCCCTGATCCGTTTCCCTTTCTTGCAGTTCACTTTCCGGTGATCCACAGCCCACTCAGGACCAGCGCGAGACCACGCCTCTTCAGATCACATGGCAGAATCCTCGGTTACTCAGTGTGTTAACCATTCCACTTCCTTTTGGAACGGAGATTAATCAAAACAACACTTTTCAATGCAAACCACATCACGTCTTAGGTGACATGCATCTGACTTACTCAGTGAGTTTGATCATTGCTCAGTCTTCTTTTCCTTTCTTTTACTTCATATTAGAGTTCCACTTCGCCGTTTTACGCGAACTCTCCTCATCTGGGGAGGCCCGGTTACTAGGCTAGGTTATCCTCTTTTCTTTTTGCATGAACACACTTTTTCATATGAGGCAGGTAGCCTTTTTCATGACATTAGTCTTCAAAGAAGATGCAAGATTTTAAGTTTCACACGAGTGTTAATAAGAAATTCCTATATCCTTATAAATGATATCAATCAGTCACATTTTAATGCAGAGACTTGTGCGAGTTTAATCTCAAATGTATGCTAAAAATTATGCTACATACATGATCATTAAGCTTCCCCTAAATATATGCTCTTATCAAAATGATTTCTCCCCGTAAGTGTATGACATATCGCACACAAGTCTTGAATCAAGTGTAGCTTATTTAACAAGGGAATATATGGTCATAGAAATTTCCAAGAATAGTTGATATCACATATATATCATGCAAGCATACTTGGAAGAATGCCACATGCAAGGCATGCATTATGTCATGCACACACAAAACCATATATGTCATGCTTTATGAGTGCAATATGCAGATGCCAATCTATACAGAACATCTAACAAATGCAATTTCCAATTTTTACATGAAATGCATTATATGAGATACAAGCTCCATTTTATACAAGAAATGCCATATGTGCATGAATGTGCAAGATGCACCTAAATGCGTATGATCAGATGTCCAATAGATTTATTTGAACTGAAAAAATGAAGCATGGAAATTTATTTCAACCTCCCCCTGAGAAGATGCATTCAAAGGAATAATCAGAGATTAGGACAATTATGGCTACTGCAAACAAACAAAGATATCAATCAATGATCAGTTCGACAGACTGGCTGAGTCTGTCGATCGAGAATGAAGAAGGCTATCGCAAATAGACAAAATCCGGTTGACAGGGCGCAGGATCAGGTCGACTGATCTGGGCAAACAAAAGCACAAGCACCGGCCAAAAATTGAGTTCGGTCAACAAGGATGGACATCAGGTCGATAGACCTGTGTGGTTAGAAACTCAAACAGAATTTATTGATTGAACAAAAGAAGGATTTGGACTTTTGCTGACAAGAGGAAGATTTCTGAACAAGACTAGAAGATGATTCTAGACAATACTGACAACTAAACATGTGACCACATGATTGATGAATTCAGATTCTAAGAAGGACATCATCAAGCAGCTGAAAATAAAGCAGTATCAGACTCAATTATGATTCATTGCCATTTAGAAGCTGTGACATTTCTTATACAAGGGAATTTATCAAAACCAACTTATGAGCTTTGCAAATCATAAACACTGAATTCATTATTATATTTTATTTCAACCAAGCCAAAAGTTTCCTCAAAAACCACACATTGGAATGCATTGATTTCTGGTACTAGGTGGAGTATGGTCTCTGGCATAGTGATAATTTCCAAACATACTTAATCTATCCTTTCATAAATCACTATTTGATATACCAGAAGATTAATATGCATGCAAAGCACTCATCAGCCACAACAGATTTTCATAATGAATATTGAGCACATTTTAGAGTCAAGCGCTGCTATTTACATAACATCAGAATAGCAGTTCAGAGATAGTATCAATCAACAAATTAACATGTAGAAGCACCTAAAGAACTTTTGAAGGATCACGAGACAAATAGTACCCGAGCTTTCTTGAATTGACATTTTGCATTTCAAACATATCAAATATTTTAACTTTGTCCCATGGTTTTTCAGAAATTATGTCCGCGTTGACTTTATTTGACGGAGTAACCATCTTGTGCTTCTTATTTCCAAGGTGCACCTGCAAGGAAAATTTCTCATTTGACATTTTTAGGTACCCAAGTCTTCTTGGGTCCTTGAGGATTAGACACACTTCTAACATGCAGGTTCCTCTTATTTATTGCATTCAAATCATCATTCACCATCCAGAAACAATCATGCATGTCATGTCCATACTCATCACAATAAAAACAACATACATGAGGTTTCACATCCATCTTGTGCATGAGATTGACAAAGTTTTGTTGATGGACAGATAGTTTAACATTTCCAGCATGAAAATTGTTATCCTTTTTGATTGATATGCAATTTGACAGGATGTGACCAAAATTTCCACAATAATAACAACATTGAAAAGGATTTCTTCCAACTTAATTTTTATTGTTTGGATTATATTTTCTAGACATTCTTTTCTTATTTGAAAATATTTTTATTTTTTCTAAAATAATTTTATTCATGCATGCTTTCAACTTATCTTTTCTCATGAGATTGCAACTACTCGTCATATATCCATGCATGCCACAATAAAAACATGAAATATCTTTATTGATTGAATTTTTATTCCATGGATGATATTTTCTAGACATGTTCCTTTTGTGTGAGAGTATTTTTTATTTATCAAAGATAGTTCTGCTCTTGCATGCACTCAAGCTATCATTTTTCATCACATTACAATCATCTATAACATGTCCATGCTGTCCACAATAAAAACAAGAAACATTTCTTCTTTTTGATGTAAAATGTTTTGCATGAAATTTTTCAACATGCACAGTAGAACTAGTGGATTTGATTTTCAATTTTTGCAACAAGTTTGTTTTCATTTTCTGATGTTTATTCTGTTTTTGAGTTCTCAGATCAATAATTTGTTTTGGGAGTGTTTTAGAGGTGGAGGTTACATCAGAACTGTGAACAAATGAAGTTGACAGTTTATTTTCAAAAGATTTTTTGTTGACTGGTGTGTAGCCTAGCCCTTCTCTTTGAAATTGACTTTTGTTCCCAAGATTTTATCTAAGTTTTCTTTTCCCTTCATAAATTTTGATAGGGAAACATTCGGGTCTCTGATTACATTTTCCATAGATGAAATATGTAATTCAGAACTATCAATTTCTTCCTCACATGCTATTACCTTAGCGTTCAACATGCCATTCACATGCTTGTAATTTTCAATCTCTAGTTCTAGGAAATGTAATTTTTCAGAGTCATCATCCACTATGCACTTTCCTTTTTCATAGGCCAAGAGCCTATCATTCAACTCTTCATTTTCTTCAATGAGCCTATCATTCTTAATCAATTCATCAATAAGAGTTTGATTAGTTGACATAGATTCCAATTTAACTTTGAGTTCTCTTTCAATTTCTTCCTGTTTAGAGATTTTAACCACAAGAGTTTCATTTTCTACTCTCAATCTAGCAATTAGTTCCTTATGCACATCTGTGTCAAACAATAGAGATTCATTCAAGTTTTCAAGTTCTACACATTTTTCATAGAATATCATGAAGATTGTTTTCAAGTTTCTTTTTCAATTTTTTATTTTCAGATTTGATTTTATTGTACCTGTCTAACAGTTCTTCATAAGCATTCATTAATTCATCAAGAGATACTTCATCAGTTTCAGAATTTACCTCTTGTTCTTCCTCGCTTGCATGTTCACTATTGTTTTCCACCAAGCATTCATCCTCCATCTTCCCTTCATGATGTTTGATCAGGCATTCCCATATCTCCTTGGCTGTCCTACAAACATATACAAAGGGAAAGGAATTAGAATCAACAACAACTTTCATGAGGTTCAAAACTTTAAGGTTATCATTTTTTTTGGTCCAATGTTCACTAGTCCATTTAGATTTATCTATATGTAATTCATGAGGACCATGAGAAACAAGTTTCGACAACTTGGGGTCATGAGAATTAATAACTCTACACATTCTTCCTAACCACAAAGCATAATCAGAACCATTAAAAATCGGTGTAGAATTCATTGAAAATTATTCGGCAGACGGATACATGGCTAAATTGCACTGGGATCTCTGTACATCGTTAGATCTAGATGAAACAAAGCCTTGCTCTAATACCAATTGTTGGGTCCCTTAGTGCAAGCGCAATCAAGAGGGGGGTGAATTGATTTAAAATTCAACTAGATGATACTCTATTTAGAGCACACAACGGATTCAACACAACTCTTAGAAGCAATTAAGCGATACTTAGATTCTCTATGTATCAAATTGTCGACGTTAAGAACTGAATGTGGATTGATGAACCAAACTCAACTTAGCTATTTGTGTGTGCAGATTAAATCTATGTAGCAGTGTAATCGATTCAGTGTTTGTGATAGTGTCAATTTGAACCTGTGAATGGAGATAGAAGAAATGGACAATCACACAGGCATTCAGATATGGACACACTAATTTTTAAGGTGGTTCAGGATCACAGCCGGACTCCCTACGTCCACCCCTCACCAAAACTTGGTGAGGCTTCCTACGCTGCAAATGCAGCAACACACGCGGGGACAAGTCCCCAACAACACACTGATACACAGCTTAACGGGGATGACCCCCCCCCCCCCCCCACACATGCTATTTTCACAACAACATACAGGGACGAACCACACACTCACACGCTGTCGGATCGCAGCAACACACGGGGATGAACCCCAATTCAAGCACAAACGCTGCTAAACCGTAGCGACCACAGACACACTCCGATGTATGCACTGCACACTCCGACCATACACAGTAACTGTCTCTATTTATACAAGTATGTCTATCAAAATGACATCAAATAACACATGGATTTCAGATTTAGAAGTAGAAAGTTCATATGATTAAATTCCCCCTTTAGATAGTTCTTGTAACGACCCAAGATCTGGATACCGGGAAGAACCCGATACCATTCGAATCCTGGCCCGCCGCCCATGAGCCGGGAGGGCTTGAAAGGACTAAAAGGAGTGTGGAGGTACAAAGAAATAGGAAATAAAGCAGGACAATTCAATAATTAACAGAAATAAATAAACAACTACTACAACAGTGTCCAGTCCAACAGAAAGTACAGTCTAAAGTAGTAAAACGTATCACATGCCAAGTGAACACTCGGCCCGGCAAGCTGGCAACTAAGAACCTCTGAACAGCACCCTCGAACCTCGAGGAAGAATCATCGCACCTAAAAAGCAGGGGTGAGCCTCCTGTCACTGGCTCAGTAGGGATCCCGTGGAACCCCAACCGAGAACAACGGCAGTAACGGAAGGGAAAGCGGCGCTAACAAGAGCAACAACAACAACAACGGCGGAGTAACAACTACCGTGAAGGGAACAACCATACCAAACCACGGCAGCTGAGAAAACTACGGCTCTACAGCTACTCCTACCGGTGATAGGAAAGGGAAACCCCGATCTCACAATCGGGAACTGGACCACTCTAACACCAGTCCTACCGAGGAACACTCACGGCAACCCTGTCGTAGAGGCCTAACCACACAGGCACGACTAACTGGGACCGCACAGTCCCACACTGGCACGATGAGGCCTCGGTAATCCCTACCAAGCGCCCCTGGCCACCACCTCGGGAAAGCACACTAGAAAGGTTTAGAAGCCACGTCTCGCAGATGAGAAACAGAACTCAGAAACAAGAGAGTCACATCGCACGTGACCGGAGTACCTGCCCATCAGAAGTAAGGCCGGATGCGTCCACTAATGTCTTAGACTGCGCCTCAGGTGTCTCCCTCGACCCCTGGTTAAATGGGGACACCGTACTAGTAACCACAAAATAAGTGACTAGCTGGAGTCACGCTCGTCAGCGCGGGTCCAACTGCCCCCAACCACGTGTGCACACATAGACCATGCATCCTAGGTCTGGCCCTCTGACTAATTTTCCCCTCAGCCGAACTCTGGCGTCAAGACGTGGGGCCCAACGGTAACCAGTCTAACAATCGTCTCTCGGGGTAGCCTCGCCACCACTCCCTGGTGGGACCACTCGCGTGTCGGAAGGCTACGACTAGTGGGGAGTCACTGATGTGACCACTCTCCGAGGAGAAACTCTGAGAACCATGCACGCACCCTGTGCGAAAGTCGAGAAGAACCAAGTGGCGCCGAGCCACTGGACTCTGGACAGTCCTCTAGACTCACTAAATCGAACGGTCCTTGAGT
Source organism: Amorphophallus konjac (assembly GCA_022559845.1). NCBI lineage: Eukaryota > Viridiplantae > Streptophyta > Magnoliopsida > Alismatales > Araceae > Amorphophallus > Amorphophallus konjac. Next base: position 316,379,086 of record CM040123.1, on the reverse strand, counting down.
CACAAGACTCGGGGTCAAGACCGTTGTACCAAACGGCTCCATGCCGTCAACCTGCCCTAACCCTAGGGTCAGAAACCTTGGCACGATGACTCATGAGGCAGTTCACAACATCCGAGACCACTCCCTCGAAAAGGGAACTAAGAAACCCTCCAGATCTAGGCTGGGTAATTGGACTCACAGTCCATGGGCCACACACACGGCCCTCGCGGAAACATAGAAGCATGGTTCCCAAGGCAACTCACAAGCCGCCACGCTGATTCCCATCCCAGGGAAAAGCGGGGAAACCTCTAGCCCCAGGCTGGGTGACTGGACTCATAGTCCAAGGCCATACACTTGGCCCACTCGGGAACCATCTTCCGGAGAAACTCACGACATGCGGGGGAAACCCCACCGCACTTACACCGCTACACGGTGACTCGATCAAGCGTAACACAAAAGCCCGGAACACATGGGGTCACCCGGACCCACCACACTTATGAGCATGCTAATCGAGGTAACACGGTACCTCCAGACACCCCAAAACCACGGTCACGGAACCCATGGGATGTCCGGGACACTCACGAGGCCGATGGTCGACCACTGGGTCACAACCGGGTCGACCGGAGACCAAACAATGCGAAACAGACATTGCGAGCATGAAAAATCACCTAGCGGTCTACCCCTAGACCGCCAAGAAGGCTAGCAGTCCACCCTTAGACCGCTAAAGGATGACTAGAGGTCTACCTATGGACCGCCAGGCACCCTGGACTCACGAACCCCTGGCGGTCTACACATGGACCGCGAGGCACTGGCTAGCGGTCTACCTCTCGACCGCTAAACCGCCGGAACACACAAAACTTAAGCGATCCTAGCGGTCTACCTCTGGACCGCCAAAGACCCTAGCGGTCTATCGCATGATCGCCAGCCTTAAACCGACATATGGGGACCCTTGGCGGTCTCCAGAGGACTGCCAGGTGGCCTAGCGGTCTCTGGAAGGACCGCTAAGGCGTCCCGAGCCCGAAAATGGCAGAAACGGCGGGAAACCCCATTCCACACCCCAATCACCCCTGGGTGATAGGGAAATAAACGGGAAACCCTTCCCCAAGCCCCGAGGTATCACTGATGGGGACATCACCGGCGATCTCATTTGTTCGAGGATCCTGATGCTCGCCAGCAGTGCTACATCTTGTTCGCCACTTTATTCTGAGTCATATGATGTATTTTTCATTTTCTTATTATGTAATTTTCCTTTTATTTGAGTCAAGTCCCTAGGTTAAGGTGTCATCTACCTAGGTTAATTGGCATTAGAGTGGTTAATGAGTCAGTAGGGCCCAATCAAGTGGGCTAGGCCCATGGGCACCCCCGTCTCCCTTAGTTTATTGTCACTAGTCTAAAACTCAGGGTCTTATGTTAAATTATGGGATTCCTATAAATAGGACCCCAATCCCACCATTTGAAGCTAATGAATGAATGATATTGAGTTGAGTTTTCATAAAATTTGTGACTTTCCCCTCTCTCCCTCTCTCTAGCTCTCTCTCTATTTCTCTCTCTCTATCTCTCTAAAGGGGGCAAACCCCATTCTCTCTCCTCCCCACCCCCAATTTCAAAATTCACTCTATCTCCTCCCCATTCACCTCTCATTAAGACCCCTCCCCCTTCCCCATACCTCCCATTTAATTCCCCTCCAACCCCTAGGTGGAATCCCCTTCTCCTAGGCACCTCTCCCTCCTCCCAAGCAACATTTCCCCTTCCCCATACAACCTTTCATTTTCCCAAGGGAGAATACCTTCTCCCAAGCACCCCTTCCCCTCCCCAAGGCAACCCTTCCCATTCCCTAGGCCCCCATTAACCCCTCCATTAACCCCACATTCAAACCAAAGGAGAGTTCTCTCCCCCCTCTCTCCTTCCCAACCCAAATTCGCAGCTCCCCTTCCTCTTGCTAGACCACCTCCCAGCCCCCTTTCTGCCCCTCCCACACCATGTATCACCCCCTAACAGACCTCCACATAGACAGGTGTCACCCCCACACCCATCCACCCCATTTCCCACCCCATCTACTCCGTCTCCCATCACCTTCCATCACCCTATCCATCTCAGTTCGCAGGCAGCAGTTGGAGCTCAAATTTCAGAACTTGCCCCGAGGTCATTCGGCGTCGTCTGGAGGCGTATCATACATCGACGGAAAGGTCATCAAGATAGCTTCGCAGCCAAGGTGGTCTCGCCGGCATCCGACATCCCTGCTGTCCGGAGGGTTCATTCTCGTCCGACTGCACAACCAAGACCTGAACCAGGACCAGAGCTACAGTGCAGAAGCTTCCACGGTCTCATCCTTCAGTTCCAAGGCGCGTCGCTTGGCCAGGTCGAAGATCCACCAGTCCTCTATCCAACACAGCAAGCGGGACCTCGTTCGGAGTCCGGGACTGCCCGTTCCGAATTTTCTCCCCCAGGTGCGCTGAACAGGCCACTCAGGACCTGTCCAGACCCCTCGTCACTCAACGGGCTCCCCCTCTCTGCCCCGACATCGTCTGGTGTCCCCCCTGGCTGCTGCTCAAAGAAGACTCGTCCACGGTCATACTCGTCTTGGTCCCTCTGCGTTTCGACGTCGGGAGCGGGCGTGGTGACTACTTCCACCTGCTGCTGCACCCTGGGACCAGTCCGAACCAGAGCGCCAGGATCCTGTTCCAGAGCACTCCCCAGCCTGTGACGACGTTGGGACCACCCACAAAAATTTACAGGCATTCTTGGGTCTGTCAGCGACGTTTCAGCACCAGTTTCGTCGAATTCTGAGTTTAGTGGAGTGCGTGGCGTCATCTACATCGACTTCCTGTCCGGTTACTCCAGAACGGGCAGATCATTCGGCGCTAGCTTAGTTAACCTCCCCTCCCCGCCTGGCCGGCTTAGCGCCCCTCCCTGTGTGGAGGTAGTATTTGGTGTAAGCCCATTCCCCCACCCCGAGATCCACCCTCCTGCGTGGGGCGTAGTTTTGTACTAGCAGGTCTTCGGCTGAAGTGTCATCGGCGCGGCGTGCGGGTAGCCCACGCTTCCCCGCTCGCCCTCGTCTCCGACCGGGATCGGTGTCTTCACACCGATCAGGTGAGCTTTGAGCCCCCATCCTCTACTGGTTTCACTATTGCTTAGCTTAGTATTATCTCTATTTGCGCCATCGACAGTGTGAGAGAGCTCGTTCCAATTTTCCATCAATTCGAGTGCCACTGCGGGTGAGTTGTGAGGGAGACACTACATCCCACGCCCTCGGCGTGCCGGCCACCCTTGAAGTTGGGCATCCCTATCCCATTGGGGTCCATCCCCAGCCAGCCATATCCTTGGAACCCCAAGGTCCAACTTCGGACCCTCACCATCATCGCCGGTCCACCTACGGGCCTGGGTGCGCGCATCGCGGGTGAACCCGCTTGTGAGATATCGCCGTTCGGCCCGGTTGCTTGCAAATTCAGGTCCAAGGGGTCGTGTCACATCAAATTGGTATCAGAACAAGTTCTAGACTTGTCTCTACTAAGTCTTGTCGTAGGGCCATTGCATGCATCACCCTTGTCCACCATCATGACTACCTCATACTTGGCATATTCGCCACTCTTAGGCCCATTAGAAGCCTTTGTGTTTGATGGATCCCGCCCTAGCATATATCTAGAATGGGAGAAGTCCATAGACCGACACTTTGGGAGGTTTACCCTGTCAGGGCCTATCCAAGTCAACTATGCCAAGAGTTTGCTCTGGCGCCAAGCTAGGAAAGAATGGGAGAACATTGTAGGTTTGAGAGAAGCCAAAGGGGAAGCACCCATTGAATCTTGGGATGAAATGAGGGCCGATCTTAGAAAGATCTACGCACCACAATCCAAACCTCTTCAACCAACCGATCTTCCACCCCCGACCCCAACTCCAACCCAAGAACTTCCCCGACCAAGCCCAACCCAAGTCCACCCATGTTCACCACCCCGAGAGTGCCATGCACCGACCATTATCACTCCACCCACCATAGACTTTCCTACCCCATTATCCTTGGAAGTTGTGGCCCACACACATACCCAAGTGGAGATGGATGCCAATCCGGATCCACCTCCCACCATAGAGGACATCCTCAACCCATCTCCCAAAAACTTTGGCCCAATCATTCTACTAGAGGAGGAGGATCCACTACCATACTGTGAGGACCTTGAGGATGACTCACCACTATGTGAGGACCATGAGGACCTAGAGTTACTCTCCCTAGGTGACCCTTACTATGACCCCTACGATCCCTTCCTAAACCCGCCCACCAAAAACTTTGGCCCAATCATTCTACTAGAGGAGGAGGATCCACCACCATATTGTAAGGACCTTGAGGATGTTGAGATAAACATAGAGCTCCTTTCCCCCGGGTACACTTATGTTGATCCTTTTGACCCCTCCCAATGGGAACCCGAGAACCCATGTGGTCCACCCACATCACTTATCACCCACCTTTTCCTACCCTCACCCGCTATGTTTGACCAAGCCCATCTCTCCCAAGACTCAGGTTACACCATGGGAGCCATGACTTTGGGCAATATACACTTAGGGATCGAGGAAGTGCCCCACTTCATGATATCCACCTTCCTAGACCCCTTTGATCCATTCCAATGGAAGTCCAAAAGCCCACACATAGGAGACATCTTTGGTACAAAAGTGCATAAGTCTTGGCATACAACATCACTCGGCATGAAGACTATGTTGGGTCCGTTCATTCATATCACCCACATGCCAAGTAGGAATCATAAGTGGTCCATATTCGGATGTAATGGTCCACCTTCATTCATCATGGGTCTTAAGCATAGTAGGAGCATTCACGGATGTCCGAGACCCCCGGCATTTGCTATACCCAAACGCAATAGATTCCCCTACGGATGCCCCGGCCCTCCAACCATTGTTATGAAGTCCATGCATGATAGGGCCACTTGTGGCTGCCCCGGTCCACCTAAGTTCATCAAGGTCCACATGGCATCAAAACATGATAGGTCAATTTATGGTCGCCCCAGTCCACCTTTTCACACTACCCACTTTCACAACCACTCACCGCATCATAATGCATGGCATGAGCATACACGCAAGCAAATCACAACGAGCGGTGAGGTTCACAAAGAGCGAGAAAAGGCTCGCGAGCGTCACTTGGAATTCCAAGTAGGCAATCTATTGATGGTGGCATTGGAGTGGCTCTACCCTAGAGTCACCTCCAACTTGAAGGCACGAGGACTTGGACCTTGCCAAGTTCTGAGTGACTTTGGCAACCCGACTTATGGGTTGGACTTGCTAATGGGGTTTGGGATACTCCCAACTTTTGGCGCGGTGGATCTGGCACCCTATATGGGCACCGCGGTGGAACCCAGTGAGCACCTTGAGCCTACCCCCACCTTTGTGAGTGATACCCTAGGAGAGCCTCCGCATATCAGCCTGAGAGCCCGACGTGTGCACACGGAGGCAATACTGGGCAAGCAGGGTACCATCGCCAGCAAGAGGGTGTGCCCAAGCCACCGTGAGAGGATGAAGGACCATCCCCTGGTTGCGGATGTAGGGTTGAGTTTGGAGGTTGAGGTTCACCCCGAGCTGCTTTAGAGGACCACTTCCCCGGAGGACCCATACTCGACGGAGTCGAGTTCTCCGCACCCCGAGGGTATGATGGGGACATCACCGGCGATCTCATTTGTTCGAGGATCCTGATGCTCGCCAGCAGTGCTACATCTTGTTCGCCACTTTATTCTGAGTCATATGATGTATTTTTCATTTTCTTATTATGTAATTTTCCTTTTATTTGAGTCAAGTCCCTAGGTTAAGGTGTCATCTACCTAGGTTAATTGGCATTAGAGTGGTTAATGAGTCAATAGGGCCCAATCAAGTGGGCTAGGCCCATGGGCACCCCCGTCTCCCTTAGTTTATTGTCACTAGTCTAAAACTCAGGGTCTTATGTTAAATTGTGGGATTCCTATAAATAGGACCCCAATCCCACCATTTGAAGCTAATGAATGAATGATATTGAGTTGAGTTTCCATAAAATTTGTGAGTTTCCCCTCTCTCCCTCTCTCTAGCTCTCTCTCTATTTCTCTCTCTCTCTCTCTCTAAAGGGGGCAAACCCCATTCTCTCTCCTCCCCACCCCCAATTTTGAAATTCACTCTCTCCTCCCCATTCACCTCTCATTAAGACCCCTCCCCCTTCCCCATACCTCCCATTTAATTCCCCTCCAACCCCTAGGTGGAATCCCCTTCTCCTAGGCACCTCTCCCTCCTCCCAAGCAACATTTCCCCTTCCCCATACAACCTTTCATTTTCCCAAGGGAGAATACCTTCTCCCAAGCACCCCTTCCCCTCCCCAAGGCAACCCTTCCCATTCCCTAGGCCCCCATTAACCCCTCCATTAACCCCACATTCAAACCAAAGGAGAGTTCTCTCCCCCCTCTCTCCTTCCCAACCCAAATTCGCAGCTCCCCTTCCTCTTGCTAGACCACCTCCCAGCCCCCTTTCTGCCCCTCCCACACCATGTATCACCCCCTAACAGACCCCCACATAGTCAGGTGTCACCCCCACACCCATCCACCCCATTTCCCACCCCATCTACTCTGTCTCCCATCACCTTCCATCACCCTATCCATCTCAGTTCGCAGGCAGCAGTTGAAGCTCGAATTTCAGAACTTGCCCCGAGATCATTCGGCGTCGTCTGGAGGCGTATCATACATCGACGGAAAGGTCATCAAGATAGCTTCGCAGCCAAGGTGGTCTCGCCGGCATCCGACATTCCTGCTGTCCGGAGGGTTCATTCTCGTCCGACTGCACAACCAAGACCTGAACCAGGACCAGAGCTACAGTGCAGAAGCTTCCACGGTCTCATCCTTCAGTTCCAAGGCGCGCCGCTTGGCCAGGTCGAAGATCCACCAGTCCTCTGTCCAACACAGCAAGCGGGACCTCGTTCGGAGTCCGGGACTGCCCGTTCCGAATTTTCTCCCCCAGGTGCGCTGAACAGGCCACTCAGGACCTGTCCAGACCCCTCGTCACTCAACGGGCTCCCCCTCTCTGCCCCGACATCGTCTGGTGTCCCCCCTGGCTGATTCTCAAAGAAGACTCGTCCACGGTCATACTCGTCTTGGTCCCGCTGCGTTTTGACATCGAGAGCGGGCGTGGTGACTACTTCCACCTGCTGCTGCACCCTGGGACCAGTCCGAACCAGAGCGCCAGGATCCTGTTCCAGAGCTCTCCCCAGCCTGTGACGACATTGGGACCACCCACAAAAATTTACAGGCATTCTTGGGTCTGTCAGCGATGTTTCAGCGCCAGTTTCGTCGAATTCTGAGTTCAGTGGAGTGCGTGGCGTCATCTACATCGACTTCCTGTCCGGTTACTCCAGAACGGGCAGATCATTCGGCGCTAGCTTAGTTAACCTCCCCTCCCCACCTGGCCGGCTTAGCGCCCCTCCCTGTGTGGAGGTAGTGTTTGGTGTAAGCCCATTCCCCCACCCCGAGATCCACCCTCCTGCGTGGGGCGTAGTTTTGTACTAGCAGGTCTTCGGCTGAAGCGTCATCGGCGCGGCGTGCGGGTAGCCCACGCTTCCCCGCTCGCCCTCGTCTCCGACCGGGATCGGTGTCTTCACACCGATCAGGTGAGCTTTGAGCCCCCATCCTCTACTGGTTTCACTATTGCTTAGCTTAGTATTATCTCTAGTTGCGCCGTTGGCAGTGTGAGAGAGCTCGTTCCAATTTTCCATCAATTCGAGTGCCACTGCGGGTGAGTTGTGAGGGAGACACTACATCCCATGCCCTCGGCTTGCCGGCCGCCCTTGAAGTTGGGCATCCCTATCCCATTGGGGTCCATCCCCAGCCAGCCATATCCTTGGAACCCCAAGGTCCAACTTCGGACCCTCACCATCATCGCCGGTCCGCCTACGGGCCCGGGTACGCGCATCGCGGGTGAACCCGCTTGTGAGATATCGCCGTTCGACCCGGTTGCTTGCAAATTCAGGTCCAAGGGGTCGTGTCACATCAATCACATGGTGTCCAAAAACCACCAAAAATGCGATCAAAACTCTAGATCGCGCTCACACCCTAAAATCATGCTTTTCCCCCCAACATGGCAATAAACCCACGCTCGGCTCACCACGGGCTACCAAACTCACGGGAAATGAAGTACACGAGTTGTGGGTCCATATATCTCACTACCTCCACCGAAGATTTGACGCGCCATGGACGCCGATCCACGAAGAAAATGCCGCCGAACCTCACCGAGACACGGGCTCGCGGCCGAGCTTCCACGAGCCACCGGCCCTCAATTCTCGACCCGTTCCTCGCCTCCCACCATCGCCGCCTCACCCTCCTCCGCCACCATCGGCCGCCCGAGGAGAAGAGAGGGGGAGAGGAGATAATGTGAGAGAGAAGAGAGAGGGAAAGAGTGAGAGAATGAGAGGGGAGAGAGAGAAAGAGGTTTATATATAGAAAATCTAAAAATTTTGAAAAATACCAAAAATAGGGAAAAATACTCCCCGCGATCCTTGGAAAACACACAATGTCGTGGTAACGTCCCGGAGTCGGAGAACATAATGGTTCGCCCTGCACGGGATTCCGAAGGTCCGACAGACAAAAACACGCGTAAAACCCGAAACGCGACCCGGGACCCACAAAGGCGCTTCGAAAATTCTAGAAAATTATCGGCGCTCCTCACAATGCCACGAACCCAAGGAAATTTACGGGCACACCACCAATGGGTCCCACAATCCTGTATAAAAATCTGAAGCTCACTCGGACACGATCCGCAACCTGCGAAAAGACGATCCGAAACCCACGGATCCAGATCCGAGAAATATCCGAAAAATCCGGGGGATTACAGTTCTGCCCGACGATCGAACAACCGCAAGGATGACATGACGACGATCTACACAGCATGATCCATCCAGATCACAATCAAGATGAAGAAACTTGGCACCAGCAGCATGGGGGGTGAGCTCCTCTCCTCTTCCTCTTCTTCTTCTTCTCCTCCGAGCTGTCTCTCCTCTTCTTTGGATAACTTGATGCTTTCTCGGAGTTCAATTCCCAAATTCGCAATCGGGGTATATATAGGGTAAATGGGGGTCAAAAGACCTCTATACACATTCTAGAACCTTCACAAAACCTTATCATATGTTAGGGAATGAGTTAGGGGTATTTTAGACCTTTTACTTGGCCCAAAGGAGGTCCCACATGTGAGCCACATCGGATTCGATCGAGCACGCAAATAGGGGAACAAACTCGGTCGACTGGTCCGTAAACCAGAACAGATCAAAATTACCTAGTTTACTTAAATCGATCGATTGGATCATTCTTCTGTCGGTCGATCGATCAGCCCTTTTCATGAGTTCAGTCGACTGAACTGTGATCTAGTCGACTTGGACTAAGGCCCTGTCGACTGGACTGTGATCCAGTCGACTTGGACCTAGGTCCTATCGACATATACACCTGAAAAAGCACACAATAGAACCCAAATTAGTGTATATTTAATCCAATAAGCCCAACATACCTTAGATTATATTTCTTGACATCCTTTGGTTCTTTTTAGAGCTGTTAATCATTTGGAAAATCGTCAATCATGAATTTGTTCAATCAACACAAAGTAGGGTAAGTTATTTATGCCTTTTTCAAACTCAGTAACCTGAACATTTGATTCTAAAAATCATGCCAAGAGAAATCAAGGTAACTCATATCATGAGGAGAATCAACAACTACACAAGGCTTGGGGTTTAGAATCATCACAATTCACGGTCCATTCCAACCATTTGTAAATAAAAAGCATTAACACATGGTAGTCAAATTTCATTCATATCTTAATGCCCACTTTCACACGACTCATTCACAAAGAATACTCACATTGAAGGCTATCAAATGTCATCCACATTAAGCCTATCTAAGCCAAGGAACTAGCATCCATCCAATCCATTACAAAACACATTTTTTAGATTAATTCTCCAAACTCATATAACTATGAACACACATTGAGCCATACTTACCACGAGGACACAATTAAAATACTTCATTCCAAGAACATGAACTGCACCTTCAATTGAAAATACCTTGTGAACAATTCAACACACACCGCATCATCAAACTCCTCAATTGAAGAACAACTACAGTAAGACTTTGTCATCATCAAAATCATCAATACAACAGGACGGCAACGTGGGGTCAAAAAGACATCCGACGAAGCGATTATGGCGTTGAGGTGAATAGTGATATTAATCAAAAAGGGATTCAAATGGTCCTGCCGTATCACATGGCTAAAGGAAGAAAAAGAGAAGAAGGAATGGAGGGCTGTTTTAAGGGGGAAAAAAGAAGAAAGAATGGGGCTGGTGTATCACGGTGGAGGAAGAAAATGGGAATAATAGTAGGGGGGCATTTATGGCGCCGGATCACTAATAGAAGGGGCTGCCGATTCACCTTCTAAAGGGAGGAATGGGAGCAATGGGGTTATCGGTTCACTCTATAGAAGGGAAAAGTGAACGCATGGGTGTGCCGGTTCATTTTGTCTTGGTTAAAAGGGAAGGAGAGGAGGTGCCAGATCACCTAGTGGAGGGAAAATGGGGTGCCAGTTCACTAGTATTAAAAGAAAATATGAGGATGGGGGGGGGCTGCCAATTCAATCTGAAAGGGGGTTGCCATATCATTTGTTAGAAGAATAAGATGGGAGCCGCCGGTTCACTTTTTGTATTATAGAAAAAGAAGTGGCTTCCGATTCACGTGTATTGGGGAAAGAAGTAGTTGCCACTTCATGCGTATTGGAGAAGGAAAATGGCCGCTGGTTCATGCGTATTATAGAAAGAGGATGGCTGTCGGTTCATGTGCGTTAGAGAAGGAAAATACTACCGTATCACATGGCTTTACAAGAAGAAAAGAAAAAGGGAGCCTGGCGTATCGTTGCGATCCAAACAGAGTATCAGAATACTTCGTGTAAACTACGCGATGAGAAGCCATCGAGCAAGATAACCGTTTAGGCCGCAAGGCCCAGATTCCTGACAACTTTCCCTTCCCACTGATGGATCACAGAGGGGGGAAATGACTAACTGGTCTTAAACCATACAAAGGAATTTCAGATGATCTTCATCCTAGGATCATGTCCATGACTCGGGACAAACCCCAGGTGTATGTTTCTGCAGGGAGGGTCCCTTCTTCTTTTGATGCGTTCACATATCCCTTAGCTAGATTCGAACATTTTAAGGACCCGGTAAATTGAAGGAGCGTGAATCTGGAAGGAAAGCCGGCAATAAAGAAAATAAAATGCTTCGAAAATGGTGACATAGATGTGGAATAGATATGGAGATAGAGATAAAGAATGAAAATAAGCAGAGGCGAGAGAGATAAGAGCACCCAGTGAATCTTAAACATATATAGCATTTCGAAGCACCTAAACTGAGTACAGAGAGGAGCTCATCCTTCAAGATGACTTAAAAAAAAAAGAAAACAAAGATCACTCCCTTATAAGAGTACGCTCTTTCCCTTTCCCTGTTCTTCCTCGCTTGGCCAGCTATGGGGTGGACTCCTTGACTGCTTCTATTTGGGGGGGGGGTCGAGAGTCCCCCTTTCTCTCTCTTTTTTTTTCCACCTTGCTCTGGCTCTACTTCTTCCCCCCTTCTTCTTGCTTTTCTGGCTTCTCTGGCTTCACTCTTTTTTTTTGGTCTAGGGTCCCTGTTGTGTCCCTGTGGTTTTGATGATGTCAAACAATATGACTCATTTATGAGTCAGTGTTTTGATGCATTGGTTTAATATTTTGATGATGATATCGAATGCATTGGATTCATGTTTTTGATTATGCCATGCTTTAATGCTATATGATGTCTTCCTATATGTGCAAACTGTTGAAGAACAAGCAGATAGAAAGAAATTGGTTGAAGATGTTGTGAAACACATTCGTACGTGATAAGCTTCAAGCCAAGCAGTTCAGAAGAGGAGACAGCAGTTCAAATGATGTTTCAGGCCGTTTGCATGATGAAGAAATGATGCAAGGCTTTGGATGCTTAAGAAAAGGCCATACGAGAAGCAATCAACCTGAACAAGGTCAAGACTTGATCAAACAGAGCTGACAGATGAATAAGAAGGTTTTTGGAAGAAGAAAAGTCGACTCCAAAGTCAATTGGAGCCGACTCGGCAACAGGCTACAGAAGAGTTTGGCAAAAGGTCACCCGCTAGCTGAAAGACCTATAACTACGGATCAGTGGTGACAAATAGGTGGTCTTCGGTGTAAAATAGGCTATAAGGGTGTAAAAGAGCCTACTAAGGGTGAAAAATAAGTAGTAGCGCTGAAACCCTTCAGACACAAAGAAGGAGAGTCGACTGAAGATAGTTTTAGAGTCGACGCCAGAAGCAAGGCAGAAGAACTCACCAACTGAACAAGCAACAGTGACAAGGGCGACGGCTAAAGTGGAATAAGGGTGAAAAATAGCTAAGCAATGATGACAAATGGCCAATAGAGGTAACAAATACCTCTTCAAGGATGAAAAATAGGCGACAAGGCTGAAAGTGGTGAAAGAGATGAAGCAATGTTGACGCAGCGCTCCAACAGCGTCGACGCAGCCAAAGGCAGATCTCAAGCAGGCTAACAAATGACAACATTAACGCAGCGCTCCAACAGCGTCGACGCAGTCAAGGGTCATCTTCAATCAAGCTGAAGCCAACGACGACAATTGGATTCTAAGGGGAACAAAAGAGCTACAAGGGAGACAAATGCCCTACTAAGGGTGAAAATAGGTCTTAAGGGCAACAAATGAAGAACAAACCTCAGAAATGTGCAAACGTTGAAGTAGAGCTGTTTCTAGTTGAATATGGAGTCTACTCTGGGTCAACTCTAGTCAACATACAAGACCAGTCAAGCTAATGAACAGAACACAAGGAGTCAAAGATTTGCATGCAAACAAATGTCTAAAAAGGTGTTAAATAGAAGAAGCCAAAGCTAGAGCTCTTCATAAGGATCTGCCAGATGAAGAACATAAGGGTGAAAACTATTGAAGCAATGGTGACAAATGAGCATGTATGGGTGACAAATGAGGAACTAGTGGTGACAAATGATTTAGCGCGACGGCTCAAGAATAACTGTGAAAAGGCTAAGGCGACGGCTCTCAGCTGTAAGGGTGACAAATAGCCGATATGTCTAACAAATAGCCGTTAAGGGTATAAAATATGTTCCTAAGGGTGAAAAATGGCTAAGAAGCATGGAGAACCTAAGGGAGTCACGTGCCTTCGTCTCTCAATCATTGGTACACGATCCCAGGCACCTGACAGGTTCCGTGCTAACTTGGAATGTTAGAATCCAAAACTTTTGGACGAATGAAATTTCAAATTAAAGAAAGTGCCAGCTCAAAGATTCAAGTGCTTAACTCTATAAATAACGATGCTCACTTTGTTCAAGGTAACGAAGGTGGGAAAGCTTACATCTGAATCTACTGTGAGTGAGAAGTTATTCTTTGAAGAAATAGAGAGAGCTGATCAGGAAGAAAGAGAGAGCCATCCTCGTGAGCCACAGGGAGAAGAAGAAAAAGAGAAGAGAGAAAGAAGAAGAACTCGAGAGAGAGATCACCCAGTTCAAAAGAAAGAGTGAGAAGAAAAAGAAGAGCTCGAGAGAGTTGCCCAGTTCAAGGAGAGATCAAAAGAGAGGAGTGATCTACTGTCCAGCGAAGAAAGCTTCAAAATCGATATTCAAAGTGCTTCCAATGGAAGCTACATTATCTTCGCGTGTTTGATTTGTTCATTATGCTGTTCTGTTCAGCGTTTGATTTCCGTTTGTTATTTTCTTTTTCATTCTAGCTTTCATCCTTGCCTTGTTGTGCTCGGTGCACACAAGGTGGTTGCACACAGTTCACAACTGTGTGTGGTTTGTTCTGGGAAACTAGAACATGGAGGTTGTTCCTCCGGGGTCCCTCTGTGTCTTTAGAGGAAGAGAGGATTGTCCCTCTGGGTTGTGAGCAACTGGGAGTTGTTCACGGGTTTCTTCTGTGGTTACAGAAGAAGGGAGGATTTTTTCCTCCGGCCACTACCTATGGTAGTGGGTCTGGTCTTGCGGGTTGTGAGATCAGGGAGAAGGGATTTGTTTCCCTTGGTTCAAGCTGTTAGGCAGCGTCTGTTGCAGACTGAGTCTGCGGTCTTACTTTTGCAAGGGAAGCCTCACTCGGGTTGAGTGAGGGGTGGATGTAGGTCTGTGGGTAGCAGACCGAACCACCTAAAAAATCCTTGTCTTGTGGTTTGCCAACTATGTGTTTGATCCATATCTCCTTCCTCCCTTCACAGGTTAGTATATGAGCTCATGCTAATGCACTTCTATTAGATACTAAGTGTTCGAACTGAAGATTTCAGTAAAGTAGCTTAGTCGTTTGTCCATGCACTCCTTGTTATCACACGCTATACTAGTGCTTATATGATTTAATTTGAGCTTGTAGTTTGACAGCTAAGTGTTAATTGGTTTAGAATTTCAATTCAGTAAAGTTTTTATATAGGATATATTCACCCCCCCTCTAGATCCTGCTGCGCACACTATATTGGTATCAAAGCTTCCAATAGTCCATCTCCTCTCTTTTCTTCACTGCCCAGCCCCTTATATAGGGGTTTAACTGGGTGAAATGGCAACAATGGTAGGTGCCAGATGGGCTTTGCACAGGGTCGCCAGACGAGGGCTCCACATGAGGGGGGCACCGGATGAGGGCTTCACCAAGGGTGTTGGATGGTTAAGAGAGGATCTAGAGGGGGGGGGGTGAATAGATCCAGGTATACACAAATAGCACTTTTAAGTGTTTTTCTAGATTAACAGCGATGAACCAAAATGAAGCACAGATTTGAACTATAAATAGTGGGTTATGCAGCGGAATGAAAGGATGAAGATCTTAGAAACCCTGTGAATGGAGATAGGAGAGATGGAAGGAGAGCATCACACCATGGCACAAGATTTTAAGGTGGTTCGGTTGTCCCAGGACAAACCTACGTCCACCCAACTACCAACTAGGAGAGACTTTCACTCTTTGGCCAAAAGAAGTGTAACCACACACACACACACACACACACACACACACACGAGGAGCAAACTCCTCACGAGGATGAAGTCCTCACCACACACGGAGACAAGCCCTACAAAAAAGGTTGATCTGTAAAAAGAGAAATGAAGGAAAAAACAAAACAACGATGCAGGTGCAATGGCTCTAGAGGAAAGGCACCGTGATAGGGCAAGCAAGCTCTCATCGCTCCTTTCTTTCTTTTTCCCCCTTTTCTTCTTCACGCTCTGCTTCTTTTTGAAAGACCCAGCTTTAATTCATACAGCAGCGTGCTTCTTCATGCATGAGGTCTTCCCTTTTTATAGCCGCAATCAGTCCTTCCAGAAGAAGGCTTCAGGCTGCATGTGATTGGCTCTTCATAAACTATATTTTGTCTTCAAGAAGCTTTTGTCTTGGCAGCCTCTGATTGGCCAGAGAATGATGAGAGTAGGACCTCCCAAGTAAGATCTGCAGTATCTCTTCTTGGACTGTCAAGGGTGTCCTTTTGTCCTGTGCGATCTCAATGACGGAGCATTTGATTGGGTGGAGGCAAAAAGGTGTGTACCAGGGAAGGGACAATTCCCAGATAAGGTAACTTACTTTTCCATTGACCAAAAGGGCTGATATAGCTGAAGTCCCGCGATCAATGACACCCAAGAGGGGGGGTGAATTGGGTGAATACAAGTTTTAAGAAAACTTTAGCCGATTTAAACAAGTATGATAAACTAGCAACAATCAAGGCAAGTTAGATCAATCAAAATCAACCTCCACAATAACTCTTTGGTACTAGGCGGAGTTAGGGAATCCGAAGATTCTCTCACGCAAGTTGTTATCTTCCTACAGGACTAACCTTGTCAATCTGAACCCATCTTTTGATATACCAGAGATCTACTGTGAGAATGATCAATTAATCTAGATCTAAACGAGGAGATCAGCAGATGCAATAAGCGAACATGCCAGAATAGAATGGGAGCTAGATGATAAGGAACAAACCACATAAGAGATAGAGGATTTAGGTGGTTCGGATGTAACACCGGCAACCTACGTCCACCCCTCACAAACTGTGAGGATTCACACACTATCTTGTAAAGGATTACAAGATCTGAACACACACACACTCGTAGAGAGATGGGAACTCCCATAAAGGTGCAAATACACCGAAACACATAAGGATCTAAAGATCCAAGACACACACACACGGATCTGAGTAGATCCACACACACTTGAATGATTAGAGATTACAAGAAATAAACACTTGAAGCTCAAGAATTTTAGAAGAAGAACACAAAAGAAAATTGCATATTTAAGCTCCCCCTTAGTGGATGAAGAGAATCTTTGATGAAGCTTGGTTCTCAGCTCGATCTCCACTTGAATGGCTTCAGGATGATCTTCAAATGCTTGAGATTTGATGAAGAATGCTTGGACAAAATATTGTTCACGGAGCTCTTTCAGTAGCACTCTTTCTCCCTTGGCAGCCCCCTTTGATCTCCCTTGAGTGATTTGGGTTTTTGACCCAAAAGAGATATTTTTATACAACTAGGATGGTCAAGGGACAAGCCAAGAACCAGATCAACAAATCATGGCATGTCTGGTGACTTTGGGATTAAAAAAATCCAAGGAGAAGGGCTTCCCACGTTGAAGAATACAAAGTCAACAATTGCTGCCTCGGGGAGTTCGGTCGACCGGGAGTCATAGGGCGGTCGACCTAACTGTAAAAGACTGTAGATTTTAGATCCCTAGAATTTTTGGTCGATCGACCCACGCCCTTAGGTCGACCGAACTGTGACAGCTCTGTAGATATGTGATCCCTGGAAATTTAGGTCGACCGTACCATGCCCTTAGGTCGACTGAAACCTGGAAAACCTACAAAAATGAATTGTTAGCTAGTAAATCATATCCATATGACTAGAGCTTCATGTCCTCATTCAATTCATGCATTTTGGTTTTAATCTGGCTTTGATTATGCATTTGGAGATGTTCATTTGAGCTTCATATCCATTCTTACATTTAAGCTTTTAACATTACACAAAGTGGCCTTAAACACACTCAAAGCTTGCTCGTGATTACTTCGACATGGCACGAGATGAAAACTGAGTTCAAGGTTTTGTTATCATCAAAATCACTTGGTGAAACTCAACAATCTCCCTCTTTTTGATGATGACAAAACATTGGATTATAAGAGTAATGGCATGCCTTGATAACCAAATTGCGTATGGGTAATGCATAAAACCAAGGATTCTTCATTGTGTAAAGCAACGCAAACCATTCAATATACGCAAGCCATTCAATATTGTATTTGCCAAGATAGATGGGAAATGAGAGACAAGAGCGAACCATTTGATATCAAATACCAATTGCATTCATTTCATCATTTCATTACAAGGTACATTGATGCTTGAGAGAATGCAAGACTTCTAGACATCATAACAAAGGCAAATGCAAGACAGACTCACAAGATTCAATGACTCAAAAAGAAATCCTCACAAATGATCATCCATGCAAAACACAAGGACATGCATGCATAAACTATATATAAGACCTACATAACTACTTCTCCCCCTTTGGCATCATTAAAGGAGGAGATAGGATAGACGAATAGGAGACCCAAGAGACACACGACCCAAGTACAATAGTCAAGAGGTAGGAATCAAAAGAAAAATCCTCATGGGTCATCTGCAAGAGGTTGATCCTCTGGAGGAGGAGGTTGATATCCAAGGCGGCATCAGATGTCCTCAAGAGAATGGTCTTGAAGCTGAAGACGATCCTTAATATTGGCAATGGAGTTGTCATAGGCCACATCACGGCGCTGCATTCCAAGAAGTGTTAAGTTCATGATGTGGAAGGCCTAGCTAGAGTCTTCATGACTGGCGGTGAGGGAGGTCATATGGGTGGAGAGAGTGGTCATCTGAGTGGAGA
Organism: Amorphophallus konjac; assembly: GCA_022559845.1. Lineage (NCBI taxonomy): Eukaryota > Viridiplantae > Streptophyta > Magnoliopsida > Alismatales > Araceae > Amorphophallus > Amorphophallus konjac. Next base: position 316,361,205 of record CM040123.1, on the reverse strand, counting down.
GAGTGTCCAAGATGGTGGAGAAGGAATCTATGCGACCTGACATAGTGTCAATCACATTACCCATAGTGTCTATGTGTTCCCCAAAGGTTGAGAGGTGACCCCCAAAAGTATCCACTCGAGTTTCTATCCCAGTAAGACACCTATCAAAAATCTCATAATCCACCCAAGAGTGTTGTCCGGCCCCCTGAGTAGAGGACTCCCCATGAAAGAACTATGGTGGGGGAGGCATCTCTGGATCCATATGATGAGGGGAAGGTGGAGGAGGCTGATCCTCAGTCTCAACTAGAGGGGGGACTTCCCCTTGACCATGCTGCTGCTCCTGTTCCTACTCTTCCTCACTGTTAGCTTCTTCCCCATAAATTGGTACATTTCGGCGTAGCTCGCCATCGGGACTATAGTAATATCCAAAATCTGAGAAAATCTTATGCTTATTATAGACGTCATCCTGACGTACTCATATGAACAGTTCATCATCCAAGTTTATCCCAACATAAATAAATACTCCCGTCAACTAAGAAGCATAAGGCAAAGATCTTCTTATTTGGGTTCAGCAAGTCCCAATCAAATCTGTCATAAGCCGACCCATGTCGACTAAGATTCCATTCATAACATGGTAAAATAGAAATTTATGAACCTCTGTGACTTTATTTCTACTCCCACTTTTTGGATAGATAAGTGAGGTGAACGTGTGGTGCAAAATCCGCTGTAGTGGTGGAAAATAGTTTGCATTTAAGGTAATCAAATCACTAACACCACGCACATAGTCACAGTTCGTCATAGCAATAAATGTGTCCTCAACTTCGCCATGTCCAAAAACCATGTTAGCTCCCCTTGCGGACACTCCTAAGGCATGTTCAAAAAGGTCCGGAGTGATGTGAATCTGAACTCCTTGAACAGTCGTATATAACTCCTCATTCTCTCAATCAAATTTCCATAAAATTGTTGCACTAGATATGAGTAATACCTGGTATATCTAGTGACAAAATCTGTCCAACCTTGTTGAATCTCAAAGATGGCACAAATATCGGGCAAAGCTCATTCACCTCATTGAAGTCGACCAGTCGGGGGTCGATAATAGGCCGTGGTGGCAAACGAGGTGCACGACAAGGTGCAGGTGCCCGCTGTGGTGGAGGAGCCGGGGCCTCTCGTCTCTGACCACTGGGTTCCCCTTGGGCAGAACGCCGAGAACTCCATCAAGGCGGCATCCTAGACTTGAAAGCTCACTGTGAAAACCCTTGAAGGATCAATCTCAACCCTGGGGATGAAGATGGACCAAGGACACTCCTAGGGCTTGGAATGATCTCCACAATCTATAACCTAGGGTAGAGCTTCACGAAAGAACGAACGGCTGCGGAGAGATCGTCCCGAAACCATGACGAATCGACCAGATCTTGTGCGGGTGAAGGAAGAATTAGGTTTTTGGGCTAGGGAAGTGGAGTTTTGGAGTTCTATGGTTAGGAAATAGGGTAGGAGAGAGAGTAGAGGCATTGGAATGAAGAAATGGAGTGTGAAGGCCCCTTTAAAAGGGGTTCGGATGTTGGTTCAGCCGGTCTAGTTCGCCGGGTTCGGTCAACCAGAGCGGGGCTGGCGGTCGACCGAAGTGGTCGACCTAGCCCTAAAAATTCATAATTTTTTTATTTTTTGTTTCTTTTTCTTTATCTTTTTTTTTTGATATGAGCACCATCATCCGACCTTCTAAATGGAACCAACATCAGGATGTAGAGAGAAAGAGAAGAGATGGGGTTTTGAGAAAAATTCTCTAACTCCCCCTCAGAAAGTGCCTTAGATCCGGCATCACTGGGTCCACATTTATTTAACCAAGGGATATCTGGCCTTAGAAAAAAATTTCAAGGAGGTCTGTATGTATAAATACACTCAAACATGCAGGGATGTAAATACACAAAAGGTATTGAAAGTAAGTGCATACAGTATGCATGTTAATCTACCCATTATGCATATGAGGTTCTATAAGTGCACCTCTTATCCTAAGTGCAGACCTATGTATGTATGCTCTCACCCTTACACATCCTAAGTTCTCTTCTTATCTTGCTGAATTGATCCTAGTTTAGAGGTTTTGTGAAAATATTATAGACACGCCAAAATCGATACTATGTTGAGTAAATCTCATGTCACGACGTAATGCCCCAAAATGGACTTCAATACTGGCTCAATATGAAGTTTTTCTAATTTTTCTATCATATTTCTGATTCGCGACTGGTAGCAGGCGTCATTTAATTGACGACTCTAGGCGTGTCGTTATTTCAACAATTAGTGACTGCGCACGTAGGCGTCATTTTCTGATTTTATGAATTTCATTTAAAATAAAAATTCAAGGAATTGTCGTCTGCTTCTAAGGTGCGCATTAATTGACGCCACTCCATGCAGGCGTCGTTTCCTATTTTTAAATATGGAAAGTTATTTATTGCCATAAATTGATCTAGGAACTAGCGACTGCGTGTGCGGTCGTCATTTTAATTAGCGACCACCCTGATGTCGTCATTTCAGCTTCCGTGTCTGTTTCTACTACTGCTTCTCCGCAGAGGAAATCTTTCTATCTTTTATCTCGATCCTTTCCTAGGGAGTCAATCCATATTCTAGGAGTTTACATCTAGTTTTAATCCCATTAGAACTAGATCTTAAGCTCTATAAATACCCTCCTTTGAAGGCCACCCGCGAGAAGGAGAGCTCTAGCAGAAAGTAGTGATTTTCAGTTGAGAAGAGAGGTTTCTTGCGAGAGTTTTCATTAACAATTGCTGGTTCTTCAACTCTCACATCAGAAGTCCTCCTACGGCAGTCTTCCTCCGACATTCCTTCTACGACGGCTGCGCTCTCTTCTTCTCTCCTTTACTGCTGCAGCTATAGTAGAAGGGCTCTCTTCTTCTTTTTTAGTTTTTTTATTATTCATCTCATACGCATCTCTCTAGCAATTTTTGCTAGAAACAAGCATCATCTAACTTCTCTGCATATCATACTATTTGTTTGCATTCATTGCATATACTTTCCCACCTTTTACTCCTTTTAGGGGTTAAAACAAAAACACATAATGTGTGTTAATGTTTATGTTGCATAATACTCTTATTTGTGAGCATTGATACTGCACTTTGGCTAATCCATCCATTTACGTGTCTTTGCTTGTCTTATAAGGGTAATCAAAGTAAGAACCCCCTTCATCGGCCGACCGGTAGAAGAGGAAGAAAGGACTCAAAATCTCACTCGCTTCACAAGGTACATGCGATCATCCTTTTTATATTTTTGAGGTAACCTCTCTGGCGATCACACTCCTTGAGAGCATCACATGCTCTCTTTTATTCCTTTTCCTTATTTCCCATCACTTATCATATCATATTATCATCTTTTCTTAACTTCTCTTCTTTTAAAAAGAAATTAAATATTCATTTCTTTTTAATGTCTATGTGACACGTTCACAAATTGGCGATCACAGTGGGACCCTTGATGTTTTTATTTTGATTACCCCTCCATTGGCACCCACGTGTGCCCCTCCCTTTGACACCCTCGCGTGTCCTTCCTTTGGCACCCATGTGTGCCCATCCTTAGTGATCCACGTAGCACAATCCCCTTGTGCACCACGTGCACACCTCCCACTAGATTAGCCAATTTTCAAACTGTCCTTTACATTTTTAAGAAGAAAATTTGATTTATGTTAGCATTTTATCATTATTTGTTTTGTGGAACTGATTAGCGACAGCTCTCCAGCCGCTATTTGCATAATCAGCGACCGCTAACAGAGGCGCTATTTCCATTGTTTTCGGTATTTTCATTACTTTATAATCAACGCCCCTCCACAGAGGCGTCATTCACGCATTTAACGCCTAACTCCAAGGCATCATTTCCTTAGTTACTATTGATACTGCTTCCTGAGGTCACGGTTCATTGATATTGACGCCCCTTGATGAGGGCATCTCCCGACACCCCTCTAGCTTTGATCGCCTGCACACTCTTGATATGGATTGATCATGATCTACACTTGTTATCTTCATTTCCCAAGTTTCATTTTATGTATTTTCTTTTTATTGAGTCCTATCTTATGTATTTTCCTTTATTGAGTCATATGGTTTTAGTCCATTTCCCTTGTTATGTTTAATTGGGCCTTATTACTTTAGTTATGGGCCCATAGGATTGAGTCTAGGATATGCTCGGTCTTTTATCTTATTGTCAAGGGTATTTTGGTCATGTAAAGAATGGTTGCCTATATATAGGCCCCATCTCTCCTCTTGTATTCAACTTTTGATGAATATTGAAGAAAACCCTTTCAAACTCTCTCAATATCTCTCACTCTCTCATTATCTCTCCATTCTCTCTCCTCCTCTCTCTAAATTTTGAAATTCACTCTCTCTCCTCCCTCTCTCAACCACTTCCAACCCCCACCTACCTCCATTAACTCCCCACAACTTCCCACAACCCCTCTTTAATCCTCACCTAGTCCCAAGGAAGTTCCACCACTCAAAACCCCACCCTCCAACCACCACCTACCCCTTTCACTTCCATAAGCATATCTCCACCTTCCCAAGGCTGAATTAACTCATTCCAAAGCCCAAATTCGAATCTCCCCTTCCCTCCTTGCTCCCTAGGTCGCACCCCTCCTCTCCCCTCAAGCCAAGTTCGCCCCCTCCTCTCTTCTCCACTCCAGCTTTGTGTGCAGGCCGACCTGCAGTTTAGCACTCTGTTGCAGCGACGTCCACGACTGCATCCTGGTTCTGCTGGTGGCGTGGCCTAACTTTCTGGAAAGGCCTCCCTGTGCTCTTCGCAGGCGAGGTGGAATCACTCCATTCTGAGTTCGTGGCCGTCCGTGAAGGCTGTTCTTCCCCGACTGCGCAGAACCTCTCAAACCAGGAGCCAGAGCGGCAGAGAAGACTCTCCCACGATGAACCTTGAAGGAACCAGTCTTCGAGGTCTTCTACAAAGTTCTTCCTCCCCCTGTCAGCGTCCAGGAACAGAAGGCAGAACCCCGTTCGGCATCCGACGAACAGAGATACCAATTTTATACCACACCCACACCGGTCTGCCTCCTCACAGTCTGCACCAACCACCGTCCACTTCTCTGGACACCCAGCTCATCTCCAACATCAGAAGACTTACCAGTTTCTTTTTCTGCAAAGTAGACTCGTCCACGATTCCAACGAGTCTAGCGGTGCCAAATTTGGAGCTCAGGAGCCATCGTGGCAGCTTCTGCAACCTGCTATTTTAGACTGAGCTTGGCCAGAGACCAGAGCTGCATCCATCTTCCAGTCGCTGGAGCAGTCAGTCCCCAGATCAGAACATCGTCCAAAAATTCAAGCCGCACCCCTCTCCGGTTAGCAAGCTTTTGGCGCAAGTTTCATCAGATTCCAAGCTCGGTGGAATTATTGGCAGCATCGACATCGGCCCTCTGTCCAGAATTACAGAAGCTAGGCAGAATCGGCAAAGCTCGAAAAGTCGACTCTATCTCGCTCGTTCCCCTCCCCGCTTGGCCGGCTGAAGGCCCCTCCCTGCGTGGAGGTAATTTTTGGTTGTAATACATTAACCCCCACCCCAAGATCCCCCCCTTGCAAGGGGCGTAGTGCTGTACCTCTTCACATTTTCAGGTCAAGCTCCATCGCCGCGGCGATCGGGTGTATACCCTCGCCTCCCGGCGCGCCCTCGTCTCCGAACGGGATCGGTGTCTTCACAGGTGAGCTTTTTGATCACACCCTTGTAGCTTCATTTCTGCAAATGTAGTATTGCCTTGAATGCCCGTCGGACGGTAAGAGAGTGCTCGGAATTCATTTTAAGCAATATCGTGCCCACCGCGGCCCGTGAGTGAGTGCCACCCCACACCCCGCCTTGCGGGCCAGCCACCCACAAAGTTGGGACTCCCAGGCCCATTGGAGGTCAGCCTTAGCATTGTAAGTCCATTAGGACAATTGGGTCCCACCTCGGACCCTCACCATCATCTTCCGGACCCACCGGGTGAACGTGTAAACCGAGTGAGCAGAAATCATCGTTGTGAGAATCATTGAGCGCTTGTATGCTTGCGGGTCTAAGTCCTAGGGTCACCTTATCATATTTAGTGGTCTTTGGGCTGTGCCACATCACCCCTCCTCGGAGGCGTTATTCACATATTCAGGGCCTTACACCAAGGCGCTATTTCACTTTACTGTTCACTGATTACCACTGTTTACATTGATTAGCGATTGTCACATCGTCGCTGTTTATTGAGGCAGCGACTACTGTCAGGTCGTCATTTTGTTCTGTTTTCACAGGACCTTGATTGTTACTGTCATCTTCACCTGTTGGCTGCATTGATTGATTATCTGATTATTACTGATTGATCTGCCTGTATTAGCTTACATTCTAGGGCATTTGGTTGAGAGACCTCCTCTCTCTACACTTCTAGGATCCTGGAGAGGGGGATTTCTATAGCCCAATTAAGAGTAGCCAAACTAGGCCCATCAGGACTGAACGAGGCTCAGCTCATCCAAGTGACAGCCCTCTAGGGCCCACTTCGGCAAAAAAGCCCAATAAAGATCACTCGGGATCCCATCCTTCCTCGGCGGCCCTTAGGCTCGGAAGGCCCGAACGTCAGAACGGAGGAAGACCCACGCCCGAGCCATCCCTCCATCGGGATAAGGGCGAGCGCTCCGCACCCACTCCAATCTGACTGCATCCGAGCTATGCCTATCACCCGACAGGGCTGGCACTTCTCATGCTTGGATCGATTGACAAGTGTTTATCCATGCAGCCGTTGAAAGTCCTTTATGAGCAGGAGTTCAGGGGGATAAGGGAGCCACGATCCCCCAAGGTCATGAAGAGCCCATGACAAGGACGTAACGATCCCATGATGAGGACGTAACGATCCCAAGATGAGGACGAAACTCCCGCCTGAAACCCCTCAGCTTATGGGACTCTTCAGGGGCGCTCGCTATATAAACCAGGGACTCCCTCTGGCGGCAGGCAAGGCAGATACAGGCCTAACACTCCCTGAGCAGGAACCACTTCACCATCTTGGTGCTGGGGGATCTCGTGCATTTCTTTCTACCTCCCTCAATACCTTCCACCATTGCTCTACTGACTTAAGCATCGAAGGGTTTCTCCAGGGAACCATCCCTGGGCCTCCTGATTCGTTTCCCTTTCTCTGCAGTTCACTATCCGGTGATCATCCTCCCAGCTTAGGACCAGCGCGAGATCACACCCCTTCATCTGGCGCCATCTGTGGAAAACGACCAAAGAGCCAGTATGGTGAGAAGAAGTTCAGGGAGGAGGTCCGCCAGTGAAAGGGGAAAGGCCACGGCGGCGGAGGGGGAAGGCCCCTCACAAGCCTCCCAAAACCCCCCCTCCGGTGCCAGCACTCCCGCCGACGGACCGCCCCCTCCGCCTGCGGCCGGGCTGCCGCCCCCTCCTCCCACGGTGGTAGGGCTGTCGCTCAACGGCGGCGCCGACGCCTTCCGAGCCTCAACGTGAAACTGGATGTCCTAGTGGAACTCATGAGGACCCAGGAAGCCAGAGATGGAAGGTCACGCTCCCCTCCGGAGAGCCCTCCCCGTGAGAACGGGTCCCAGCACACCACCGGAGGCCGCTTCACCCTCCGAGGATAGCAGCTCATCCGCAACAAAGTAGGAGGACCCTCGCAAGCCCCCCCTCCGGAGCAAGAGGCTTCCTCCACGCCGAAGCGGGGAAGGCATGGGGCACGCCGTCCCCTCCTAGAGATCGAAGTCCCCAAGGAGCACCAGGACAGCCTGCCTTCACACCCCCTCAGCCCTACGGCGCAGCGGCAGCCGAAGCTATCCCTCCGACTACGAGAATTCGAGAGGCGTTTCGCAGAGCAAGAGCACGCCCTGTGAGCCCTGCAGAAGACCTCTCCACCAGAGGACGAGGAGAGATCCCCATTCTCCGACCATGTCTTGAAGGCAGAGGTATCTCCCCAAACCTCCATCCTGACCTTCAATGCCTACGACGGCCAGGGTGACCCGACCGACCACTTTGATAGCTTCGACGCTCTGATGACCCTTCACGGAGCATTCGACACCATCAAGTGCTGAGCCTTTGCGACCACCCTAGTCCAAGGCGCCCAAGCATGGTTCCGGGCCCTCGCCCCCGGATCCATCCGAGACTTCAAGCAGTTCGGGCGAGTATTCAAGGAGAGTTTCACCGGTAGCGGCCCCCCAAGGTCAGTAGCGGGGCTTTTGGCCCTCAAACAGGCGCAAGGGGAATAACTTTGGGCCTACATCCTCAGATTCAAATCGAAAGCCCTGAGGATCCCCTGCCAGGACGTCGCCTCGGCCATAAACGCTCTGACCGGGGGCACCCGCGACGAGAACCTCCGCCACGAGCTTGTCCTCCACCCTCCCTCGACCATTGTTGCGCTAGTGACTCTGGCATTGCGCCATGCCGAGTGCGAGGAAGTGCTCAGTGCATGCCGAGACGCAACCGGCTCGGGTCGGGAGGGGGACAAGAAGCGGGCACCCGAGCCAAGCTCGGGCCCAGGAAAAAGGTGGAACCGAGACGGGGAACGCAAGGAACCGTCACGGAAGTACGAGCGATACACTCCCTTAACCGCTCCAGTATACGAGATTTATGAAGACATCAAAGGCTCGGGCCTCCTCTGCCAACCTGAGCCAATGAAGTTGAAGAACCGCAGTCGCAGCAAGCATTGCCTGTTCCACAGCGACCACGGGCATCATACCGGCGACTGCCACCAACTCCAGGACGAGATCGAGGGTCTCATTCATCAGGGGCACCTCTCCCGGTTCATGGCCGGGCACCTGGAAGATCGAGGAGCCCCAGAGGAGATCGACAACTCCCCCCGAGGGGTCCACATCAACGTCATCGCCGGAGGAGCTACATCAGGGGGAGACAGTGGCCGAGGAAGGAAGCGTCATGCTGAGCGGGCGAGCCAAGCCATCAAGCCTCCCAGGGCCCCGCCAAGCGAACCCCAGGTCATAGTCTTCTCCGACCAAGACCTGGAGGGGCTGAGCACCCCGCAGGATGACGCCCTAGTGATATCGGCCACAATAAACCATTGTAACGTAGATAGGATTTGGGTTGACAATGGAAGTGCCCCTGATGTATTATCCTACGAATGCTTCCTTAAGATGGGGGAGGATCTGTCTAAACTCCGCCCGATCTGGACCCCCCTATGCGGGTTCAATGGCTAGGCCACCTATCCCGAGGGAGCCCTAAGCCTGCCGGTTACTCTTGGCACCCCACCCAAAACCGTTACGGTCATGGTGGACTTCATAGTGATCAAAGGTATGATAGCATACAACGCAATCTTCGGCCGAGGAATCCTCAGCCGAACGAAAGCGGTACCTTCTACCTATCACCAAAAGATGAAGTTCCCTACCAAAAATGGATTGGGGGAAGTCCGAGGTAACCAGGCAATGGCCCGAAGGTGCTACAATATCTCGGTTGAAGCCACAAGGCCGGACGGGAAAAACAAGGGCCCCCGGGAAGTCGAGGAAAAATCCGCAACCGCCGAACCTGGAGGTGAATTGCTAGCGGTTTTCCTAAACGACGACCCGACCCTAGGAGTAAAGATCGGAGCCGACCTAACATCTGAGGTTCAACAGCAATACAAAGAGTTCCTTTCTGCGTACATCCGGGTTTTTGCATGGTCTGATGATCAACTCCCCGGGATACCGGAAGAGACGGTGGTGCATAAGCTCAACCTCGACCCAACCATGAAGCTTGTGCAACAACGCAGAAGGAAGCATGCCCAGAGAAGCAGACGATTATCAAGGAGCATGTCACCAAGGGGTAGAAGACTGGCCTTTTTAGACCGGTCCTGTACCCGACGTGGCTGGCTAACGTCGTCCTGGTGCCGAAAGCTTCAGGAAAGTGGCGGATGTGCGTGGACTTGACCGACTTGAACAAGGCTACTCCAAAGGATTGCTATCACTTACCGAGCATCGACCAACTGGTTGATTCAACCTCGGGCAATGAGATACTCAGCTTCCTGGATGCCTACTCAGGTTACCACCAGATCAGAATGCACCCCGAAGACATCGAGAAGACCGCCTTTATCACCGACTTCGGCGTACACTGCTACACCCGGATGCCTTTCGGGTTGAAAAATGCCAGAGCCACGTACCAAAGGCTAGTCAACCATATGTTCGAGGGACAGCTCGGTCGGAACGTCGCGGCATATATTGACGACATACTCGTAAAGACCCCCAAGGCCGAAGACCACTTCGCCGACCTAGCAAAAACTTTTGACACCCTCTTGAAGTACAACATGAAGCTCAACCCCACCAAGTGCGCCTTCGGAGTAAAGTCTGGGAAATTCTTGCGCTTCTTAGTCACTCAGCGTGGGATCGAGGCCAACCCCGACAAAGTCCAGGCCATCCTGGACATGCACCCACCCACCTGCATCAAAGACGTTCAATGCCTTACTGGGCGCGTTGCTGCGCTCAACAGATTCCTGTCCCGCGTGACTGAACAATGCCTACCCTTCTTCAAACTGTTGAGGGGGCCCAAAATGGCATCTGCCACATTCGCGTGGGACGAGGAATGCCAAAGAGCGTTCGCCGAGCTTAAGGAGTTCCTGGCTTCGCCCCCAGTGCTTTCCAAGCATGTCCCATGGGAAGCCTTGCATCTCTATCTCTCGGCAACTCCATCCACAGTTAGCTCGGTCCTAGTCAAAAATGACTCGGGAATCGAGAGACTGGTCTACTACACAAGCAAGGTGCTCAATGAGGCTGAGAAAAGGTACCCCGCAACCAAGAAACTCGTGCTAGCGTTGGTTACCTCGGCCAAGCACCTCCGACCCTATTTCCAAGGGCACTCCATCACCGTGCTGACCGGCGAACTATTGAAGAAGATCCTCGCTCACCCTGAAGCCTTGGGACGCCTTGTCAAGTGGGCCATCATGCTCGGGGCCTACGATATATCGTATCGGCCTCGCTCGGCTATCAAAGGCCAGGCGCTCACCGACTTCATCGCCGAGAGCACCATCCCGACTGAAGAAAGATCTCCGTCCGCACCCGGGCCGACCTAGGAACTGTTCGTCGACGGATCTTCCAATTCAGCCGAAAGCGGTGCCGACATCCTCCTGAAGTCCCCCAAAGGAGCAGAGCTACAGTACGCCCTGAAGTTCAACTTCCAAGCATCCAACAACGCTTCTGAGTATGAGGCCCTCATATCGGGAGCCTGCATGGCCCGGCGGTTAGGGGCTGAGCGAGTCAGAATTCACATCGACTCCTAACTGGTCGCTAGCCAGGTCAACGGCGATTATGAAGCTCGGGAGGCACCGATGATCAAATACCTCCAACTAGTCAAGACTGTGGCACAACAGTTCAAGAGTTTTGAGGTAGTCCGAATAGCTCGGGAGGAAAACTCCCGAGCGGACGCCCTCTCTTGGCTGGCCTCCTCTCCTGACCCCGAGGGTACTCGATCGGTCCTTCTAGAAGAGCTAGAGCACCCGAGCATCGATTCGGAGCTCCTAGCTGTTGACTCAGCCTCCCCAAGCGACTGGCGTACCCCCTACCTGTCGTGGCTCCAAGACTCCCAGGAGCCTCCCGACCCACGGGAAGCCTGAAGGTTGAAATACCAAGCTCTGTGATTCGTCACTCTAGATGGCGCACTTTACCGGAGATCCTTCTCTGGCCCTCTTTTGAAGTGCCTCAGTACCGACGAAGGCAACCGAGCGATCGAAGAAGTTCACAAAGGTCTGTGCGGAGCGCATTTGGGAGGAAGGTCGCTCGCCAGGATCTTGCTACGGTGAGGTTATTGGTGGCCCACCCTACAGCGTGACTGCTTGGCCTACACACAACGTTGTGACCGTTGTCAGCGATTCAACCACTTGGTCCATCAGCCAGCAACGGAGCTTATCACCCTAGCCGAGCCTTATCCTTTCGCCCGCTGGGGAATCGACATCCTCTGGCCATTCCCCATGGCCGAGGCCCAGAAGAAGTTCATTATCGTCGCCATCAACTACTTCACTAAGTGGATCGAGGCCAAAGCCACTACAAGGATCACCGAGACAGTCGTCTGGAAGTCGATCATCTGTCGCTATGGCATCCCCCGGGTGATAGTGAGTGATAATGGTCGGCAATTTGATTCTCGGTATTTTCGAGACAGATGCGCCGACCTCAATATTCGCAATCACTTCACTTCGGTCGCCCACCCTCAGGCTAACGGGCTGGTCGAAAATGCCAACAAGACTATCTTATAAGGCATCAAGACTAGGCTCGGCAAAGCCAAGGGCAGCTGGCTCGAGGAATTTCTGAACGTACTCTGGTCACACAGAACGACTCCTAGATCGGCAACCGGTGAAAGCCCTTTTCAGATGGTATATGATACCGAAGCCGTGATCCCGTTGGAGATTGGCAACCCCTCTCTCCGAGTCATCTACTTCCCGTCCAAGAAAAATGACCAGAAACTGCTCGAAAATCTCAACTTAGCAGATGAAATCCGGGAGATTGCCAGCATCATGGCAACGGAGTACCAATGCCGCCTCACTCGATACTACAACGCCAAAGTCCGAGATAGACACTTCTAGTCGGGAGACTTCGTCCTCAGGAAAGCCGAAGCCTCTCGACCACTTGAGGCGGCGGGCAAGTTATCCCCTAACTGGGAAGGCCCCTACCGAGTGGTCGAGACGCTCGGAAAAGGAGCATACCATCTATCTACGATGGAAGGAGAGCCCATCCCTCGGACCTGGAATGCAACTACATTACGCAAGTTCTACTTCTGAGTACTAAGTATTGTACAAATGACATGAGATAAAACAAAAGGCTCCTTTCTTTTTATTCAAACAACCCGTTTGTACATCAGGAAGGCCGAAGCCAATAGAATACATGTCAAAAAAGCAAAAGATCCATCTAGCGCCGTCGTATGAGCCCATCGCTCGGCTGACTCGGATGACCTTCCTACGTCCAGCCACTGACTCTGCCTAGTGTAGAAACTGGCTCGGATAAAGTATAGTTGACCCCGTTGGCTTGGGCAGCTCGAGACAAAGGTGACAGCGGGATTAAGAAAGAGAAGGCTACCTTCCAAGTTGAACTTGGAAGAGAAGGAGGAGAGGGAATGCATATGTAAGCATCTTCCCCACCAAACTGCCAACTCTTTGGAAGAAAGAGAGTGCAGGCACCCTCCAAAGAGTGAAAGAAATGAGGACCAGAGCAGAAGAGGGAAAAAGAGCTGCCAGAAAGAAAAAGAAATCTGCAGAGCTGGATGAGGAGGCAGGGGAAGGCCCGGAAGGGATAGAGCTTAGTTGGCTTCCTCCTCCCATCCGTGAAGCGAGTAGGAAGGGACGGGCAGCAGGGATGTCTGATGCCCCCATCCGTCCTCCATCTCGCGCCCCTGCAAGCGCCACCGGAACTGATAAAGAAAAACGGCGTGCCTCCGCACGTCGAACCCTTTTCAAGTCTGCCCGCCGGCCGTCGAACCCTCTTCATGTCCGGAGCTACAGGAACTCTCTGCCCCCCGTCGTCGGCAGCCTCCTCTTCCGGAGCTTCCTCCATGCTCCGAATACAACGGCACAACGCTACGTGAAGAAGGAATGAGGAAAGACTGTCAGGGAAAACCCTAAGCGGTGGAGAGGAAGGGACGCCCTTCAGTCCTTTTTATAGGCGAAGGGAGGCTACTTGCCTTAAATGATTTCCCTCCTCTCGAAAACACGCCAGAAGGATTTCTCCCTACGAACGGTCACCTCAAACATCTTGTCTTTTGCCCCAGCGGGACACACGAAGCGGCCAGGCATTTAAAGCGTAAGAAAATGGAAAGACACCCTGTCAGACGCTCACCCAACCATTATGCGAGATTCACGCAGAAAATATCGGTTCTTTCCAACCACTGCTGATACGCTGGACAGAATATGGCAATGGCGATATGGAACAGATAAGTCTTCATCACAATGCTACTGCCTTATTTATCTCTACACAAAAAAGGGAGTCTTTTCCTTCAAAAAGGGGAAAAGGTATGCAAAAAGAAGAAGCAAAACAGATACATCAGGCCTCTGGCCCAACTTGAAGACCGGAAGTAGAGGGCTCGAGCGGTCTACCCCCGGCAGCCTCGGTGACGGCCGACCCTAGTACCGACCCCACCGGCGTGGGAACTGCCTCGGTTGCGTGCCCTCCCGAAGCATCCGGAGTTGGCGACCCCTCGGGATCCTCTTCATCCTGCGCCAAAACAGAGGAACTAGAGGATGACAAGTCCGAGTCATAACATTGACCAGACGGGAAGTCAACCACTCCGGACGCCTGCTCCTCGGCATAAGAAATGGCCCAGTTGTAGCCCTGCTGGAACCCCTTGTGGATGCCCTGGCGAAGTCCTAGCTCATAGTAGGGGAGGGCAGCCTCCTTAAGGTTGAACCGGTAAGCCTCTGAGCTCTTGTATTGCTCGAGAGCCTCCGCCCCGGCCGATCCCACTCTACCGGTGAGCTCGGCCTCCCTCTGCTCTACCTCGGCTACCTTCCGCTCGGCCTCAGCAGTCCACCCTTCGGCCGCCGCCACCTGCTTCTCCGCCTCAGCTCGATCAGCCTCGGCCTCCCGCAGAAGATGCCCGGCTTCCTCCACGCGGTCTACTAGCTCGGCACGCTCGGTCTCCCACCGGCCGTCTAGCTCAACGCGTGCTAGGTGCTCCTCTTCGAGAAGCCAGTTCTTCCTCTCGAGCGATTCACGGGCCTTGGCTAGCTGCTCGGCTAGCGCCCGGGTCTCCACTTGGCTCGACTTTACCAGCTCCCTGATTGAGGAAAGCTCCCGCCGAAGCCCGTCACGCTCCTCGACGAGCCGAGTCAACCTCCTGTCTGACCCATCGAGGGTCCAGGCCAGGTTCAGTCGCTCCCACTCCGATCGAGCGTGCGCTTCTGCCAGAACTGCCCCCATCTGGGCCAGGGCCAAGCCGCCCTCCATAACCCCGGCGAGAGCCATCGACGGGGAGTGCTGCCTACCTCCCCCCCTCACCTTCGCGGATATACCACGACACACCTGGTCCAGGGGGCCCGAGATACCCAGCCTCTCCAAGGCCGCCGAAACGGAGAACCCCCCATCGTCCAGCGCCCCACTATATGGCCCGGATCGAGCCCCAGCCTCGGTCGCCCCTCGCGCCCCGGTCGGATTTTCCTGTGGCCTCTCAACATGGATCGGCTCGGCACTGGCATCGCCACCTGGAGCGCCAGCCTCGGCCGTGATCATAGCATCCCCAACTTCGGCCACGGCCCCCTCGGCTCCGGCCGAGGGGAGAGCCGGGTCGGCCCCGCTACCGGTTGCAGGAGCACCCTCGGCCCCCTCGGTCCCGGCCAAAGGAGGAACCGAGCCCGCATCATCGCCGCCCGCAGGGGCAGCCCCGACCTCCTCGGCCTCCTCTAGCTCGGCTGGTGGGAGAGCCCGCCTGGTAGGGTCTGCCCCACTGTGCCCGACAGAGGGGTGAGCCGCGATAGGGTCACCTTCGACTGCAGGTATGACCCCGGCCTTCCTGGCCCGCTTTCTGGCCCTCGCAGCGGCCCAGATCATACCCTCCACAGGGTCCTTGCGCTTGGGTCCCCGTGGTCCGGAGGATTCGCCCTGGGCCACTCCCTTGCCATTATCTTTGGTTCGGGAGCGACCCACAGGAGCAGTCGGTTCATCGGTAGCCGAGTCATCTCCAAGCTCGATCACCTCTGCGGCCTCCTTCAGAGGCTCCCGCCTGGTGTCTGCACGAAGAAGAAGACGTATTCAGGAAAAGAAAGATGACCCCCACATCCGAAGGAAAATCTAAGTTGTGGCACCTGAGCCCGACAGGTGCATCCGCGTGAGAAGACACCGCTCGATATTCTCCGGTGTCACCAGTTCCTCGGTGGATAGGCGGTGTTTCAACATGATGGCTACGTACTTCTCCACGTGAGGGGGGAACTCATCCTACCTAGGAGGTATATTAGGGTGGAAATTGGGGATTACCAGGCACCTCCAAGTTTCCTCCACTGAACAAATCTTCACCCAGAAGAATTGGGTCTTCCACCCCTTATGCGAAGAATCCTTCACCGCCAAAGAGATACAACTCCTATTCCGCCTTGCCTGGCTGAAATAGAAGCCCTTCCTAGCCGAAGGATGTGCTTTCAACTCAAAGAAATAGTGGAAGAGGTCCATGGAAGAGGAACTCCACACTGACGGCAGAGAATACGGAAGGCGGAAAGGAGGAGATAAGAGTTGGCTACCAACTAAATGGGCGCCAACCGAAAAAAATCAGGAAGCTGAAGGATGAAAGGTTCGAAAGGAAGGCGGAATCCACCCTTCCACGACAGAGGAAACATACAGATGTGGCCTGTATGAGAGTCCAGGCTCATCTCATATGGAGTAGCAGCGGTAAAACTATACTTGTGGGGTAGGCGATACTGGTGCTCCAGCCTCCTCACATCCGCCTCCCCCAGTTCACTGCAGTTGGGGACCGGCGCCCTCGCCACCTGCTCGTCCTCCCACTCCTCAACATCTGGGCGCTGGCCCGCCATGGAGTCAGAAGAAGACTCTGAGGGAAGGCGGTCCCGAGACCCTGAAGATTCCGGGCGAGGAGGAAGCTACCGGACAGCCTCCGCGGTTATTGCCGCCAACTCCTCAAATGCCACCGCAAGCCTCTGCTCCGCCGTCGTGTCCTCACGGCGCATCGAAAAGCCCTAAAAACAAGAATGAAGGAGAGCCAAAACCCTAAAAGACGGAGGGAGTCTGGAATGACAACAAGCGCCCAACGCCTATAAACCCACGCGGAAGGCGGCGCGTCGTTTCGACCTCCGAGGAAAGGGGGCCCCTTCAGTTCAAATCCGTCAGGATCATCATCAACACGGGCACAGGTGACCACGACACGTGGCTTCCTAACACCGCCAGATCTCCACCCACCTGAGCCACGCCGGTCTGAAACCCCATACAGCTACTCGTCCGAGCTTACTAAAGCTCGGGAGTAGGAGGGGGACTAGTGGAGAGGGGGATTTATGTTGCCTAATTAAGAGCAGCCAAACTAGGCCCATCAGGATCGAACAAGGCTCAGCTCATCCAAGTGACAGCCCTCTAGGGCCCACTTCGGTAAAAAAGCCCAATAAAGATCACTCAAGATCCCATCCTTCCTCGGAGGGCCTTAGGCTCGGAAGGCCCGAATGTCAAAACGGAGGAAGACCCACGCCCGAGCCATCCCTCCATCGGGATAAGGGCGAGCGCTCCGTGCCCACTCCGATCTGACTGCATCCGAGCTATGCCAATCGCTCGGACAGGGCTGGCACTTCTCATGCTTGGATCGACTGACAAGTGTTTATCCATGCAGCCATTGAAATTCCTTTATGAGCAGGAGTTCAGGGGGATAAGGGAGCCACGATCCCCCAAGGTCATGAAGAGCCCACGATGAGGACGTAACGATCCCATGATGAGGACGTAACTCTCGCCTGAAACCCCTCAGCTTATGGGACTCTTCAGGGGAGCTCGCTATATAAACCAGGGACTCCCTCCGGCGGCAGGTAAGGCAGATACAGGCCTAACACTCCCTGAGCATGAACCACTTCACCATCTTGGTGTTGGGGGATCTCGTGTATTTCTTTCTACCTCCCTCAATACCTTCCCGCATTGCTCTACTGACTTAAGCATCGAAGGGTTTCCCCAGGGAACCATCCCTGGGCCTCCTGATTCGTTTCCCTTTCTCTACAGTTCACTATCCGGTGATCATCCTCCCAGCTCAGGACTAGCGCGAGATCACACCCCTTCAGATCCCACACCCTTTTCCTTGAATTGGAAGGACCCTCCATTGAGCATTCCTTCTCTTTGGACTAGAAATTCCTTTTCCAAGGCCTCCGTAAGTCCCCGCACCCGCGGATTCCCTCACAGACGCCGAGCCGGTTGTACCATTTGAAGTACCCGGAGTTTAGTTGACCCATCCATTGGTGAAGAGAGAGAAAGAACTTAGTTGACCCAGAGATTACACCCAAACTTGCAACTAGGACCCGTATTGAAGAGAGAGAATTGATTACCCATTTAAAAATCCATCTTAATCTCAAAAAGAAAATCTTAAAATCTTGGGTTCATTACAACTTGTGTGAACAGCTTGCTTGATTGGGTGATTGCTTCTTGTTTATATTGGTTGACTTGAGATATTTTCCTTGCCTTAAACATGCAACTTCGTTCAGGTAAAATCATTAACATGGCAAACTACGGGTATTCTTATGATGGTTATGAGGAGGATCAATTTGACCCATCTTATGAAGTTCCCCCTCAAGATTCCACCCATTATGAGGGAAACTATGCTCCCTCCCATGCTTATTATTCTCAAGATCATGTGGTAGACACCACTACTCAAGAGGTTGAGCCTTCCTCCCATGCTCAACCTACCACACAGAATACATCTGGGGATGCTCCCCCATCTCTTAATCTCAATGATTTGATTCATGCTTTGTCTCAATTAGACGACTGCCAACGTCCAGCGGTCCAGGCCGCTTTAAAAGGGAAATATGTCCCTTCATCTTCAAACCCTCCTCAGGCCGCGGGTGGCCATCCATCCCCTAATGACCATGGGATCTCACACAAGATTCCTTCATGTCCCCCAACCCCCATCATGGTTACACCAGCTCAACCAATAAGCCATTCAGTGGCTAGGCCCCAATATTCTCCACCTCCCCAATTCTTAAGAAGGCCTATGCCAACTCTGTTCCCTTCTAATCCGGCCCCGTCAAGTCCGACACCAACACTATACTCCTCCAGAAGATAGCTAGTATGGAGGAGCAGCTTAAGAAGGTTACAACACCGAAGAATGCTCCAGAGATTGCTCTCCCCAATTTTCCGATTTTCTATCTGCCTCCCTCAGAGATGCCAAATTTACGGCGCTACAATGGAACGGGTAACCCATTCATTCATTTGAAAGATTTCATGTATGAAACATCCTTTTGGCATGACAATAAAATCTCCCTGGCCTATCTTTTTAGAAGGTCCCTTGATGGCCCAGCACTTGAATGGTTTTATTCCCTGGAGCTGACCGAAGCTAGTGATTTCAATGTAGTTCAGCGGAAGTTCCTACAAAAGTATAAGGACCGTGTTGGTCCATCTTTGTCAGTCACAAATCTTGTTGCTGAGAAAATGAAGCCTGAGGAGGACTTCATTCTGTTTGCCGATAGATGGAGAGCTATGGCCAAAAAATAAAAAGACACCGTTTCAGAGACAGAACAAGTTAAGATGATTATATCAAATTCTACTCCACAATTCCGTCACATCCTGGCCATGAATAGGCTAAGCACCATGGAAGAGCTCTATGAGAGAGCTAGATATATATAGACTCAGATGAAAGATTCGCCCATCATGGGCATGTTTGAACAGAAACCAAGGTTGGTCAGGAAGAACACCAATGTTAGCAATAGTGGTGGCACTACCGAAGGCACCGTGACTAATGAGTAGGTGGGCGTGGTTGGCAACCCCGTACCTTTCCGCCACCCTAACCCAAGACCTCCACAACCTCATAACAACTCCCCTTCTTTAATCTCGCTCCTCAAGCAAATATTCCCCCTCGACCCTTCCATCCTCCTCCACAAAATCAAGCCATCCACCCAAACCTACCAGTTTCTCAACAATAGCACCAGGTTCCGCCACCCACCAACTATGGCCCTCAACAGCCAAGAAGACCGCTATGTTGAGTAGTGGACAACGGATCTAGAGGGGAGGGGTGAATAGATCTACCCCTCTTTTTGCAATACAACCCTCTATATAGCTAGATAAAATAAATCGCAGCGGAATACAACTAGCTTAGCGACGTATAAAATAATTTACTTAGAAATATGATTTCACAATATGGATATTGAACCTAAGCATGCATCTAAAATAAATCAATCACATAATCAAATCACAACACAAAGGATTTTAAGGTGGTTCGGACTGAATCCCCAGTCCTACGTCCACCCCTCACCAAATCCGGTGAGGCTCCACTAGTGCCATGCACTAAACAGCAAATCGGAAAGATCTCCGATTGCCTTCCTACTAACCACAGGTAGGGACGTCAACACCACAGATCGGACAGCTTCCGATTGCCTTCCTACTAACCACCGGTAGGGATGATCTTCAGTTTCAAATGTTTGAATGAAATGGAAAAAGATCAAATATGAAATCACTCAAACAAGATATAGAATATGCTCAAAGTAAAAAGATCTTGTCTGAGTTGCAGGAGCTTGAATCTGATGCTTCGATGGTGTCTTCTTCTTTGAGAGATGATCTTCCTTGAGTTGATGAAGAAGACTATGGATGTAGCTTTGATCTTCCTTTTGATCTCCTTGAGTTGATGAAGAGTTTGATGTAGTTTAGATCACCCTTGAGATGATGAAGAAGATGAAGGATGCAGATTTTTCTTCTCTTGGCTTGGGCTTGATCTCCTCTTGAAGAAGCTTGAATCACTTGAGGATGAAGAAGCTTCTTCCCGTAGTACTGTTCATAGCTACAGTACTCGAACTCCTCTCCCTTGAACACACCCTTGTAGCCTCCCTTGAATCCCCTTGAAGCATTAGGGTTTCTAACCCTCCTTGTACTGGTTTTATAGACTTTGAATGGTCCTTGGACATCCTTCAGACCAGATCCACAATCCATGGGGGATTGGGTGACTTTGGGGTTAAACAAATACAAGGAAAGGGGCTCTTCTCGAAGTGGAAAACAAAGTCAATATTGAAGGCTCGGGGCTGGCGGTCGACCGCTACTGAGAAACGCTGTAGACGGATGGTCCCTGGAATTTTCGGTCGACCGCTACTGGGCTGGCGGTCGACCGCCACTGAGACTCGTGCAGACTGGGAGCTGCTGACTGGGGCGGTCGGCTGCCCCTATGCTGGCGGTCGACCGCCAGCTGGGCAGACCTCGGGTTTTCCCGGGTCGGTCCGTTAACCTCTTTAGCTCCGTCGCTTGAGTCCTATAGCAGTCCGTTCTCATCTGTGGCATCAACCTTGACTGTAGTTGTCCGCGCAGGTCGATCCGCGTGCGAGGGTGCAATCATTGAGCTTTCACTTTTGCCATCTCTACTCAATTCCTTGTCCATTCATTGGCATATCTGTCATGAACAAAACATCACGTATGTCAGTCATATGAGAGCGAAAAATAATAATGACTTATAGTGTTTAGCCATTATCAAAACCATGAATATCAAATAACTCAAATGACCACAGGGGCACAACACGCTAGGCCCCAAAAGGGCCCAATACCTTCCATTACCCGAAAGTCTTCCTGACATCTTTAATGTCCTCATGGCAGCCAACCTGCTCACCTTGCCAAAAGAAAGAACGGCATGGCCTTCTAATGTGGATACTTCTCGATATTGTGTCTTCCACCGATAGCCTGGTCATAATATAGACCATTGCTTTCATTTCAAGGATTATATTTATTATGACCGCCAATTGGGCAATGACCCAATTGAGAATAAATCAGACCCATAAGAAAATCTGGATAGATTATCTAAGAACCATTAGAAAATTCGTAACTTAAGGTAAGAAGATCAGAATGAGATGAATCTAGGCTCATTAGAAAGCTTGGACCCTCAGCCCAAACTCTTATGTTGAGGTGGAAACCTAATTCACACCAGAACCCATGGTTCGGAACCCTTTTCTACCAGCTATCATGAAGAGGTGTAACTATTGGGCGAATTCACATGTAATTAATGGAAATATCATAACTTCGTCTTTATTTAATGAAATTCGATGAAACCACCACCAAAATTTAGATCAGGAAGTCCTCTTGATTTCATATGAAGACATCCCAACACAAATCCCAACAGAAAAATGTGCTCACTCGCATTTATGATCAGGTAGATGAAGGGTCACGACTGGAACATGGGAAATGAATGTTAATATTATGAAAATCATATCTCATGCTAGAATTCATGAAATTCGAAGAAAGCACCACCAAAATTTAGATCAGGAAGTCCTCTTGATTTCATCGGAAGACATCTCAACCTAAATCCCAACAGAAAAATGCACTCACTCGCATTTCTGATCAGGTAGATGAAGGGTCACGACTGGAACAGGGGAAATGAATGTTAATATTGAAAAAATTATATATCAGGCTAGAGTTCACGAAATTTGATGAAATGACAACCCAGAGTTAGATTTCGAAGTCATCTTCATTTCATATGAAGACATCTCAACCTAATTCCCAACAGAAAGATGTGCCACTCGCATCTATGACCGGGTAGACGAAGGGTCACCTCTGTTCAACCGAAGGGATGCTTAGCATAAACCCCTCTTTAAATCAGCGACCTTTGGGAGCAGGCTAGAGGCTTGTGGATCATGGATAGGACCCTGGGAGGCTTGGAGGCTATATAAAGAGGTGGGTTTCATGGGTGGTCAACCTTTAGCAGCACTTATCTTCCATTTTCTGCCACCTACGGGTCCTCTTGTGAAAGGAAGAGAGGTGAGCGACCTTGGCCCTTACGTAGGAGGGTGGACCTGCAGTGAAGTCTTGGTGGGTCTGGGGTGTAAATCTCATCTCCAGATCGAAGGGTAAAGCTGAGGTGGATCTGGGGTGTGGATATTATCCCAGGATCGTCGATTAACATCTCAAATGTAGGCACCTAACCTCAAACTTTAGGAGTCGATCATGTATTAGAATGGTTTTAAAATAAAATTTTTACACTCTAAAAGAGGGATTAAGGGCATGTGGGGAGCACCATCATGTTTATTCTGATTCTGTCATTCATTAAGTTCTCTTGGGTTTCATAAGTCCCCACATCCCCTAGGTGCAAGGGGTCTGTGTGTTGTTTGTAAGGTCTGTGCATTATTTACAAGGTCTGTGCATTGTTTGTATGGCTTGTGCACTTTTGTCCATACGTAGGTAAAAGGGGTCTGTGTGTTGTTTGTAAGGTCTGTGCATTATTTACAAGGTCTGTGCATTGTTTGCATGGTTTGTGCATAGTAAGGTATGTGCATTGTTTGCAAGGTCTATGTATAGTAAGGTCTGTGCATGTTTTATAAAGTTTGTGCATATTTAAGGTTGTGCATGTTTAATAATGGTAAGGTCTGTGCATATTTTGTAAAGTCTATGCATGTTTTATAGTAAAGTCTGTGCATGTGTTAGTAATGGTAAGGTCTGTGCATGTTTTATAAAGTCTGTGCATGTTTAAGGTATGTGCATGTTTTCTAAAGTCTGTGCATATTTTGTAAAGTCTGTGCATGTTTTATAAAGTCTGTGCATGTTTAAGGTCTGTGCATGTTTTATAAAGTCTATGCATGTTTAAGGTCTATGCATGTTTAAGGTTTGTGCATGTTTTAGTAATGGTAAGGTCTGTGCATATTTTGTAAAGTCTGTGCATGTTTTATAGTAAAGTCTGTACATGTTCTAGTAATGGTAAGGTCTGTGCATGTTTTGTAAAGTTTGCGCATGTTTTATAGTAAAGTTGGTGCATGTTCCAGTAATGGTAAGGTCTGTGCATGTTTTATAGTAAAGTCTGTGCATATTCCAGTGGGGTCTATGCATGTTCTAGTGAGGTCGGTGCAGGTTTAGTTCCAAACATAAGTAAAGTCTATGCATGTTTCAGTGAAGTCTGTGCATGTCCATGTGAGGTCGGTGCAGGTTTAGTTCAAATCATAAGTGAGGTCTGTGCATGTTTTAGTGAAGTCTGTGCATGTTCTAGTGAGGTCGATGCAGGTTTAGTTCAAAGCATAAGTCTACGCATGTTTTAGTGAAGTCTGTGCATATTCTAGTGAGGTCAGTGCAGGTTTAGTTCAAATCATAAGTAAAGTCTGTGCATGCTTCAGTGAAGTCTATGCATGTCTGGCCCAGGCCACAAGCAGGGTCTGTGCATGTTCCAGTAAGGTCCGTGCATGTTCCAATAAGGTCTATGCATGTTCTAGTGGGGTCTGTGCACATGCTGCATAGACCCAATTTCTAGAAACTGAGAAAGGGAGAATTTTGAGGGTGCATATTAATTCATAAAAATCTGAAAAATTAGAAAATGGCAGAAGGCTAAGTTAGTAGACCACAGTAAAAATTTCATACCCACAGAAATTCTGTACTTTCAAATATGAATCATTTTCCATGCATGTGTAGGATAAACCTATACTAACTTGAACATGACTGCAAGTATGTTTCGCCCTCTTAAACTATTAGAAGCATATCTGTGAGAATGTTTAAATTATGAGAAGCATGACTTTGAGCTTGTTTGGCCCCTTAATCAATGAAAGCATGTCTACTATGATAAATATCATGCTAGTCACTATATTATAAATAAGAATGTGTATGCCATGAAGGGAAAAGAGCAGCATTCTGTGAGGTTGGACTTTGGTCCCTTCTGCAGGACGGCGATACGTAACGCCGCCGAAGTAAAAGATCCCAAGGGACGGTGATGCGTAACGCCCTAGTTTAAAATCCTATTGATTCAATCTTCGGTCCCATTGTGGGGCGGCCTCTATGGGACGGCGATACGTAACGCCACTGGGCCACAAGAATCTAGGTGGGAGTTCGCTCCCGGGTCTGCGCAGTACTCTTTTGTTCATTGTGTGTGTGAGCCTCCTGTGTTTGCAGCAGCTGTCCGGTTCCATGAATGGCAATAATATGAAATCTCATAAAATGTGATAATAGGATATTGTTCTTGTACTGAGGTCTTGCTGCATGCATGGGTGTTTATACTAGTTAAAGAATCTGTACTTTCCTTGTTGAGTTATTTTAAGTAGATGATATAAAATGTACTATGCTACTATTACCATCAGGAAACTGCATATAAATGATTATATAGATGCAAAGTTGATCCCAGTTTGTTTAGGATGCCTACTAAGCATCACACTCACCCATGTGACACACGTTTTTCAAGAAATATAGAGCAGAAGGTTGAGGTGGAGGCAGCAATAGAGAAATAGAGTTACCACCATCTGTCTGGGTATGCTACAGTCAATGTATTGCCATATGTAGGGTGTGGGGTGAAACGCCCATGTGGGCTCTTGGGTAATCTGGAACATGAACCTATACTCTTTTTGGAGATTATGAATGGTGGAAATACTTATCTACATTTCTTGTAACCTGTGGTTTCTCTCTCATGTAAACGTATGTATGTTACATAATAGTGTGCTTCCGCGATACGTACGAAGTGATTGCTTTGGGGTCCGATAAAAGAAAGAAAAAAAATATCCCTCAAAAAAATTGGGGATCGGATCTCGGGAAGTAAAATGTGGTATCAGAGCATGACAGACAAACCATAGTTACAACCATTCCAATTGTCCAAATAGTAGAGGAAGAGGTAGGCTAGAGTGAAAATGGGTGAGGTACATTTATAACCCATTTAAACAAACCCTCATAGGTAATAGTTGAAACCATAAGGATTTAAATGACATATTAAGTTTGGTTCTAATTAATATTTGTGTATAGGTCACCAAGGAGCAGAAGGTGATGGGCAAAAGGCCTAGGTAGACAGAGGGGAGGCAGGACCAGGAAAATGTGGTACGTCAGAAGTCGGTACCAAGGAACAGGCTGGGGGTTCCGTTCTGTGTCCATTGTAAATGCACCCATCCGGGACAGGAGTGTTGGAAGGTAGCAGGCAAGTGCTATGGATGCGGCGAGGCCAGACATTTTGTGAGGGACGGCCCTAAGAAGGCTCAGCAGAGGCCAGTACCACCGCAGGAGAAAGTTGATGGAAATTAGAAAATGTCAGATGCTATTGTTAGCAACGTAGATTCTTGAATGTAAATAGAAGAGGATGTCCTCTAGTCATGGTTATCCCAACTTCAGGTTTGTTAGGCCTTCTAAATGGATAAAGGATATCATTCCATCCACTATTAAGTACTCCCCCTTTTCTTTTTCAAGGTACAGAGCAAGAAATTGATATCTAGGGTCCTACTTTTCCTGTCTCTGACATACTTAATGCCTATCAAGATATTATGTTGATGCCATGAATTTTAGACAATGATACCCATTTGCGTACTTAAACCTGATGACCTTGCTCCTCGACTAGCTACAAAATGCTTAACAAAGTTAGAAGGGGGCTTCTGCTAGGGGTTAGTGCTAGTCTTGCCATGAACGATAATGTCCATTCAGTATCAATGGGTTTGCCCTGTGCCTCACCAAGATAGTTTTGAAGTTCTGAGTTGCAGGATGTATGAAATCGTCCTCCATTTTTCAGATTATTGAGTGGGTAGGCTTTAACATGGAGTTATGGGCCTTGTAGAGCTTAGTCATTTCAGTTCATATGTTTAAAGAAAAAAATTGCAGAAGGGGACCATGTGGTCCTAAAGGTGTCTCCTACCAAGGGAGTCATGCGATTTGGAAAGAAGGGCAAGCTCAGTCCTAGATACATCGGGCCTCTTGAGATTCTACAGGATCGGCGAGGTGGCTTATCGACTTGCACTCCCGCCCGCTCTAGCACATGTGCATCCGGTGTTCCACGTCTCCATGCGCAGGGTAATGTTCGAGATGCCTCACATGTAATAGAATATGAGCCCCTAGAAGTTCAAGCAGATCTATCGTATGTGGAGCAGCCCGTCGAGATCATAGATCGGAAGGAACATGCATTAAGGAATAAGTCCATCCGGCTGGTGAAAGTCTTATGGAGGAATTCTTATTCCAAGAAAACAACTTGGGAGTCAAAGGACAAGATGCGGCAGGAATATCGTCAACTATTCGGTGAGTAAATTTTTCCGCCTAAAGAGAAGTTTTCAATTCAATTTTGAGGATGAAATAATTTTAAGGGGGGAGGATGTTATGACCGCCAATTGGGCACTGGCCCAAATGAGAATAAATCAGACCCATAAGAAAATCTGGATAGATTATCTAAGAACCATTAGAAAATTCATAACTCAACGTAGGAAGATCAGAATGGGATGAAACTAAGCTCATTAGAAAGCTTGGACCCTCAGTCCAAACTCTTATGTTGAGGTGGAAACCTAATTCGCAACAGAACCCATGGTTCGGAGCCCTTTTCTACCAGCTATCATGAAGAGGTGTGACTATTGGGTGAATTCACACGTAATTAATGGAAATATCATAACTTCGTCTTTTTTTGATGAAATTCGATGAAACTACCACCAAAATTTAGATCCGGAAGTCCTCTTGATTTCATCTGAAGACACCCCAACCCAAATCCCAACAGAAAAATGTGCTCACTTGCATTTATGATCAGGTAGATGAAGGGTCACGACTGGAACATGGGAAATGAATGTTAATATTGCGAAAATCATATCTCATGCTAGATTTCATGAAATTCAATGAAACCATCACCAACATTTAGATCAGGAAGTTCTCTTGATTTCATCTGAAGACATCTCAACCTAAATCCCAACAGAAAAATGCACTCACTCGCATTTATGATCAGGTAGATGAAGGGTCACGACTGGAACACAGGAACTACATGTTAATATTGTGAAAATCATATCTCATGCTAGCTTTCATGAAATTCAATGAAACTATCACCAAACTTTAGATCAGGAAGTCCTCTTGATTTCATCTGAAGACATCTCAACTTAAATCCCAACAGAAAAATGTGCTCACTCGCATTTATGATCAGGTAGATGAAGGGTCATGACTGGAACACAAGAAATGGATGTTAGAATTGCAAAAATCATATCTCATGCTAAATTTCATGAAATTCGATGAAACCACAACCCAGAGTTAGATCTCGAAGTCATCTTCATTTCATATGAAGACATCTCAACCTAATTCCCAACATAAAGGTGTGCCACTTGCATCTATGACCGGGTAGATGAAGGGTCACCTCTGTTCAACCGAAGGGATGCTTAGCATTAACCCCTCTTTAAACCAGCGACCTTTGGGAGCGGGCTGGAGGCTTGTGGATCATGGATAAGAACCTAGGAGGCTTGGAGGCTATATAAAGAGGTGGGTTTCATGGGTGGTCAACCTTTAGCAACACTTATCTTCCATTTTCTGCCACCTACGGGTCCTCTTGTGAAAGGAAGAGAGGTGAGGGACCTTGGCCCTTACGTAGGAGGGTGGACCTGCAGTGAAGTCTTGGTGGGTCTGGGGTGTGGATCTCATCCCCGGATCGAAGGGTAAAGCTAAGGTGGATCTGGGGTGTGGATATTATCCCCGGATCGTCGGTTAACATCTCAAATGTAGGCTCCTAACCTCAAACTTTAGGAGTCGATGATGTATTAGAATGGTTTTAAAACAAAATTTTTACACTCTAAAAGAGGGATTAAGGGCATGTGGGGACCACCATCATGTTCATTCTGATTCTGTCATTCATTAAGTTCTCTTGGGTTTCATAAGTCCCCACAGCCCCTAGGTGAAAGGGGTCTGTGTGTTGTTTGTAAGGTCTTTGCATTATTTACAAGGTCTGTGTATTGTCTGTATGGTCTATGCACTTTTGTCCATACGTAAGTAAAAGGGGTCTGTGTGTTGTTTGTAAGGTCTGTGCATTATTTACAAGGTCTGTGCATTGTTTTCATGGTTTGTGCATAGTAAGGTCTATGCATTGTTTGCAAGGTCTATGTATAGTAAGGTCTGTGCATGTTTTATAAAGTCTGTGCATGTTTAAGGTTTGTGCATGTTTTAGCAATGGTAAGGTCTGTGCATATTTTGTAAAGTCTGTGCATGTTTTATAGTAAAATCTGTGCATGTGCTAGTAATGGTAAGGTCTCTGCATGTTTTGTAAAGTCTGTGTATGTTTTATAAAGTCTATGCATGTTTAAGATCTGTGCGTGTTTTATAAAGTCTGTGTATGTTTAAGGTCTGTGCATAAAAGTAAAGGCTGTCCATGTTTAAGGTCTGTGCATGTTTTATAAAGTCTGTGCATGTGTAAGGTCTGTGCATGTTTTATAAAGTCTATGCATGTTTAAGGTCTGTGCATGTTTTATAAAGTCTGTGCATGTTTAAGGTATGTTCATGTTTTAGTAATGGTAAGGTCTGTGCATATTTTGTAAAGTCTGTGCATGTTTTATAGTAAAGTCTGTGCATGTTCTAGTAATGCTAAGGTCTGTGCATGTTTTGTAAAGTCTGTGCATGTTTTATAGTAAAGTCGGTGCATGTTCTAGTAATGGTAAGGTCTGTGCATGTTTTGTAAAGTCTGTGCATGTTTTATAGTAAAGTCTGTGCATATTCCAATGGGGTCTGTGCATGTTCTAGTGGGGTCGGTGCAGGTTTAGTTCAAATCATAAGTAATGTCTGTGCATGTTTCAGTGAAGTTTGTGCATGTCCTAGTGAGGTCGGTGCAAGTTTAGTTCAAATCATAAGTGAGGTCTGTGCATGTTCTAGTGAGGTCGGTGCAGGTTTAGTTCAAAGCATAAGTAAAGTCTGTGCATATTCTAGTGAGGTCAGTGCAGGTTTAGTTCAAATCATAAGTAAAGTCTGTGTATGCTTCAGTGAAGTCTGTACATGTCTGGCCCTGGCCACAAGCAGGGTCTGTGCATGTTCCAGTAAGGTCTGTGCGTGTTCTAGTGGGGTCTGTGAACATGCTGAATAGACCCAATTTCCAGAAACTGAGAAAGGGAGAATTTTGAGGGGGCATATTAATTCATAAAAATCTAAAAAATTAGAAAATGGCAGAAGGCTAAGTTAGTAAACCACAGTAAATATTTCATACCCACAGAAATTCTATACTTTCAAATATGAATCATTTTCCGTGCATGTGTAGCCTAGAAAGATAAACCTATACTAACCCAAACATGACTGCAAGTATATTTAGCCCTCTTAAACTATTAGAAGCATATCTGTGAGAATGTTTAAATTATGAGAAGCATGATTGTGAGCTTGTTTGGCCCCTTAATCAATAAAAGCATGTCTACTATGATAAATATCATGCTAGTCACTATAAGATAAATAAGAATGTGTATGCCATGAAGGGAAAAGAGCAGCATTCTGTGAGGTTGGACTTCGGTCCCTTCTGCGGGACGGCGATATGTAACGCCGCAGAAGTAAAAGATCCCAGGGGACGGTGATACGTAATGCCCAGGTTTAAAATCCTATTGATTCAGTCTTCGGTCCCATTGTGGGGCGGCCTCTGTGGTACGGCGATACGTAACGCCACTGGGCCACAAGAATCTAGGTAAGAGTTCACTCCTGGGTCTGCGCAGTACTCTTTCGTTCGTTGTGTGTGTGGGCCTCCTGTGTTTGCAGCAGCTGTCCGGTTCCATGAATGGCATTAATATGAACTCTCATAAAATGTGATAATAGGAAATTGTTCTTGTACTGAGGTCTTGCTGCATGCATGGGTGTTTATACTAGTTAAATAATCTGTACTTTCCTTGTTGAGTTATTTTAAGTAGATGATATAAAATGTACTATGCTACTGTTACCATCAGGAAAATGCATATAAATGATTATATAGAAGCAGAATTGATCCCAGTTTGTTTAGGATGCCTACTGAGCGTCACACTCACCCATGTGACACATATTTTTCCAGAAATATAGAGCAGGAGGTTGAGGTAGAGGCAGCAGCATAGGAATAGAGTTAGCACCATCTGTCTAGGTATGTTGCGATCAATGTATTGCCATATGTAGGGTGTGGGGTGAAACGCCCATGTGGGCTCTTGAGTAATTTGGAACATGAAGCTGTACTCTTTTTGGAGATTATGAATGGTGGAAATGCTTATCTACATTTCTTGTAACCTGTGATTTCTCTCTCATGTAAACGTATTTATGTTACATAATATTGTGCTTCCGCGATACGTACGAAGTGATTGCTTTGGGGTCCGATAAAAGAAAGAAAAGAAAAAAAAATATCCCCCAAAAAAATTGGGGATCGGATCCCGGGGCATTATAATATTTATGATTTGAATGATCAGGGTGGTATTAATTGGGATGAGATGAGGCCGTTTATTGCCACTTTGAAGACACGAAGACCTCCCTGACAGCAGTAGGCTCTGCAGCCGCCTCAGCAGCAAGTTCCACCTCCTCCTCAACAGCAGCAAGCTCCCGCACCTCAACCGGACATGGGGATTGTCCATAATTTATTACCGGAGCACCCTCCGAACCAGCAAGTAAACCCTGTTACCTCCTTCCATGAAGTGGAAAGAGGACAAGGGTGGCACGAAGAGAACGCCTCTGTCGGGGCAATAAACCAAACTCTCACTCAACCACCCCGTCTGTTAAGGACATCCCTCCATCCAACGCCTTCTCCCCAACTAGCCCCTCCCCTTTTGCGTACCACTAACCAAATTCCCTCTACTACCACTAACCCTTTACCAGCTAGACCTCTCCTCATTCATCCTCCATCATCTTCCACACCACAACAAACTCCCCCTCCTATCACCAACCCCTTGCCTTTGACGTCCAGGCCACTCCTCATTCGTCCCTCACCAATACCTAACCCCTCCACTGCTACCAGCAACCATCCGCCAGTAAAAGTTCCTACACCACAACCCGTAAATCCCTCATTTTTACCTAGGCCTCTCCTCATTCGGCCTACGCCTCCTTCATTCGTTCAGGCGCCCTGTACCCCTTCTACTATTATCCCTTCAGTTACCACTACTCAGCAACGTACAAGCTCCCTCATAAGGGTTCCTTCTTTGGTCACTCTTCCAGCAGCTGTTAACCCCAATATCCCATCTTCCTCATCCACCAATCCTCCGCCTAACCGCAACCCGACAGAGGCGCGATCATCACAAACCATGGTGCTCTGTAGTGGACGGATGTTCCATCGTGTATTCCCACAAAGGGAGCCAGAGCCCACATAGGGGCAAGAGGAACAGGAGTAAGAACAGAATCCATACCGAGCACTCAATATGACTTGTTAAAGCACCTAGACAAGACCCCGGCAAGGATTTCTATTTTGGAACTGATAAAAAGATCCACCATTCACCAGCAGGCTTTGAAAGAGTACTTACAGAAGGTGATGGTAAATGAGGATATTCCAGCAGAACATATTACATCAGTCCTGACTCCAGCAAGTGGTCAGCCGGCCATTATTTTCCATGAACATGAATTAGCTCCAAAGCCAGCCAGGAAATATGCCTTATGCATCACAGTTGACATTAACAAGATGGCAATTAAACAATGCTTGGTGGATACCGGAGCATCCATCAATGTGCTTCCTCCCAGCACTCTGAAGATGTGTGGCATTCCGGACAGTCAGATTCGGCCATCTACTATTACAGTCACTGCTTATGATAATATGAAGAAACCTACGCTGGGCATGATTACTCTAAAAGTAGGGTTGGGTCCAATCTCGATTACAGTAGATTTCTACATTCTTGATATGGATCCAACCTTCAATGGTATTTTGGGTCACCCTTATATTCAAGAACTTGATGCCGTACCCTCCACGAATCATCAATGCATAAAGTTTCCACATAAAGGGCGCATCATCAAAGTTACAAGCATGCCTATTCTGCCGTCGGAGGATATACACTCAGCAACGTCAGTACCATCCATATGGCCGGCTAATAGGCCTTTGTTGTCAGTGTTAGATTTTGCCGATCCGCGACAAGATTTTCTAAGGCCTCCAATCACAACACCTGCATCGGCTTTGATCTCACCCCTACCCTCCAAGGGCAAGAAAAAGAAGAATTTGATAAATACCCCAGGATGTAATATTTTGATGAAAATGGGATACAGAATTGGCAAGGGCCCGGGTGTTAACCTCCAGGGTAGGGTAAAGCCCATCAAACATCACAAGCTTATTCTCCGGGGCGGCCTAGGATACAAAGGGCCGAGCAAAGAGGAATATGGAAAAGATGAATGAGAGCCATGGGCTGTTATGACCTCCACTCTCAAAACAGACCGATAGCCACTCACATGGACCTTATATACCCACTTTGTAAAAGGGGCTACTCAATATGACGAGCAGACCACATTGGTTACTTCTGTGTTAGACCATCAAGATGTGCATTCACAGCAGTTTGCTCATCATCTGGCACCATTAGTCACTTACAAGGCCCTAGAATCTGTAAGGCCACTCAAAAGAAGAAAGATGGAGGATCTGGAATGTGAATGGTACTGTTGGTTTGATATGAATAACATTGTCATTGCTTTGAGCCGTTTGTTTATGCCGACTGATCCGGAATGGCCACCACTTATTCATGAATTATTAGAAAAGCCAGTGATAATTATAGACAAGAGGCAGATGTTGAGTAACTATACTGATACCGGGGAGCCAGATGTGCCGTTTGACGAAGGTTTTACTATGGACAGGTTGTTGGCCGACCTTTTTTCTCTAAATTCCATACAGTCATCACCTATCACCTTCTGGTGCTCCAAACTTTTTGTCTCCGATATTCCCAGACCACTCGCGGTCTTGATTACTCCAATTCTTCCCTTGCCCCTTGAGCAATTTTCTCAACTCGCCATTGTACCCCCGTGTGGGCAATCTCTTACCCAATCTTTCTCCAATCTTTCGATTTCAGCACCACCTCCTACTCCTTCCTCCCATTGCTTTATTCTTGAAAATGAAAAAAAATGCCAAAATTGAAACTTTCTAATCTTCCATCTCTGTTGAAGAGACGTCATATCTTGCTCCGGAGTGTGCCCCGATCCAAGGGCCGCTCTTTCAAGGTTCGTTAGCGGACCTCCTTTTCTCCTCCGATGAGGAGGCTTATCCTGTACCTTCTCATGTATCCACTGCATCTTCCTCTTCTTCTCTTCCTTCTCTAGGTCAGGGTAGTTCATCCAGTTCGTCATCTTGTTCCTCTCCCTCTTCTTCTAAGAGTCTTAGGGTAGCTACTCATAAGAAAGCAAAGGGTAGACGGATTCCCCGTAGGTTCTTGCTAGATCTAGCTAGAAGATGCCAGACATGTTTAGCTCTTCCCGGTTTCTTAGAGGATCCGATCTTCCTGCCAGAGATAGAAAGTGAGGATGCGTGCTCTATTGACGAAGGGTTTGGTGTTTATGTGATTATGAATGATGAAGACCCTATTGAAGAGGGAGATGAAGAACACGAAGAATATGAGGATGAGCCTGATGCTTTTGCTAGTAGCATGAGGAGGTTCGACGAGCCATCAGCCTCAGTAGAAGAACCCACCAAAGAGATTAAACTGGGTACTGAGGAAAACCCTAGGACTATCCTCATCAGTAAAAATTTCCCCCTCTGAAGAAGAGGCACTCATTCAAGTTCTTCGAGAATATAAGGACACGTTTGTGTGGAGTTATGAGGATATGCCGGGTCTGGACCCTGCTCTTGTTGAACACCGTCTCACACTTAAGCCAGGATCCGTCCCGGTCAAGTAGCAGTTAAGACGTTTCCACCCTCACATGGCTTTAAAGATGAAAGAGGAGGTCGATAAGCTTCATAAGGCCAAATTTATTAGAGTCGTCCTCTATCCCAATTGGGTGGCTAACATTGTCCCGGTTATGAAAAAAGACGAAAGAGTCAGGATTTGCATAGATTTCCGGGACCTTAACCGCGCGTGTCCTAAGGATGATTTCCCCCTCCCTCACATAGATGTGATAATTGATAATACGGCAGGGTACAAGACCCTCTCTTTTATGGATGGCTTCTCTGGCTACAATCAGATTCGCTTGGCTGAAGAGGATCAGGATAAGACCTCCTTCACTGCACCTTGGGGCACTTACTGTTATGTGGTCATGCCGTTCAGGCTCAAGAATGCCGGAGCCACTTACCAAAGAGCCTTGATGGCTATTTTTCATGACATTATCCATATCTTTATAGAGGTGTATGTGGATGAACTGGTAGTGAAGTCGAGAACAAGGATTGAGCATCCCGGGGTTCTGGAGAAGGTCTTGCAAAGAGCACAGGAATATCAGTTAAAGATGAACCCCAAGAAGCGCGTGTTTGGTGTTTCGTCAGGAAAGTTACTTGGATTCATAGTCAGCAAGAGGGGTATTGAGATTGATCCCAACAAGACAAGGGCGATAAGGGATATGCCTCCTCCTAGAAATTTGAAGGAAGTTCGAGGATTGATCGGGAGGTTGTAATTTATTCGCCGATTTGTCTCCCAGCATTCACAAAGGTGTAGGCCGTTTTACGAGCTTACTAAATCGGGAGTCAAATTTAATTGGGATGACAAGTGTCGGGCAGCCTTTGACAGACTAAAGGATTATTTGGCCAATCCTCCTGTCCTGACGCCACCAATTCTAGGCAAACCACTTGTTCTTTATGTCTCTGTCCTGGATGACTCTGTAGGTGCTGTCCTTGCGCAAGTTGATAAAGAAGGAAAGGAGAGGGCAGCCTACTACTTGTCTAAGTTTCTCAACCCCTGTGAGCAGAAGTACTCAGCTATGGAGAAGACTTGTGCTGCTTTAGTCTGGGTAGTGCAGAAGTTGAAGCATTATTTCTTAGCTCACACGGTTCATCTTATTACTCGCATGAATCCTATCAAGTTTCTCCTTGAAGAATCTGTTCTCACTAACCGATTGGCACGATGACAAAGCTTTCTTTCTCAGTTTGATATCATCTACATTCAGCAAAAAGTAATTAAAGGCTATGCCATAGCGGAACATCTTGCTCATCACCCTCTCCCTAGATTTGACCCTGTTCGCTCGGAGTTTCCGGATGAGGAACTAATGTCCGTCAATCAACCTGATTTGATGTGGACATTACATTTTGATGGAGCTCGGAATTCGCAAGGAAAGGGGATCAGTATTGTTCTCCTATCACCTGAGGGTATCACTATTCTGCTTGCCTCTCAGCTTGCATTTCCAGTTACGATGAACATAGCTGAATATGAGGCTTTTCTGGCTGGGCTGCAGGTCGCTCATCAATTCGGTGTTACTCAATTATGAATTATAGGTGATAGTCAGCTTATTCTTCGCCAGGTGCTCACCAAATGTCGCACGCTCAATCCTAAACTTAAACCCTATCAGGAACTGGCTTCCGCTTATGCCAAGCTTTTTACTAAACTAATCTTCGTCCATGTTCCTCGAGATTAGAACATTCTAGCTGATGCTCTCGCTTCTCTTGCTTCCTCTTTGATTTTCCTTCCCGAAAGGGACTTCCATTCAATCATTGTTCAAAAGCGTCTCACTCCTGCTACTAAAGATCCAACATTCCTTAGTATTAAGGAGGAGGTGCTCAAGAAATTTAAGGAAGGTGGAATCATTGAGAATAAGGAGATCATGTTATTAGATCTAGAGGAAGAGTTGGATGATGAAGAAAAGCCGTGGTATTATGAGATTGCCAAGTATTGTCAAGATCAATCTTATCCTGAAGAGGCCACGGTTGAAGAGAAGAAAGCCATCAGAAGAGTTGCTCAGAGATATGCTCTGGTTGGAGGTGTGCTCTATAGAAGGGGTCTCACTGGAATCTTGCTTAGATGCCTCGACGATGATGAGTCTTGGAAGGTCGTGGAAGAGGCACATTCAGGAGTATGTGGGGGTCATGTCAATAGCGAGATGCTAGCTAAAAAAATCCTTAGATTAGGCTTTTATTGGCCCACTCTAGAAGAGGACTATTCTATCTATGTCCAAAGGTGTGTCAAGTGCCAACTGCACGCCGATAAAATTCATTCTCCTGCTTCTTCACTCCATCCTATGTCCTCCCCATGGCCTTTTTTCATGTGGGCTTTCGATATTATCGGACCTCTTGGTGATTCAAACCTCCTCACAAAACTGAAATCATTTATACTCAAGGCCACGAAGTACTTCACCAAGTGGGTGGAAGCGGAAGCATACGTGGAAATTAAAGTGTCAACCGTCTGCAAGTTCACAATGAAGAATATCATACCAAGATTCGACATCCCAAAACCCATCGTCACCGACAATGGACCACAGTTTATCTCTCAAGAGCTTCAGGACCTTTGCAAAAGGTATAACATTACATTGCATCATTCATCTCCTTATTATCCGCAGGGCAATGGACAAGTAGAGGCAATAAATAAAACACTAATTAAAATCATCAAGAAAACGTGTGAGGCTAATAAATTTGTGGATTGGCCAGAAAAGCTGTTGAAGCTCTTTGGGCCTACCGCACTTCCATTCGTACTCCTACTGGGTAAACCCCTTTCGCCCTTACTTATGAAATGGAGTCAGTAGTCCCTTATGAGATTCTTTTTCCTTCTCTTAGAGTATAATTGAACAAGGAGATTTCTATTGATGAACGCCGTGAATCTCTCCTTGCTCAGTTGGAACTCCTAGATGAGAAGCGTCTGGCCGCCGCCGAGCATGCATGCGTTTATCAAAACAGGCTTTCACATTTTTATCAAAAGAAAGTAATTGAGAGAAAATTTAAAGTCGGTGAAATGGTAATCAAAAGAATTTTTATAAAATCAGGTGGACCTCGTTCAAAACTCCAACTAAATTGGGAAGGGCCCTACATAATAAAAGAAGTTTATCCTGGCAACGCTTACAAACTGGTTAACGCCGAAGGGGAAGAACTGGCTCACCCTTGGAACGGATTGTACCTTAAGAAATACTACCCTTAAGTCTTTGAAAAAATGAAGAAAGAAGAAAAGAAGAGAAAAGAAAGAAAAAAGAAAAAGAACTAAAAAAGAGGAAAATTGAAAGGCTGGCATGGTGCATAGACCGCAGAACCTGAAAGATCAAAATCCCTAATTCATTCTTCAGTCTTGACGGTTTAACTTGGGGTCAATACCTGCACACACCACACGTTTTACTCTTAAACTCAAGCGGTTCAAAATTCAAGGAAAGTCAGAGCCAAACTAGGAGTGTAAAATTTTTACCTATTCTCTTCTCCTCGGTTCACGAGAGGGAGTACGAGTCAGGAATGCCACCAAACCTACCCGCCGCCCTAGTAGGTGGAAGTCAAGGCCCAAAAGGGAACAATGCTGCAAAGCCCAAGTAGAATTAGGTCTTTATTTTTAAAAGAAAACAAAAGAAAAAGAGAAGTGCAAAGTTACCAACGAAAAACATGTCAAGAGGGCAAAGTCCCCGCAGGGAAAACCCTGGTCGTAAGCATGCATGAATAAGGGTAAAAGGTAACAAAAATTTCTCTAAGCCAAAGATCGAACCCCAACAGGCACTAAGGTAGGGGAGGGAAGCTTCCTAAGTTCTCCGAAATCTCTCGTGAGCTTCCTCAACTTATTCTTCATTTCCCCCTCTATGGTATGTTATAAGCTCAAGGGACAGCAAACACCGACTAAGAAGGATGGGCCGCAAGAGGATATGAGTGAAAGCACAAGTTATTAAGCACGTTGACCCTTTGTTAAATCATTTAAGAATGATTAATGAATTTAAGATGGTGATTGTGTAAGGTTTCAAGACCTTTTTATACCATGCTAAGCCTCAACAAATAAAACAAAAAAATGTTTTTTTCCAATTAACGCCCGTGCGCGAGGGCGCTATTTCAATAATTCACGTCGGTCTACATGTCGTCATTTTAAAAAGTGGAAAAAAGAATAAAAATATTTTTTTCAATTAACGCCCGCGTAAGGGGGCGTTATTTCTTTGAATAGCGGCGCTCTTCATGTCATCATTTTTAATTAAAAAAATATTTTTCAATTAACGCCAGTGTGTAAGGGCGTCAATTCTTTGATTAACGAAAGAAAAAAAGAAAAAAGAAAAAGAGAAAAAGAAGAGGAATTTCTTGAATTAAGTCCACTGCTTTTCCTTTTACCATGTCATGTGCTTGGTTGCATTCGTGTGTGGGCATTCTTTTATTCCAAGTTTGTATTTGTTTGCTTGCATGTTGCATTTTCCTATGTCTTTGTTGTTTGCCTTAATTAATTAAAGGCTTGGCCCCTTGACCCATCATCAAGGTCAAAGTAGTGACAACCCCTTGCTTATTGAGCAAGGGGCCAAGCCGAACAGATGAATTAATTTGTTGTTTAAGTACAGGCACGTGGGAAAGAAGAAAAGAAATAAGACAAGTACACAAATGCTCAAGTCAACAACTCAGGTAACATCAAAATCTCATATATATATATATATATATATGAGTACAAAGCATGCAGGTGGAGGAGTACAAGTCTCTCTCTCTAGCTCTCACCTCCACCCTCCTCCCTCCTGCTCTCTACCTCACCGTCATCTCGACGACGGGCCTGTGGAGGGGGCATGGACCCCCGGGAAGCAACAGAAGCTCGAGCCTGCTCCTCTGCCTCATTTCTCTGTCGAGTTGAGGAACCCGCCAAGTAAGTCGTGCTGGTGAAGGCGCTGGAGTGTCCCGCAGCTCGCGCCCGCTCCCAACCTCTCTAGAGGCGCTCCTCTGTCACTCGTAGATGCTCCTGTACGACACCCAGCTGCGACCTCTGGTCTGTGTGCTCGCGCTCCCGTGCCATCCACTCCTCCCTCTCGTGGACGCGCTCTCTCCTCTCCATCTCTAAGAGGAGCCTCACCTCTGACACCTCGCGAGGTAGCTCCTCTCGCCGCCCCAACGCCTGCTCAAGCTCTGCAACCCGCTGATCACGGATGGCAAGCTCAGTGCCGGCTAGAGCAGCCCGAGTAAGCGCGTCCTGCAACTCTGTAACCTGTATCATTCATTCAATTATCAGTTTCATATTCAATTCCATAAACTTTTGAAATAATTTTGTTGACTTACCCGTGCTGCAAAGTCACGCTCCGCCGTCTCGGCCCGCGCAACTGCTCCCGCGAGTCGCTCCTCTAGGGCGGTGACCTCCGCACTCGGCCCCCTCAAGCTCGAGGCCCTACCTGTCTCTCTCCCTACTACTGCCCCCTGCTGGGCACACTGCATTCATTGAAATCGTCAGTGGCTAAGCATTAATAATTTAGGAATCATTTGCATATAGGTAGTTGCACTCACCAAGGTCCCTCCTCTTGGTAGGTGTGAGGTGAGATGCTTCTTCAAAGTGATGGCGTGGAAGGCCGATTTGTGGTAGACACCGATGAGCGTTGTAGAGGATTAGCTTGGTGTCGCCCACTAGACGAAGCTCCACTCTCGATGAGAGCCGTGTATGGATGTCTTGGGTCTTGAGGAATCCCGGTGCGCATGTGAAGAGGTTCTTAGGCATAACCTTAAGGTGCTCTCTCCATTCCACTCTCTCTTCACTTTTGGTACCCAGTTCACCACTCTCTCACATAATCCGAGTGAGTCCGTCATGTAGTGAAGTGGTCTTCTAGAGAAAATCCTAGATGCTTGTTGAGATTCCTCGCATGGGTCAAACTTTAAATAGAGGTCTACCCAACTAGAAAATAAAAGCATAGATCCATATAGAGGTCTCCCCATAGCTGCCGAGGTAAGCCCACTATAGAGATAGGCTAGTACCGCCGGTCCTAATCTCTCCCCTTCCCATATGCTAGCAATAGCACTTAATTGTGTTTCTTCTAAAAAATCCTCCAATGAAGGGAAGAGAAGTGCTCCCGCCAAACATATTACAAAGGCTTTCATTACCTTCTCTAGTTCATCTTCCTTGGCTTTATCCATTCTCTTGAAGACCCATGCCGCAAGCTTCATAAGGTTGATTCCTTTTGTAGCCTTGATTTGATTCACCATGTTGGAGCTTGGAATCAAACTTGATAGAACTTCATGAGCACTCATACTCCTTGTCATGTGTGCCATCTTCTCTTCATCCCCTTACTTCATCCTCTTCAAGCCTAGGAGCATCTCCATCTCTTCTAGAAGAATAGTGGCTTCAAAGGTGGAGAATAAGAAGGTGTGTGTAGTAGGATGCCATATTTCTATGAGGGCTCCCATGGCGGCCCAATCTAGGTGTACATTATCATAATGTTTGGCATGCGTTACTAGGCCTAGGAGGTGCCATCTAGAGAGGTAAGCCCTCATATCTAGGGAGAGTTTAGAAAGAAGAAGGGGTAGCCACTTGATCTTGGTGAATCTTCTTGCCCTCAGAATGTTTGGGTGATCCTGAGGAAGATAAAGAAGAAAGAGAGGAGGAAAGAAGATCATTATCAGAATTTAGGAAGAGAAGGGGTAGAATAGAAATCCAAATTTTGATACTTACTTGATTCATGGCAATTCTTCCATTTATATGGCCGGCAATTTCAGAAATTCTGGGAAATGCAATCTTGGATTTCTTCAAGGATTGCTGCATCATCCTATCCATCTTAAGGGGAAGTTCTTCTTCTTTCTGTGGAGAACTAGTTCACTGTTATCGCACTGTTGTTCTCTATTTTGGTTGTCAGTTTCGGTTGAAGTGTCTTAGCAATAGAGGACGCACCCTTTTATAATTGTTGCAGCCCTGGCTGTGGTCGAGAATAACACCATTCAGGTTTGAATGGAAATAGGCTATGGGGTTTTGTTTCCAAGCAGGAAACGGAGCGCCGGAGGTGGCAGTTAATTGACGACGGATCTGTTGTCGTCATTTTCTTGAATCGCGACACATTTGCTATCGTCATTTATTTAACGCCCACTCACACAGACGTCATTTCCAGTCCGATTCTAAATTAAACATTGAAAGTGATTAGCGACACTATGGTTGTCATCATTTCTATTTCTAGCGCCTTTGTGCGAAGTCGCCATTTCCTGAGCTACATATACTTTGGAATTATTTTATGGCTTTATGGTTATGAACATATGCATTCTATATCTTGATATATTATGAGTCTATTGAGCTAATGATCTTTGAGCGCAGAAAAGAACAGGTTATGTAGATCTCAAGGCGTTTGGGTCTTTTTCTTGGTAACATCATCATCATTTTCTCCTTTGTATTCCTCATGTATGCATTATTACTATATGATACATACTCTATATAGTATATCAAGGACCTTGTGATTCTGATTAACCTGAAATTTGAGTTCCCCTTCATCAAAAATAGTGATAGTTCCAGGGGAGTCTTGATCACATGGATAGGCCGTTGGGTCATTTAAGATTTAGGACGACGGTTCAACTTCCTGAGTTGATGCGTGGATAAACGGGCTTCGGCTTAGTGTCTGCTTAGAAATCTAGATTCCTGACCAAGTCTGGATGGTTTAGCAATATTATCCTTGATTATTTTCTATTTTTAGTTTTTTTTAAGTTTTTCTTTTTAGCCCAGCATGCATCAATGAGGACTTTGAGCTTTAATGATGAAAATCCTCATATTAAGTCAATAATGAGGGCCGTTTTCTCTTTATCTGCGTTGACATGAGATATTTCATTCAAAATCGAGTACTATATTCTCCTTGAAGCTGCTAAGGCTGGTTTCTTGAAAGCATTCATTCACTGGATTCCTACATCGCTTCACTTTATTTTTCTCTGTAAACTCACCTTGGTTGTAGCACGTCCACATTGGCTGGTAATCGCTCTCCAATGGTGTCTTTCATTTCGTGCCCGCGTGCACATTTCGTTTCTTAGTTTAGTTCTTTCATCCAGTTGATTGTTACTTTCACGTAATCATCCGAGGTTGTTTTCATTCAAAACTATGGAAAGATTTCCAACACTTAGTGTCAGAGGCAT
This sequence comes from Amorphophallus konjac, assembly GCA_022559845.1. Classification (NCBI taxonomy): domain Eukaryota; kingdom Viridiplantae; phylum Streptophyta; class Magnoliopsida; order Alismatales; family Araceae; genus Amorphophallus; species Amorphophallus konjac. The sequence goes on along the minus strand of CM040123.1, from coordinate 316,319,187 downwards.
GTCACATCACACATTGGCATCTACTTTTTAGTCTGTTCTTATTTCATTCCACTCGTTGCACTTTCGCCTCATTCCGTCTCACTCCCCTATAAAGCAGACACCAAGGCGAGGCAGCTATAGACATGCTAAAATCGATACTATGTTGAGTAAATCTCATGTCACGACGTAATGCCCCAAAATGGACTTCAATACTGGCTTAATATGAAGTTTTTCTAATTTTTCTATCATATTTATGATTCGCGACTGGTAGCAGGGCGTCATTTGATTGACGAATCTAGGCGTGTCGTTATTTCAACAATTAGTGACCACGCACGTAGGCGTCATTTTCTGATTTTATGAATTTCATTTAAAATAAAAATTCAAGGAATTGACGTCTACTTCTAAGGCGCGCATTAATTGACGCCACTCAATGCAGGCATCGTTTCCTATTTTTAAATATGGAAAGTTGTTTATTGCCATAAATTGATCCAGGAACTAGCGACTGCGTGAGTGGTCATCATTTCAATTAGCGACCACCCTGATGTCGTCATTTCAGCTTCCGTGTCTGTTTCTACTGCTGCTTCTCCGCAGAGGAAATCTTTCTATCTTTTATCTCGATCCTTTCCTAGGGAGTCAATCCATATTCTAGGAGTTTACATCTAGTTTTAATCCCATTAGAACTAGATCTTAAGCTCTATAAATACCCTCCTTTGAAGGCCACCCGTGAGAAGGAGAGCTCTAGCAGAAAGTAGTGATTTTCAGTTGAGAAGAGAGGTTTCTTGCGAGAGTTTTCACTAACAATTGTTGGTTCTTCTACTCTCACATCGGAAGTCCTCCTACAGCAGTCTTCCTCCGGCATTCCTTCTACGGCGGCTGCGCTCTCTTCTTCTCTCCTTTACTACTGTAGCCATAGTAGAAGGGCTCTCTTCTTCTTCTTTTAGTTTTTTTATCATTCTTCTCATACGCATCTCTCTAGCAATTTTTGCTAGAAACAAGCATCATCTAACTTCTTTGCATATCATACTATTTGTTTGCATTCATTGCATATACTTTCCCACCTTTTACTCCTTTTAGGGGTTAAAACAAAAACACATAATGTGTGTTAATGTTTATGTTGCATAATACTCTTATTTGTGAGCATTGATACTACACTTTGGCTAATCCATCTATTTGCGTGTCTTTGCTTGTCTTATAAGGGTAATCAAAGTAAGAACCCCCTTCATCGACCGGCCGGTAGAAGGAGGAAGAAAGGACTCAAAATCTCACCCGCTTCACAAGGTACATGCGATCATCCTTTTTATATTTTTGAGGTAACCCCTCTCGCGATCACCCTCCTTTAGAGCATCACATGCTCTCTTTTATTCCTTTTCCTTATTTCCCATCACTTATCATATCATATTATCATCTTTTCTTAACTTCTCTTCTTTTAAAAAGAAATTAAATCTTTTTTCTTTTTAATGTCTATGTGACACCTTCACATATATCAGCTAGCTGATTGTGTGTATCAATGAAGTTCAATTCAAAGACCCCTTTTCCTACATGATCTCTCAAAAAATGATGTCGAATGTCAATGTGTTTTGTCCTAGAATGTTGTACAGGATTTTTTGACAAATTAATTGTACTGGTATTGTCACACAGGATTGGAACACATTTCATTTCAACATCCAAATCAAGCAATTGATTTTTGATCCAAAGTACTTGGGCTCCACAACTTCCGACAGCTACATATTCAGCCTCGGCCGTTGAGAGAGCTACTGAATGTTGCTTTTTGGAGGCCCATGAAACTAGGCACCCACCAATAAACTGACAGTACCCACTAATACTTTTGTGATCTACAATACATCCGGCATAATCTGCATCGGTGTATGCAATCAGATCAAATGAAATATCGATGGGAAACCACAAGCCAAAATCTATTGTGCCAATTAAATATCGAAAAATCCGTTTAGCAGTCAAAAGATGAGATTCTTTAGGACATGACTGCAAACGAGCACATAGACATATGCTGAATTGAATGTCAGGGCGGCATACTGTTAAGTATAGTAGTGCTCGAAACAGTGTAGGATCTATGGTTTTACCATTTTCATCTTTGTCTAACTTCATGGTTGTGGCCATCGGAGTTGACAGGGGTTTCGCTTCAGCCATCCCATATTTCTTTAACAGCTCCAGTGTATACTTAGCTTGATTTATGAAAATACCTTCTGAAGTTTGCTTAACCTGCAATCCAAGAAAGAATGTAAGCTCACCCATTAAACTCATCTCAAATTCCCCTTGCATTATTTCTGCAAATTCATCACATAAGATATTATTAGTAGCTCCAAAAATTATGTCATCCACATACACTTCAGCTACTAATATGTCTTTACCTGATTTTCTCGTGAAGAGTGTTTGGTCAACCTTACCTCTTTTGAAACCATTTTCAATCAGGAATAAAGTGAGCCTTTCATACCATGACCTTGGAGCTTGCTTCAATCCGTACAAGGCCTTCTGCAACTTGTACACATGTTTTAGATGTTTTGAGTCTTCAAAACCTGGAGGTTGTTCTACAAAAACATCCTCTTTGATGTGTTAGGGTGCTAGGCCCAGATACAGAGGGGGGTGAATGTATCCTGCTACGAATAATGCCCAATTTAAAAACTCAGATGCTAGGCAAGTTCCGGAATTAAGCAAATTCGATTAAACAAAATAACAAGCAAATGGAGCGTGCCTATTCAAGCATCTAGCAGAAGCAAATCAAGCAATCAAACCACTACTCAATAGATTTTTAGGTGGTTCGGTCCTCCAGACCTACATCCACCCCTCACTCCCAACCGGAGTGAGGCTTCACTAGCAAACGCTAGAACCAAGCAGACTCAGTCTGCAAACAGTTGCTGCCACACAACTTGACCAGGGGAACAGCCTCCCCTCTTCCTCCCAACCGGAGGGACACCCAAGTGACTCCCAGCCACTTGGAAACTAGAGGTCGCAGACCTCTCTTCCTCCAAACCAGGAGGGACCCGACCTCAGTCCAGAGGATCGAAAGTACAAAGCTAACCAAATGAAGAAGGAAAAATAAGAAAGGAAAAATACATAGCGATCAGAAAGCTGTAAAGAAAGAAAACACAGATGTGGCTCGCATGGAGCTGACTGGCCTGGATTTGATCCACGGTCCAGTAGACAGATCTTCAGGTAAGCTTCTCTTCCTCTTCTCTTCTCTCTCACTTTCTTTTTCTCTTAACCCTCACGAGCTCTCTAACTCTCTCTTTCTCTTCTTCTCCTTCTGCTCTTCTTCTCTTTCTTTTCTTCTTCTTTCGCAGGCTCTTTCTGTCTCTCCTCTATTCTCTTCGGCTCACTCTCTCTCTTTTTCTTCTCTGGATCGAATACTCTCTGGTGCTCTCAGACTGGATGTATAGACTTTGCTCCTTTTCTTTCGATCAGTCTTCTTTAGTGGAAGAAGGCTCGTATATATAGCAGCAGCAGCAGCAGCAGCCCTTGGGCGCGTGGCTTCCACGTTTTCCCGCCCAAGGAATTTGCCAGATCCGAGGTAGCTTCATCCAGGTGTCAGCATCTGCATACCTCATCCTTGGATCACGTGCCTTCAGCTTCTCGAACAGTACCTGCCACATAGACATAAGTAGATATCAGTTGGATGTATATACTTGGTTCAGGTGTTAACAAAGTGTGTACAGTCAACCTGCAGCTTGAGTGAATAGACTTTGAAGTTAACAATCGAGTGTATAGAGTTAGTTGAGTGAGCATGCAGTGTATAGACTTCACATATGAAGACATCCGCTGTTCAGACTTGAAGAACATTCAGCAATGTGCAGACTTCATTGAATGAGGGAGCAATGGCAGACTTCAGGATGTATAGGCTTGTGAATGCAAATGCAATGTACAAACTCTCCAATGTATGGACTTCAAATATGTGAAGCTATGCGATGTGCATACTTTGAAGAACAGCAAGTGAGTAAGTGTGTACACTGAGTGAGTGTATTGACTTGGAGTCTTCATGCGGGCTCAGTGTATAGACTTGCAGACTGATGCACTAATAAGCCTATCAGATGTATAGACTTAGTTGTAAAAACATGTAATGCAACACAGTGTATATACTTAGAACATATGCACTATGCAGACTCGTCCATTGTATACACTTGCACCGACCAATGTATAGACATGAAGATGCGAAGCCCTCGTTGAATAGACTTTGAGACCTGATGCATGAACAGTGTGCCAATGTATGGACTTCAGCTTGAGACGCTTACAGAGACGATCGGATGTATGGACTTGATGCCTGAGACGCTCTCTAAGATGATGAAGTATGTATAGACTTTACAGTGTATGGATCCTCAGTGAGACGCAAGTTGAGACCATGCAGTGTACAGACTTCATGTTTAACATGCATGAGAACCAGTGTACAGACATGCTGTCCTCACAGTTGACGACTCCAGTGTATAGACTTGCTGAGGGAGTGACTGTACAGAGTTTGGAATGTTAGACCCAATGTATAGACTTCAGCAGGATTGCCAGTGTATAGACTTGTACAGTGCAGCGAGTGTACAGACTTTGAGTGTTAGGGCCAATGTATAGACTTGAACGTCCACTGTGGATGTATAGACTTGACGACCCTGAGCCAATGTGTAGACTTTGCGCTGTACAGACTTTAGGCTTTAAACGCTTGAGCTGAAGACAATGTGCAGACTTAGCGATGTATAGACTTGGCCAGTAAAACGTAGGAAAAGGTATGAGTGTATAGACTTGGCCAAGCGTAGGAAAAGATGTGGCGTGTACAGACTTGGTGAAACAAAGTCCAGTGTATAGACTTGGTGAACTGACTCCAATGTACAGACTTGCAGATGCGAAGCCGATGTACAGACTTAGTTCCTGTAGCAGTGTATAGACTTGAAGGACTGAAGGCGATGTATAGACTTGGTGAACACTGCAACATCAATCGGTTGTATAGAGTAGGGGCTGCACATACTTTGGCAATGTGTAGACTTAGAAGACATGAATGTATAGACTTCGAAGGATTGAGACGAACTGTTCACGCTGTACAGGCTTGGTGAAAGCTGAAGGAGCGAGCGATGTACAGACTTCACCAACAAGCTTGAACACGAACAGGATGCACAATGCACTGTATAGACTTGGACCAAGGCATGAACAGTGGAAGCTACAGTCCAATGTATGGACTTTGAAGGATTTGAGCGTGAGACTGTATAGACTTGGCCCCTTTCCGGATGTATAGACTTTGAGTCAAGAAGACCAATGTGTGGGCTTACTATAAAGAACAATGTTCTGATGGGTCGACGCATCAGCAAGGGTGGGTCGACCCACCACTGTCCATACTATCCAAACAGAATGTAGACATGGGGTTCAGCTGAGGTTGTATGGACTTTGACGAAGTGAAGCAATGTACAGACTTTGAATCAAACCGATGTATAGACTTGAATGGGCATGGAGTGTCTAGACTTGAGTTACTGTAGCAACGTGTAGACTTTGCCTTAGACGCTAAATGAAACGGACTTTAGCCAATGCAATGTATAGGCTTGAATGAGAGTCCAATGTATAGACTCTTAGCCATGAACAAATGCAATGCAGTCTGATGTGTAGACTTAGCAACCAACAGCCAATGTATAGACTTGGCCAATGCTATCTAGCCTATGCACAAAGTGAGACATGCAGAGACATGACATCTGACAGAATGCAATGCATCTATATAAACAACAAATGCCACTGATGCAGAGTATGCTAAACGCAAAAACTATAGCAATGAATAGATCAGACAGGGCACACTCATGCATTCTCCACAGAACATAATAAGTCATATGCATTCAAATCAACATGCCATCATCATATCAAAACACATTTCATGATGCTGTCTAAACAATATCCAAAGCACTCACTGTGTTGCTATCATCAAAACAAAATAGCATTGCTATCATCAAAACACATAGCACATTCTTGCGCCTAAGGGGCACAACATTCTCCCCCTTTTTGATGATGGCAATACTACACTGTGAGTAATGCTGATGACACAAACTATTCTCCCCCTTTGACTTCATCAAAAAGAAAATAGTTTGAGAAATTATAACATGTATAAAAATTCAGTCAATTTCTCCCCCTTGCAAGAACATGATTCTCCCCCTTTAAGATTTTCAGCAAAAGCATGAGTTAGAGATGATCAAAAGGAACCTGCATGCACTGATTGAATGATATTCTCCCTCTTTGGCAAACAATCTCCCCCTTTGGTATAATCAAAATAAACCATGGGAAGGGGTATGAATGTAGATGCAGATACCAGAAATATGAATGCAAGAGCAAAATTCTTCTCCTTCTATGCAGCATGATGCATATGACAAAGAGGCTCCCCCTCAATAAATGGAACCTTATGAAATGAATGAGAAGGAGACCACAGGGGCAAACAAGGAGAAGTTCAGGTCAATGAGCAGAAGAGGTTCAATTAGCAGATTTTTAAAGAAGCTCCAATCTCAGAAAATTCAGTCAGATTTTCAGAGAGATATCAATCTCATAAATCCAAAAACATAAGTTTTCAAAGTCTTCCATTATAAGGGCTTATGAATGAGCTTTATTGAACAGCATGGTTTAAACATGATGTATGCAGAGTTTATCAATAAAATTCTGTATTGATATCTAAAACCATGTTTTAATAAAAATGAACCAAGCCCTCATATTTATCTTGATTATCCTCCCTTTGTCTTACACAATCAAATTTATTGACTTCTTTCAGAATTACATGCACTAGTATTGAGATTAAGCAATTATGAAGTCATATTATTTTGTCTAGGGTTGTAGCAATTTGATTTTAGCATCAATATTCAGATATTGAGATATGTTCAACAATTTTTCATGCTACAAATTTTACGAGCACTCTAGTTCAGTGCACACCTTGTAACTAGAGGATATACCTTGATCAGAGGCCAATATCCCTAAGCACTTAGTGTGACTAACTGTCATGCTATATATGAACAGAGATAGCATTTACACATCATGACACACTTCAAATCATTTCTTGATGAGTGAGTTGTATTTCTCAGTGTGCATGCCATTGCTCTGCCTAAATTTCAATGAATTCTTAATCAGAGTTAACTATGGTACCTCATGACACAGTCCTTTGGACATGTGTTTCTCAGTGACCAAGGTCATTGCTCTGACAGATATTACCCTTTAGACTTTTCAGAAAAATTCATTTGCTTCAAATCAATAATAGTTTCATGTACTTAATCAGTTGAAGTCATGTATTCAAAAGTGCAGATTTCAGAAGTTTTCAAGACACAGCATGAAACAGATGGTTAATGTTTATTAAACATGCTTCAGATATTTTTAAAAGATTTTAAAGTCAAACTCATTGAATACATTAAACTTAAACCACATGAGTTATTTCAGTCATTCATTAAAATGTATAATAGAAGATTTCTAGTTCAAGAGTTTTCAGATTTATGATCGAGATAGTCCCATTGAAATCTTCATGAAGGACTGATGGAATTCTGAACCCAAATGATACCAATTGATAGGAGAAATACCAATTGTTAAGAGAGATTGTGAAGCTCAAAGTTTTCAGAATATGATTAAAGTTTGTCAACAAAATCAATAAGAAAGGATATGCAATGAGTTCTGACACATGTATGCATTTGACAACCTATATGCAATGCATTGACTCCCCCTCACAATATGCATTCAAACTGTCTTTTTGGCATTTTCAATATAAGGAAATGCAATGCACTATATGTATGCAAAAACATGCAATTAACTCCCCCTGAAGACATGCGATGTTTGCCATGAGATACTGAACATATGATTTTGATTCATGCACATTCAGACTGTCCTAACCAGCAAAGTGACACATGGTACGAGGTGGAGCACTTGGTCTAAAAGACCACCTCACACATAGTAAGAACCTCCAGACAGACCTCCCTGCCTTTTGGTACCTTACCATTTATATACCATTGAGGTCATGCATGATTATTCAACATGCAGTCCTATATGCAATTCAGAATTTCAGTGAGCTATTGTAACACACAAATTTCAAGTCACACTCATAAGCAGTTCAGATTTTTCAGAAAATTCGAAATGCAATTTGTTTTCAGAGTTTATGCATAACACAATTATCAAGCAATTGCAATTAGCCTATGTATGCATCAGATACAGACAACCCTTTTTAATCTGATATTTGCACAGAACTCTCAGCAAATGCATGATCAGAAAATAATGCACATGGCAAATGATGAATGAAAATGCAAAAACAGATTTAACTTGCTATGCATTAAAACTAAAAACAAGAAGAGCAGGAAGTTTACCTGAAAAGTTCAGTATGGGGTTTTTCTTCTTGAGTGCCTTGGATCATTACCCCTTTTTATTCCAGTCCCAAGGCACACCTGCATAGCAATGTTATTTTGCACAAACAGGTACCCAAGAAGTCTTGGGTCCTGACAAAACAGTATTACTCCTAGCAGGTTTTCTCAACACATTTCTAGGAGCAGTTTTTAGATCTGATTTATGCACATTCTTGTTAGCATGAATTCTATGTGCATATGCATGAGATTTCTTGTTAACAGAATAAAAATTCTGTTTGCCAAAACCAGTTTAGTTTTGATATCCTACCAGCCAACAGGTTGCAGCCCTGTGACGTGGCTTCCCACAGTGATAGCATGCAGGAGACTTTCCAATGGCAGGTTTAGAATTTAATTTTCTACCCTGAGCATGCCAATAGTGGGCTGCAATGTGGCCCATCTTGCCACAGTGAAAGCATGAATTAGAACTTTTCTTACCAGCATTCAGCCAGCATTCAAATCTCTTATGACCCAATTTTCCACAATTAAAGCATGTCATATGCTGGTTTATTGGAACAGACTTGTTCTTGTTAAGAGCATGATCGTTTGCATGAAATTTATTCTTATCACTAACAAACCAGCATTGTGAAATTTTGTGTCCTAGTTTACCACAATGAAAACACTCAATTTTCCTTTTCTGAGATGAAAGATTTTTATCATGATATCTCCTAGCATTCTTATCATCCTTCTCCATCAACTTACACTCATGCATCAGATGTCCAACTTTATGACAGTAATGACAGATAATCCTTTTTTTAGATGCATGTGAGTGTGTATGAGGACTGTGATCAGCAAACACTGATGGACCCTTTTTATTTATTTTCTGTTTTCCAATCATTTTCTGATTTTTATCATGTTTTTCTATTTTCTTAGCCTTATACTGAGGTGAAGATGAAGTAGAAGGCTTTTCCTGTTCAGAAGATTTAACAAAAATAGTTTTCAAATTGGATCCATCGACCTTCCTCATGACTGGACTGTAGCCCAGTCCTTCTTTCTTAAAATTATCCTTTGCTCCCAACATTTTCTGAGCAATGGGCTGTTTGTCTTTAGAGGTGGTGGCTACATCTGAACCACTTACAAAAGATGTCATAACTTTGTTCTGAAGTTCCTTCTTGTTTATCTTATTGTAGCCCAGCCCTTCCTTCCTAGGGTTGATTTTTATACCTAGTAGCTTGTCTAGGTTTTTCTGCCCATCAACAAATTTAGACAAGGAAACTTTCAAATCCTGAATTTCATTTTCTAAAGAGGAAATATGTATCTCATAACTGGCAATCTCTTGCTCACAGCAATTCATAGCTTCATTCAAAACTTTGTTAGCAGTTTTATACTTTTCAATTTCATTTTCCAGATTGCTCAGTTTATCAGAATCTTCAATGCAAACAGTTTTTCCTCTTTCTAAAGTAAGAAGTCTTTCAGACATCCCACTGTTTAACAGCTTCAATTTTTCAATTTCCTTTTTAAGCTTATCATTTTGAACCAATTCATTTATTAGAAGCTGATCTTCTGAATTGACTTCATACTTTCTTCCATTTTTAATTTCCTTCATATCTTTTTATTGTTTTTCAAGATCTTTCTGTAATTCTATGTTTACAGACTTTATGGCATTAAGTTTTTCAATCAGCAATTTGTTCTCCTGTTTAGTTTCTCTGATTTTTCATCATCTTCTTTGGAGAGTTTTCTGAGAGAGTCATCTTTAGATTTTAGCTTGTTTAGTTCAGAGTAAACACATTCAAGTTCCTTCTTCAGTTTTGCATTCTGATTTTTATACATATGATTATCAGACAGACATGCATCATGAAATTGCTTCGTACTTGAACAGTTTTCACATGAAGAGCTAGAACTATCTATCCCAGTACCCTTCTTCAACTTTTTATACTGTTTTCTTAAGCTCTCATGTGACTCTAACAATTCAGCATATGCATTCTCCCAATCATCAAGAGAAAAATTCTCGAAGAGATTTACCTCATCATCATCATCTTCATTTTGGCTGCTGCTTTGATTGCTTCTGTCAGCCATCATGCAGCTTGTTTGATTTCCTTTCCCGGCTCTCTTCATCATCTCCAACATATCCCTTGCAGATCTGCAATCAAGCAAACATGAGTGAAAGGCTTTGTCAGTGGCTGCTTTCATCAGATTTATAGCTGTCTGATTCTCCTCATGCATAGACTTGTGACTGTCAGTCCATTTGGACTTTTTCTTTGGTAGTTCATGAGGACCATGTGAAATTACTTTCCACAGGTCTGGATTCATAGATTTGATATAATTCTTCAGACTAGCGAACCATGCATTAAAATGCGTACCACTGAAGATCGGTGGATGAGCCATGAGAACACAACAGATTAATGCAACAGGAATATTGATGCACTAAAAATAAATTAGCACCTAAGACTGCAAGATCGAATCTGCAGGTCGCTGGACCTTGTATGCAGACACCTGCTCTGATACCAACTGTTAGGGTGCTAGGCCCGGATACAGAGGGGGGTGAATGTATCCTGCTACGAATAATGCCCAATTTAAAAACTCAGATGCTAGGCAAGTTCCGGAATTAAGCAAATTCGATTAAACAAAATAACAAGCAGATGGAGCGTGCCTATTCAAGCATCTAGCGGAAGCAAATCAAGCAATCAAACCACTACTCAATAGATTTTTAGGTGGTTCGGTCCTCCAGACCTACATCCACCCCTCACTCCCAACCGGAGTGAGGCTTCACTAGCAAACGCTAGAACCAAGCAGACTCAGTCTGCAAACAGTTGCTGTCACACAGCTTGACCAGGGGAACAGCCTCCCCTCTTCCTCCCAACCGGAGGGACACCCAAGTGACTCCCAGCCACTTGGAAACTAGAGGTCGCAGACCTCTCTTCCTCCAGACCAGGAGGGACCCGACCTCAGTCCAGAGGATCGGAAGTACAAAGCTAACCAAATGAAAAAGGAAAAATAAGAAAGGAAAAATACACAGCGATCAGAAAGCTGTAAAGAAAGAAAACACAGATGTGGCTCGCATGGAGCTGACTGGCCTGGATTTGATCCACGGTCCAGTAGATAGATCTTCAGGTAAGCTTCTCTTCCTCTTCTCTTCTCTCTCACTTTCTTTTTCTCTTAACCCTCACGAGCTCTCTAACTCTCTCTGTCTCTTCTTCTCCTTCTGCTCTTCTTCTCTTTCTTTTCTTCTTCTTTCGCAGGCTCTTTCTGTCTCTTCTCTTCTCTTCTCTTCTCTGCAATCTACTGCAGCTCTTTTCTTCTTTTGCTCTTTCACTCTCTCGATCTCTACTCCTCTATTCTCTTCGGCTCACTCTCTCTCTTTTTCTTCTCTGGATCGAATACTCTCTGCTGCTCTCAGACTGGATGTATAGACTTTGCTCCTTTTCTTTCGATCATTCTTCTTTAGTGGAAGAAGGCTCGTATATATAGCAGCAGCAGCAGCAGCCCTTGGGGGCGTGGCTTCCACATTTTCCCGCCCAAGGAATTCGCCAGATCCGAGGCAGCTTCATCCAGGTGTCAGCATCTGCATACCTCGTCCTTGGATCACGTGCCTTCAGCTTCTCGAACAGTACCTGCCACACAGACATAAGTAGATATCAGTTGGATGTATATACTTGGTTCAGGTGTTAACAAAGTGTGTACAGTCAACCTGCAGCTTGAGTGAATAGACTTTGAAGTTAACAATCGAGTGTATAGAGTTAGTTGAGTGAGCATGCAGTGTATAGACTTCACATATGAAGACATCCGCTGTTCAGACTTGAAGAACATTCAGCAATGTGCAGACTTCATTGAATGAGGGAGCAATGGCAGACTTCAGGATGTATAGGCTTGTGAATGCAAATGCAATGTACAAACTCTCCAATGTATGGACTTCAAATATGTGAAGCTATGCGATGTGCATACTTTGAAGAACAGCAAGTGAGTAAGTGTGTACACTGAGTGAGTGTATTGACTTGGAGTCTTCATGCGGGCTCAGTGTATAGACTTGCAGACTGATGCACTAATAAGCCTATCAGATGTATAGACTTAGATGTAAAAACATGTAATGCAACACAGTGTATATACTTAGAACATATGCACTATGCAGACTCGTCCATTGTATACACTTGCACCGACCAATGTATAGACATGAAGATGCGAAGCCCTCGTTGAATAGACTTTGAGACCTGATGCATGAACAGTGTGCCAATGTATGGACTTCAGCTTGAGACGCTTACAGAGACGATCGGATGTATGGACTTGATGCCTGAGACGCTCTCTAAGACGATGAAGTCTGTATAGACTTTACAGTGTATGGATCCTCAGTGAGACGCAAGTTGAGACCATGTAGTGTACAGACTTCATGTTTAACATGCATGAGAGCCAGTGTACAGACATGCTGTCCTCACAGCTGACGACTCCAGTGTATAGACTTGCTGAGGGTGTGACTGTACAGAGTTTGGAATGTTAGACCCAATGTATAGACTTGAACGTCCACTGTGGATGTATAGACTTGATGACCCTGAGCCAATGTGTAGACTTTGCGTTGTACAGACTTTAGGCTTTAAACGCTTGAGCTGAAGACAATGTGCAGACTTAGCGATGTATAGACTTGGCCAGTAAAACATAGGAAAAGGTATGAGTGTATAGACTTGGCCAAGCGTAGGAAAAGATGTGGAGTGTACAGACTTGGTGAAACAAAGTCCAGTGTATAGACTTGGTGAACTGACTCCAATGTACAGACTTGCAGATGCGAAGCCGATGTACAGACTTAGTTCCTGTAGCAGTGTATAGACTTGAAGGACTGAAGGCGATGTATAGACTTGGTGAACACTGCAACATCAATCGGTTGTATAGAGTAGGGGCTGGACATACTTTGGCAATGTGTAGACTTAGAAGATATATGAATGTATAGACTTCGAAGGATTGAGACGAACTGTTCACGATGTACAGGCTTGGTGAAAGCTGAAGGAGCGAGCGATGTACAGACTTCACCAACAAGCTTGAACACGAACAGGCTGCACAATGCACTGTATAGACTTAGACCAAGGCATGAACAGTGGAAGCTACAATCCAATGTATGGACTTTGAAGGATTTGAGCGTGAGACTGTATAGACTTGGCCCCTTTCCGGATGTATAGACTTTGAGTCAAGAAGACCAATGTGTGGGCTTACTATAAAGAACAATGTTCTGATGGGTCGACGCATCAGCAAGGGTGGGTCGACCCACCACTGTCCATACTATCCAAACAGAATGTAGACATGGGGTTCAGCTGAGGTTGTATGGACTTTGACGAAGTGAAGCAATGTACAGACTTTGAATCAAACCGATGTATAGACTTGAATGGGCATGGAGTGTCTAGACTTGAGTTACTGTAGCAACGTGTAGACTTTGCCTTAGACGATAAATGAAACGGACTTTAGCCAATGCAATGTATAGGCTTGAATGAGAGTCCAATGTATAGACTCTTAGCCATGAACAAATGCAATGCAGTCTGATGTGTAGACTTAGCAACCAACAGCCAATGTATAGACTTGGCCAATGCTGTCTAGCCTTTGCATAAAGTGAGACATGCAGAGACATGACATCTGACAGAATGCAATGCATCTATATAAACAACAAATGCCACTGATGCAGAGTATGCTAAACGCAAAAACTATAGCAATGAATAGATCAGACAGGGCACACTCATGCATTCTCCACAGAACATAATAAGTCATATGCATTCAAATCAACATGCCATCATCATATCAAAACACATTTCATGATGCTGTCTAAACAATATCCAAAGCACTCACTGTGTTGCTATCATCAAAATAAAATAGCATTGCTTTCATCAAAACACATAGCACATTCTTGCACCTAAGGGGCACAACATGATGTACCCATTTAGAAAGGCAGATTTAACATCTATTTGAAATAATTTGAAGTCAAGAGAGCAATCAAAGGACAATAGAAATCGGACTACTTCTAATCTAGCAACCAGTGCAAAAGACTCATCAAAATCAATACCCATTTCCTAGCTATACTCTTTGGCTACGAGCCGGGCCTTGTTCCTAACAACCAATCTCGTGTCATTCAACTTGTTTCTGAAAACCCAACGGGTTCCTATTACGAGTTGATTCTTAGGACGTGACACAAGAGTTCACTGCTTGTTTATTTCGAACTGGTGCAGTTCTTCATGCATAGCCTTAATTCATGATTCATTTTGAAGAGCTTCATGAATATCCTTAGGCTCGTCTTGAGAGATAAGGGCCATCAAATCCTCTTCTTCCACTTGCCTTAGAGAAGATCTAGTTCTTACCCCATCTTCAGGATTACCTATGATGTTTTCAGCTGGGTAATTTTTTAAGAACGTGGAGGAACTTGGCAAGTCGGGGTGTTGCACTTGTTGTTCTTGAAGCATCTCAATCTTGCTGGAATTTCCTTCTGTTGTTTCATCCTTAGCCTTAGATGTTCCAGCATCAATTGGATTTCTAGGGCTTCACCTGCATCCAAAATTGAAATTGATTGATTGGTCAGTTTTAGTTCAGATTCATCAAAGATAACATGAGGCCTTTCTTCAACAACCAAGGTCCTTTTATTAAACAATTTGTAAGCTCTAGGATTAAGTGCATAACTTTGGAAAATTCCTTTGTCACTTTTCTCATCAAACTTTTCTTGATTTGACTTACCATTATTCAAAATATAGCGAGGGCATCGAAATGGTTTGAGATAGAAAATGTTCGGTTTCTTACCCTTGTAGAGCTCATATGGGGTTTTCTTCAAGATCGGCCTTACCATTGCCCTGTTTATGATGTAGCATGTTGTACTTACCGCCTTAGCCCAAAAGTATTTGGGTAGGGAGTTCTCACTTAACATGGTCTGAGCCATGTCTATCAATGTTCTATTTTTCTTCTCCACTACTCCATTTTGTTGAGGCGTCCTGGGTGATGAGAAGTTGTGTGTATATCTTTGTTCCTGGCAAAAACTACTAAAATCATGATTTTCAAATTCATCACCATGATCACTCTGAATTATGGTGATGAGGTATCCTTTATCAATTTGGAGTTTCATGCAAAACACTTGAAACTCCATCAAGGCATCACTTTTATTAGCTAAAAATAACACCCATATAAATCTGGAGCAATCATCAACAATGACAAATCCATAAGATTTTCCTCCTAGGCTGGATGTCTTAGTCAGACCAAAGAGATCAAGGTGGAGCAGTTCTAGAGGTCTAGCGGTAGAAACAATATTTTTATTTTTGAAAGAGATACGTGTTTGCTTGCCTTTTGTGCAAGTCTCACAGATCTTATCACTTTCAAATTTTAATTTAGGCAGCCCATTTACCAAGTCATGTCTAGACAATTTAGAGATTACTCTAAAACTAGCATGACCTAGTCTTCGGTGCCATAGCCATGCATTATCATGGTTGTTTGCTACCAAGCACACATCATCACTGGCAACATCATCAAGATCAACAGTATACACATTGGTATTCCTTTTGCCGATGAATCTTATTTGATTAGAGATTTTATCCATGACAAGGCAAGGAGTTTCATCAAAAATAATTTTAAAACCCTTGTCACATAGTTGGCTTATACTTAAAAGATTGTGGTTTAAACCCTTTACTAAGAGCACATTTTTTATAAGAATTTTAGAATTCTTACCTATGTTGCCAATTCCAATGATCTTACCTTTGTCCTTTCCACCAAAGGTAACCAACCCCCCATCCTTGTCTTGCAGAGTAGAGAACACTTTCTTGTCCCCTTTCATATGCCTTGAGCAACTGCTATCCAGGTACCATTTTCTCCCCCTGGCTTCAA
Source organism: Amorphophallus konjac (assembly GCA_022559845.1). Taxonomy (NCBI): domain Eukaryota; kingdom Viridiplantae; phylum Streptophyta; class Magnoliopsida; order Alismatales; family Araceae; genus Amorphophallus; species Amorphophallus konjac. Next base: position 316,303,117 of record CM040123.1, on the reverse strand, counting down.
GGCATATCTGCAAAAGATAACATTCTCATGTAATTATTTTTGGTACCCAAACTAATTTGGGTCCATAGGAGTTAGTCCAATTCTGCACATATCTTTTCTTTATCCAAGGAGGATGATTTCTTTGTGTGCTTTGTCTGAACCAACAATTAGAAATAACATGACCAAATCTACCACATTGAAAGTAGTTGACATTTGAGAATCTTCTTTGATATTTGTGTGGTTTAGATTGAACATGTTGGGGCTTGGTGTGAGAACATGAAGCACAATCATTATCTTTTTCATACACTTAAGATGTAGTAATCTTGTGCTCAAAGGATTTTTTGTTCTGGGGTATGTACCCCAATCCTTCTTTCCGGAAGTTAACTTTAACTCCCAACACATTGTCTAAGTTTTGTTTCCCTTTAACAAACCTAGAGAGAGTGAACTACAAGTCAGTCACCTCTTTATTCAAGCTCACATTTTTATTTTTAATTTCTAAAATAGAGGATGTCATAATTTCTTTTTCATTCTTGAGCTTTTCACAAACTTTTTCAATTTTAGACATTTTACATGATAGATCTTCTTTGACTTTTTCAAAATCTGAAATTGTTTGTAACAATGCTTCTTTTTCCTCAGTTAGTTCAAACCATTCCTGCTCAAGTTTTTTGAATTTAACTGAAGAATCCTCATGTGTAAGATCTTCTACCTTTTTCTTGAGGGATTTATTTTCTGATCTGATTTTTCTGTATTTTGTATACAACTTTTCATATTCTGACTCCCATTGTTCATTTGAAATAAAATCAGGGTCAGAATTTATCTCGGCTGAGTCATCCTCATGTGCCATGAGACACAAGCTTTCCACAAGCTCCTCTAGCTCCTCGTCGGACTGTTCGTCCTCTTCGTCGCTCCATGTAGGGACCATGGCTTTAGGTTTCTTCAATTTATCCTTCTTGAACTTTCTCTTCAATTCTGGGCACTCTCCTCTCATGTGCTCGGGCTTCTTGCACTCATAGCAAATAACATTGTTAGGCTTACTTGGCTCACCCTTGGTTTGGAAGAGCTTTCTTTGGCCCCTTTTGAAATTTCCTTGGAAATTCTTCTTCCTTCTCAAATACTTCTTTACTTGGTGTGTCCACATTGCCAAGTCTTCTCCCACATCACTTCCTTCGGTGGACTCCTCTCCTTGGGAGTCATCATTAGATTGGTGGATTTTTAAAGCCACCGTTTTATTCTTCTTTGTTTCTTCCTCAGCAGTTCTCTTCATAATTATCTCATAGGTCATGAGTGACCCTATGAGCTCATCAAGGGAGAGTATGGACAGATTCTTCGAATCCTCAATGACTGTGGCTTTTGTGTGCCAGGCGGGTGGAAGGAATCTTAACACTTTTCTCACGAGCTCGGAATTTGTGTAATCCTTTCCAAGACTCTTGAGACCATTAGTAATCTCAGTCAGTCTTGCAAACATCTCAAAGATGATTTCTTCTGGCTTCATTTTGAATAGCTCGTAATCCCTAACGAGAAGATTGGCTTTGGTCTCCTTGACCTCGGAGGTACCTTCATAGATGAGCCTCGGCTTGTCCCACATTTCTTTTGCTGAACTGCACATAGATACACGAGAAAATTCATTAGGATGAATAGCACATTGCATGATATTCATTGCATTAAAATTAACAGTGGATTTCTTAATTTGTTCGGGTGTCCATTTATCCTCTTCATCTGGAAGGGCATAGGGACCCTTGTCCACAACCCTCCAGACTTCATACTCCTTAGCTCTTAGAAAAACAAACATTCTATTTTTCCAGTAAGAGTAATTTGAACCGGCAAAGAAGGGAGGACGATTTATGGAGTGACCCTCAGGCATCATTCCCCTGTTGGCCATTTATCTGGATCTTACTCTAGATCGTTAGATCTGAAAGAAATAGAGCCTTAGCTCTGATACCAATTGAAGTCCCGCGATCAATGACACCCAAGAGGGGGGGTGAATTGGGTGAATACAAGTTTTAAGAAAACTTTAGCTGATTTAAACAAGTATGATAAACTAGCAACAATCTAATTCAGATCTGATGCAAGGCAAGTTAGATCAATCAAAATCAACCTCCACAATAACTCTTTGGTACTAGGCGGAGTTAGGGAATCCGAAGATTCGCCCACGAAAGTTGTTATCTTTCTGACAGGACTAACCTTGTCAATCTGAACCCAACTTTTGATATACTAGAGATCTACTGTGAGAATGATCAATTAATCTAGATCTAAACGAGGAGATCAGCAGATGCAATAAGCGAACATGCCAGAACAGAAAGGGAGGTAGATGATAAGGAACAAACCACACAAGAGATAGAGATTTTTAGGTGGTTCGGATGCAACAACGGCAACCGACGTCCACCCCTCACAAAGTGTAAGGATTTGCACACTATCTTGTAAAGGATTACAAGATCTGAACACACACACACTCGTAGAGAGATGGGAACTTCCACGAAGGTGCAAATACACCGAAACACACAAGGATCTAAAAGATCCAAGACACACACACACAGATCTAAGTAGATCCACACACACTTGAATGATTAGAGATTACAAGAAACAAACACTTGAAGCTCAAGAATTTCAGAAGAAGAACACAAAAGAAAATTACAGATTTAAGCTCCCCCTTAGTGGATGAAGAGAATCTTTGATGAAGCTTGATTCTCAGCTCGATCTCCACTTGAATGGGTTCAGGATGATCTTCAAATGCTTGAGATTTGATGAAGAATGCTTGGACGAAACACTGTTCACTGAGCTCTTTCAGCAACACTCTTTCTCCCTTGGCAGCCCCCTTTGATCTTCCTTGAGTGATTAGGGTTTTTGACCCAAAAGAGATATTTTTATACAACTAGGATGGTCAAGGGACAAGCTAGGAACCAGATCCACAAATCATGGCATGCCTGGTGGCTTTGGGATTAAAAAAATCAAAGGAGAAGGGCTTCTCACGTTGAAGAATACAAAGTCAACAATTGCTACCTCGGGGAGTTCGGTCGACCGGGAGCCATAGTGCGTTCGACCTAACTGTAAAAGACTGTAGATTTTAGATCCCTAGAATTTTCGATCAACCGACCCATGCCCTTAGGTCGACCGAACTGTGATAGTTATGTAGATATGTGATCCCTGGAAATTTAGGTCGACCGGAGCATGCCCTTAGGTCGACCGAAACCTGGAAAAACTGTAGAAATGAATTGTTAGCCTAGTAAATCATATCTATATGACAAGAGCTTCATGTCCTCATTCAATTCATGCATTTTGGTTTTAATCTGGCTTTGATTATGCATTTGTAGATGTTCATTTGAGCTTCATATCCATTCTTACATTTAAGCTTTTAGCATTACACAAAGTGGCCTTAAACACATTCAAAGCTTGCTCATGATTACTTCGACATGGCATGAGATGAAAACAGAGTTCAAGATTTTGTTATCATCAAAATCACTTGGAGAAACTCAACAATAGCTAGCTAATGATGACAAGGATGGTTGACTTAGCAAGGAGACCTTTCCTAACCTCAAATGACGTGTTTTTAGGCATTTGTGGTTCCTATTTTTGCTCTCTGGATCTAATTCAGAAAACGCTGCAGGTTTACTAAGAATGGCCTTGGGAGCCGCTCATTGAGACATTTCGTCGAACAAGGGCTTCTTCTCCATTGAGGTCGGTGCACATTTGGAACTTAGCATACCCAAATCTGTGCACATTTGTATATAGTATGACCAAGTCTGTGCACATTCATTTACCAAGTCTGTGCACATTTGCAAACCAAGTTTATGCACATTAGGAAGGTCGGTGCACTTTTCAGTCTGAGCCATATGAAGGTCAGTGCACATTGCACTAGCTCACAGCTAAGGTCAGTGCATGTTTCAAGGTCGGTGCACATTTCATATTTACTCACATGCAGGTCGGTGCACATTTCAGTCTCAGCCATATGAAGGTCAGTGCACATTTCACTAGCTCGCAGCTAAGGTCGGTGCATGTTTAAAGGTCGGTGCACATTTCATGTTTCCTCACATGTAGGTCGGTGCACATTTCAGTCTGAGCCATATGAAGGTCAGTGCACATTTCACCAGCTCGCAGCTAAGGTCGGTGCATGTTTCAAGGTCGGTGCACATTTCATATTTCCTTACATGCAGGTCGGTGCACATTTCAGTTCCATCATATCCAGGTCGATGCACATTACTGTTCCAAGAATAGAGGTCGTTGCACATTGAGAACCAAGGTCGGTGCACATTGGAACTGCTTAAGTTAGGGTCGGTGCACATTGTTGTTTGAAGCAAATGAAGGTCGATGCACATCTACTAATTGCATATAAAGGTCGACGCACATGGAAGGCTACCTTCAGTATGGTCAGTGCAACTAACAAATAAGGTCGACGCACATGAAGCCCTTTCTTCAGTAAGGTCGATGCACATTTTCTTGTTGCTCCAAAGGGTCGATGCACATCTGGAGTTGAGGTCAATGCATATTTGCATGAAGGTTGATGTACATGAGCCACTTGGTAGGATATCTTTACACTTGGACACATCAAAGGATGGCATGAATTTCTGAGCCAATTGGCTAATGACTCATGGGGTGACGTCATCAAAACAATATGTACTCAACATTCTCCCCCTTTTTGATGATGGCAACAATGAGTCATTTGCTTACATATTAGTAAGGTAATTTTGAAGAGCAAGGCAAGAAATTATGCAGTAGGATGTGCTGTGAGCATAATATGCAACGAATGCAAACTCCCCCTTAATGCAATTTTCCCTGAATGCAAACTCCCGTTTAATGCGCAGACTCACACTCTCTCCCCCTTTGACACCATCAAAAACGGAGGAGTGACTAGAGAGAAGTAAATATCAGAGGAGAGGTTCAGAACTAAGACACAATTGGAGAACCTGGACCATCAAATGGAAGAGTTTCCCAGCAGGCTAGCATGGTACGACAAAAAAAATGAACTAATGGATTAAAATCAAGAACACATGCAAGCACGGTTGAAACCAAGGAACGAGCCAGGGTATGCCCATAGAGTCTACGAAGGCTAATATACCTTGAGGAAGCAAGAAACATAGTGTTCCTGGTTCAGTCTAATAGAAGATAAACAAGGTCAGCAGCAGTGAAGTCAAACAGGATAGAAAGAAGAGACTATGAATGGAGGCACCTCTGGTAAGAAATTTTGAGAAGAACTGACTGTCAAGTTGAACTGGCACCGTTTGACGTGAAGAGTCACATTTGTTTCAGTGCAACTGCCCCAATTATTTAGTGCAGTTAACTATCGTGCAGTATGGAAACCAGAGTTGGCCTGCCACATCATGCCTGACCCGCTAGCACTTCTTTGGTGAAGTGGACAGTTTCTTAGTGGGAATAGGCTATTGCTCTTTTTTTTTTGAAATTGTTTGCTTCTCCTTTTGTTTTATTGCTTTTGAAGAACCAGAATAGAGATAGTCAAGAGAGTGCCTTTCTGCGTAAGCCACCTCACGTCTCAAGTGGAGTGTACCTAGTTACTCAGCATACCTCAACCATTGCTCTGCAGGTAGTGCCTGAGCCAAGGTCTCTTGGGAAGAATGGTGGATCACATTACAGAGCACGAATTATGAAAGAGAAATGGTTACCAGATGAGCACATGTAGACCGTGCGTCAGGGCATATCAACAAAGGTAGGCAAATGAGGTCCCCCCCGTCATAGTTCAAGATTTCAAAAAGTAGAAGGTCGTTGAGTTTAAGCCTTCAAAACAAGGATTAGCCTCAATGCTAAGTGTAGGAATTTCTTCTGATAATGGACAGATAATGAATTGATCTTAGAGAAGAACCTCTTGTGAAATAACTTGCTCCCCCTGAAACCATGCATGCAAGATAGAAGAAATGTAGAATGCAGGTTCCCTGGATACCTGGCGGAGGTCTTGCCTCACGCATAATGAGTGATTGCAGGCATACTGAACCTGCCCTTCCTCACATCACCATTTCATATACCAAAGGGAGACATACTTATGATGAATATGGCAGCATATAGACATTGAAATGCAGCTAGCTAAATATGCACAATGGACTTAAAAAGACTATCTATGTGGGATGTACTTATTTCAAAAGAGAGCAATCAAGTGGGAGGATGACACAAACTCAGTTCTCTTCTCAAGGTGGAAAATCTATCAGTGCTCAGAGGTTTGGTAAAAGTATTTGCTACTTGTCTTTTAGATTCAATAAACTAGAACTCAAAGTTTTTCTTGCTTACCTCATCTTGAAGAAAATGATGCCTTACTTCAATATGTTTTGAACGGGAATGCTGGATGGGGTTTCTAGCCAGATTGATGGCGCTTGTGTTGTCGCACAAGATGGGCGAACATCCAAGATCTACTTCATAGTCCTAGAGTTGATGTTTTATCCATAGAACCTGGGTCCCTCAGCTACCTACCGCTACATACTCTGCTTCAGCTGTAGATAGGGCCCCTGAGTGCTGCTTCTTGGAAGCCCAAGAAACCAGGCAGCCACCCAAGTAATTGTAATACCCACTAGTGCTTTTCTGATCAAGTTTGCACCCAGCATAATCAGCATTAGTATATGAGATTAAATTAAAATAGTAGGATACGGGATAGCATAGTCCTAAGTCATGTGTGTTAGCAATGTATCCTAAGATTCTCTTAACAACAATCAAGTGAGACTCTTTTAGATTGGCTTGAAATCGAGCACACATGCACACACTGAACTGTATATCAGGTCGTGACACAGTGAGATATAAAAGGGATCCGATCATACCTCAGTTTGTTTTAGGATCTACAGATTTGCCATTCTCATCATTCGTTCCCATGGGTGTGGATATGGCCTTGGTATCCTTCATTCTGAATCTCTTCAGGATTTCCAGTGTGTACTTGGATTGGTTTATGAACAGGCCTTCCTTTGACTGTGAGATCTGCATTCCAAGAAAAAATTGAAGCTCTCCCATTAGGCTCATTTCGAATTCTTCTATAATGAGTTTAGCAAATTGGTTGCATAAGGTAACATTTGTTGAAAAAAAATTATGTCATCTACATAAACCTATACAACGATGATGTGGCCATTCATTACCTTTGTGAAGAGTGTTTGATCAATCTTACCTCTGATGTAGCCTTTGTCAGTTAAATGGGCACTGAGTTTGTCATACCAGGCCCGTGGAGCCTACTTCAAACCGTACAGAGCCTTGTTCAACTTGTAAACATGATTAGGAAAATCATCAAGTTCAAAGCCAGGGGGCTCTTCTACAAACACTTCTTCCTTTATCAGACCATTTAGAAAGGCACTTTTGACATCCATTTGATATAATTTAATGCCTAAAGAACATGCAAAAGCTAGCAAGATTTTGATGGCCTCTAATCTAGCAACAGGGGGAAAGGATTCTTCAAAGTCAATGCCAATTTCCTGATTATACCCCTTGGCCACTAACCTGGCCTTATTTCTAATGATGGCCCCCTCCTCATTGAGCTTGTTCTTAAAAACCCATCTAGTCCCAATGACATGCTGGTCGGTGGGTCTGGGAACTATATACCAAACGTGACTTCTCTCAAATTGGTTGAGTTCATCATGCATGGCGTTAACCCAATTTTCATCTTGCAAAGCCTCTTCTGGAGAGGGGGATTTCTGTATCCCAATTAAGAGTAGCCAAACTACGCCCATCAGGACCGAACGAGGCTCAGCTCATCCAAGTGACAGCCCTCTAGGGGCCACTTCGGCAAAAAAGCCCAATAAAGATCACTCGGGATCCCATCCTTCCTCGGCGGCCCTAGGGCTCGGAAGGCACGAACGTCAGAATGGAGGAAGACCCACGCCCGAGCCATCCCTCCATCGGGATAAGGGCAAGCGCTTCGCGCCCACTCCGATCTGACTGCATCCGAGCTATGCCTATCGCCCAGACAGGGCTGGCACTTCTCATGCTTGGATCGACTGACAAGTGTTTATTCATGCAGCCGTTGAAAGTCCTTTATGAGCAGGAGTTCAGGGGGATAAGGGAGCCACGATCCCCCAAGGTCATGAAGAGCCCACGACGAGGACATAACGATCCCATGATGAGGACGTAACTATCCCATGATGAGGACGTAACTCCCGCCTGAAACCCCTCAGCTTATGGGACTCTTCAGGGGAGCTCACTATATAAACCAGGGACTCCCTCTGGCGGCAGGTAAGGCAGATACAGGCCTAACACTCCCTGAACAGGAACCACTTCACCATCTTGGTGTTGGGGGATCTCGTGCATTTCTTTCTACCTCCCTCAATACCTTCCACCATTGCTCTACTGACTTAAGCATCGGAGGGTTTACCCAGGGAACCATCCCTGGGCCTCCTGATTTGTTTCCCTTTCTTTGCAGTTCACTATCCGGTGATCATCCTCCCAGCTCAGGACCAGCGCGAGATCACACCCCTTCATCTGGCGCCGTCTGTGGGAAACGACCAAAGAGCCAGTATGGTGAGAAGAAGTTCAGGGAGGAGGTCCACCGACGACAGGGGATAGGCCATGGCGGCGGCAGGGGAAGGCCCCTCACAAGCCTGCCAAACCCCCCCCTCCGGTGCCAGCACTCCCGCTGACGGACCGCCCCCTCCACCTGCGGCTGGGCTACCACCCCCTCCTCCCACGGCGGTAGGGCTTTCGCTCAACGGCGGCGCCGACGCCTTCCAAGCCCTCAACGCGAAACTGGACGTCCTCGTGGAACTCATGAGGACCCAGGCGGCCAGGGATGGAAGGTCGTGCGCCCCTCCGGAGAGCCCTCCCCGTGAGAACGTGTCCCAGCACACCACCGGAGCCCGCTTCACCCTCCGAGGATAGCATCTCATCCGTAATAAAGTAGGAGGACCCTCGCAAGCCCCCCCTCCAGAGCAAGATGCTTCCTGCACGCCGAAGCGGGGCAGGCATGGGGCACGCCATCCCCTCTCAGAGATCGAAGTCCCCAGGGAGCACTAGGACAGCCTGCCTGATGGGGTCATCACCATCCGTCTTGGCACTCTCGGCCCGTCTGGTCATCCCGGAGGTGCACGTCATGGTCTAGCCATTTATTATGAGTCCTGTGTTGTATTTCTTTATGTTTATTGAGTCATGTCGTTGTAATTTTCCTTTTATTAGAGTCATGTATCTAGGTCTTTGGTTTATTTCCCTATGTTTGAGTGTCATTAGGTTGTTTAGTTTGCTATTGGGCCTAATTCATTGGGCTAGGCCCAAGGGCGCCCCCTACCCCCTTGGTTATTCGTCTTTGAGTCAAATGTCAGGGTCTTTTTGTAAAATGTGGGTTGCCTATATATAGGGCCCCATTCCCCTCATTTTGAACTAATGAATGAAAGAACATTTGAATTTTCTAGTGTCCAACTTAAATCTTCTTCTTTTGGTGAGAAGTCAATTGAGTGGGTGAGAAGCCCCTATCCCACCTCTCCCTCTCTACCTCTCTCTCTAGAAAGCCATTTTCTCTCTCCTCCACTTTCTCTCTCTAAAAGCTATGCCCCTTTCTCTCTCCTCCCCTCCCAACGACCTCTCTCTCTCCCACCCACTTCCATTAATACCTCCTCAACTCCCCACACTCAACATTACTCCACTCCTAGTCCCAATAGACCCCCACCCAATCCTAGCTCCACCATCCAACCACCAACTACCCATCCCCCTTCCACAAGCAACCCTCCACCTTCCCAAGGCACTTCTTCCCATCCCCAAGACCACCATTGATCACCCCCCATTAAGGAAAATTCAAATTCACATTCCCTCCACCCACTTGTTTTCCCTCACCTTTCCCTCTCCCTCCAAGCCCCCAAATTCGCAGCTCCTCTCTCACCCATAGCAAACACCCCCTTCCAGCCCCCATTCTATCACTCCCACACCTTGGAACACCCCTTCCCAGACCCCCTCACAGCTAGGAGTCACCCCCACGCCCATCCACCCCATTTCCCCTCCCATATACCCCATTCCCCCCCATCAAATTCAACATGCAGTTCCCAGTTCGCAGGCAGCAAGTAGGGTCCTGAAATCAGCACATTCTACTATTCTTCCCCAAACCTTCTAGTGGCAAGTCCTATATTTATGAAAAGGTCGTCCAGAGAGCTAACCAAGCGTGGTGGTTTCGTCGTCATCTGAGCACCGTGCTGCCCGGGAGAGCTGTTCTCCCTCGACTGCGCGAAGCTACCCTGGCAGAGCACCTGAACCTGATGAGAAGCATGACTGCGGCCATCCTACTGAGAATATGAGCAAGAGTTCTTCATCAAAAGTCTTCTACTCTGAGTCTTCTTTCATTCCCAAAAGGTAGAGCTCCGTTTGGCGTCCGGATTCAGGAGTTCTCAATTTTATCCCCCGAGTGCATGGTTCTGCTTCCCCATAGTTTACACCGACCTCTCATCAGTGTTCAGAGCCTACTGGTCTTCTCCGACAACATTTGGCTTCCCCGTCAGTCTTGATTCGAAGAGGACTCGTTCTCGGTTCCAACAACTCTGGCGGCACCTGATTCTGAGCTCGGGAGCGGTTGTGGCATCCCCTTCTTCCTGCTGTTGGGAACCTGAAGCAGTCAGATCCGAAGAACTGCCACCCTGTTCAAGCCTCCACCCAGACCAGAATTGATACCAGAAGAAATCAACAAAATTTGGACGACTTCCCCATTTTCCTACAAAGAATTTCCAGGTGGTCGCGGCCCCAACAAAATTCGGGAGCAGTCACAGCAGCTACTTCTTCGACCTTCTATCAGCACTCACAGAAAGCGGGCAGAGTCGACATCGGTCCCCTTATTGATTGCGAGTTCGGTTCCACCCCTCCCCACTTGGCCGGCTGAAGGCCCCTCCCTGTGTGGAGGTAGTTTGGATGTAATATCTGTTAACCCCCACCCCAAGGTCCCCCTCCTGTGAGAGGTGTAGTGTTGTAATAACTTGAGCAGGTCAAGCTTCTCCGGTGCGGCGTGTGGGGAACCCACGCTTCCCTGCTCGCCCACGTCTCCGACCGGAGTTGGTTTCTTCAAACCGGCTAGGTGAGAACTCGTCCCTTGCTCTCATTTATGCTTGTTCATTTAATATTCTCCAATTGCGCCGTCGGTTAGGGAGAGAGCGCCCGATCCTAAGGCTCCATCGTCTTTGTGCGACCACCGTGGGTGTGAGTGAGTGACCCGCGCCCTTTGGCCATTGCCGACTCATTGAGTTGGATTTTCGTTCCCCAAGATGAGGTTTACCTTGGATGTTGCTGGCCCTCTACCAGCAAGGGTCTTGTCCTACTTCCTCGACTCGGCATCCCCGAGTTACTCCCGGGTTGAGTGTGTGAGCCATACGAAGGTCCGCTTACGTAGGCTTCTTTGCCTTGTGGTTGTGCTTGCATACTTAGGTCCGAGGAAGTATTGTTCTTGTGACTATCACTCCAAAGTGGTGTCACATCAAGTGGTATCAGAGCAAGTCATTGACTTGTCTCTATCAAGTCAAGTCCTAGGGCATGCTTGCATTCTTGTCCGAACCGTGCATTGTCAACCCATCATTGTTAACGTTGAGTCTTGGGTCACATGGCCCCTCTCCCAATCATATCCCATGCATGCTTACCTAATGGAGAGCCCGTAGAAATTGATTTCATTGACCTAGAATCTGAAAATTGGGTGTCCCCCGATATCATTACCTCTCTTTGTAGGACCGGACAAATTGTGCACAATGGAGACCAAGTCTTTATTGAATTCCATAAATGGTTCGAGAAGACTAAGTATTTGGATGGAGCTTGGTGTCAAGTGGGAACATTGGCGGGTCCATGTATAATCCTAGGTAAGAAATGGTTAGATGAAAGGAATGCCGACATCTACCTAACACGTCGGACTTGCCTAGTGCATCCGCCACACCTTTCGGGAACCTTTAAATTCAACAACCTTGTATTCTCCCACCCGCGGGAATCCCGCCCTTGTTCACCACCCCGGGTGCACCATACTCCGGCCATCATCACCCCACCATCAAAGAACCTTCCCACTCCATTAGCTTTGGAAGAAGTAGTCCACCCGCTTTGCCACATGAAGACAAATACCCCTCGGGAACCTATCCCCTCCATGGAGAGCACCCATGTCCCAATTGAAGAGGAAGCCTCGCACGAGGATCTTCACCCTACACCACCCCCTCTAGATAGGGCCGAATTCATCTTAGAAGAGTCCCTTGTTAGGTGGCTAAGGGAGAGCTTGATTAGAGAAATCACGACCCATACCTATCTACCCATGAAGCAAGACCACCATCTAGTGCCCACCCACACTCCTCACACAACAATCCAATCCTACTACGAAGTAGAGGGTTTTGATGATCTCCTTAAAGGCCTAGAATGGCAACTAGAGTTGACTTTCTTGTTGACCTTAGGGATGGCCCACCCAACAAACCTTAGTCTCATCCACCCTTGTGATGGGTCTATCACCTCGGTCTGCACCATTGGTTGCTACACTAGCGACCTTCTTTTCCTTCTCCCTATGGTGGAAGAACCCATCTCGGTCCACTCCCCTACCATTGAGATCCCCAGTGCTTTGGTCGGCCAACCCACTAACAACCATGGCCCAATTATCTTGGAGGAGGATGACCCATATTTTTGGGGCTTTGAGGATGTGGAGTTCCTCTCTCTAGGTAACCATTTCCATGATCCATTTGACCCCTTCCTATACCCATGTGGCCCAACCATCTTACCCACCACCCACCCTTTCCTACCCTCACCCACCATATTGGGCCAAACCCACCTCATCCATGACCCGGGTTACACCTTGGGAGTCATGACCTCGGGCCACATATCCCTAGGTAATAAGGTTGTGACCCACCCCATGATGACCACCTTCTTAGATCCATTCGATCCTTTCCAATGGGAGTTCAAAGGTTGTCCCACACCTATACACATGGAAGTCACCTTTGAGAAAAATATGCATGTGTCTAGGCTTACTACACCAATTGGCATGAACATTATGTTGGGTCCATTCATTCATACCACCCACATGTCAAGTAGAAAGCATGAGTGGTCCAAATTCGGATGTAATGGTCCACCTTCACTCATCATGAGTCTTAAGCATGATAGGTGTATTATTGGATGTCCGGGTCCCCCGGCATTTGTCACCCTCATACATGACCGGATCACCTATGGATGCCCCGGCCCTCCAACCTTTGTTAGAGAGTCCATGCATGATAGGGCCACATTTGGTTGTCCCAGCCCACTAAGGCTCACCAAGGTCCATATGACATCATGGCATGACTGGTCTACATATGGTTGTCCAGGTCCACCCATAACCACTAAAATGTCAGCATTCACAAAATTACATGACAACCTTGCAAGCACATCAACAAGAGCCATGAAATTTACAAAAGGCAGGCCGACTCAATGGCGTCACCAAGAAATCTAAATGGGTGATTCCGAGATGGTGAGGAATGAGAGGCTCTCACATAGAGACAACTCAGGATTGAGGTTTTGTGGGATTAGCCCCTTCCAGGTTTTGAGGTGCACTAGCCTCACTACTCATAAGTTAGGCCTCCTCGAGGGATACGGAGTTAACTTCAGTTTCAATGTGGAAGGTCTTGTGCCACACAAGGGACCCACGGTGGCACCAAGTGAGGATTTCAAGCCCCCTTCCTCCCTTGAGAGAGCACCCACCCCTCCCCATGAGAGCACCATCAGTCCAGAGAAGCCCGACGTAAGCAACTTGAGAGAATATTGGATGAACAGGAAATCATCACTAGGAGCAAGGTGTACGGGCACTACCTCGCTAGGTGGAAGAACCGGCTTCTTTCGGAAGACATGTGAGCGGTACCACTTCTGCACCTTTCCGAAGAGGGAAGGACTCTTACTAGACGGAGTCGAGTCCTCCGCACCCCGGGAGTATGATGGGGTCATCACCATCCGTCTTGGCACTCTCGGCCCGTCTGGTCATCCCGGAGGCGCACGTCATGGTCTAGCCATTTATTATGAGTCCTGTGTTGTATTTCTTTATTTTTATTGAGTCATATCGTTGTAATTTCCCTTTTATTAGAGTCATGTATCTAGGTCTTTGGTTTATTTCCCTAAGTTTGAGTGTCATTAGGTTGTTTAGTTTGCTATTGGGCCCAATTTATTGGGCTAGGCCCAAGGGCGCCCCCTACCCCCTTGATTATTCGTCTTTGAGTCAAATGTCAGGGTCTTTTTGTAAAATGTGTGTTGCCTATATATAGGGCCCCATTCCCCTCATTTTGAACTAATGAATGAAAGAATATTTGAATTTTCTAGTGTCCAACTTAAATCTTCTTCTTTTGGTGAGAAGCCAATTGAGTGGGTGAGAAGCCCCTATCCCCCCTCTCTCTCTCTCTACCTCTCTCTCTAGAAAGTCATTTTCTCTCTCCTCCACTTTCTCTCTCTAAAAGCTGCGCCCCTTTCTCTCTCCTCCCCTCCCAACCACCTCTCTCTCTCCCACCCACCTCCATTAATACCTCCTCAACTCCCCACACTCAACATTCCTCCACTCCTAGTCCCAATAAACCCCCACCCAATCCTAGCTCCACCATCCAACCACCAACTACCCATTCCCCTTCCCCAAGCAACCCTCCACCTTCCCAAGGCACTTCTTCCCATCCCCAAGACCACCATTGATCACCCCCCATTAAGGGAAATTCAAATTCACATTCCCTCCACCCACTTCTTTTCCCTCACCTTCCCCTCTCCCTCTAAGCCCCCAAATTCGCAGCTCCTCTCTCACCCACAGCAAACACCCCCTTACAGCCCCCATTCTATCACTCCCACACCTTGGAACACCCATTCCCAGACCCCCTCATAGCTAGGAGTCACCCCCACGCCCATCCACCCCATTTCCCCTCCCATATACCCCATTCCCCCCCATCAAATTCAACCTGCAGTTCCCAGTTTGCAGGCAGCAAGTAGGGTCCTGAAAGCAGCACATTCTACTATTCTTCCCCAATCCTTCTAGTGGCAAGTCCTATATTTCTGGAAAGGTCGTCCAGAGAGCTAACCAAGCGTGGTGGTTTCGTCGTCATCTGAGCGCCGTGCTGCCCGGGATTGCTGTTCTCCCTCGAGTGCGCGAAGCTACCCCGGCAGAGCACCTGAACCTGATGAGAAGCGCGACTGCGGCCATCCTACTGAGAATCTGAGCAAGAGTTCTTCATCAAAAGTCTTCTACTCTGAGTCTTCTTTCATTCCCAAAAGGTAGAGCTCAGTTTGGCATCCGGATCTAGGAGTTCTCAATTTTCTCCCTCGGGTGCGCGGTTCTGCTTCGCCATACTTTGCACCGACCTCTCATCAGTGTTCAGAGCCTACTAGTCTTCTCTAAGATCATTTGACTTCCCCTTCAGTCTTTCTTCGAAGAGGACTCGTTCACGGTTCCAACGACTCTGGCGGCACCTGATTCTGAGCTCGGGAGCGGTCGTGGCATCCCCTTCTTCCTGCTGTTGGGAACCTGAAGCAGTCAGATCCGAAGAACTGCCACCCTGTTCAAGCCTCCACCCAGACCAGCATTGATACCATAAGAAATCAAGAAAATTTGGACGACTTCCCCATCCTCCTATGAAGAATTTTCAGGTGGTCTCGTCCCCAAAAAAATTCGGGAGCAGTCACAGCAGCTACTTTTTCGACCTTCTGTCAGCACTCACAGAAAGCGGGCAGAGCCGACATCGGTCCCCTTATTGATTGCGAGTTCGGTTCCACCCCTCCCCGCTTGGCCGGCTGAAGGCCCCTCCCTGTGTGGAGGTAGTTTGGATGTAATATCTGTTAACCCCCTGTGGACACCAAAAAATGTCGATGAGGATCATACGGCATGCACGTCTCGACATTCGAGAGCAAGCCGAAGATGGAAATGCCGAACAAACCTCATGCCTCGCCCGAGCAGGACGAGAACTCGCTTGGTGGTCCACTACCTGCTAATGAAGCCCCCCAGGCAGAAGATACAGCTACAATGCTCCGACCGGCCATGCCGAGAGCTGAGTCAGAGAGAAGTCGGGAACTCCGGCACAATCTCGGCATGCACAGAAAGTTACGCAGAATCTGGGACCGAGTCCCGAAGGCAGCGAATGGAAGATTGTGGAGGCCATACATTGCAACCGGAACATTCTGGGAATGCCGACATTCATATAAACGGCCGTGACTCCGAGAAGAATCCGTTTAGTGCTTAAAACGGCACGAAGGAGCCTTAAAACGGCGCGCCTTAAAATGGCGCACCCCCCTCTTAAAACGGCGCGCCCCTTTCTCTTTGGCTGTCCGACGCGCTCCTGTCGAGGGGGCCTTCCTCCTTTTGATGCTCTAATACGGCGCGCCTATGCTGATGTCTTAATCCGGCGCGCCACTTTCAAAGAACCCCCATTTTGGCAACTTAATCCGGCGCGCTATAGGACCTATCGTGCCCCCATTTTCAAAAGCTTTGCCTTCAAATGCTAAAACTGTGCGCAAATTGTGTTTGGGTTTAAACCGGCGCGGTCACCGTTCCACCGCGCCGTTTTAACCTCATGCCATCTCATCAAAACTCCGATGCACTGTTTTTGTTTAAATGCGGTGCACAGGGGGGCATTTAATGTTTTGAAGCCATGCCTTCACCCCGTTCGACAGCAAAGCGGCAGTGGTGGCAGCAGTGGCAGATCCTCCCGGCAAATCCGCAAATGTCCCATCCTCGGACGAACGCCAGTGTACTCCACGAACCAGCATCATCCAGCACAACAACAACGTTGTTGCGAACAGGGCAGAGGTGGCGGGAGTTTTCTCCCCCACTGTCCGTTCTATAAATGGCATGCCCCACTGGTGAAGAAAAAGGAGATGCTCGAACCCCCCCCCCCCATGGGCTATTGAAGTGAGAAGAAAAGGCCACTCGAAGAGAAGAAGCCCCGGTCCCTGTGCCTACTAGGGGAAGAAGAAGAGAGATTGAGCGTGAGAGAAGAGAGGTGAGCTCGGAGGGGGAGGAGCTTGTGCTCCGTCCCCTCTCCCCCATCGATGTATTTCTTCCTCTCTCTCCGATGTATTCCCCCTTTTTTGCTTTGCTGTCTTTCCCCTTGCGGATGAATAAACGAAAAGCTTTTTTTGCAACATAGGGTGTTCTTCTGCTTTCCTCTCTTTCTCTCTGTCTTCTCCTCTAATTGTCCAGGGCCCTTCAAGGCTTGCTTGTCCATAGCATGTCCCTCAAGGGAACCCATCACCAGATGAAGATTCGTGGCCCTCGTGGCAAACATATGTCCCGCGCTGAAGATTCATCGCCCGTGAGTCATGGTCGCTCTTGAAGGCTAGCCCTCGAGCGCTCCACACTCACACATGGGTTCGGACCGCCGTAAGGCCAATCCGATGTTTGAGGGTCACCCCGGAGCAATCCGTTTAGTGGCCTTCGCTTCTCTCTGGCAAGCCCTGGTCTAAGGGGAGATGCTGCCCGATTTTCGTCAGGGGATTAAGAACACCAAGAACAATGAATAAACGTATCATAGAACTTGCCCACGGGTGAAAGAAAAGAAACACACAGTAAACCCTCTGCGAATTAACCCCCTAAAATTTAACACAATAAACTCCTCCGAACAAATCACTTAAACCCCACCTCATTACCTACTTAATCTACCAAATGGATGAACAAATGGATTATAAAACCCACCTACGGATGAAAGAAAAGAAAAGAAAACACACAGTCGAAAGTAATGAACAACCCTCAGGAGAGGCTAATCCCGCGCGGTTATTATTCCCCACGCCGTTTTAGCCCCCCCCCCTCTCACAAAAAACCCATTCTCCTTCGGTGAAGCCCAATTCTGACGCGCCGGTTTAACCTCTCGAAACCATTTCCTTCATCCACCCGGCGCGCCCCTCCCTTGAGGCCTCTAATTCGGCGCGGGTCCTTTGACATCCTAATCCGGCGCGCCCTCCCTTGGGCCCCTATTCCGGCGTTCCCCCAACCTCTACTTAATCTGGCGCGCCCCCCCTTGTTTAACCCTTAAAATGGCGCGGGTCCTTTAGCACCCTATTTCGGCGCGCCTCCCCCCTTTATTCATCCTGTTCACTCCTTGTCCCACGCCGGATTAACCTCCCCTTTTGTCCACTTCAAACCCGGCGCGCCCATCTCCATCTCGTTACCCCATAGTTGGCGTGCCCCATTCTTGTTCATTCCATATCCCGCGCCCTCCTTTAGACCCTTAAAATGGCGCGCCTGCTTAATACAAAGGGGGAAAAAACAAGCAAAAATAATAATAAAGGTCAATCATGCTAATAAAAGAATAAAAGGAACTCCATAACCTTTCTATAATTAAATTTTTGTTCCGGGGGCGCTGCCCCCAGAAACCCCCGCAAGGGGCGTTGCCCCCTTGAACCCCACGACCTGACAGCGCAGGTCGATCCGCGTGCGAGGGCGCACGTTGGCGAGTTCGGGCTTCACACTTAACAATTCACACCCCCGGACTGGGTGCAAAGAGAAAATCAATGATGCCTTGTGGTATCGGACGTGGACCTCAGAGCCTCCGACATGGTCATGATCCGAACACATCTCGGGCCAATAGTTCGTTAACTCGACCCGCTTCTCCCGGGATCTAATCCCGCAACCCCACATTAAACTTGTCGTGTCTACGGTAGACATTTGCACGGTTTTATCATCATCTTCGATGCTTCAAATGTGGACTCACTTCCTAACAATGAATGGTCCGACCGTGACCGACATGCACGCATACCTTGGAACCTTCGTTTCCCCGGACTGTGTGTGAAGAGAAAAGCAATGACGCCCCATGGCATCGGACTTGGATCTCGGGAGCCCTCGCCCGGACGTGACCATGATCCGAACTTATCACGGGCCAATAGTTCGTTAGCTCGACCTGTCTTTATCGGGATCCGATCTCGCATCCACATTAAACTTGTCGTACCTACGGCAGACATCCGTACGGTTTTATCATCGTCCTTGACGCTACTAATACGGACCTCCGTTCGAATAAGGAATGGTCCGTTAGTGACCGACGTATATACCGGGATCCAATCCCGCACCCACAGGAAATGTGCCGTACCTCCGGTATGTCTTTGTCATGGTCTTCGATGTTTCGAATATGGGCTTACGTCAGAATACTGAATGGTCCGTTAGTGACCGACGTATATCCCGGGATCGAATCCCGTGCTTGCATTAAAACTTGCCGTACTCACGGCAGACATTCATACGGGTTTATTTTCATTTACGTCTTCAATACGGATCTTTGTCCGAGCATAAAATGGTCCATGAATGACCAACAAAATCTGAATGGAACGAGACGGCTCTCGCCTTCCCCGACCACGCGTGTGGGAATATCAATAAGACCTTCGTGAGTCACGTCTGGACCTCGGGTTCGCCCCGACCATGGTCATTACCTGACCCACATCTAGGCCTATAGCCAGCTATCTCTATATACGTCTTTGTTTTGGAATCTAGTCCCGGGACACTTTCCCGCCGCCCTTCGGCACTGGAGATATTAATGATGCCCACGCAAGCCTCGTTTGGACCGCGGGAGGCGCCCCCGAAATGGTCCTGACTCGATCTCGCACCGGGCCAATAAACTCGCTGATTTTTGACCGCTCTAACCGGGATTCAACCGAATGTCTTCTATCCCTTCAAACAATAAATTTACCGTACCCTGGCATACGTATGCTCCAGCTTTCCCCGTGATGATCACGATTCTCTGAAGCCGGACGCTCGTCTGAATATCGAAATGGTCTCTTGAGTGACCGACATATTTCGAATGCTTGTTTCCCTAGACATAGGGCTTTCCGACTGATTCGAGACCGCTATCGGCTTGTTTCTCTTGATATATTTTCCTGGCCATGAGGCCCCTTTTCCCGGCGATTAATCAAGGGTGTTCCCCTCTCCGAGGGGATGTAAATGACGCCGTGACCTTTATGGCGCGGCGGGTTCCAGTCCCGACACGAACTACACAATCGTCTGATTAGTCAGATCGAGCGCACAATAAATCGTCACATTTGTGACTGGCACGCCCACGCACTTAATAAACGCCAATAAACAAATAAACAACGATTTTATTAAATAAAAAGTACGTCCACACCCCCACCCCAAGGTCCCCCTCCTGCGAGAGGTGTAGTGTTGTAATAACTTGAGCAGGTCAAGCTTCTCCGGTGCGGCGTGTGGGGAACCCACGCTTCCCCGCTCACCCACGTCTCTGACTGGAGTCAGTTTCTTCAAACTGGCTAGGTGAGAACTTGTCCCTTGCTTTCATTTATGCTTGTTTATTTAATATTCTCCAATTGCACCGTCGGTTAGGGAGAGAGCGCCCGATCCTAAGGCTCCACCGTCTTTGTGCGACCACCGTGGGTGTGAGTGAGTGACCCGCGCCCTTTGGCCATTGTCGACTCATTGAGTTGGATTTTCGTTCCCCAAGAAGAGGTTTACCTTGGATGTTGTTGGCCCTCTACCAGCAAGGGTCTTGTGCCACTTCCTCGACTTGGCATCCCCGAGTTACCCCCGGGTTGAGTGTGTGCGCCATACGAAGGTCCGCTTACGTAGGCTTCTTAGCCTTGTGATTGTGCTTGCATACTTAGGTCTGAGAAAGCATTGGTCTTGTGACTATCACCCCAAAGTGGTGTCACATCACTGCCTTCACGCCCCCTCAGCCCTACGGCGCAGCGGCAGCCGGAGCTATCCCTCCGACTGCGAGAATTCGAGAGGCGTTTCGCAGAGTAGGAGCGCACCCTGCGAGCCCTGCAGAAGACCTCTCCACCAGAGGATGAGGAGAGATCCCCGTTCTCCGACCATATCTTGAAGGTAGAGGTATCTCCCCGAACCTCCATCCCGACCTTCAAGCCCTATGACGGCCAGGGTGACCCGGCCGACCACTTCGACAGCTTCAACACTCTGATGACCCTTCACGGGGCATCCGACGCCATCAAGTGCCGAGCCTTTGCGACCACCCTAGTCCAAGGCGCCCAAGCATGGTTCCGGGCCCTCGCACCCGGATCCATCCGAGACTTTAAGCAGTTCGGGTGAGTATTCAAGGAGAGTTTCACCGGTAGCGGCCCCCCAAGGTCGGTAGTGGGGCTTTTGGCCCTCAAACAGGCACAAGGGGAAAAATTTTGGGCTTACATCCTCCGATTCAAATCAGAAGCCATGAGGATCCCCCGCCTGGACGTCGCCTCGGCCATAACCGCTCTGACCGGGGGCACCTGCGACGAGAACCTCCGCCGCGAGCTTGTCCTCCACCCTCCCTCGACCCTTGTTGCGCTAGTGACTCTGGCATTGCGCCACGCCGAGTGCGAAGAAGTGCTCAGTGCATGTCGAGACGCAACCGGCTCGGGTCGGGAGGGGGACAAGAAGCGGGCACCCGAGCCAAGCTCGGGCCCAGGAAAAAGGCAGAACCGAGACGGTGAACATAAGGAATCGTCACGGAAGTACGAGCGGTACACTCCCCTAACCGCTCTAGTATACGAGATTTATGAAGACATCAAAGGCTCGGGCCTCCTCCGCCAACCCGAGCCAATGAAGTCGAAGAACCGCAGTCGCAGCAAGCATTGCCTGTTCCACGGTGACCATGGGCATCATACCGGCGACTGCCACCAGCTCCAGAACGAGATCGAGCATCTCATTAGCCAAGTGCACCTCTCCCGGTTCGTGGCCGGGCACTAGGAAGACCGTGGCGCCCCAGAGGAGATCGACAACGCCCCCCGAGGGGTCCACATCAACATCGTCGCCGGAGGAGCTGCGTCAGGGGGAGACAGTGGCCGAGGAAGGAAGCATCATGCTGAGCGGGTGAGCCGAGCCATCAAGCCTCCCAGGGCCCCGCCAAGCGAACCCCAGGTCATAGTCTTCTCCAACCAAGACCTGGAGGAGCTGAGCACCCCACACGACGATGCCCTAGTGATATCGGCCACAATAAACCATTGTAACGTAGACAGGATTCTGGTTGACAATGGAAGTGCCCCTGATGTATTATCCTACGAATGTTTCCTTAAGATGGGGGAGGATCTGTCTAAACTCCGTCCGATCTGGACCCCCCTGTGCGGGTTCAATGGCCAGGCGACCTATCTCGAGGGAGCCCTAAGCTTGCCGGTTACTCTTGGCACCCCACCCAAAATCGTTACGGTCATGGTGGACTTCATAGTGATCAAAGGTATGATAGCATACAACGCAATCTTCGGCCGAGGAATCCTCAACCAAACGAAAGCGGTACCTTCTACCTATCACCAAAAGATGAAGTTCCCCACCAAAAATGGATTGGGGGAAGTCTGAGGTAACCAGGCAATGGCCCGAAGGTGCTACAATATCTCGGTTGAAGCCACAAGGCCAGACGGGAAAAACAAGGGCCCCCGGGAAGTCGAGGAAAAATCTGCAACCGCCAAACCTGGAGGCGAATTGCTAGCGGTTTTCCTAAACGACGACCCTGTTGGACTTTTGTGACCTCCCTAGTGTTTTGATGATGTGCATCACTATGTTAAATATTGTTATTTTTAATCAGATATCATGAGTAATGTTATGCATTCGAACTTTCCATGATTAATAAGAAAAACTGCTATGAGTTAAATACCCTGCATGTCCGTACTGTTCCTTTCATTCTTCGTGTTGGTTGTGTTCACTTCACTTCGTGATGTCTTTTTTTCAACATCGTGTTGTTCCAACAATGCTTGTTGGTTGTCTTCGTGTCGTGTTTTGTTCCAGCGCGTGCTGAACACTGCAGGACCTCGTGCTATTTTCTGTACCACCTCGTGTCGCTCCATCCTTGTCACCCCTAATTCTTCAAAGTCTATATGCTAGATCGTCCTTCTGTGTGTCTCATTCAAAGTCTATACATCCACCGTCTTACCCAGCGTCTTATGCAAGTCTGTACAGCTTGCGTTTCAAAGTCCATTTGTTGCACTATCAAGTCTGTACATTGCCTTCAAGGCATCAAGTCTATACAGTGGACTGTGCTTCATGCATTGGTCAAGTCTGTACATCGACCTGTTCACTCGTTTGAGCAAGTCTATACATTGCGTTGCCTTACCTACGTTCAAGACCACCAAGTCTGTACATTGGGTAAAGTCTACACATCGCCTCGGTCACTTGTTTCAAACTCTATACAATGTGAACATTCATGTCTGTACAGACTTCACCTCATCTCAAGTCGAGTCTAACTGTGTTGTCTCCATGTCGTTCTTAGTTCGAGTCGTTTCTTTGTTATTTCTATCTTCGTGTTGCTTTTCCTAGACCTCGTGTCTTTCTTGTTTTGAAACCACACTTCGTGTCGATTTCTATTTTCGTCCTCGAGTTGGTTTTAGCCCGTGTCGTCCTCGTCTTCGAGTCGTTTGTAAGTTTGAGCAAGTTTGTTATGTCGTGTTGTTTTTGTAGTCATGTCTTCGTGTTGCTTTTGTATTCGTGTCCTCGTGTTATTCTTATGTTTATGTCCTCGTGATTATTTATTTCTATCTTCGTCCTGGTTCCTTCTGATCGCGTGTCTGTCTACCTTTTTTTCACTCCGTGAGATTTCCTTCTCACCTCGTGCTGTTCTCTTCTGACTTCGTGTCATTTTCTTTGTGGTGTTAGCTTTATTTTTATGTATCTCGTGTCGTTCTCTTCGTAATGTTTATTTTGTTACAGTGATACTTCGTGTCGTTCTCTTTGTGGTGTTAGCTTTATTTTTATGTATTTCGTGTCGTTCTCTTTTTACTTCGTGCTGTTTGCATCTGACCTCGTGTCATTCTCTCCTTGTCTCGTACTGTAATAATCTTGTGTATCTCGTGTCGTTCTCAGTAAAGTGCATCTCGTATTGTTATCACATACCTCATGCAGTTTTAGTTCTTGTGGCCCTCAGTGTTAATGGTTTTTTATCTCCTTGCAGGTCCGAGGAAGAACATTCACCCGTGTCTGGGCTGCACGTGATCCGATACTAAAGGAACCAATGCTATAAGGACACGTGGCAAGAAGGTTCTGGATGAAGCGTGGGAGGCACACGCATTCTGCACCTTACCCACCTGCTGCTGCGGCTATATAAGGAAGCCTTCATCCACAGATGAAGGGTGATCGAAAGGAAAAAGCAAAAAAGAAGTGAAGAGAGTTCGATCCAGAAGAAAAGAAAGAGAAGAAGAGCAGAAGGAAAAGAAGAGAAAGAGAGAGTTAGAGAGCTCGTAAGGGTGAAGAGAAAAAGAAAGTGAGAGAGAAGAGAAGAGGAAGAGAAGCCTACCTGAAGATCTGTCAACTGGACCGTGGATCAGATCTAGGCCAGTCAGCTCCGTTGAGAGCCACATTGTGCATTTCGCTTTCAGCGTCTGTTTGCTGAAGTTATCTTTCATTTCGTGTTTCTATTTTTCTTCTTATTTGATTTTCCTTGTTCTTTCGATTCTCAGTAGTGAGGTCGGGTTCCTCCTGTGGATCAGGAGAAGGGAGATCTGATCTCCGGTTGCAAGTAGCTGGGAGCTACTTGTGGGTTCCCTCTGGTCAGAGGAAGGGAGACTTGTCTCCGGTTCTGGGCTTGCGGGTTGCAAGTCCAGGGGTCCCTCCGGTTGGGAGGAAGAGGGGAGGCTGTTCCCCT
The DNA here is from genome assembly GCA_022559845.1 of Amorphophallus konjac. Taxonomy (NCBI): domain Eukaryota; kingdom Viridiplantae; phylum Streptophyta; class Magnoliopsida; order Alismatales; family Araceae; genus Amorphophallus; species Amorphophallus konjac. The sequence goes on along the minus strand of CM040123.1, from coordinate 316,278,761 downwards.
GGTCAAGCTGTGTGGCAGCAACTGTTTGCAGACTAAGTCTGCTTGTCTAGCATTGGCTAGTGAAGCCTCACTCCGGTTGGGAGTGAGGGGTGGATGTAGGTCTGGAGGACCGAACCACCTAAAAAGTCTATTGAGCAGTGGTTTGCTTTGTGTGCTTGCTTCCGCTAGATGCTTGGATAGGCGCGCTTCTTGTGTTTGCTCATAAGTTTAATTGAATTCGTTTCATTCTGTGTTTGCGTCTAGCATCTGAGTTTTTAATTGGCCATTATTCATTGAAGGATACATTCACCCCCCTCTGTATCCGGGCCTAGTACCCTAACAGACCCGACCCTAGGAGTAAAGATCGGAGCCGACCTAACATCTGAAGTTCAACAGTAATACAAATAGTTCCTTTCCGCGTACATCCGGGTCTTTTCAACTCCCCGGGATACCGGAAGAGACGGTGGTGCATAAGCTCAACCTCGACCCAACCATGAAGCTCGTGCAACAACACAAAAGGAAGCATGCGCCAGAGAAGCAGACGATTATCAAGGAGCAGGTCACCAAGGGGCAGAAGACTGGCCTTTTTAGACCGGTCATGTACCCGACGTGGCTGGCTAACGTCGTCCTGGTGCCGAAAGCTTCAGGAAAGTGGCGGATGTACGTGGACTTCACCGACTTGAACAAGGCTACTCTAAAGGATTGCTATCCCTTACCGAGCATCGACCAACTGGTTGACTCAACCTTGGGCAATGAGATACTCAACTTCCTGGATGCCTACTCAGGTTACCACCAGATCAGAATGCACCCCGAAGACATCGAGAAGATCGCCTTTATCACCGACTTCGGCGTACACTGCTACACCCGGATGCCTTTCGAGTTGAAAAATACCGGAGCCACGTACCAAAGGCTAGTCAACCATATGTTCGAGGGACATCTCGATCGGAACGTCGAGGTCTATATTGACGACATGCTCGTGAAGACCCCCAAGGCCGAAGACCACTTCGCCGAACTAGCAGAAACTTTCGACACCCTCCTGAAGTACAACATGAAGCTCAACCCCGCCAAGTGCACCTTTGGAGTAAAGTCTGGTAAATTCTTGGGCTTCTTAGTCACTCAGCGTGGGATCGAGGCCAACCCTGACAAAGTCCAGGCCATCCTGGACATGCGCCCACCCACCTGCATCAAAGACGTTCAATGCCTTACCGGGCGCATTGCTGCGCTCAGCAGATTCCTATCCCGCGCGGCTGAACAATGCCTACCCTTCTTCAAACTGTTGAGGGGGCCCAAAATGACATCTGCTACATTCGCGTGGGACGAGGAATGCCAAAGAGCATTCACCGAGCTTAAGGACTTCCTGGCTTCGCCCCCAGTGCTTTCCAAGCCTGTCCTAGGGGAAGCCTTGCATCTCTATCTCTCGGCTACTCCATCCATAGTTAGCTCGGTCCTAGTCAAAAATGACTCGGGAATCGAGAGACCGGTCTACTACACAAGCAAGGTGCTCAACGAGGCTGAGAAAAGGTACCCCGTAATCGAGAAACTCGTACTAGCGTTGGTTACCTCGGCCAAGCGCCTCCGACCCTATTTCCAAGGGCACTCCATCACCGTGCTGACCGACGAACCATTGAAGAAGATCCTCGCTCACCCTGAAGCCTCGGGACGCCTCGTCAAGTCGGCCATCATGTTCAGGGCCTACGATATATCGTATCGGCCTCGTTCGGCTATCAAAGGCCAGGCGCTCGCTGACTTCATTGCCGAGAGCACCATCCCGAGTGAAGAAAGATCTCCGTCCGCACCCAGGCCGACCTGGGAACTATTCGTCAACGGATCTTCCAATTCAGCCGAACGCCGTGCCGGCATCCTCCTGAAGTCCCCCGAAGGAGCAGAGCTACAGTACGCCCTGATTCCAAGCATCCAACAACACTTCTGAGTATGAGGCCCTCATATCGGGAGCCCGCATGGCCCAGCGGTTAGGGGCTGAGCGAGTCAGAATTCACACAGACTCCCAACTGGTCACTAGCCAGGTCAACGGCGATTATGAAGCTCGGGAGGCACCGATGATCAAATACCTCCAACTAGTTAAGACTGTGGCACAATAGTTCGAGAGTTTTGAGGTAGTCCGAATAGCTCGAGAGGAAAACTCCCGAGCGGACGCCCTCTCTCGACTGGCCTCCTCTCTTGACCCCGAGGGTACTCGATCAGTCCTTCTCGAAGAGCTAGAGCGCCCGAGCATTGATTCGGAGCTCCTAGCTGTTGACTCAGCCTCCCCAAGTGACTGGCGTACCCCCTACCTGTCGTGGCTCCAAGACTCCCAGGAGCCTCCCGACCCTCGGGAAGCCCGAAGGTTGAAATACCTAGCTCGGCGATTCGTCACTCTGGATGGCGCACTTTACCGGAGATCCTTCTCTGTCCCTCTTTTGAAGTGCCTCGGTACCGACGAAGCCAACCGAGCGATCAAAGAAGTTCACGAAGGTCTGTGCGGAGCGCATTTGGGAGGAAGGTCGCTCGCCAAGATCTTGCTACGGCGAGGTTATTGGTGGCCCACCCTACAGCATGACTGCTCGGCCTACACACAATGTTGTGACCGTTGCCAGCGATTCGATCACTTGGTCCATCAGCCAGCAACGGAGCTTATCACCCTAGCCGAGCCTTATCCTTTCGCCCGCTGGGGAATCAACATCCTCGGGCCATTCCCCACGGCCCAGGCCCAGAAGAAGTTCATTATCGTTGCCATCGACTACTTCACTAAGTGGATCGAGGCCGAAGCAACTGCAGGGATCACCAAGACAGTCGTCTGGAAGTCGATCATCTGTCGCTACGGCATCCCCCCGGTGATAGTGAGCAATAATGGTCGATAATTTGATTCTCGGTATTTCCGAGACAGATGCACTGACCTCAATATTCACAATCACTTCACTTCGGCCGCCCACCCTCAGGCTAACGGGCTGGTCGAAAATGCCAACAAGACTATCTTAAAAGGCATCAAGACTAGGCTTGGCAAAGCCAAGGGCAGCTGGCTCGAGGAATTACCGAACGTACTTTGGTCGCACAGAACGACTCCTAGAACGGCAACCGGTGAAAGCCCTTTTCAGCTGGTATACGGTACCGAGGCCGTGATCCCATTGGAGATTGGCAACCCCTCTCTCCGAGTCATCTGCTTCCCGTCCGAGACAAACGACCAGAAACTGCTCGAAAATCTCGACTTAGCAGATGAAATCCGGGAGATTGCCAGCATCACAGCAACGGAGTACCAACGCCACCTCACTCGATACTACAATGCCAAAGTCCGAGACAGACACTTCCATCCGGGAGACTTCATCCTCAGGAAAGCCGAAGCCTCTCGACCACTTGAGGCGGTGGGCAAGTTATCCCCTAACTGGGAAGGCCCCTACCGAGTGGTCGAGACGCTCGAAAAAGGAGCATACCGTCTATCTACGATGGAAGGAGAGCCCATCCCTCGGACCTGGAACGCAACTACATTATGCAAGTTCTACTTCTGAGTACTGAGTATTGTGCAAACGACATGAGATAAAATAAAAGGCTCCTTTCTTTTTATTCAAACAACCCGTTTGTACATCAAGAAGGCCGAAGCCAATAGAATACATGTCAAAAAAGTAAAAGATCCATCTAGCGCCGTCGTATGAGCCCATTGCTCGGTTGACTCGGATGACCTTCCTGCGTCCAGCCACTGACTCTGCCTAGTGTAGAAACTGGCTCGGATAAAGGATAGTTGACCCCGTTAGCTCGGGCAGCTCGAGACAAAGGTGACGAGGGATTAAGAAAGAGAAGGCTACCTTCCAAGTTGAACTTGGAAGAGAAGGAGGAGAGGGAATGCATATGTAAGCATCTTCCCCGCCAAACTGCCAACTCTTTGGAAGAAAGAGAGTGCAGGCACCCTCCGAAGAGTGAAAGAAAGGAGGACCAGAGTAGAAGAGGGAAAAAGAGGCTGCCAAAAAGAAAAAGAAACCAGCAGAGCTGGATGAGGAGGCAGGGGAAGGCCCGGAAGGGATGAGCTTAGTTGGCTTCCTCCTCCCATCCGTGAAGCGAGCAGGAAGGGACGGGAAGCAGGGATGTCTGATGCCCCCATCCATCCTCCATCTCGCCCCCCTGTAAGCGTCACCGGAACTGATAAAGGGAAAATGGCGTGCCTCCGCACGTCGAACCCTTTTCAAGTCTGCCCGCCGGCCGTTGAACCCTCTTCAAGTCCGGAGCAGCAGGAACTCTCTTCCCCCCGTCGTCGGTAGCCTCGTCTTCCGGAGCTTCCTTCATGCTCCGAATACAACGGAACAACGCTACGTGAAGAAGGAATGAGGAAAGAATGTCAGGGAAAACCCTAAGTGGTGGAGAGGAAGGGACGCCCTTTAGTCCTTTTTATAGGCGAAGGGAGGCTACTTGCCTTAAATGATTTCCCTCCTCTCGAAAACACGCCAGAAGGATTTCTCCCTACGAACGGTCACCTCAAACTTCTCATCTTTCGCCCCAGCGGGACACATGAAGTGGCCAGGCATTTAAAGCGTGAAAAAATGGAAAGACACCCTATCAGACGCTCACCCAACCATTATGCGAGATTCACGCAGAAAATATCGGTTCTTTCCAACCATTGCAGATACGCTGGACAGAATACGGCAATGGCAATATGGAACAGATAAGTCTTCATCACAATGCTACTGCCTTATTTATCTCTACACAAAAAGGGAGTCTTTTCCTTCAAAAAGGGAAGAGGTATGCAAAAAGAAGAAGCAAAACAGATACATCAGGCCTCTGGCCCACCTTGAAGACCGGAAGTAGAGGGCTCAAGCGGTCTACCCCCAGCAGCCTCGGCGACGGCCGACCCTGGCACCGACCCCACCGGCGTGGGAACTACCTCGGTTGCGTGCCCTCCCGAGGCATTCGGAGTTGGCGACCCCTCGGGTGATGAGCCCTCGGGATCCTCTTCATCTTGCGCCGAAACAGAGGAACTAGAGGATGACAAGTCCGAGTCATAACATTGACCGGACGGGAAGTCAACCACTCCGGACGCCTACTCCTCGGCGTAAGAAATGGCCCGGTTGTAGCCCTGCTGGAACCCCTTGCGGATGCCCCGGCGAAGTCCTAGCTCGTAGTAGGGGTGGGCAACCTCCTTAAGGTCGAACCGGGAAACCTCTAAGCTCTTGTATTGCTCGAGAGCCTCCACCCCGGCCGATCCCACCCTACCGATGAGCTGCCTTCCGCTCGGCCTCAGCAGTCCGCCCGTCGGCCGCCGCCACCTGCTTCTCCGCCTCAGCTCGATCAACCTCGGCCTTCCGCCGAAGATGCTCGGCTTCCTCCTCGCGGTCTATTAGCTCGACACGCTAGGTCTCCCACCGGCCGTCTAGCTCAACTCATGCTAAGCGCTCCTCTTCGAGAAGTAGGTTCTTCCTCTCGAGCGATTCACGGGCCTTGGCAAGCTGCTCGGCTATCGCCCGGGTCTCCACTTGGCTCGACCGTACCAGCTCCCTGATTGAGGAAAGCTCCCGCCGAAGCCCGTCACGCTCCTCGACGAGCCGAGTCAACCTCCTGTCCGACCCACCGAGGGTCCAGACCAGGTTCGCTCGCTCCCACTCCGATTGAGTGTACGCTTCTGCCAGAACCGCCCCCATCAGGGCCAGGGCCAAGCCGCCCTCCCTAACCTCGGCGAGAGCCATGGACGGGGAGTGCTGCCTACCTCCCCCCCTCACCTTCGCTGATATACCACGACACACCTGGTGCAGGGGGCTCGAGATACCCAGCCTCTCCAATGTCGTCGAAATGGAGAACCCCCCATCGCCCAGCGCCCCACCGTATGGCTCGGGTCGAGCCCCAGCCTCGGTCGTCCCTCGCGCCCCAGCCGGATTTTCCTGCGGCCTCTCAATATGGATTGGCTCGGCACTGGCATCGCCACCTGGAGCGCCAGCCTCGGCCGCGATCATAGCATCCTCAACTTCGGCCACAGCCCCCTCGACTCCGGCCGAGGGGAGAGCCGGGTAGGCCCCGCTACCGGTTGCAGGAGCACCCTCGGCCCCCTCGGTCCCGGCCAATGGAGGAACCGAGCCCGCATCATCGCCGCCCGTAGGGGCAGCCCCGACCTCCTCGGCCCCCTCTAGCTCGGCTGGTGGGAGAGCCCGCCCGGTAGGGTCGGCCCCACTGTGCCCGGCGGAGGGGTGAGCCACGGTAGGGTCACCTTCGACTGCGGGTACGACCCCGGCCTTCCTGGCCCACTTTATGGCCCTCGCAGCGGCCCGGATCATACCCTCCACAGGGTCCTTGCGCTTAGGTCCCCGCGGTCTGGAGGATTCACCCTGGGCCACTCCCTTGCCCTTATCTTTGGTTCGGGAGCGACCCACGGGAGCAGTCGGTTCGTCGGCAGCCGAGTCATCTCCAAGCTCGATCACCTCTGCGGCCTCCTTCAGAGGCTCCCGCCTGGTGTCTGCACGAAGAAGAAGATGTATTCAGGAAAAAAAAGATGACCCCCACATCCGAAGGAAAATCTAAGTTGTGGCACCTGAGCCCGACGGGTGCAGCCGCGTGAGAAGACACCGCTCGATATTCTCCGGTGTCACCAGTTCCTCGGTGGACTGGCGGTGTTTCAGCAGGATGGCTGCGCACTTCTCCACGTGAGGGGGGAACTCATCATGCCTAGGAGGGATATTAGGGTGGAAATTGGGGATTACCAGGCACCTCCAGGTTTCCTCCACTGAACAAATCTTCACCCAGAAGAATTGGATCTTCCACCCCTTATGCGAAGAATCCTTCACCGCCAAAGAGATTCAACTCTTATTCCGCCCCGCCTGGATGAAATAGAAGCCCTTCCCAGCTGAAGGATGTGCTTTCAACTCAAAGAAATAGTGGAAGAGGTCCATGGAAGGAGGAACTCCCCACTGACGGCAGAGAATACGGAAGGTGAAAAGGAGGAGATAAGAGTTGGCTACCAACTGAATGGGCGCCAACCGAAAAAAATCAAGAAGTTGAAGGACGAAAGGTTCGAAAGGAAGGCGGAATCCACCCTTCCACGACAGAAGAAACATACAAATGTGGCCTGTACGAGAGTCCAGGCTCGTCTCGTATGGAGTAGCAGCGGCAAAATTATTCTTGTGGGGCAGGCGATACTGGTGCTCCAGCCTCCTCACATCCGCCTCTCCTAGTTCGCTACAGTTGGGGACCGGCGCCCTCACCACCGGCTTGTCCTCCCACTCCTCAACATCTAGGCGCTGGCCCGCCATGGAGTCAGAAGAAGACTCTGAGGGAAGGCGGTCCCGAGACCCTGAAGATTTCGGGGGAGGAGGAAGCTGTTGGACGGCCTCTGCAGTTATTGCCGCCAACTCCTCAAATGCCGCCGCAAGCCTCTGCTCCTCCATCGTGTCCTCACGGCGCATCAAAAAGCCCCAAAAACAAGAACGAAGGAGAGCCAAAACCCTAAGGGCCCCTTTGTTAAACGGATGGGACATGAGTTGGACAACTCATCCCACCCTGCCCATCTGGATAGCTAGTTCGACCTTTTCGGTCGAACAAGCTAACCCGATAAAACCTCGTTAATGCTCCCCCACCACTCTCACTTAACCGGGTTAAAGAGATTCTCACCAAACCTATAAAATGATGAAACTGGTGAATAACAAGAAAAACCGGCCAAAACCGACTGCGCTTCCTCTCCAACCTTATCCTGTTCAATTATCAAAGGGCCCCTAAAAGACGGAGGGAGTCTAGAATGACAACAAGCGCCTGTTGACGCCTGAAAAATGAGCAAGGGCAGAGACAAAATTAAAAGAGGATTAGACAAGCAACGGAAGATTACTGGTGAAGCTCATCAACCGTCTACCTGGCTAAAGCCTTTTCCGGCCAAGCCGATGTCCGGTGTCGTCATCAACGAGACGGCAGCACTGATGAAGTAGCAGTCGCCTGACTGATGAGACCTCCTACCATATTTTAATAAGAGCTGTATTGCTGCCCTGCCCAAGAATCTACAGATGACATGCCAGAGTGAGTCAGATGTTGACTTATTGACAGATGAGGCAGGAGCAAAGATAAAGATGAAGCCAGAACCAGCAAATGAAGATTGTAAAGGCTTTTGCAAAGTCAAAACAAAAGAGGAACCATCTCCATGGGTGATATACCGGGCTGAAGTCTTCTCAGAAAACTGATGCCCGGTCTTGTCACCGTTCGGGTGACGATGCTAATGAAATGATGTCCGGCTTTGTCATCATTCAGGTGGCGATGTCGATGAAACCCGAGTCTACAGACTGATGAAGATCTATGAATTATCTCAATAGAAGCTATGTCACCAGTAGAGGGCCTTCCTCAGTTCTGAAAAATATATTTGAAGAATTAAGAGAGGTCGAGGTGCATATGAAGTTTAAAAGCCCTAAATGGGCCTGCCAAATGAGCTCCAGAGAATGGCATCGAGAGACCCTCACCAGGACCCAAAACCGGCGCCGGGAAGCCTCCATCGACCATGCGCGCCGAGATATGCCAGCCGGGAAAACACTCAGCAGGGGCTATAAAACCCCCTTTTCTCGGTGGAAAAAAGGGCAGAAGAGGATAGAACCGATCAAAAAAAGAGAAGAGACAGCAAGAAAGAAAGAAATCCATCCAGAAAAGGAGATAGGAAAGGAGAGAGAGAGAGCCTCCGCTGAAAAGAAAGAGAAGAAGTCTGAGAGAAGAAGAAGAAGAAGAAAAACCCCAGGTGGGCTGCTCGGGGGAGGGAGAGGAGTCAATGCTCCACCCTCCCCCCCCCATGTTTGCTGTTTTCTTGATCTGCCTCCGTATGTAATAGTCCATATCTTCGTGTTTGATTATTCATACGATGTCGAGAGATTATCTTTTCGCTTCCCCCTGTTCCCCTCCTCTTCTGTTCTTTGGCTTTTGCCTTGCAGATGATGTAAACAATGCTTATGAGATGAAATGAAATGGGCAATTGAAAGCCCTTCCCTTCCTCCCTCCATATATATATATATGTCTTCTATCTGAAATGTCCGATAGTTCATACGCTCCCGATTTCAGAGTCTCCCTACGAACCTGTTCTTCAGAGGAGCGTAGATAGGACCCCTATCCCTATCCAATGGGCTACTGGGTTCTGTCTTCTTCCCCCCTCCTGTCTCGATGGCAGATTCATCGCATATGTGTGAGTCCCTCTCAAGGCCCTCAATGCCCCTTGTGCTGTTCAGGAACCAGAGACATTAATCTCTTGGTTCCTTGAACTGCTGACTACACGGGGATATGTTTACTCTGCAGACGGATGCTATTCCGTGAAGTTCTAGCAAGTGGATCTCGATCTCTCGACCCTCCATTCTAACCCTTGAATGATTAGGGTCTGGAGCATCGACGCTGAGGGTTCCTCCGTCGTTGGTTTTAGAGGCCATTAGGGCTCGTCCGGGGGATCAGAGACAGTCATCTCTTGACTCCCCCCAGACGGCCTGCAACAAGCAGATAAAACTCTCTACATGATCAGGTGATGGTCTGGTTTCTTTCATTGATTCCACCGTCCAATTCCCTTGGCATCCTTCTAATAGAAGCATCCATGAAATCCCCCTCCTGCACTCCTGACCCGGCATCAATTCAGCCAGAAATCCCAGAAAACGTCTGAACAGAGTATCGTTGTGAGCTCTGAGAACCCCCGACCCTTTAACCTTCTCGGCGTGCAATTTTCCCCGCCGAAAGCCAAGCCGCCGAGAGGCCTCCCTTTTCTTCCCCTCCAACTAAACGACAAAACCCCTGGTCTTGTGCTTTGGCCAAAAAGCCACTTCCACGTGAACCCCCCAGCCCTTAGCTTCCCGGCGCCACCTTCCCGGCGCGGTAATGGGCGCGCCGGGAAGTCCCACGCCGAGAGCTTCTTCAGGCCAACTCAACCCATGCCGAGAGCCCCCCTTGGCCAACTTGTAAACTCATGCCGAGAACCCCTTGGCCAACCTATAATCCCACGCCAAGAGCCATCTTCTTGCCAATGAAAACCATGCTGAGAGCCCCTCCTTTGTCCACCCCTTTGGCCTCTTCGTCCACTTATCCTGGGGCGTTCTTGAGTCGTCATATGTACCCCAGGAGATAAATTAACTGGGGATTGACCTCCCCTACATTCTGAGGTCCCTAACTGGATTCACATGCAACCCCGTGGGTCTGACGAACCCTGTCTCTACATGAGTTTCGTCAGTCTCCGAGAAGGGGAATAGTGACCGATGCTAGAGACATGGATAGTCTCTTCGAGCCTTAGTGCTCACTCATTTTCCGGCTTTCATCCCGGCACTCTATGGATGTCAGCCTATACCACTCTCTGGCAAATGCTCGGTCCAGGGGAGGTGCTGCCAAAATTCTCCCAGGAAGATGAAAGTCGACATTAAGCTGCCCCCGGGACTTTGCACACTGGTGACAGGAGTTCTGCAGACCCTGATTTCCCTAATTCCTCCTCGAGCCTGATGTCTCTATAAAGCTCAAGCCTAATCTAGTTCAACTTTGATGAACTGATCCACCTTGACCCCATTGAATCTATCTATTTCAGCCTGGATCATCGATGGACCCAAAACAAAGCATCGTAATCAAGCCATAAACCCTTTCTGTCCTGAGCCCTTTTACCTTCCCGGCGCACCAGCTCCCGGCGCGGTATTTTGCACGCCGAGAGCCATGCCGCCGAGAGGGCTCCCCCCTCAATACAACCTTTTCTGGCCTGGAGGCTTCCCGGCGCCGGGTTCCCGGCGCGGCGATGAGCACGCCGGGAACCCCCTTCTGCCTCCCAGCCGCGCCGAGACCCCCCTCCTTAGCCATAAAAAAGGACCACGCCGAGACCCCCTTGGCCGTCTCCTTTGCGCGCCGGGAAGCTGGCGCCGGGAGCCCTCCTGGCCACTTCCTCTGCGCGCCGGGAAGCCCACGCCGGGAACCTGCCTGGCTGTTTCTTCTTCGCACTAAGTAGCCCCTTGCACCGGGAATCCCCTTCTGCCTCCCAGCTGCACCGATAGCCTACCCAAATTTTATTACTGGGCCTTCAATCCAAATTTTGTTCCGGGGGCTCCGCCCCTGGAAACCCCCGCAAGGGGCGCTGCCCCCTTGACCCCCGCGACCTGACCGGGCAGGTCGATCCCCGCGACCTGACCGCGCAGGTCGATCCGCATGCGAGGGCTCAATATTGAGCGTTTGCTCACTTTCTGTCGTCCCGCATCGGGTTCATGAATAACCCCTTTAGCTCGGGAGGGCTCTGCCACTGCATGAGTTCCACCGGCTTCTACAGGGAATATCAAACATTGCCCCAAGGTAGATATGCGATTCGGGAAGTTCAACACTTCTCTCTCTTGGCTTTCATCCCGGCACTCCGTGGGTGATAGCCTATTTCCCCCTGGGCATAATCCAGATAAAGGGGAAATGTTGCCGAAATATCGATCGATGCTTTGAACCCCCATCATGGCCACGGCCCAGTCTGCCTGTGACTGAAATTTTTCCTTCTCCCCTAAGCCCGGTCGTTGAACCACTGACTTAACGATATCATCTGTTTCTATGGTTGATGTTATTATCTTGCCCGCCTTCCTGGCTCCGGTATGAAGTTCCATTTGCGCACATGAATATATGTTTGCCTCTCGAGGCCTCCTATTTTGGCGTTTAATCAAGGGTTTTCCTTCTTAGGAAGGGCGTAATTAACGTCATAACCTTTATGGTATGACGGACTTCTGGTCCAGACGCGATCACTCACAATCGACTGACCAAGTCAGATCGAGCGTAAAATAAGATCGTCACTCCGGTGACTGGCACGCCTAATAAATCAAAAATCCAAAAAACAAAATAAAACATAAAAGATGAGAAAAAGAAAAATGTGTCAAACAGCGCCCAACGCCTATAAACCCACGCGAAAGGCGGCGCGTCGTTCCGACCTCCGAGGAAAGGGGGCCCCTTCAGTTCAAATCCGTCAGGATCATCATCAACACGGGCACAGGTGACCACAACATGTGGCTTCCTAACACTGCCAGATCTCCACCCACCTGAGCCACGCCAGTCCGAAACCCCATACAGCTACTCGTCCGAGCTTACTAAAGCTCAGGAGTGTTGATTTGTTTTTTTAATTAGATTAGCTTCCTATCCGGCCCCCTTTAAATACATACATGCATAAACATGTGAATGAAGGACAAGGGGATGAAAGGATGGAAATACTAACCGTGATCGCCACCAAGGATTAACAACGCCAAAGGATGAAGAAAGGAGTGCAACGGCGCCGTGTACCTTGGAACTTAAAGACTTGATCGCGCTTAAGAACGGGATGCGGGGAATGGTGTGGGATCGACCTCCTCTCCTTCCAGCCGGCTAGAGGAAGAGGGCCTCACGTGGTGTTCATGCTCTCCTGCAAAACAAAGCCAAAACAAGGATAAAAAACCCATTAGAACATGCATGTGTAGTATCAATCCCGCAGTGATAAAATAGCATGAATAAAAGGGGGAGAACGCACCGGGGGAGGTTTTTAACCCCTGTGGAAGGGTGGAAAAGATAGGTGGGTGTGTTGTGCATGCATGAGATTTGAAATCATAGAATTTGATTGAGAGAATAGAGAGAAATCAATGATGCAAAACGGAGAAAAACGCATGTGTAACAGAGAGTGCAGAAAACTGTGATGATTTGTGATTTTGAGGAGACTAGAACTAAGAGTGTAGACCATGAAATCAAGCCCAGAAGGATAGAATAGAAAGCCAATACTTCCCTCTTCAAGATGGGGTCGAAGGATTGAGTCAGCGGTGCAGCATGGCTTCGCCCCACGTCCGAAAAGAGCCCCCCGTCGCGACTGCGAACTGGGCAGTTTTTATAGAGTTTTGTAAGAAATCCTCATCTCCTTATCACGATTCCCGGAGATAGAGTCCAAGATAAATCGAGTTCTCTGGATCAAACTCGAGATAATACTAAGGATAAGAGATAGGAACAAACGGGGATCAATTCAGAGGAGGATTCTAGAAGATATGTCTCTTGGAAGGTAGCCCCGGAGCCTTATCTGCAGAGTTTGAGTTGAACTAGGAAACATAAATCCTGATCTTGCGACCCAGATCCCAAGAGATATTGCCAATGAAAGTTTGATTCCTATGAACCAAATTCAAGATAATACCAAGGGCTAGAAGTAGGAAAAAACGGGGATCAATTCGGAGAAGAATTCAAGAAGTTATGGACTCTTCAAGAGGGCCACGGCGCACAGAAACGGAGTAGAGTCCAGCACGAATTGGACTCTCTGGTGCATGTAACGGTCTATCGTAGGACCGTCACATATGATGTAACGGACTAGGGTAGGTCCGTCACACTCTGGAGGTCAAACGGGACGTTTTTGGATGAGATTGGATGTAACGCACCTAAACAGGGCCGTCACTTGGTCTAACGGTCAAGGATAGGACCGCCACACTCTAGGGGTTGAACCGGGCTGTTTTGGGCAAGTTTTGGTGTGACGGTCTATCGTAGGACCGTCACACTGAAGTAACGGTCTTCACTGGGCCGTCACTTCAATGAAGTAACGCACCTGCAAACGACCTTCACTTGGATGAAGGCAGATTCTGGGCAGACTGCGCGCGACTTTAGAAATCGAAGCGTATCTCTCAAACGGTGGAGAATTAGACAAAGTGATAAACATAGAAGTTGTAGATAACTGAGAGAGGAACAACTTTCATGAAGAAAGAAATGTGAGAAAATGATTGTAAGAGGGTGAAAATGGGGCTGGAAGAGAGAGGAAAATTCTGGAATGTAGGTGAACAGCACGGCATGCCAGAAAAATGTGAATAGCTCACAATCGGGGCAGAACCGGCCAACAGTGTAGAAGAAGAAATTGTAGATCTTTGAAAGAGGAACAACTTTGATGAAGACAACTTTTTGAAAAGAGGATTGGAAGAAGGTGAAAAAGAACCACTTTCAGGACTGCGCAGTGAGAGAGAGCCGATTACTTGGGGGAAGCCGGCCTAAATGGGCCGAAAGTCGACTTGGAAGTGGGAATTTGACAAGATAAGCTCCGGGGCTATAAGAAATCATGATCTCCAAGACTCAAAGGATATGAAATGGTAAAAATGGACTTGAAATCCATCCAAGAAAGCTCCAAAATAATGGCTAATTCGGGACATCAAAAATGATGAATAAGAGAAATGACACAACTTGTGGGCTAAAACGGGTGTCAACAAGGAGTAGGAGGGGGACAAGTGGAGAGGGGGATTTCTGTAGCCCAATTAAGAGCAGCCAAATTAGGCCCATCAGGACCGAACGAGGCTCAGCTCATCCAAGTGACAGCCCTCTAGGGCCCACTTCGGCAAAAAAGCCTAATAAAGATCACTCGGGATCCCATCCTTCCTCGGCGACCCTTAGGCTCAGAAGGCCCGAATGTCAGAATGGAGGAAGACCCACGCCCAAGCCATCCCTCCATAGGGATAAGGGCGAGTGCTCCGCGCCCACTCCGATCTCACTGCATCTGAGCTATGCCTATCGCCCGGACAGGGCTGCCACTTCTCATGCTTGGATCGACTGACAAGTGTTTACCCATGCAGCCGTTGAAAGTCCTTTATGAGCAGGAGTTCAGGGGGATAAGGGAGCCACGATCCCCCAAGGTCATGAAGAGCCCACGACGAGGACTTAACGATCCCATGATGAGGACGTAACGATCACATGATGAGGACGTAACTCCCGCCTGAAATCCCTCAGCTTATGGGACTCTTCAGGGGAGCTCGCTATATAAACCAGGGACTCCCTCCGGCGGCAGGTAAGGCAGATACAGGCCTAACACTCCCTGAGTAGGAACCACTTCACCATCTTGGTGTTGGGGGATCTCGTGCATTTCTTTCTACCTCCCTCAATACCTTCCACCATTGCTCTACTGACTTAAGCATCGGAGGGTTTCCCGAGGGAACCATCCCTGGGCCTCCTGATTCGTTTCCCTTTCTCTGTAGTTCACTATCTGGTGATCATCCTCCCAGCTCAGGACCAGCGCGAGATCACACCCCTTCATCTTCAATGCACTTGGGTTCAAAATGAGAGACTAGTGCAGTGAGGTCTTCATTATGAACAGCTTTATGGAAGGACCTGGTCCTAAGGGGATCATGCATGCTTCCTATGATGTTCTGAGCAGGATGGTCTTTTAGAGTACGAGGATTTGTAGAGGAGTCACATGGCATGGTTGATTGTGCAGGGATTTCGGTTGGCTGACCAGTCTCTTGTTCTGTAGATTGTGGCTGATTGTTCTCAACATATTCTTCCTTGTGTTCTAGAAAGCTTCCGTCAGCATTCTCCCTTTCCCTGATCACAACTCTTTCCTTTTTATCTGTTGATGTTTCAGAAAACACCACATGTGGAGTTTCCTCAACGGTTTGATTCTTAACATTAAACACTCTAAATGCTCTTGAAGTTTCTACATAACCCAAGAAAATCCATTGTCGCTCTTGGCCTCAAATTTATCTAAATCTGATTTGTCGTTATTATGCACATAGCATTTTGCATCAAATACCCTGAAATAGGCCAGATTGGGTTTCTTACCTTTCAACATCTCATAAGGGGTTTTCTTACTCTTTGGCCTTACCATGGCCCTACTGATAATGTGGCATGAAGTGTTCGCTGCTTCAGCTCAGAACCTCCTTGGGAGTTGGCTCTCAATCAACATGGTTTAGGCGATCTCCACGATCGTGCGATTTCTTCTTTCCACAATGCCATTTTGTTCTGGGGTCTTGGGGGAAGAAAATCTATGTGTCAGTCCTTCTTGATCACATAGTTAAGAGAAGGATGAATTTTTGAATTCTCCTCCATTGTCAGACTAGATGGTGGAGATTTTGAATTTACCTTCTTACTTCACTTTCCTAAAGAATTTCTGAAATATAGTAAATGCATCATTCTTGTTAGTGAGAAAGAAAATCCATGTGAAGTGAGTGTAGTCATCAACAATCACATATCCATACCTTTTCCCATTAAGGCTAGCTGTTCTAGATGGACCGAACAAATCCATGTACAGGAATTCACACGGAGTTAATGATAGAGGCTCACTTCGAGATTTGAAGGTATTTCTAGTTTGCTTACCTCGAGAGCAAGCCTCACAGATCTGATCAACTTTTGTGTAAGCCAATTTTGGTAAACCCTTGACCATTTCATGTTTGGAAAGTTTGTGCAGCGTGCCATAGCTGACATGTCCCAGCCGATGGTGCCACAGGCCTACACTACTGAGTTGGCTGGCTGTCAGGCATAGTCCTTCAAAGCTAGGGGCATCAAGGACTATCATATAAACATTATTGACTCCGTGTCCTATAAAAAGCACATATTCAGAATCTTTCTCAAGGATCTGTTGATGAGGACATCAAGGGCTTATGGGATGGTATTGTGTGTATTGGCTTGTATAGGTGTGTAGTATGGGTTGTATTGGCTTGAAAGTGTGTATTTTTTTTTATTTCTTTCATTTGGGCTCTCCTTGTAAGGCTTATAACAAGCCAATGGGCCACTTGTAATATAAAGTCCATGGCTAGGTTGCCATTAGTAGAGTCCATTAGAAGCCTAGTTCATATTGGACCTTAATAGCCACTTAAGGCCCAAGTGGGCTTTCTCCTCTCATGGACCACCAAGACTTGGAACGCCCAAGTCTAGACATGGGTTATTGGACTTGAGTGGTTGGCCTTGGACCAGCCTAGGCCCATGAGAAGCCCATGAAGGGGGGCGCCCTCTTCCTTGTCCTATTAGGCTAGGTAGGTGTGATTTAGGTAGAGTTGGAATGGAATTAGTCTAAGTTTGAATAAAAATGGTCAAGTTAGATTAAAAAAAATGTATTAGGTGGGTTGTTCACATTACATCCCAGCCCTTCAATCCCCATCCCTAGATCCAAGAGTGCACAATTGATTTGATTGGAGTCATATATAAGCTTGTATTTTCATGTAAAAATCAATAAAAAAATCAGAAAATTGTGTTGAATGCTTGAAGCATCTTACGCCCCCAGCCCCTCCTCCTGCTGTTCTTCCCTCTCCAACCCCCTTTCTAGAGTGGAATCATATATATTCCCCTTCCCCAATCTCTGGTTGTGATCTGTGCCGCCGCCGCCGCCGTTCGTGCCGCCGTCGGACCACCAACGAGCCACCGTCGAAGTTCTATCCTTGGCAGACAGCAGTCTCTTCTCAAACTTTTTGCTATCTGCCACGGCCTCTTCGTGGTCTAAATTTTTATGGTGTGTTTCTATCTTCCACCCCATCATCCGCAAAAAAATTCAGGTCCAAAATCCCTCGTTTAGTATTTTTCCATTTTCATGCATCTTTCATTCCCAAATCTATTTTGTCTCTGTCTACAGTGACAGCAGCTCTGTGTTTCTTACCTCCGACCCTCTTTTTAATTTTTTCAAGCCCTCCCAATTTTGCTGGGAGTTCTGTCCATCATCCCCTACATTCACCATTTTTCTTGATTTTTGATTCGCTCTCTATCCATTTTTCAAAATTCATGTTCTATCTCTGCTACAGTGTTTTCAGCCAAGTTTCAGATCCGACCACCCTCCACTTCCAAAATCAGAACAAATCACAACCACCACCAAACCCTTCATAAAAAATAGTCCCAGTTTCCTATCTTGATTCCCTACAACTTTGCTGAAGACCATAACTTCAGATTCGGACGTGCACATATCGGTCAAAGGTAGTTCTCAGACAAGTTCCCTGCAGATCTGAGAGTCCTATCACTGTACAACAGCAAGTCAACAATTCATTAAAGCCCAGATCCGTGCAGATCCAGGCCAGATCTTCAGACCTAGATTGAAAGATTTGAAGTTCGCTTTCCAACGGCGCCAGTCTCGTGTCGATCCGACATCGGGGCTGATCGCAGCGCCCGTTCTCGCCGGGACGTGCGCTGAAAACAAGAAGTTACAGATCCGTGGCCGGTTATTCCGACCGGTGCCGATCCGAGCCGCCCGGCCTCCGGCCGGCGAACCAGCACGCCTCCACTCCAGGGAGCGCTCATCCAGGCATCCACCACCACAGCGGTGCCACCGGGTCCCACACGGCCCCTCCGGACAGCAAGTGGGCCCCACAGGCGCGAGTACGTGTGCAGCCGAAGCTACGCGAGAAGCCGCCCGACAACCCGAAATCGGTCCTCCCGGACCCCATTGTGTCACCCTTTACCTCCCTGCGTGGAGTGGGTTGTAACTCATTGCTGTAATCTTTATGTATTAACTATCCCGGGAGTACGACTTCGGCCGGGTCCGTCGTCCCCACGTCGAGAGCGTAGAGGTATCGTATTTGCTCCTATACTCGGCATTTTGCTTACTTCATATATATTTGTTTATGCCGCTGCTAGAGAGCATGTGTAGGGGTATCTAGCTCGCTATATTTTTGTATCACCGCTACTGCGAGAGAGAGCGATACCGTCCCGTGACCCGATCCGGGCACAAGAGAGAGTTGACCACCCTAGCTCACTGCCGGTTTCTCAACCGCGCACGTCCGACGCTTCCCTCGTTAAGGGACAATCGCGAGCTCACCTAGAGTCCGAGGATCGCATATCATTTCGGAGTCGAGTCTGTGGTCCCGTCCCGCATCATCTGTTGACATTGAAAATATTTCTAATTTTTCTTGACCTTTTTTTTCACAAGTCATAAACGTTAGCCGAGTGCCCCTACACCCCCAAAGGGGGGAGCCGAAGGCTTAATAAGCGGAAAACCCGAGTGATCTGATCAAGACACACGAATGCTGAAGTGGTCCGCAAGTGGCCAGAAGGACGTCTGACCAGGGAAGAAATACATCGAGGGGTGGCCCTCCTAATGAAGACACTCCACGTGTCCACAGCGTGGAGTTGGCGGCACAGATTGCTGAGACGAAGGCTAAATCAGAAGAAAACCCGGGAAATCCACTCAACACACACGGAGTGCCGAAACTGTCCATAAGTGGCCAGAAAGTTGTCCGATCATGGCAAAAATGCTTCAAGGGATGGCCCTCCTAATGAAGACACCCCACGTGTCCACAGCGTGGAGTTGGCGTCACGAATCAACGTGCTAAACACCAAATTAGAAGAAAACCCTGGGTTACCTGATTCGGGTACACATCGCACCAGAAAGGTCCGTAAGTGGCCGAAAGGATGCCCAGCCAGGACAAAAATACTTTCAGGGATAGTCCCCTCGATAAGGATATCCCGCATATATGCGAAGTTGAGTTGGTCGCGTGAATTATAGTGTCGAAGGCCGAATCAGTGCAAATCTCAGGAAAATCGGTACGGGTTCTGCACGTCCCAGAAATCTGTGGAAATCCCGAATCAACACTTCAAAAACATAGTCCGGGACTACTGCACAAACCCCAAAGCTACTCCGGACAAAGAGCACTCAGCGGGTTAATTTCAGGATAAAATGTTAAAATTACGAAAATGCCCTTGAATGGCCGAGTCGGTGGCGCTACCTCGTTCGAATCGGCGGAGGCCTTTGCAGCTGAGTCGGCGGTGGCCTTTATAGCTGAGGCGGTGGCGCCTTTGTAGCTGAGGCGGTGGCGCCTTTGTAGCTGAGGTGGTGGCGCCTTTGACACTGAGGTGGTGGTAGCTCACCCATCCCGTCAGGTTTCCGATACCCTGCTTTGGGCATCTGCCTACAAAAGGGCCCCTTGGCCTTCAGAAGAAAAAATTAGAAGGGGACGAACAATAGAGGAGAAAGAAGGAAGAAAGACGAAGAGAGCCACAGGAAGAAGGAGACGGAGGCGGACGCATCCAGACGAGAGAAAGAGAGAAGAGAGCCCTTCGAGGAGAGAAGAGCGATAGGAGGAGGAAGGTGGGTTAGGGCCTTAGGATATTTTGTATCTTGTACTGCTCATTCTCCCCCCTCCTCGATGTATATATCAACTTCTACCTCTCTGTAATCAGGGGTCACTTGTTGTATTCCTCGCCTTTTTTATTTTGGAATAGAAAGAATTTGTTCCCCCTCTCATCTTTGATTTTCGTTCACTGACCTGTGGTGTGTGCATTATCTATTTCATCTTCGCTGTTCCTTTGGTTTTCTATTGTTTTTCCTCCGATCGTGAGGAGGCCTCCTCCGATGGCCATATATCTCCTCCAAAGATCCCAGGATCGATCGGAGATATGAGTCTTTGAAAATGGTCAATGGCCACGCCCACCGGGGCGACAGTAATATCCCCTCCCCGGGATCTGATTGTTTCATCGTCCGTATTGTCTATGTTTGAAACCGTATACGCACCTTGGGTGTTCAATGGTTTACCCCCAAGGGCCTTTATCCCCCTGAACTTCCCCTTTACTGTGTTTTCAAATATAGATGCTAGCCCATTTGCTTGGCTAGGATCCTCTGCTTTGGCCTCCGGAGGGGACCCTCAGGTTGTCGTGTGGACAGTTGGATTGTTCATGCTTGTTCCCGATTTTATCTGATCGCAGTGATTGTTTCTCAATTGTGTCTGTGGATCCATCACCGGGGAAGGGAACAACCTTGATTACTGATTTCTGTTTGATCATTCTCTACTCACCATGGGTTCCAGGGGACCTGTCACTCTATCACATGTTCCCCTGGAAGCCCCTTGCACAAGGTGAGACATGAAATGCCATTCACATGGATACATTCTGACCCTTCGTAGCTTCTCCGGATCATCACGAATCCTTAGTAGGCCAGCCCTCAGGATTCAGTAAGTGTTGATCTCGGGTTCTGAGATAGGCCCATTGGGCTTCTTAGCTGATTTATGGACTTACACCGGTTTCCCCCGTGTGTCTGTCCCATTACTCCCCGAACACTCCGGGTCTAGGGGAGATGCTGCTCAATTTTCGTGGGGACCTCTCGATTGAACAATAAATAAAACAAACCTGAATAAATAAAACAAACATGAACAAATAAAACAAACCTGAATAAATAAAACAAACATGAACAAATAAAATAAATCGGAATAAATAAAACAACAAAAAAAGGAGAGAGGGGTTGAGTCGATGACGACGCCACCGTATTACCTAATCGTCGAGACCCCCCCAGCTCATTTATGCATACAACCCTCGTTAGCACTAAGCCATGCATTCTCCTAAGTTAATAGCACATGCACACCCAACATGCACCGACCTCCTTTTACCCTTGCGCAGACCCCTTTGGCCCTTGCACCGACCTCCCATATGCACTGGCCTCCCATATGCACTGACCTCCCGTGTGCATGACCACACCTTCCACCGACCCATTTGGCCCTTAGGCTGACCTCCCATATGCATCGACCTCCCCTATGCACAACCCAAGCCTGCATCGACTTGCATACCCATGTGCATGATCCAAAGCCTGCACGAACCTCCCATATGCACCGACCGCATTGCCTGCCTGCCTATAGATTGCACTGACCCAGCTCCTCCATCGCTTCAACGTGCACCGACCTCCTCTTCCCTCTGCACGGACCTCCCTTCATTCTACACCGACGTGAAACCCACTCATATGCACACAACAAACTCACGTTTAATGCATACCCCACCTATATATATATATATATATATATATATATATATATATATAAGAAAAGAAGAAAACAGAATCAAAACAAAAAAACAACCCACGTCTAAGCACGTTGCCACCCATTCACATATCAAACAAACGCAAACAAAATAATGAGACAAATAAAATACACTCATTCAAGATGGAGGAAATAAAAATAGTTAAGATAAATAATAATAATAATAATAATAATAATAATAATAATAAAATGCTAACCAAATAATGACCAAATAAATGACGATAGAGAATAAATAAATAGCAATAAATAAACAAATAGAACAAAAATGGTAAATTTAATAAAATATGCTAAATGAATAATAATCAAATAAAGGGCAATAAAGAAAATAAAATATATACATGCAATGTGAAAATAAACAAATAAACAATACAAAGGGGAATAGCATAAACGAAATAAGAACAAAGAATTAAAAGAAGAGATGCATTCATGCATCTAAAATAATAACAAGAATAGATAACAAACAATGAACACGAGTGTACCCGCCTCGGGGCTCTCACCTCCTCTAGACCTGAGTATGGGGAATATTAATGGTGCCCGACAAGTCGTGCATAGACCTCGGGATTCACCCCATTATGGTCATGGCATAGCTTCGCTCCGGGCCAATAATCCGCTGTCTTCAATTCATTTCAATCGGGTTTCAACCGCATTCCCTCGTTTATTGAACAGAAATTTTACTGTATCCCGGCATACATTGTCCCGACATTACACGAGTCTGCCCGAATACGGTCACACTCGAACCACCTCATGGGTCCATATGTGTGCACCGTAATGCCACGCGCAGCCTCTAAATAAAAGGGCCCCAATGACTCTTGTAACAAGAGAGGCATTGCCAAAACCCCCCTTGAAACTATAAAGAAGAGATCAAATAGATGATAAACAACCATAAAACTAAATATTACTACCCGGTATGCTTGCATGAGCCGCTTCTCCAGGTATATCAAATGGTGTTTAGTGGAAAGTTGAGTTATGCTCGACCGGATGCTTTCACTATGCGTGATGAAGGTCTTCAGACCTAAGTCCTCCGCCTTGTATCGAAAGTCGGCTTAATGAATAAATACTACCGTATTGTGTGCTTGCATGCAATCACGTCTTTCATGTATTCTACGGGTCCCATGGTCCTTCTATTTTGGCGATTAATCAAGGGTTGTCCCTCTTTCAGAGAGACATAATTAACGTCATAGCCTTTACGGTACGGCAGGTTTTGAGTCCTGACACGAACCTCACAATCGACTGACCAAGTCAGATCGAGCGCACAATTAATTTGTCACCTATGTGACTGGCACGCCTACGCATTTTATCTTAATTAATTTTAAAATGAATAAATCGATGTCACCAAAGTGGCACGCCCGATGGGACTAAACCTCCCTTCATCTTTTCACCGAAATAGAGGGACCATGGGGCCCCCGCTCAAATACTTTCGATGTCAACTATTCGTTCATCTTGTCTCTCCCCTTTACAAGTTGGAGCGATGACATGCGGATTGTCTGGACTTGCCTTCGGCCCCGCAATCATGGCCGACCATGCTGCATACGGCTACCTTGCCATACCAACTACCTTTGGCAACTTCTTCTCGGTTGTTGGCTTCCCCAACTTCCTAGGAGTTGCATTTGTGAGTCTTCTGCATGTGGAGGGCTCGGAACCTGCGAAGCTGAAGAATGATGAAGTTGCGGCCTGCCAAAGTGAGGGCCGAATTAACAAAACTCTACTGAAGAGTCCAGTAATTGTAAGCTGCCATGTTCACCATACTACTCGCCCAACTAGGGCACACAAGAAGAAGCCTGTTGGGGGCAACAAGAAGAGCTCCAGAGCAAGAATTATTGCTACTCCCTAAGGTCGATTGTCAGCGACTGGGAAATCTATGTTAATCGGAGGCGTCCGAGTCTATTTCAATGGCCGCGATGCCGAAGGTTTGCCAGATCAGGTCAAACAACCGTCCCCACCCATAACACCTTCCAAGTGCTAGCAAGCCAGAAGGTGAATTTTGATGAGGACAAGCAAGGGAGTCTTCTTCCAAAATTATTGAGAATTAAGCAAATGTGGGTTTCCAAGAGGACCTGAGATGCTGCAACAGCCCTTCAGAACTTCAACAATTCTATTAGTGTCCCTAGGAGAGGGGGCAACAAAGTGATGCACGCGAAGGAGGCCATGGCTACAACTCCTCCATCCACTGTCAGCGCTTGCGCAAGGTAGGCCGATATTCCTAAATATTCAAGAAATCTCAATCAAGTGGCCAAACTAACACGACTTTCACACATGCCGTCGGCCCGAATCCAAGCGCTGCCTTCTGCCATCCCTGCGAAGCGTAGCCAAGAAGATATGATTCAGATGGTCCGAGAATATTTCCACAGCTTTGGAAGGCCCATCATGGGCCGGCGAAGGTCGCTTCATGCTGTCAAAGTCGAAGAAGAAGAAAAAATAAGATATCACCGGTGGAGGTGAATGAAGAGTGGAGGCGAGCCAAAGCTAGAAGCCTTGAAAGGCCTCCACAAAATGAAAAAAATGAAAAGAATTTCCCTACATAAAGAACCAACTTTCTCCTGTCGAGCCCGAAGGGGAGTCGAAAAATACAATAGAAGAATGCAAATCCTTACCTGCAATATGACAGGGGTGATGAGTGGGCATGGTACTATGCCGAATGAACAAGAAGAGCCGGCTGAGATCACTGGAAGAAAAGGCCCAATGATGAGACATGGTGAAATTACCACTGAATTACTGCAAGCCGCTGAGGGCAAATAGGTTGCTGATGAAGACATCACTATTGTCACTGCCAGAACAGTGGCGTCTGAACAAGAAGGAGCATTCCCGTCTCCTCCATCTAAGTGCGCCTCCAGTAGCACACTCGAAGGCACCAATAACGAAACATCTATGGACCCTACTGTCCTAATAACCTTGCAAAGGTACTAGCAGGAGGTAGAATTACTGAAGAAATAATTAAATGAAAAGACTGAGCATGCTATGGCACCTGAGCAACCGGGGGCACGAGTCGAACCATCACAGGAAGGTTCCAACCTCATGAGTGCTCCTTCACTAGTCATTTTACAGACTGCAAGTCAGAACTAACCTACTCCCCAGCATTGTTCCAAGTGCCGGCACGGCTAATGCCTCCTCAAATGCTGCAGCAGGCATCCCTATCAGAGCCTTTGCCACTTCATGTTGCGGCTCCAGCCTCACAATTGATGCAGCCCGACCATCTCTGCCCTCAACTAGCAGAGCTAGTTATGGTGAACGAACTGATGCTGGAGCAATTGATCAAAGCAAGGCTGGCAAAGAGGGGTGGTGATGATCATGCCCCTTTTGACATATATGAAGTACCATATCCAGCTTATCATGCTGCCAAAAGATTACCACTCGGCATCAACAAACCCCATAAATTTGACAAATTCAACGGATAGGGCTCCCCGAAAGAACATATTGCACACTATATAACAACCATGGGTGACTTGGCGGCTGACGAGTCATACCTACTGAAGTTCTTCGGGTCTTCTCTCACAGGACCCGCCTTTGAATGGTACTCTACCCTGCCGGCCGGATCTATTAAAGACTGGCCAGATATGCAGCATAAATTTAATGAGAGATTTCACGTTGCCGAGGCAGAAGTAACTGTGGCCGAGTTATTGGCAACCAAACAAAAAGATGATGAGCCTGATGTAGAATATATCAAGAGATGGAGGGATCTCAGCATGAAGTGCCGACGCCCTCCGCATCCAGAAGATGCAATGCAGATGTGTAAACAAAATCTGAAGAAAGAGATCTTCAAAAAGATAATTGGAATGGAAATCCGGTCTTTTGACTGACTAATTGATGTTGCCACAGAAGTGGAAGACTTCTTTGAGAAATACCCCTCACTTCCTGTCGACTCAAATCACCAAGCCAGGAAGGTTAATAAGCGACCGATGTTGAAAGCGGTCCATGCTGTTAGTCTCAGGGCGAAAAGGCACAAGTGGGTGCAAAATTCTCCCCCCAATGAACTCGCTGAGTGTCAAGAAAGCCATCCCCAATAGAACAAAGAAAAGAAGCTCTATGCCTTCCCCGGGGACAGGACTCGAGCATTGTTCGAATGGGCTATCAAGTATAACAAGATTGCTCTTCCAAAGCCAAAGAGACATGATGATCTCAGGTGGAGAGATGATCCTTGCTTCTGCCTCTACCATATAATCCTTGGACCTCCCATTGAAGATTGCCAAATATTCAAGGACATCGCCCAGGGACTAATAAAAAGAGGGGAACTACAGATAGGGGAGCACAAAGTCAATCCTCCATGCCCACATGAATTGCCTGCTCTAGGGGCATCAATCAACATGATATCTATATGTCAACAGCTACCCGAAGAAGTGCTAGAGGCCTACAATCGACGTACCAATGAGGACTGTGTTCCAGCTCCTAAAGAAAAACAAAGGAATCGGCGAGCAATGCTAACAAGAAAAAGAACAAGGCCGGCACCTCGCCCGGCTCTTGAGGTGCATGAAGCAATCAACCCAGCCAAGGAACGGCTACAGACCATTATAAACGGGCTAGACAAGCAGGAGCAGCCCAAGGGCCAGCCCATACAGCTTAAGAAATCTGCCCCTTGATAAATGTGTATTTTTACATGTGAATTTATATTATAACACACTTTTATGAGCTTTAATATTTATCACTATGTCTTTATCACACCTAATTACAATTTTATATCAAAATGTTTAATTGTAGGATTTAATTAAATATTGATACTATTTTACAAAAATAAATGGGCCAAATATCATTAAGCACAAAAAGAAATAAAAATAAATAAAAATCAAAATCCAAAATAATAGCACCTAAATAGATATTATGGTATATATCTATATTATATCTATATTCATATAATACATATATATATTCTTCCTAATATCTATATACATAACATAAATATATACATAATATATCTACTTGTAATATACATATATATAAGGCATTCACATTATATAATATATAATATATAATATATGTTTACACCTGTATATAGATATATGTATTCACGTTGCCACCTCCTTCCTTCGTATGCATAATATATAGATAATCTTAACATCTTTATATATAAGATGTCTATATCTTGCAGGTTGGCTTGGAGGCTTCTGCAACAGCACATATGCATGCACGTGAAGGCTTTGGGTGGGCTTCTCAACATGGGCCCTTCACGATGAAAAGCCATGCATGGCCCCTTCACGTGTGGGTCTTCAAGTGGCCATGGCAGACAAGGCACTAGGTCTTCATGTGGCAGGTGGAGCAGCTCGCAAGGCTTCTACGGCAAGTGGCTCCACTTCGTAAAAGCATGCAGGAGGTCCACGCTTGGCATCCGGCAAATTCTGGCAGCCTTCACGCGGGGTTAACATGAAGGTGGGGTTCACGCGGCCAGACTTTGGAGATGGTGGAGGAGTCTTCAACGGACTTCCACACTGCATATGCACGTCGGCTTCGGCAATGGTTCACATGGCCAGTTCTTCTTTCACACGGACCCAACGCAATGGCCATCCACGGTTGCACACGGCATAGAGCAACGAGTAGAGAAACAAGGCTTGTTTAAAACCTATAAAAGGGAGGTTGGGAATGGCTTAAAAGGGGGGAAGCTCTTGTAATTCATTTTAAAGTTCTCTTCTTGTTATTAGTTTTTGTAAGAAGGTTCAAGTGGTGTATTTGAAGAATCAAGGAGAGAGGGGCAGGAGGCCCCTTCAGGTTTTAATTTCTTTCAGTCTTATTATTCATTTAAATTATTAGAAGTTTTAGAATTTTGAGTGGTGGTTATTACAAGTTCTTAAGATTTTAGCCTTTCAAAGCCATTTACGTATTTTTCTAATCGTTATTTCAATTTCTTGTCTTCTTCAAAGTTGTTCATATTTCAATTCTACACATTTTCTATTTTTACCATTTTCTATAATTCCTCTCCGTTTTTAAGTTATTATATATTTTTCTAAGTTCTATCCGGGTCGGTTACTATTCATCCGAGTTGATACCTTCTGCGATTTCTCCATTTTGAAGCCATTCCAATCCTCGTTTCATTCTGAGTTCTTCACAAAAGTTGTTCCCCTCTTATAGATCTAAATTTTCTTCTTCTATCACTTCCTCTAACTCTTCACCATTTTTTAGTTATATTTAATTTTCCAAGATTCTATCTTTTACGTGTTTACTATTGACCCGCGCGGATAGATCCTAGTATTTCATATTTTTCACCTTCTTCCTCTCATTTTCTCTCTCTACACTCTTCATGAAAATTTTTCCTAACCCTCCGATCTTCAACTTTGTCTTCTGTCACTTCTTCTAATTTTGTCTGGTTTAAAAGTTATTTCTATTCCTAGTTCACCTTAGTTTCATTATAATTATCTATTTGTTCTTTTATCGATTCCACCCTTCTAAATTGCATCCCAATCTTTCTAAGGCAGTCTAAATTCAATTCTCTTGATGTTTAAATCTTAAAAGCTCAAGGTTTTCAACTTTCCAATCTACTTCTCCCTGTGTATTCGACTCGGTCTCATCACTTAACTATTCCATTTATTTAATTTGTGGGCCGGATATTATAATTTGATAGTAGGGCGTATTAACGACGTGCGTTTTCCGCGCATCAAAATTTTGGCGCCGTTGCCGGGGAGGGTTTGAATTTGAAGTTGATAACTTTGTGCTTTCTTTTGTATATATATATTGGTGCTCACTCTTATTTTTACAGAAAAATAAAAGGATCCACAAAAGCATAAAAAATAACAAATTTTGAAAATGCCAAAAACAAATGTTATGTCTCCTCGAGGTAAGTCTTCTTTATCTTTTAATCTTGTTATTTTTCATTTGTCTAATAAAGAACGAGGGAATGCGATTAAGGTTAGAATTCTTACCCTCTTTCTATAGATTTAGTTTCTTTGTTTTTACTTTCAATATGTAATTAGTTTTCATGCTCAGAAATGTTCTTAAAAAATAAAAAAGAAGAAATACAAAAATACGGTGGACTAGCTCAGTTCACTAACTAAAAAAATAGAAAATCAAAAACATAAAAAAGGCATAACTTGGGCTCACTATCATCTTTGAAACTGGTGTCTAAGGCTAGAGGTCAACGACAAACGCTATAAGCGGGAAAGTGGTTACTTAATTAGGACCTTGTGAAAGCAAGGGAGCCTCCCACTTCCACACCTGTTACCTGGCCGGTGGACAAATTTGATGGTGGATCTAAGTTGGACTTTATTTGATAATTTGTTTGTATCAAAAAAAATCAAAAAAATAAAATCTACAAAAAATGGTGAGATAATAACTTTCATCTATGGATTGGGCACACAACTTAGCTAGGTTTGATCAATTGGCTCATAAATTTGATCAATTTCTAGCCATGGATCAAGACCCCTTCATACCACCTAGTCACCATGATAATGATCACATGTGGGATAACCCAGCCCATTATGTATGTGGTTGCCCAAATCCACACTCATTTCTCACCCAAAACAACCCGACCTCTTATGACAGTCTATATTCGTGGTCGGCCCAAAATGAGATCACGTCACCTATGATGGCCCAGTTTCCATCGTTTACCCAGGACCATGTTCCAACCACTTAGTTTGGGGGCCATGATCTACCTTTCCTCCTAGAGCAAGCCCAATATAATCAATAGTTTTTTCAGCCCGATTATGAATCACCTTCAGATACTTATACCTCTAGCTGGGAAAATCAACCAACAATCTCTTGGATGGACCAAGCAAGACAAACCCAAATGTCTCCAGAGCTCTCCACACCTTATTTTGACCCATGTCCAAACAACTTTAATTTTGGTTGGAGAGATCAACATGATTCTTCTTGGGAGTCTTATCAGGATCAAGTCCAAAGTCCTCAAGAACAAGATTTTTCAAATTGGGCTCCATACCCAAATGATTCTTATGATCAACCATATTATGGAGGATAACCCATACACTCTCCTCCACCTCATTCTCAGACTGAGTGCCCTCCAAATTACTATCCATCTCAATCTGACTTTCAGCCCAATTTGAATAATGCGGAGATGTTTGATCAATTGATACGACTCTTCCAAACTCAACAACAAGCCTTTCAGAACAACTGCAAAACTTTGAGGCCCAAGTGAGTAGGGTTGCTAAAAACATCATAGAAATGGAAGTTGATCCAATGCCTAGCAACTCCACTACAAGTCTTGAGGACCAACTTCTTGGATTTGATGGATGTGATAACGAGAAAAGTCCATATGATCAACCTATGATCCCCCAATCTACCACTCATATCACTGTTGATTTTGAGGTAATCATAGAAGAATCTTATGAGGAGGACTTAAAGGAAGAGCAGTCTAAGCTGCCTAAATCCAATTCCACTTGTGATAAGGATTATGATGAGTTTGAGGATTATGATGATCTTGAGTCGTTGGGGGGAGAAGAAGAGGAAGATGATTTACCAGTCAATGATCAAATTCCATTACTTGCCCTTCCTAAATTTGATGAATATTCTTTCCAAGTACATGATGATGAAAATATGAGTGTGGAGGGTGAATTAAGTGTATACATAAATCCATCTTCTTGGATAATTGAGGAACCAAGTACTCCACTGGAAAGTCACTCTGATTGGGCATCTCATGATTTAGAGAAGGATGTGGATCTTTTACCCACCCCTGACCTTGGTGAACTCACAATCATCTCGAATATTCTGCAACTCGCCAATTAGTCAGATCCATTTGACTCTTATGAGAATCCTGGTGTTAAGGAGCAAATTTGTTTGATCCCCGATCCTTTATGTCTCCTTGACACTGGCCATGTGATGGATTCCCCAAACACCCTTATCCTATCTCACCTGAACAATACGCAAGTGCCTCATAAGAGTGAGGAAGAAGAAGAAAAACTTAGGGAAATTAAGGTCCGGATTGATGTGTTTAACACTTATAAAGACCTTAAGTGTACCGAGGAATAGTTTATAATTGAGGATATGATAATTCCTCCACCATTCTCTGACCGAGGGGGTCCGTACAAATTCTTAGACCCACCTTGGCATGATTCTAGCCCACATGCACATACATATAATCTTTTCCTCCAATGGTACAAGGGTTGGAAATTATTGGAGGATAAGATCATTTGGTGGCTCATTCTGAATGCCACCCGTTGGTTAGTGAGCTACCTTGCGTCTGGCTGAAGACATTAAATTTAGCGCTTTTTGGGAGGCAGCCCAACATTTTCATAGTTTGGTGTGCTAATAAATGGCTTCTTGGGAGGCAACCCACGTTTTTATTCTGGTTTTCTGTTTATTTTGCATGTTTGAATAAAAGAAAAGTTGGGGGGAGAGAGCTGATTGCTTCCTCTGTTTCTTAGATTTTCAAAGTCAAGTGCCGCCTCTCAATCCAGCAAGGATGCCTATCGAAGTTCACTTCCGCCAGGTTGTCTCGTTCCTTCATACATCTCATGTCTTCATTGTTCTATTGTTCCATATTGTTCATGCCATTGAGGACAATGTCATTTAAGTTGGGAAGACGAAAATCATGTTGCACATGTTACACTCATATACAACCTCCATTTTTTTTTCTTTCTTTCAAAACAAAAAAAAAATACAACACTTAACTGCGTTTTCTTGATTCATGTCTCATGAAAAGTAATTCTGGAATAGAAAAGACTAGGGAAAAGGATGATGGAAAATTAATCTAGCCATAGAAACTGATTTAAGAATCTCTTTAAAGTTCATGTGCACTTTAGAAAAGAATATCACTTGCACGCTAATGAAACAAGCAGGACAAGCCTCCTATTATTTTGGGTATATTACCTGATATTCTACACTTTTTAAGGAAGAGATCTTTTATAAACTTTCTGCCATGTTATCTACTGAAAAAAAATTTGAGAAAAAAAATATTTGAAAAACACCATGAAAAATGCTCTGATTCTAAGTAACCGGGCCTACTTCACCTAAGACGTGTTGAGGTTCGCATCAAAAGGAAAAGGGAACCTTGATCTGTGTAACCGGGCCTACTTCACCTAAGACGTGTTGAGGTTCGCGTAAAACAGTGAAGGGTAGTGCAACATCATGTGTGTAGAAAAATAAAAAAAGACCCCTAAGGGACAAAACAATAAGGCAGACAAAAGCTATTATACTTAATGCTCTGATTAAGAAGTGCAGGGTTAAAGGGCACTTGCTTAGAATAGCAAATGGGGAACGTAATTATCTACGTTGTGAATTTAGCAGTTCACATACACAAGTGCTACTAAATTTTGATTAGAATTCTTGATCATGTACCTTAATTTCCTACGTAGGGCTAGTATGTGGTAATGCTTCCAGATTCCTAATCTTTACTTTACTCTATGAAAGATGATCTGGAAATGAGACATGAATATTTTAAACTCTTGTTGGTTCTAAATTTTAAATTGTTTGCATTGCTAAAGGACTAGCAATGAGTAAGTTGGGGGGTGTGATAAATGTGTATTTTTACATGTTAATTTATATTATAAGACACTTTTATGAACTTTAATATTTATCACTATGTATTTATCACACCTAATTACAATTTTATATCAAAATGTTTAATTGTAGGATTTAATTAAATATTGATACTATTTTACAAAAATAAATGGGCCAAATATCATTAAGCACGAAAAGAAATAAAAATAAATAAAAATCAAAATCCAAAATAATAGCACCTAAATAGATATTATGGTATATATCTATATTATATCTATATTCATATAATATATATATATCCTTCCTAATATCTATATACATAACATAAATATATACATAATATATCTACTTGTAATATACATATATATAAGGCATTCACATTATATAATATATAATATATAATATATGTTTACACCTGTATATAGATATATGTATTCACGTTGCCACCTCCTTCCTTCGTATGCATAATATATAGATAATCTTAACATCTTTATATATAAGATGTCTATATCTTGCAGGTTGGCTTGGAGGCTTCTGCAACAGCACATATGCATGCACGTGAAGGCTTTGGGTGGGCTTCTCAACATGGGCCCTTCACGATGAAAAGCCATGCATGGCCCCTTCACGTGTGGGTCTTCAAGTGGCCATGGCAGACAAGGCACTAGGTCTTCATGTGGCAGGTGGAGCAGCTCGCAAGGCTTCTACGGCAAGTGGCTCCACTTCGCAAAAGCATGCAGGAGGTCCACGCTTGGCATCCGGAAAATTCTGGCAGCCTTCACGCGGGGTTAACATGAAGGTGGGGTTCACGCGGCCAGACTTTGGAGATGGTGGAGGAGTCTTCAACGGACTTCCACACTGCATATGCACGTCGGCTTCGGCAATGGTTCACATGGCCAGTTCTTCTTTCACACGGACCCAACGCAATGGCCATCCACGGTTTCACACGGGCATAGAGCAACGAGTAGAGAAACAAGGCTTGTTTAAAACCTATAAAAGGGAGGTTGGGAATGGCTTAAAAGGGGGGAAGCTCTTGTAATTCATTTTAAAGTTCTCTTCTTGGTATTAGTTTTTGTAAGAAGGTTCAAGTGGTGTATTTGAAGAATCAAGGAGAGAGGGGCAGGAGGCCCCTTCAGGTTTTAATTTCTTTCAGTCTTATTATTCATTTAAATTATTAGAAGTTTTAAAATTTTGAGTGGTGGTTATTACAAGTTCTTAAGATTTTAGCCTGTCATAGCCATTTACGTATTTTTCTAATCGTTATTTCAATTCCTTGTCTTCTTCAAAGTTGTTCATATTTCAATTCTACACATTTTCTATTTTTATCATTTTCTATAATTCCTCTCCGTTTTTAAGTTATTACATATTTTTCTAAGTTCTATCCAGGTCGGTTACTATTCATCCGAGTTGATACCTTCTGCGATTTCTCCATTTTGAAGCCCTTCCAATCCTCGTTTCATTCTGAGTTCTTCATAAAAGTTGTTCCTCTCTTATAGATCTAAAATTTCTTCTTCTATCACTTCCTCTAACTTTTCACCGTTTTTAAGTTATATTTAATTTTCCAAGATTCTATCTTTTACGTGTTTACTATTGACCCGTGCGGATAGATCCTAGTATTTCATATTTTTTACCTTCTTCCTCTCATTTTCTCTCTCTGCACTCTTCATGAAAGTTTTTCCTAACCCTCCGATCTTCAACTATGTCTTCTGTCACTTCTTCTAATTTTATCTGGTTTAAAAGTTATTTCTCTTCCTAGTTCACCTTAGTTTCATTATAATTATCTATTTGTTCTTTTATCGATTCCACCCTTCTAAATTGCATCCCAATCTTTCTAAGGCGGTTTAAATTCAATTCTCTTGATGTTTAAATCTTAAAAACTCAAGGTTTTCAACTTTCCAATACACTTCTCCCTGTGGATTCGACTCGGTCTCATCACTTAACTATTCCACTTATTTAATTTGTGGGCCGGATATTATAATTTGATAGTGGGGCGTATTAACGACGTGCGTTTTCCGCGCATCACCCCTCAAAGATGCAATGAGTTCTACTGGCTAACAAAAAGAATTGAAGAAAGGCAAAGATGCTGAATGCACCAAGCAACCTACTATAGGGGCAGATGCCGACCATAGAGGGGAAGGAAAAGAAGCACACAAAGGCTGAAAGGAGACATATTGCCTTCTCCTGCAACACATTGTCAGCCTCATCTGGAGGAACACAGACTACTGAGGAGGAACATGAAGAAATCTGCTTTGAGCCGAAAAGAATAACTCAGGCTGGAGTTTCCTCCTCCCACTCATCTACTGGGTCCGGAGGAATGTCAAAACAACGCCCGTCAGCTAATAAGGGGGTGCAGCACCACATTCCTCCTCCACCCGGAGACATAAAACACAAGGAGTTCATCTCGAAGGAGCTACCTGCAGTCGGCAATGATGGCAGGATGCTACACATCTTATACAGACCAGAGGTAGAAGGCAGTGGCACTCTCGGCCCCTTCTTACAAGACCCTGCCTTGGTCGCACTACTACACCAAAAACATCAAGAAATTGAAATGCTGAAGAGGCAACTAAATGAAATGAATGTAAGTCCATACATGCCTCGATCAGCAGGACATCTACTTGAAGGGGTTCAAGCTGGCGCTAGCTCACCAAGAGCTTCAACATGGCCAACCATGCTCCGAATGATGCCTAAACACACAGGGGGCATTCCCCCTCAGCCATTCCAATATCCAACCCCCCGGGCATGTCAGGAGGCAATCGAAGTGTCTCCGACAATGGCATCAATGGAGCCGCATATGCAGCCAGCTGCCCTACATCAAAGTCCAACAAGTCTGGTGATAACAGACAGACCGAGGACAGAACAAACAATGAGCATGAAGATGGTCGAAGAAGAAGTTACTGAGGCCAAATTACAAGCAGCCAAACAAAAGGATAATGAGTCTGCCATGGACTACATAAGAAGGTGGAGGAATCTCCGTGAAAGGTGCCGACATCCACCTAGCTACAGGGACTCTATTCAAATCTACAAAGAAAATTTACGAACAGAAATTGTATGATGGGTTATTGACATTGAAGTCATAACCTTTGAACAGTTAAGTGACATTGTGGCTGATGTCGAAGCAGTTCTGGCAAAGCTTTGCCCGATTTCTACAGCCTCGAGCCAGAAGAATGAATCAACCAGCAAATACCCGGTGCAAGAAGAAATTTGCGCCTCAGATTTTGAAGTCTTCGAGCAACAAAAGAAGAAAACGAAAGAGGCAGCCAGCCTTTCTTCCGTCGAGTCGGTGAAACAAGGGTCCTCATTAAGGGGCAGAATGATGAAACCGTGCTCCTTTTCGAAGGATAAGACTCGGGCTCTTTTTGAGTGGGCCTGTGAATGCGGCAAAGTGGTGCTCCCACAGCCGAAGAAACCAGAGGATTTCGCAATAAAAGACGATCCATGCTTCTGTCCTTATCACCAAATGGTGGGGCATCCCATTGAGGATTGTTATGTGTTCAAGGACATTATTGAACTCCTGATCAAGAAAGGCGAATTACAGATGGGCGAATACAAGGTGGATCTACCGCGCCCTCATCAAATGCTCGTCTTCGAAAGAGCAGCCCTACGCAGCATCACTCCCCCAGCTACTCCTCACAGATTTGGCTGAAGCCAACATTTAGTATCATCCCGCAGCTCGAATGCAGATGTTTGCAAAAAAAGAAAAACATAAGGAAAAGGAAAAAAAATAAAAAAAGAAAAGAAGGAAAGGAAATGGCCTGTGCTGGGGGCAGGCACCAAAAAAAATGATAAATGAAGGAAGCCTTGATGGCTGCATCTGCTAGGGGAAATATCACTCCCCTCACGACTTGGCTCATGCCTAATAAAAACCTACCATTGTGGGATTGATATGGTGAAGCGAACCACTCATCCCCTCTCTGAGGAGGTGAGCGCTCTCCTATGCACCCGCTTGGTCTGTTAAATGAAGAGCAACGACTCTATACTACACTAGTAGCGCCATCAGAGTTGTCCATTCAAAAAAAACAAAAAAGAAGAAGAAGAAGAAGAATGAATGCAAGAAAAAAGAAGAAGAGAAGTTATGGGGTCAACAGGGCTTCCCCATACGCCTCATCCTATGGGGATACTCCCCACTTGTCCCACCAGGACTGAACCTCTACCGTTGATTTGGGACCTATGCCCCCGGCCAATGTATTCTCGTTGTCTTCTGGCGTTCGGACAGTAATGATGCAGATACACCAAGAGATGCCACATTCATCTCACGGGACTCTCCCACTGTCGGCCCAATAAAATCTCCCCTCTCTTGGTATAAGGAACTATGCCCTTGTCGAGCTCCGAAAATCTTTGCCCATCAGTCCCGTCGAGCTGGGTTCACAAAATCTTTTTTCCTTGGCCTGAGGCGCTCCGCCCTCGTCAAGCTCGAAAATAACCTTTTGTCCCATCAGGCTGGGTCACCAAAGCCTTTTCCTTGGCCCGAGGCACTCCGCCCTCATCGAGCCATAAAATTACCCTCTGTCCCACTGGGCTGGGTTCATAAAGCCCTTTTCTCGACTTGAGGCGCTCCGCCCTCCCCGAGCTCAAAAACTGTCCCTAGCCTCACGGAACTGGGCTCTTAAACCCCTTCCCTTCTAGGCTCGAGGCACCCTGTCACGCCCCGAGCGCGGAAGATACCCGGAGATGCGCGACGTGTCTATATCAATCATGTCAATCAGAGTGGTCGTGTATTCGACACAAAGACAGAGATGCGCAAAATAGCAAGATAACCCAATCCTTTATTTCATAATGGAGAGACTATTACAAATCCAATACTCTGTTTAACAAAAAGGAAAAGAATACATATTTGACTCAAGAAACTATGGAAAAGACTAGACGACACTTTTAGAAGCTCTATCACTTTCACTCTTGACCATTCCCATCCGATTGACTTCCATCGTCGTCGGACTTACCTGAAAAGTAGAAAGGGACAAACGGAATGAGCGAACGCTCAGTAGGAAATTATATCTCAAGTACTAGCAAGGGGTTTAAGTAATTACATTTTCATGAATGCAATAAGGCTATGCATGCTCGCATGAAACGACAAGATAGGGAGAATGTAATATCAAGGAAATAAGATGAACTTATCATGAACTTTCAACAAGATACAAGTTATTCAAGATATTCAAGCAAGTACAATTATCGAGTCATGTCAAGAACTTTGGCTATCATGTATCAAGCAAGTAAATTACCCTTTTTCGGGCCACGCATTCATGTAAAGTCAAGTACGATTCAAGTACAAGATGTGTGTGGAATGTCCAATCAAGCAAGTCAAGTACTCGGTATAATGCCAGATACCTTATCATTTTAACTCCCATGGGCACAAGTACTTTCGGGTGCTCCTCCCAGGACCAGATCGGGCCCTATATGCGCAGGCATTTATCATGTGTTTTGACATCCACTCTTGTTTATAGCCATCATAGAATTTCAATAATCAAGCTTGTAGACACGTACGACAACTTTGATAGAATAGAGTCCAAAATATGACAAAGGACATAGAATGGCGATAATAACGGTATAATCACGATATCGATAAAACTAGGTAGAATATGGTTCCCTTAACTTAGGTACCATGACAAATCAATATGGACACTCTTTATATAGAATTGAGGTCCACATGAACAGTATATCAAGGTAAGATACCCTCACTCTTATCATAGAATTGGGGTTTACAAGAACGACATGATATGGCATGATATCATCATCCCATTAAGAATTTCTTATGATATACTCTTTGTATAATCATAAGGGCCGGTATACCATGTTTCTTTAGAGTGACATGGCATCAATAGTGTAATGGGTTTTTAGGGTACAACCAGCTCAGTCGGCCTTGAGGGAATCCAAGGCTACGAGGAGTCTTACGGAGGTCTCTATGACTAACTCGCTAGTCCAAAGGAACGGAATGTCCAATGGAGAGCTTGTATGTCAATGAGAATTGAGTGTGATCGATAAAACACCGTGAAAAGTGGGACTATACTCACGGAGTGGAGAATAGTGCCGATATATATATATTATGATATATAAAACCATCGGTTATCAAATCAGAGGAAAAATCAGTTTACAGTAAAATAACGACTTAGGTCAAGTCGTTTCTCAAGTAATTAACGCCTAACAGAAGGGCGTTTACATATGATCCGTTTTGCAGAATTTTCAATAATTCAATAATTTATCTAAAACGCGCCTTCGGAGGGGCGTTTCTTCAAGAGTTGACGACTACAGTAGCAGGCGTCTTTTTTATTTACAATATTTTTCAGAACATATTTATTTTCAGAAATTATCAAAAACGCGCCCTTGTCAGGGGCGTTAATCATAAATTCTTATTTTCACAGAATATATATTCCAGATTTTAACAGATACGCGCCCTAGTAAGGGGCGTTTATTTTTAATTCACGCCCTGTGATGGGGCGTTACCACAGGGAAAACGACCTAGTCTAGGTCGTGAATTCAAGAAATATCAGGAATTTACATGATCAGCAAGATTTGCACGATAATCAAGGATAACAATCATATAGTCATGACAGGAAAATTGGCAGGAATTCAGATGCAGTATATTGGATTTGATGTTTCATGTTTATTGACTTTTAACCGTTAACAATTATTGATTTGATTTCATGTAATTGCATGGATAATCAGTTCTTAAGATTTACATGAAATTAACGCCTGTGTACAGGCGTCAAATATAAAATTGACGACCTGGGCAGGGTCGTGTCTTGTAAATTAGCGCCCTAGTCTGGGGCGTGTATTTCATAGTCACGCCCTTGCTAAGGACGTTTCTTTCAAGAAATTAACAGAAAGTCGTTCAGAAACTATAGTAAACCAAACCATGTATATGCATGATAATTATTGTACTGTATCAATTTAGTTTGGGCTACAGTGACTTGAGAAAATCCTACCTTAATAATGGATTTGAAGATGAACTCTGAAGGATTTGGTGAGAAGCCTAATACTCTGAAGCTTCAACTGCAACTCAATAATAGCCGTAGCAACAGCAAGAAGAAGAACAATCGTTCTTCAGAAATCTTCACTCTACCGTCAACCTGTAGAGGGAGAGAAAAGGAAGGAAGATGAAGATATTTAAATAATCTTCACAGCTATAACTAGGGAAAAGATAGAAGAACAGTACCTTGTTCTTCACGTTCGACAAGCAGACTTCCTACAAATAAGAGAAGATCAATTAATGTTCTTCACACGATCGTATAACATAGAAAACGATGAGGAATAACCTTTGGTTCTATACATACCGTAGCAGCAGTCGACCAAATAGCTTCTAGGGTTCGAGCAGAAGATTATTTATAGGGATTTAGGGGGTCCAATTAGGGTTAGAGTTCTAGTGGAAGTAATGTTTCCAATATAGAGTTATTGCCACGTTATAACTCTTTCTAATACTTATCACTTACTCTGGATAAGTTCTGGGTTCGAACGGTTTACGAACTGAATTAACGCCTTTGGTCAGGGCGTCGATTCTTGAATTGACGACCTAGTTCAGGTCGTTTCTTAAGAAACGTCTTGGATAAGGGCGTTCTTGTTTTTGAAACACGCCCCATATATGGGCGTTTCTTTTACTTGCCTATTTGGTCGTGAGAGTTGACGACCGCACGTGTGGGCGTCCTTTCTTTAGTCACGCCTTTGATAGAGGCGTTTCTTTTTGAATTAACGCCCTAATAAGAGGCGTTATTTTATTTTTGTTTTACTTCTTCTGATTAATCCTATTCTCATTATCTATATTACTACTGTAATATATATATGTTTTAATTTATTTCAAATATTCATTTATCAGGGTTGCTACACCCTCCCCCACTTAAAAAGAATTTGGTCCCCAAATTCAATATATATAATTATACATGTGGAGATCGTAGAACATATATCTCTTAGAATAACTCGGGAAATCGTTTCTTCATAGATTCTTCGGTCTCCCATGTCGCTTCGCGTTCGGGATTCTTATTCCATTGCACCTTGAGCATGGGAATAACCTTATTCCTTAGAGCTCGTATTTCTCGATCCAAGATCTTCATAGGCTTCTGTTCATACGTGAGATCTTTCTGGATCACCAGATCTCCATGTTCAATAATATGAGATGGATCGTGCACGTACTTCTTCAACATGGATATGTGAAATACATTATGTACCTCGGACAATTGAGGAGGTAATGCGATGCGATAAGCAACCTCGCCAACTCTTTCGAGTATCTCAAATGGTCCGATGAATCTTGGCGTAAGCTTGCCCTTAACACCAAATCTTCGTATGCCACGTCCAGGCGATATCTTGAGAAATACATGATCTCCGATTTGGAATTCAAGATCTCTTCTTCTTGTATCTGCATAAGTCTTTTGTCTGGTCTGAGCAACTTGTAATCTTTCCCTGATTACTTGTATCTTCTCGGTTGTATCCCTTACCATGTCTGGACCTAACAGTTGTTTTTCTCCAACTTCGTTCCAACATATGGGAGATCGGCAACTCCTTCCGTATAAGGCTTCGAAAGGTGCCATTTGGATACTAGCTTGGTAGCTATTATTATATGCAAATTCAACTAAAGGTAAGTGGTCATGCCAGCTTCCTCCAAAGTCAATAATGCATGCTCTCAGCATATCTTCAACAACTTGATTAGTTCGCTCGGTCTGACCATCCGTTTGTGGGTGAAAAGCAGTACTAAAGTTGAGCCTTGTCCCCAACGAATGTTGTAATCCCTTCCAAAAATGAGAAGTAAAACGGGGATCTCTATCAGACACGATTGAGACAGGAATTCCATGTATCCTGACTATTTCTTTGATGTATAGTGCAGCTAGCACATCAATTGACCATCGGCTTTTGATTGGCAAGAAATGTGCCGATTTAGTCAATCGGTCAATGATAACCCAGATTCCATCATGTCCTCCTTTAGATTTAGACAAACCCATGATGAAGTCCATACCAATATCCTCCCATTTCCACTTAGGAATATCTAGAGGATGTAGTTTTCCCGCAGGCTTTTGGTGTTCCGCCTTGACCTGTTGGCATGTGAGACAGCGTGATACATAGTCCGCTATTTCTCTTTTCATATTAGGCCACCAAAAGTTCCTCTTTACATCTTGGTACATTTTGGTTGATCCTGGATGAATAGTGTACCTTGATCGGTGAGCTTCATCTAAGATCTTCTTCTTTAATTCCGGACAATCAGGTATACAAGTTCTATCTTTGAACGATAATCTTCCATCAGAAGTTAGTTGAAAATCAGATTGTCCTTCTAATCTGCCTTGATTTCTACTAACATAGGATCATCATCCTGAAGTGTTTGTATCTCAGATAACAAATCTGACTGTATGCTTACATGAGATAGTGTGACAAATTTGGATTCCGTGTCCAAGCTTATATTGAGCTCGGAGAATTGTTCAAGTAACCTCCATTCTTGCATCATACAATTTGCTATCATTGCTCTCGGCTTTCGACTAAGGGCGTCAGCAACATAATTACCCTTTCCGGGATGGTATTGTATATTGAAGTCGAAGTCCTTGAGATATTCTAGCCAGCGTCTTTGTCTCATGTTTAGCTCCTTTTGTGAAAATAGATATTTGAGACTTTTGTGATCGGAGTATACAGTGAACTGTACTCCATAGAGATAGTGTCTCCATATCTTTAGGGCAAATACTACCGCGGCCAGTTCTAAGTCATGGACGGGGTAATTCTCCTCATGCTTCTTAGTTGACGTGAAGAGTATGCTATGACCTTTCCTTGTTGCATTAGGACACATCCGAGGTCAATGCCAGAAGCATCAGTGTAGACCTCGAATTTCTCTCCTTCTATCGGTAGAGCTAAGACCGGAGCTGTGGTGAGATGATCCTTGAGAGTTTGAAACTTCTTTCACATTCCTCACTCCATTCGTATCGGATCTCCTTACGAGTTAATCTTGTAAGTGGTACGGCGATCTTAGAGAAATCTTTGATGAATCGCTGATAATAGCCTGCAAGACCTAAGAAACTTCTGATCTCGCTTGCATTAGTGGGTCTTTCCCAGTTTCTCACAGCTTCAACTTTTGACGGATCTACAGATAATCCGTCCTTTGATATGACATGTCCGAGAAAAGCCACTTCTTCAAGCCAGAACTCGCATTTGCTGAGTTTAGCATATAATTGATTTGTCCTCAAGACTTGCAATGCAATCCTCAAATGCTCTTCATGTTCTTCCTTAGTCTTAGAATATATCAATATATCATCAATGAAGACTACTACGAATTGATCCAAGTAAGGCCTGAATATGCTATTCATTAACTGCATAAAGGCAGCAGGGGCATTTGTTAGTCCAAAAGGCATAACAACAAATTCGTAATGGCCATACCTGCTTCTGAATGCGGTCTTGTGAATGTCATCGTCCTTGATTCTTAATTGATGGTATCCCGACCTGAGATCAATCTTGGAAAAATATTTGGATCCTGAAATCTGATCAAATAATTCATCGATTCTCGGCAGTGGATACTTGTTCTTGATAGTAAGATGATTTAATTGTCGATAGTCGATACACAATCTCATGGATCCATCCTTCTTCTTTACAAATAAGACTGGTGCTCCCCACGGGGAAGTACTTGGTCTAATAAACCCTTTTCGGATTAGTTCCATCAACTGCTCCTTCAACTCCTTGAGTTCAACAGGGGACATTCTATATGGTGCCTTTGAAACGGGACCAGCACCAGGGACTAAGTCAATGGTGAAGGCTACATCTCTTTGAGGGGGTAATCCCGGCAAATTTTCCGGAAATACGTCTGGAAATTCTCGCACTACCTGAATGTCCTCTATCTTGGTTTCTTTAGCTTCTCTAATAGTGACAAAAGCAAGGAAGGATACACATCCTTTCTTGACGAGCTTGCTTGCTCGAAGAGCCGAAATAAGAGGGGATTTGCTTCGACTCTTAGGACTAGTATAAGTCAGTTCCGGAAATTCCTTGAAAATAATCTTGCTATCACGGCAATCAACCGTTGCCTGGTATTTGGATAACCAATCTGCTCCTAGTATAACATCATACTCTTTTAGATCTAAGCAGATAAGATCAATAGGAAAATTCTTTCCTCGAACCAATACCTCACAGTTTTGGTAATGATGTGTGATATCCGTCTCGTTTCCGAGAGGAGTAGACAATATTAACTTCATCCATTCTGGTTCTAGAGGTAATGGGTCAGCAAACTTCTTGGAAATAATGGAATGTGATGCACCCGTATCAAATAAGACATGTGCATATTTGGAACAAATTTTTAATGTACTTTCCACCAATCCGCCTTCTTCTTCTGGTTCGGTCTCTTGGATTGCATGAAGACGCGCGTTCCTTGTCACTGGGCGTTTACCCTCACCGTCTTGGTCATTCATTAATGGACAATCGGGAATCTGATGTTCACGACTCCCACAACGGAGACATGCTCCTAATTTCCTCCAGCATTCTTCTGTTTTGTGACCAGCCTTGTCACAATGCTTGCAGACTGTATTCGAAGGGGTAGTGGTGATAGAGAAAGGCTTGGATTTCTTGAACTTCTGATCTTGAGAGGAAGAACCTCCATTATTGGGCCTCTTCTTAAAGTTGGGTTTAAAAGAACCCGAACTTGTGACTTGTTCCTTTTTGTCTTTCCCACGGATCCTATCAGATAGTTCCGTGGCATCTTCAAGCAACTGAGCTCGGCGCACTATTTCGGTATAAACTTGAATATCCATAGGCGCCAGTTGAGTAATGTAGTGGGGCCTAAGCCCATTAAGAAATCTACGGGCTTTCATCTTTTTCGTGCTAATTAAATGCTTAGCATATCTAGACAGTCTAGAGAACTGTGCTTCATAATCAGCCACCGATAAAGATCTTTGCTTTAATGCGGCAAATTCGGCGGCCTTCTTTTCCTGGACCCTATCAGAGAAATATTTGGCGTTGAAATATTCAACGAATTCTCCCCATGTAACTTGAGTTGGGTCTATAGTAGCTTCAATCGACTCCCACCAGCATCTAGCATCCTTTTCTAACTGGAAAGTAGCTAATAAGACTTTGTCCTGATCCGTGCATTGCATGACACGGAATATACGTTCAATCTCCCGAACCCAATGCTCGGCATCGTCTGGATCGGTTGATCCCATGAACTTCGGGGGATTCATATTCTTGAATGCTTGGTGTAAGCTTCCAGCTCGTGGAGCACCACCTTGTGCTACCTATTGTAGCACTTGGGTCATCCCTTGAAGGGTACGCTGCATGTTGCGCCATTGAGCACGTTCGGCAGCCATTATCCTACAATTACAATAGCTATGTTAGTATTATGTCACTAT
Organism: Amorphophallus konjac; assembly: GCA_022559845.1. Lineage (NCBI taxonomy): Eukaryota > Viridiplantae > Streptophyta > Magnoliopsida > Alismatales > Araceae > Amorphophallus > Amorphophallus konjac. The sequence continues at coordinate 316,234,750 of CM040123.1, read as the reverse complement.
GATCTTATAAAGGACTCATTGATCATTTAACCCTTGGTTCTACCCACTCTCACTTGGTTAAAGGTTTTGAAACCTATCCTTGGACTTGGGTTTCCTAGGAATTGAATACCTTAGGCTCTGATACCACAAAGACTGTCACGCCCCGAGCGCGGAAGATACCCGGAGATGCGCGACGTGTCTATATCAATCATGTCAATCAGAGTGGTCGTGTATTCGACACAAAGACAGAGATGCGCAAAATAGCAAGATAACCCAATCCTTTATTTCATAATGGAGAGACTATTACAAATCCAATACTCTGTTTAACAAAAAGGAAAAGAATACATATTTGACTCAAGAAACTATGGAAAAGACTAGACGACACTTTTAGAAGCTCTATCACTTTCACTCTTGACCATTCCCATCCGATTGACTTCCATCGTCGTCGGACTTACCTGAAAAGTAGAAAGGGACAAACGGAATGAGCGAACGCTCAGTAGGAAATTATATCTCAAGTACTAGCAAGGGGTTTAAGTAATTACATTTTCATGAATGCAATAAGGCTATGCATGCTCGCACGAAACGACAAGATAGAGAGAATGTAATATCAAGGAAATAAGATGAACTTATCATGAACTTTCAACAAGATACAAGTTATTCAAGATATTCAAGCAAGTACCATTATCGAGTCATGTCAAGAACTTTGGCTATCATGTATCAAGCAAGTAAATTACCCTCTTTCGGGCCACGCATTTCATGTAAAGTCAAGTACGATTCAAGTACAAGATGTTTGTGGAATGTCCAATCAAGCAAGTCAAGTACTCGGTATAATGCCAGATACCTTATCATTTTAACTCCCATGGGCACAAGTACTTTCGGGTGCTCCTCCCAGGACCAGATCGGGCCCTATATGCGCAGGCATTTATCATGTGTTTTGACATCCACTCTTGTTTATAGCCATCATAGAATTTCAATAATCAAGCTTGTAGACACGTACGACAACTTTGATAGAATAGAGTCCAAAATATGACAAAGGTCATAGAATGGCGATAATAACGGTATAATCACGATATCGATAAAACTAGGTAGAATATGGTTCCCTTAACTTAGGTACCATGACAAATTAATATGGACACTCTTTATATAGAATTGAGGTCCACATGAACAGTATATCAAGGTAAGATACCCTCATTCTTATCATAGAATTGGGGTTTACAAGAACGACATGATATGGCATGATATCATCATCCCATTAAGAATTTTCTTATGATATACTCTTTGTATAATCATAAGGGCCGGTATACCATGTTTCTTTAGAGTGACATGGCATCAATAGTGTAATGGGTTTTTAGGGTACAACCAGCTCAGTCGGCCTTGAGGGAATCCAAGGCTACGAGGAGTCTTACGGAGGTCTCTATGACTAACTCGCTAGTCCAAAGGAACGGAATGTCCAATGGAGAGCTTGTATGTCAATGAGAATTGAGTGTGATCGATAAAACACCGTGAAAAGTGGGACTATACTCACGGAGTGGAGAATAGTGCCGATATATATATATTATGATATATAAAACCATCGGTTATCAAATCAGAGGAAAAATCAGTTTACAGTAAAATAACGACTTAGGTCAAGTCGTTTCTCAAGTAATTAACGCCTAACAGAAGGGCGTTTACATATGATCCGTTTTGCAGAATTTTCAATAATTCAATAATTTATCTAAAACGCGCCTTCGGGAGGGGCGTTTCTTCAAGAGTTGACGACTACAGTAGCAGGCGTTTTTTTTATTTACAATATTTTTCAGAACATATTTATTTTCAGAAATTATCAAAAACGCGCCCTTGTCAGGGGCGTTAATCATAAATTCTTATCTTCTCAGAATATATATTCTAGGATTTTAACAGATACGTGCCCTAGTAAGGGGCGTTTATTTTTAATTCACGCCCTGTGATGGGGCGTTACCACAGGGAAAACGACCTAGTCTAGGTCGTGAATTCAAGAAATATCAGGAATTTACATGATCAGCAAGATTTGCACGATAATCAAGGATAACAATCATATAGTCATGACAGGAAAATTGGCAGGAATTCAGATGCAGTATATTGGATTTGATGTTTCATGTTTATTGACTTTTAACCGTTAACAATTATTGATTTGATTTCATGTAATTGCATGGATAATCAGTTCTTAAGATTTACATGAAATTAACGCCTGTGTACAGGGCGTCAAATATAAAATTGACGACCTGGGCAGGGTCGTGTCTTGTAAATTAGCGCCCTAGTCTGGGGCGTGTATTTCATAGTCACGCCCTTGCTAAGGACGTTTCTTTCAAGAAATTAACAGAAAGTCGTTCAGAAACTATAGTAAACCAAACCATGTATATGCATGATAATTATTGTACTGTATCAATTTAGTTTGGGCTACAGTGACTTGAGAAAATCCTACCTTAATAATGGATTTGAAGATGAACTCTGAAGGATTTGGTGAGAAGCCTAATACTCTGAAGCTTCAACTGCAACTCAATAATAGCCGTAGCAACAGCAAGAAGAAGAACAATCGTTCTTCAGAAATCTTCACTCTACCGTCAACCTGTAGAGGGAGAGAAAAGGAAGGAAGATGAAGATATTTAAATAATCTTCACAGCTATAACTAGGGAAAAGATAGAAGAACAGTACCTTGCTCTTCACGTTCGACAAGCAGACTTCCTACAAATAAGAGAAGATCAATTAATGTTCTTCACACGATCGTATAACATAGAAAACGATGAGGAATAACCTTTGGTTCTATACATACCGTAGCAGCAGTCGACCAAATAGCTTCTAGGGTTCGAGCAGAAGATTATTTATAGGGATTTAGGGGGTCCAATTAGGGTTAGAGTTCTAGTGGAAGTAATGTTTCCAATATAGAGTTATTGCCACGTTATAACTCTTTCTAATACTTATCACTTACTCTGGATAAGTTCTGGGTTCGAACGGTTTACGAACTGAATTAACGCCTTTGGTCAGGGCGTCGATTCTTGAATTGACGACCTAGTTCAGGTCGTTTCTTAAGAAACGTCTTGGATAAGGGCGTTCCTTATTTTTGAAACACGCCCCATATATGGGCGTTTCTTTTACTTGCCTATTTGGTCGTGAGAGTTGACGACCGCACGTGTGGGCATCCTTTCTTTAGTCATGCCTTTGATAGAGGCGTTTCTTTTTGAATTAACGCCCTAATAAGAGGCGTTATTTTATTTTTGTTTTACTTCTTCTGATTAATCCTATTCTCATTATCTGTATTACTACTGTAATATATATATGTTTTAATTTATTTCAAATATTCATTTATCAGGGTTGCTACACACCCCGTCTTGGTCGGACTCTTGTACATTAATCCCTAGTCCCACCGGCATAATAAACAATGAAAGTCACCAATAGTCCCACCGAATAAATATCTCGCACCATAGACGAGTCTGTGCCAGGGAGACCAAAAACAAAATAAAAAAACACAATAAAAACAAAAGAAGAAATAAAAAAATAAAAAAATGAAGATAATGAAGATAATGATTTAAAATAAAGTTAATGAATCAACAAACTCAACAAATTCAACAAAACCAATAAATTCAACAGATTTAGCAAACTCAATAAACCCAATAAACATAACAAAATCAATCACCAAAAAAAAATCAATCAATCCAGTGAACTAACTAAACCATGATAAATTTAATCAATTTAATAAATCAAACAAGCCAAATAAACTCAGGGAAAATAATAAGCCCAACGAGCCTAATAAACCCAATAAAATCAATAAACTCAATTGATATAACAGAATTCAATAAACCTAATGAACCGGGCAAAATCAATCAACCTAATAAATCAATGAACTCAATAAACCTAATAAAACCAATAAACTCAATGGATTGAAAAAATGTTTAACAAACCCAATAAACTCAACGAACTAAACCAACAAACTCAATAAATCCAACAAGTCCAATAAAAGCAATAAACCCAGTAAACTTAACAAATTCGATGAACTCAACAAATTCAACAAATTCAATCAACACAAACAAATAAACTAACAAAAAGGACTTCTTCGCTTTGTCTCAGACCTTCCGTCTGGGCAAGGTTTGTTGGCCCCGACCTCTTCATGAGTCAACGTCCATATTCTATCCTGGCTTAGACCTCACGTCTCTACTGGGTTGGTCAACTTCAACATGACGTGAGGTTGACATCCTCATCTACACATTCTACCCTTATTTCCAACCTTTCGTCTGGGCAAGGTTTGTTGACTCTGATATTTCATCGGATTAACATCAATATTTAGCCCTGGGTCTGGGCCTCTCATCCGTTTACCATCTGGTCTGCCCTCACCCCAAACCTTCCATCGGAACAGGGCCCGTTGACTTCGACATGACGTTGAGTCAACACCTATTCTATATTCAGCCCTTGGCTAAGGCCTCATGCCTCTGCCAAGTTCGTTGGCTTCGACAGGACGTCGAGTCAACACCTATCCTATATTCTACCCTTGGCTAAGGCCTCACGCCTTCGCCAAATTCGTTGGCTTCGATAGGACGTCGAGTCAACACTTATCCTATATTCTACCCTTGGCTAAGGCCTCACGCCTCTGCCAGGTTCGTTGGCTTCGACAGGACGTCGAGTCAACACCTATCCTATATTTTGCCCTTGGCTAAGGCCTCACGCCTTCGCCAAGCTCGTTGGCTTCGACAGGACGTCGAGTCAGCACTTATCCTATATTCTGCCCTTGACTTAGGCCTCACGCCTCTGCCAAGTTCGTCGACTTCGATAGGACGTCAAGTCAACACTCATTCTATATTCTGCCCTTGGCTAAGGCCTCACGCCTCTGCCAAGTTCGTTGGCTTGGGCGTGACGTCGAGTCAACACCTATCCTATATTCTGCCATTAGCTTAGGCCTCATGCCTCTGCCAAGTTCATTGGCTTCGACATGACGTCGAGTCAACATTTATTCTATATTCTGCCCTTGGCTAAGGCCTCACTTTGGTCCCTAGGAAGGCGAGTGGACAAGAAGGGGGAGTTGAATTGTCCCCTCACGATCAATGGTAAATTTAAAAAGCTACCAAGCGGAATTAACAACTTTGGCGAGACTGAAGATTTCACTCAAGTAAGATAATTAAATTCTCTCAATCTCAGCATTCACACACGATCAGGATAAACAAATTAAGCTATTAAACACAACAAGGCAAACCGTAATGCAAACCATAGGACACGGAGATTTTAAAGGTGGTTCGGGACCACAACGGTCTCCCTACGTCCACCCCGCACCGAACCGATGAGGCTTCACTCGGGAAAAATCCCTAATATGGAGACGACGCTCTAAACACACGCAGGACGACGCCTACACACACACGGGGACGCGCCCCAACACACACACACACGGAGACGAAGTCTCCAACACAATCCGACGACTGGATCACAAATACATACACACTCGCTGCAACAACCGCAACACAATAACCACACACGATCGCACACCGGCGATCAAACCACACACAATATTTCTCCAAGTTCAGAAAATCAAAGACAAATGTTCTAGATATGCTCAAATCAAATAGAACTCAGGAAAAACACCACAAATGAATAGATAAACAAAGAAGATCATATCCCCCTTGATTTCCAAAGCCAATGGAAGCCGCTTCTTCTTGATGCGTAGTCGGACGGTGATGATTTTGACGTCCTCTCGATCTTCTCTTCAAGACGCTCCTTTTCTTCTTCTTCGACGATCTCCAAAAACACCTTGGAGTTGATCAAATCCACTTGGCTTCCTCTCCTTTTCTTCTTCCTCCTTTTCCTTGGCCTACAAGATAGAAAGCATTAGCATAAAGGGTTTCTCTTGCTAAAATCATAGGTCACATGAGAGTATATATAGAGCACTTGAAAGAACACATAAACCCTTCACCAAACCCATAGAAAACCCCCTTAACATGTGTATATTAACCCTAGGGACAAATGGGTAAAGTTAGAGCACAAAAGGATTTGGTTTAGTGGGTTTTTGGATCCACGTTTTTAGATTTACGCCGTGGCCGGTCGACCGGAGAAATGGGGCGATCGACCTAGATTTTACAGAGCCAATCCCAGCCTTCACTGGGAATTCCAGTCGACCGACCCCCTATGGGCGGTCGACCAAAATCTAGGAAAATCCCAGATTTGTGCAGTTCTGTCCCTTAACCCCTTCAGTAGCCCATTTGAGTCTGAGGCTTCAAACTCCTTTGATCTTGGGGAATATATACTGAGTGTTTTGACCTGCAAAGCCATAGAAAAAGGATTAGAACTTTTGCTCAACAATCCATAAGAAAAATGTATGAAACACATACATGAAAGCCCATGTTCAAGGTGCATATGAACACTTTGAAATACAAATGTTCTAAGCTAAAGATCAAGAGTTATTTCTATGCATGTGAACATGGTATGAGTACCATTCAGCCAAATCTACCAAAATTCACATGAGATTCAAGCTTGAGCACTAACAACTCATTTCTTCCAAGATTTGCATGATGAAATCAAACATCTAGACTAGTCTCAAAGCCCTATAAAGAATATGCATGGAGTGCATTCAAAACCATACATAAAAAGCTATTGAAACTTCATTTCATATCACAACTTCAAGCACATAGGAGCCTAATCTTTCTCAAACAAGAATCACTTTCTTAAGCCATGCATTTTAGGCAAATATGAGCATATACAAGAGGCATGTAGAAAGTCTTATAAATTCATGACCCAAATCTCATATGGAAGAAACATGAAACACATTCTCAAACCATCAAATCCTCAACTAGAGATGTGATCATTTTGACATGCATATAAGCAACACATGTGAGTATCATAAAATCCAATTTCACCAAAGTTCACATGAGTTAGCTTAAACAACTTTCAAGCACACATTAAGCACATTCACTTGAATTGTCAAAACCAAATGACCATGAGTCCACATAATGAATATGCATCATTTAAAATCACATTCATCAAGTTTCAAGTAAATAGGTTGAGTATATTTCAAGCCCAAAAATCTTATGAGGAAAATGCAAAAAATACCCCAACCAAGACTTTGAAAACTTATTTGATGAAATGTATGAAACATAGGAAGAGTCGATGCAATGCAATGAGAAAGGTAACTCCCTTTTTGAAGAAGAACTTCATTGATGAACTCCTTTGAGTTCCAAAACATGACCCATAGATTTGATCCTGAAAACTAAGATAAATATAGCATTAATTCCTTAAACACCGAGGATTCATATAACTTTCAAGTGTGAACCTTGAAGTCATTCTTTCAACTCATCAAAAGCCATCTTTCAATTCATCAATCAAGATATAATCATGTTGCTCAATGAAACACATACACACACATGCACAATCATTTTGATATCATTAAAACCATACACCAATATCAACTAGGGGATGTAACACTCACGTCTCTGCCAAGTCCGTTGGCTTCGATAGGACGTCAAGTCAACACCCATTCTATATTCTGCCCTTGCTAAGGCCTCACGCCTCTACCAAGTTCGTTGGCTTCGACATGACGTCGGGTCAACATTTATATCCTATATTCCTTCCTTGGCTTAGACCCCACATCGTCGCCAAGTTGGTTGACTTTGGCAGTCTGTCAAGTCAACAACCATTTTCTACCTTGGCCCAAACCATGTGTCTCTCCCAGGCTGCTCATTTTTGACATGACTTCGAGATGACAATAGTGTTTTATGTCTGCCCTTATCTCGGACAGACCGTCTAAGTAAGGTTTGTTGACTCCGACATCCCGTTGGGTCAACATCCAAATTTCATCTTTGATTCGGACCTTCCATCCGGTCAGAGAACAAAAAGGACCCTTCTTCTATCTCTGGCTCAGGCCTTTTGCTTAGCCAGTTAATAAAAAGATCATTCCTTACCTTTGGCTCAGACCTTCCGTCCGACCATAGAATAAAAAGATCCCTTTCACCTTTGGCTCGGACCTTCCGTCTGACCATAGAACAAAAAGACTCTTTACCTTTGGCTCGGACCTTCCATCTGACCATAGAACAAAAAGACCCTTTCACCTTTGGCTTGGACCTTCCGTCCGACCATAGAACAAAAAGACTCTTTTACCTCTGGCTCTGATCTTTCGTCTAGCCAGACAATAAAAAGACCCTTCCACCTTTGGCTCGGACCTCCCGTCTGGCCATAGAACAAAAGACCATTTCACCTGTGGCTCCGCCCCTTCCATCCAGTTAAAGAACAAAAGAACACTTCTACCGCCAGCATCATGACCTTTCGTCCAAGCTGGCACATAAGTTAACAAAAATATCTTTGTCCGGCATCATGGCTCCTTCTGTCTAAGCCGGTAAATATTATATCTTGGAGTCATGGCCTTCCGCCTAAGCCAAGCTGTACGGCATCATGACTCTATGTCTAAGCCGTTAAATATCTTTGTCCGGCATCATGGCCTTCCCCCTAAGCCGGTGAATATTATATCTTGGCGTCATGGCCTTCCGCCTAAGTCAAGCTGCATGGCGTCATGACTTTACGTCTAAGCCGTTAAATACCTTTGTCCGGCGTCATGGCTTCTTCCTCCTAAGCCGGTGAATATTACATCTTGGCATCATGGTTTTCCACCTAAGCCAAGCTGCCCGGCGTTATGGCCTTCCGCCTAAGCCGGTAAATATTATATCTTGGCGTCATGGCCTTCATCCTAAGCCAAGCTGCACGGCGTCATGACTTTACGTCTAAGCCGTGAAACACCCTTGTCTGGCGTCATGGCTTCTTCCGCCTAAGCCGGTGAATATTCTATCTTGGTGACATGGTTTTCCACCTAAGCCAAGCTACCTGGCGTCATGGCCTTCCGCCTAAGCCGGTAAATATTATATCTTGGCGTCATGGCCTTCCGCCTAAGCCAAGCTGCCCGACGTCATGACTTTACGTCTAAGCCGTTCAATACCTTTGTCCGACGTCATGGCTTCTTCTGCCTAAGTCGGTGAATATTATATCTTGGCGTCATAATTTTCCACCTAAGCCAAGCTACCCGGCATCATGACCTTCTGTCTAAGCCGATGAATATTATATCTTGGCATCATGGTTTTCCACCTAAGCCAAGCTACCCGGCATCATGGCTTCTTCCGCCTAAGCCGGTGAATATTATATCTTGGCGTCATGATTTTCCACCTAAGCCAAGCTACCCGACATCATGGCCTTCCGCTTAAGCCTATGAATATTCTATCTTGGCATCATGGTTTTCCACCTAAGCCAAGCTACCCGGCGTCATGGCCTTCCGCCTAAGCCGGTAAATATTATATCTTTGCGTCATGACCTTCCGCCTAAGCCAAGCTGCACAGCGTCTTGACTTTACGTCTAAGCCGTTAAATACCTTTGTCTGACGTCATGGCTTCTTCCGCCTAAGTCGGTGAATATTATATCTTGGGGTCATGGTTTTCCATCTAAGCCAAGCTACCCGGCGTCATGGCCTTCCGCCTAAGTCAGTGAATATTATATCTTGGCGTCATAGTTTTCCACCTAAGTCAAGCTACCCAGCGTCATGGCTTCTTCCGCCTAAGCCGATGAATATTATATCTTGGCGTCATGGTTTTCCACCTAAGCCAAGCTACCTGGCGTCATGGCCTTCCGCCTAAGCCGGTGAATATTCTATCTTGGCGTCATGGCCTTCCGCCTAAGCCAAGTTGCACGGCGTCATGACTTTACATCTAAGCCGTTAAACACCCTTGTCCGGCGTCATGGCCTCTTCCGCCTAAGCCGGTGAATACTATATCTTGGCGTCATGGTTTTCCACCTAAGCCAAGCTACTCGGCTTCATGGCCTTCCGCCTAAGCCGGTAAATATTATATCTTGGCGTCATGGCCTTCCGCCTAAGCCAAGTTGCATGGCATCATGACTTTACGTCTAAGCTGTTAAACACCCTTGTCTGGCATCATGGCTTCTTCCGCCTAAGCCGGTGAATATTATATCTTGGCGTCATAGTTTTCCACCTAAGCCAAGCTACCCGGCATCATGGCTCCTTCCGCCTAAGCCGATAAATATTATATCTTGGCGTCATGGCTTTCTGCCTAAGCCAAGCTGTCCGGTGGCATGGCTTTCCGCCTACGTCGGTAAACATTCTTCCTTGGCAACATGACACACCATCTAAGCCAAGTTGTCTGGCGTCATGGCTCTGTGCCTAAGCCAGTAAATATTTATCCCTTGGCATCATGACCTTCCGTCTAGGCCAAGTGGTCCGGCGTCATGGCTCCTTGCCTAAGCCGGCGAATGCTATCTCTTGGCGTCATGACCTTTTGTCTAAGCCGACAGTCATCTTATCATTGGCCTGGAAACTATCATTCAACCCAATGAACAAAAAGACCCTTCTACCTTGGCATTACGGCTTTACATCCGAATCAAGTCTTTCGGTGTCACGACCTTCAATCGAGGCTGACCACCACCTTACTATTGGCTCGGAATAGCAGTCTGAACCAATGAACGAAAGACCCCTCCCTTGGTTTCGTATCAACTCCTGACCCCTCTTGGGATTCACAACAATATATAACATCTTCTCTCCATTGTCGTTGCATCAGCCACTTACCTTTCAAGCCATCGGCCTACGGGTATGCCTATTAAGCCCCATATAAAAAAAGAAAAAAAAAGAGAAAAAAAAGAGAAAAAAGAAGGAAGAAAAGAAAGAAAAAAATAGAAAAGTAAAAGAGAAAAAAAAAGAAAAAAAAAAATGAGTACAACATGGTTTGCTTGCTTGCTTATTTCACATGCATGTTTGCCTGTAGTATAGCATTAATACGCTTCCTTCAAAATTTCTAAGACCGCTTGCTTCCTTGCTAAATAACGCTGCCTAGATTCTGTGTCTGCGTGCGTCACGACACACACTAAGAGATGAAAAGCCAATTCTCGGTAAGTGCATACGGTCAGGGGAAGAGTCGTGACTATGTTACTAGCACAACTCGCATGATACACCATGGACGAAACTCCCACACTTCGCACACTATATGAGCAGTGGCCCCTAGCCGTAGGGACGTCATAAATTCTTCCTAACACTTCATGGAAGCTTAGAATCTCTGCATTCGCGTGGAGGGTAATTGTGAGGAAAAAGCTGCCTACCCCCTTTAAAAAATATATATATGAATAAAAGGATGAATCCTATTAGCCGGGAATCCCCATTGAGACACATGAGGAAACTCACGCCGAACGGTGAAGTCCATAATAGCACTATGAATAAAAGGATGAATCCTACTAGCCGAGAATCCCCATTAAGACACATGAGGAGACTCGCGCCGAACGGTGAAGTTCATAATAACATTGCGAATAAAGAGATGAATCTTAGTAGCCAAAAATCCCCATTGAGACATATGAGGATACTCGCATCGAACGGTGAAATTTTGAATAAATAAGGGGGATGTGCGAAGCTACCAAAAGTCGAGAACCCCAAATGCATGTGTAAGATCCGCTGCTAGAACATCCTGCAGGTACCAGTCTATGCTCGGCCTACAGCTTTGTTGGTATGTATGTAGTCATTCAAATGTTATAGGAGATATGGAAGAACAGATGTGCTGTTAGATTTGACAATATCACCCCTAGTGTTAGTTGCATTAAGAGGAGAATCAGCTCCGCTGTTTCTTATGCCCTTGACAACGTCACATTTTCATATGTTCTCTCAACAGAGCATAAGAATAAATTGGCCCAATTCCATTTCTTTCCTAGGGTCATTCAAAAATGGTTGATAATTATGCTGTGTAGACTGGCATCTTCCTAGCTCACCTTGCATGTTGATGGGGCTTCCAAGGGTAATCCAAGAATGTGTGGTGGTGGAGGTTGTGTCCGAGACTCTACTGGTAACATGTTAGTAAGCTTTGCCTTCCACTACGGATACGGGAGCAGTCTTTTAACAGAAGTAAGGGTGCTACATGATGGCTTGTCCATTGCAATGACTGAAGGTCTCCAGGTGGCTGCTGTCTTCACTGACTGTGCTTTGTTAGTTGATTCCATCCGAAAAGGTGTGGCTCCAAGCTGGATAATTCTTCCATGGTGGAAGGAAATTTTGGACTTAATTACCAAATGTGGATGCTCGGTGCAACATATTTATAGGGAGGGCAACCAAGTAGCTGATGCCTTGGCCTCCCATGCTTGTGCCAATCACAATAACTTGATATTTACTCGAGTTAGAGATCTTCCTCGGTTGGCTAGGGGGGCGCTGAGGATGGATAAAGTTGACTTGCCAACTCTTCGCAATTGTAATTAGCTTTGTTGGTTTTGTAGTCTTTTAATTTTTCAGTTTGGTTAGAGGTAAAGACAGGGGTATGCCCCGTAGTATTTGTATTCTTTCAAAAAATCAATAAAATTTCTTGGCCACATTGTCAGTCTGGGGAAGTGAGAACAAGCTCCCCTGCTGGGGGAGGATGCACATGACCAAGCTCTGACTCTATTGGTCGGTACTTACTTAAAAAAAATGCATGTGTAGGCGATAAAGTAATCCTCTAGTGTTACTTAGAACGTCTGTACGTCCTTATGTTTAGGACTCGCTGCCCATATAATTGCACTTTCACTCTATGGAAGAATAGTCCTGGGTGCGGATCGTGGCTTATGCTATGCATATATCCTACGCAGTTTCCTCTTCACATATGCACGTCTCGCTTAGTTGTACCTTGTGAGTTGCACTCCGTTCGTGAATTTTGGGCATTGTCCTTATCATATCCCTGATATAAGGGAACTACACTATATGTACGCTATGCCTGCTGGTGATGAGTGCTTGCATGTTTGCGTGAGAATAAAAAACTACGATGTTAGAGAAATACTTGAAATAAAAATGATAACAAAAAATAAAATAAATAGAATAAAAATGATGATAAATAAATAAATGAAATGAATGAAAATGATGATAATAATGAATAAAAAATAAGGATAAGATCATAATAGTAAATAAAAGATAAAAGATACTTTCAAATGGGCTATGGGCTACACCCGCAAGTCCCACTCTTTCGTCTCTCACTCGCGACACCCGCGGGTGGGGGGCATTTCTTGACACTGAAAATATTTCTAATTTTTCTTGACCTTTATTTTGGCAGGCCATAAACATTGGCCGAGTGCCCCTACACCCCCAAAAGGGCGAGCTGAAGGCTTAATCAGCGGAAAACCCGAGTGATCTGATCAAGACACGCGGAATGCCGAAGTGGTCCGTAAGTGGCAAGAAGGACGTCTGACCAGGGCAGAAATACTTCGAGGGGTGGCCCTCCTAATGAAGACACTCCACGTGTCCACAGCGTGGAGTTGGCGGCACATATTGCTGAGCAGAAGTGATGCGAGACGAGACCACGGACATGACAAGCTTGTGACTGTCCCTTAACGAGGGAAGCGTCGGACGTGCGCGGTTGAGAAACTGGCAGTGAGCTAGGGTGGTCGGCTCTCACTTGTGCCCGGATCGGGTCACGGGACGGTCACGCTCTCTCTCGCAGCAGCGGTGATATGAAAAATATAGCGAGCTAGATCCTAAAACATGCTCTCTAGCAGCGGCATATAAAGCATATATGAAAATAAGCGAAATGCCAAGCAAGGAGCGAATACGATACCTCCACGCGCTCGGCGTGGGGAAGACGGTCCCGGCCGAAACTCGTACTCCCAGAATAATACTACGTAATATTACAGCAATACAAGTCGCTGCCCACTCCACGCAGGGAGGTAAAGGGCTACACAATGGGGTCCGGGAGGACCGAATTCGGGTTGACGAGCAGCTTCTCGCGTTGATTCGGCAACACCCGAACTAGTGACGGTGGGGCCCACGTGCTGTCCGGAGGGGCCGTGTGGGACCCGATGGCACCGCTGTAGTGGAGGATGCCTGGAAGGGCGCTCCCTGGAGTGGAGGGGCGCTGGTTCACCGGCCGGAGGCCGGGTGGCTCCGATCGGCACTGGTAGGAACAACCGGCCACGGATCTGCAGCTTCTGGGTTTCAGCGCGCGTCCCGGCGAGAACGGACGCGGCGATCCGCATCGATGTCAGATTGACACGAAACTGGCGCCTTTGGAAAGCTAACTTCCAATCCTTCAATCTAGACCTGGAGATCTGGTCTGGGTATGCACGGATCTTGGCCTTAATTAATTTTTGAGTTGCTGTTGTACAGTGATCGGATTCTCAGATCTGCAGAGAATGTTTCTGAGAACTGTCTTTGAACAATATGTGAACGTCCGAATCTGAAGTCGTGGTCTTCAGTAAAGTTGTAGGAAATCAAGCGAGGAAAATGGACATAGTTTTTATGAAAGGTTTGGAGGTGACAGTGATTTGTTCTGATTTTTGAACTGGAAGGTGGTCGGATCTGGAACTTGGCTGAAAGCACTATAGCAGAAATAGAACACGATTTTTGAAAAATGGGTAGAAGGCTGATAAAAAATTAAGAAAATTCATGGAGTGAGGGGTTGATGGACAGAACTCCCAGTAAAATGGGGAGGGTTTATAAAAATCAAAAAGGTGGTCGGAGAGGGGAAACTCAGAGCTATTGTCACTGTAGACAGAGACAAAACAGATTTGGGAATGCAAAATGAATGAAAATGGAAAATTACTAAATGGAGAAGGTTGGATGTGAAAATTTAGTTGGAGGTGGGGATTCAAGGTAATAACACACCCTCAAAATTTCAAATCCATCTGAGCTCGTGGCTGGCAGCAAGAATTCATGAACTACACCTCTATCCAGCAGGACAGAAACTTGAAGACGGCTCCGCGGCGGCTCGAAGGCGGCACGAACGGCGGCGGCGGCGGCATCGGTGACGATCAGAGGTTGAGAGGGGGAGATAGAAGGTAGATCCACTCTAGAATGGGGGTTGGGGATGAAGAAACCAGAGGGAGAGAGAGGGGAGGTCAAAATTCACTCAAGGGGGGGCTCTTGCACAATGCTTTTTCTCATTTCATTAATTCTAGAATAATAGAAATACATGACTTATATAATAAATAAAAAAAAACCATGAATACCCTTAGATCTAAGATCTGGAGGGGCATTTAAGGGACTTCATATTTGATCCAAATAAAATAAAAGAAATGAAATTCCTAATTAATTCTAATGGGGGGACAAGGTAGGAAAGGTAGGTAGCCTACCTTTGAATTTTTTAACCACTTGTCTACCATGTGGTCAATTGGCATTCCAACCTTCTAGATGGCCACCTAGGATGGTTGACCTGCCCCACATGGTCTAGGTGGACCAATGAGAAAGGGGTGAGGGTCCCCTTGCTTGGGCCTATGGGAATTTTACATATAAACCCACTAAGACTTACAATTGCGTACCCATATAACACAAGGGTATACATACAAAGATGAAAGGACATAAATGTAAATAAAATGTGGACGGTCTTGTCTCGATGTCCCCATCAATTCTCCCCGGGTGGGAGGAACTCGACCCCGTCGAGTAGGGGTATGGATGCTCGAGTACTCCGGCGGATCCGTCACCGTGCCAAGTATCGCGGGTATGCTCCACTCCAAGTGACCGTCACCTGCTCATTCCATATATACTCGATATGCACAAGCTGTTGTGGGCTAGAGGTGGACACTCCGGGTGGGGCACTCTCAAAAGGGAAGGAAGCGGCTCGAAGACTCACTAGGAATCACCGCTGAGTCCCTGTAGGTGACTAGATCCGGGTGTAGATATAGAACCGATCCCATACTCATCGAATGAGTCCACTCGCCTCTTACGCATAAGAGAACGACAACGAGCTTGCACAAGACACATGCAGACTCACCCAACACTAACACACATATGCAAACAACACAAATAAGAAACGGACTCATGCATGACTCTAGACAAAACTAGTGTTAGTCAGACCCGTACATGGATGACGGCGGACCAGGACATCCGAATATGTGCCATACATGCATTTGACGTGACCGGTGATGGGTGGCATGGGGTACACCTAAATGTCCAAGTATGACCCAGTCATGCATGGACGGCCCTTTGGATTTGGGGAACTTGAGAGAGCTAGAAGACCCAGATGTGGAAGAGCCGGGTGTGGGTGTATCGAGTATGGGTTTGGTGGGTATGGAGGACCCGACCCGTAGGAAAGGGGTATGAAGCTGGACTTCCACGAAGAAGTGAAGGGAATATGAAGGGTCTAGGGATCCACTAGGGAAGGGGTCAAAGGGATCAAAGAAGGTATGACCCCTTATGGTGGGTTCCAACATGACATGGTCCCAATCGTGAAATTCTTGAAGGTGCGGGTGGTCACCTTCCTCCGTCATGGTAGATGGGACCGTGTATAGGAAATATGACTCCTTCCTCGGAAGCAAAGTCATGAAGTCGGGCTCATCCGGTAGCGGGAGAAGTAGAAGAACCTCCGTGGTGATACAACCCACGGTGCACTCAGAGGTAATGGACCCGAAGGCCGGATGGGTGAAGCTACGACTCGTGGGTTGGTCGAAGTCTCGGGCCAACATATGTGTCAACTTCCATTGCGTGTCTAGTCCCATAACAAGATCGTCCAACGTGTCAACATGGTGACTAGGTAGAAATGTGGTATGGAATGAGTTGACCGGCACTAAAGGTAAGGTGGGGTCCATGGATGGGAAGGGATGTGGGACCAAGCCATCCTTGAGCCAACTAAGAAGCGGCTCGGCGATGAAAAGCATACCCGTTAGAAACACGGGTGGCTGGGGCTTGGGTGGCTCCAAATGAGAGGGTTCTGAATTAAGATCGGAAGGTGAGGGTGACAATGGAGCACTTTCGGGTGGTGAAGGAATTGGGTTAGGTAGTCCGATCGGTTCGGGACTCGGTTGGGAGGTAGATTTTTGCCAAAGGGTTCGACCTCTAGAGCGAGAAAAATGAGACTCAAAGGGCTCGACCTCTAGAGCGACCTTATAAGATTGCGCCAGCGAGAACGCGTCGCGGACAAGACATTCAAGTTGGAAGTGAAACCGCAAACCTCTCCGGAACTGAAATGTGGTCATGGTGCTCTCCTCTCCCAAGCCATATTCCAACCGGTACTTATCATAGTCCCGGATGTACTCGGACACGGACCTATCACCTTGGACGGGTCGACATGGGTTGGCCATTGGTGCCGAAAAGGTGGGAATGGATCCCTAGGAATGGGTATGCAAGGCCATTTAGACAAGACACTAGACCGACTATGCACGGTTTGGGATGCATGCACACTAAGGACAAGACACCAAGACTCGATACGTGGCGGACTTAATCGATCCGAAGATCACTCGCGCAAGTGTGCGGCCTTCCCGATAGGCGTAGCCTAACGTTCGGACAACACCTTTTTATATACCGATTAATGGTATGCAAATGCAACTCCTAAGACCGACTTAGACACTTAGACTTAAATGACACTCTTTTTTTTTTTTTTGGACACCCTAGACTCAACTCGCTCTGATACCAAATTGATGCGGGACGAGACCACGGACACGACAAGCTCGTGACTGTCCCTTAACGAGGGAAGCGTCGGACGTGCGCGGTTGAGAAACAGGCAGTGAGCTAGGGTGGTCGGCTCTCACTTGTGCCCGGATCGGGTCACGGGACGGTCACGCTCTCTCTCGCAGCAGCGGTGATATAAAAAATATAGCGAGCTAGATCCTAAAACATGCTCTCTAGCAGCGGCATATAAAGCATATATGAAAATAAGCGAAATGTCAAGCAAGGAGCGAATACGATACCTCCACGCGCTCGGCGTGGGGAAGACGGTCCTGGCCGAAACTCGTACTCCCGGAACAATACTACACAATATTACAGCAATACAAGTCGCTGCCCACTCCACGCAGGGAGGTAAAGGGCTACACAATGGGGTCCGAGAGGACCGAATTCAGGTTGACGGGCAGATTCTCGCGTTGATTCGGCAACACCCGAACTAGTGACGGTGGGGCCCACGTGCTGTCCGGAGGGGCCGTGTGGGACCCGATGGCATCGCTGTAGTGGAGGATGCCTGGAAGGGCGCTCCCTGGAGTGGAGGCGCGCTCTTTCACCGGCCGGAGGCCGGGCGGCTCCGATCGGCACCGGTCGGAACTACCGGCCACGGATCTGCAGCTTCTGGGTTTCAGCGCGCGTCCCGGCGAGAACGGACGCGGCGATCCGCCTCGATGTCGGATTGACACGAAACTGGCGCCTTTGGAAAGCTAACTTCAAATCCTTCAATCTAGATCTAGAGATCTGGTCTGGATATGCATGGATCTTGGCTTTAATGAATTTTTGAGTTGCTGTTGTACAGTGACTGGATTCTCAGATCTGCAGAGAACTTTTCTGAGAACTGCCTTTGAACAATATGTGAACGTCCGAATCTGAAGTGGTGGTCTTCAGGAAAGTTGTAGGAAATCAAGCTAGGAAAACGGACATAGTTTTTATGAAAGGTTTGGAGGTGGCTGTGATTTGTTCTGATTTTGGAACTGGAAGGTGGTCGGATCTGGAACTTGGCTGAAAGCACTATAGTAGAAATAGAACACGATTTTTGAAAAATGGGTAGAAGGCTGATAAAAAATTAAGAAAATTCATGGAGTGAGGGGTTGATGGACAGAGCTCCCAGTAAAATGGGGAGGGTTTATAAAAATCAAAAAGGTGGTCGGAGATGGGAAACTCAGAGCTATTGTCACTGTAGACAGAGACAAAACAGATTTGGGAATGCAAAATGAACGAAAATGGAAAATTACTAAATGGAGAAGGTTGGACGTGAAAATTTAGGTGGAGGTGGGGATTCAAGGTAATAACACACCCTCAAAATTTCAAATCCATCTGAGCTCGTGGTTGGCAGCAAGAATTCATGAACTACACCTCTATCCAGCAGGACAGAAACTTGAAGAGGGCTCCGCGGCGGCTCGAAGGCGGCACCGGTGAAGATCAGAGGTTGAGAGGGGGAGATAGAAGGTAGTTCCACTCTAGAATGGGGGTTGGGGATGAAGAAACCAGAGGGAGAGAGAAGGGAGGTCGAAATTCACTCAAGGGGGGGCTCTTGCACAATGCTTTTTCTCATTTCATTAATTCTAGAATAATAGAAATACATGACTTATATAATAAATAAAAAAAGACCATGAATACCCTTAGATCTAGGATCTGGAGGGGCATTTAAGGGACTTCATATTTGATCCAAATAAAATAAAAAAATGAAATTCCTAATTAATTCTAATGGGGAGACAAGGTAGGAAAGGTAGGTAGCCTACCTTTGAATTTTTTAACCACTTGTCTACCATGTGGTCAATTGGAATTCCAACCTTCTAGATGGCCACCTAGGATGGTTGACCAGCCCCACATGGTCTAGGTGGACCCATGGGAAAGGGGTGAGAGTCCCCTTGCTTGGGCCTACGGGAATTTTACATATAAACCCACCAAGACTTACAATTGCGTACCCATATAACACAAGGGTATACATACAAAGATGAAAGGACATAAATGCAAATAAAATGTGGACAGTCTTGTCTCGATGTCCCCATCAATTCTCCCCGGGTGGGAGGAACTCGACCCCGTTGAGTAGGGGTATGGATGCTCGAGTACTCCGGCGGATCCGTCACCGTGCCAAGTAACGCGGGTATGCTCCACTCCAAGTGACCGTCACCTGCTCATTCTATATATACTCGATATGCACAAGCTGCTGTGGGCTAGAGGTGGACACTCCAGGTGGGGCACTCTCAAAAGGGAAGGAAGCGGCTCGAAGACTCACTAGGAATCACCGCTGAGTCCCTGTAGGTGACTAGATCCGGGTGTAGATATAGAACCGATCCCATACTCATCGAATGAGTCCACTCGCCTCTTACGCATAAGAGAACGACAACGAGCTTGCACAAGACACATGCAGACTCACCCAACACTAACACACATATGCAAACAACACAAATAAGAAACGGACTCATGCATGACTCTAGACAAAACTAGTGTTAGTCAGACCCGTACATGGATGACGGCGGACCAGGACATCCGAATATGTGCCATACATGCATTTGACGTGACCGGTGATGGGTGGCATGGGGTACACCTAAATGTCCAAGTATGACCCAGTCATGCATGGACGGCCCTTTGGATTTGGGGAACTTGAGAGAGCTAGAAGACCCAGATGTGGAAGAGCCGGGTGTGGGTGTATCGAGTATGGGTTTGGTGGGTATGGAGGACCCGACCCGTAGGAAAGGGGTATGAAGCTGGACTTCCACGAAGAAGTGAAGGGAATATGAAGGGTCTAGGGATCCACTAGGGAAGGGGTCAAAGGGATCAAAGAAGGTATGACCCCTTATGGTGGGTTCCAACATGACATGGTCCTAATCGTGAAATTCTTGAAGGTGCGGGTGGTCACCTTCCTCCGTCATGGTAGATGGGACCGTGTATAGGAAATATGACTCCTCCTCGGAAGCAAAGTCATGAAGTCGGGCTCATCCGGTAGCGGGAGAAGTAGAAGAACCTCCGTGGTGATACAACCCACGGTGCACTCAGAGGTAATGGACCCGAAGGCCGGATGGGTGAAGCTACGACTCGTGGGTTGGTCGAAGTCTCGGGCCAACATATGTGTCAACTTCCATTGCGTGTCTAGTCCCATAACAAGATCGTCCAACGTGTCAACATGGTGACTAGGTAGAAATGTGGTATGGAATGAGTTGACCGGCACTAAAGGTAAGGTGGGGTCCATGGATGGGAAGGGATGTGGGACCAAGCCATCCTTGAGCCAACTAAGAAGCGGCTCGGCGATGAAAAGCATACCCGTTAGAAACACGGGTGGCTGGGGCTTGGGTGGCTCCAAATGAGAGGGTTCCGAATTAAGATCGGAAGGTGAGGGTGACAATGGAGCACTTTCGGGTGGTGAAGGAATTGGGTTAGGTAGTCCGATCGGTTCGGGACTCGGTTGGGAGGTAGATGTTTGCCAAAAGGTTCGACCTCTAGAGCGAGAAAAATGAGACTCAAAGGGCTCGACCTCTAGAGCGACCTTATAAGATTGCGCCAGCGAGAACGCGTCGCGGACAAGACATTCAAGTTGGAAGTGAAACCGCAAACCTCTCCGGAACTGAAATGCGGTCATGGTGCTCTCCTCTTCCAAGCCATATTCCAACCGGTACTTATCATAGTCCCGGATGTACTCGGACACGGACCTATCACCTTGGACGGGTCGACATGGGTTGGCCATTGGTGTCGAAAAGGTGGGAATGGATCCCTAGGAATGGGTATGCAAGGCCATTTAGACAAGACACTAGACCGACTATGCACGGTTTGGGATGCATGCACACTAAGGACAAGACACCAAGACTCGATACGTGGCGGAGTTAATCAATCCGAAGATCACTCGCGCAAGTGTGCGGCCTTCCCGATAGGCGTAGCCTAACGTTCGGACAACACCTTTTTATATACCGATTAATGGTATGCAAATGCAACTCCTAAGACCGACTTAGACACTTAGACTTAAATGACACTCTTTTTTTTTGTTTTGGACACCCTAGACTCAACTCGCTCTGATACCAAATTGATGCGGGACGAGACCACGGACACGACAAGCTCATGACTGTCCCTTAACGAGGGAAGCGTCGGACGTGCGCGGTTGGGAAACCGGCAGTGAGCTAGGGTGGTCGGCTCTCACTTGTGCCCGGATCGGGTCACGGGACGGTCACGCTCTCTCTCGCAGCAGCGGTGATATGAAAAATATAGCGAGCTAGATCCTAAAACATGCTCTCTAGCAGCGGCATATAAAGCATATATGAAAATAAGTGAAATGCCAAGCAAGGAGCGAATACGATACCTCCACGCGCTCGGCGTGGGGAAGACGGTCCTGGCCGAAACTCGTACTCCCGGAACAATACTACACAATATTACAGCAATACAAGTCGCTGCCCACTCCACGCAAGGAGGTAAAGGGCTACACAATGGGGTCCGGGAGGACCGAATTCGGGTTGACGGGCGGCTTCTCGCGTTGATTTGGCAACACCCGAACTAGTGACGGTGGGGCCCACGTGCTGTCCGGAGGGGCCGTGTGGGACCCGATGGCATCGCTGTAGTGGAGGATGCCTGGAAGGGCGCTCCCTGGAGTGGAGGCGTGCTGGTTCACCTGCCGGAGGCCGGGCGGCTCCGATCGGCACCGGTCGGAACTACCGGCCACGGATCTGCAGCTTCTGGGTTTCAGCGCGCGTCCCGGCGAGAACGGACGCGGCGATCCGCCTCGATGTCGGATCGACACGAAACTGGCGCCTTTGGAAAGCTAACTTCAAATCCTTCAATCTAGACCTGAAGATCTGGTCTGGATATGCACGGATCTTGGCTTTAATGAATTTTTGAATTGCTGTTGTACAGTGACCGGATTCTCAGATCTGCAGAGAACGTTTCTGATAACTGCATTTGAACAATATGTGAACGTCCGAATCTGAAGTGGTGGTCTTCAGTAAAGTTGTAGGAAATCAAGCTAGGAAAATGGACATAGTTTTTATGAAAGGTTTGGAGGTGGCTGTGATGTGTTCTGATTTTGGAACTGGAAGGTGGTCGGATCTGGAACTTGGCTGAAAGCACTGTAGCAGAGATAGAACATGATTTTTGAAAAATGGGTAGAAGGCTGATCAAAAATTAAGAAAATTCATGGAGTGAGGGGTTGATGGACAGAACTCCCAGTAAAATGGGGAGGGTTTGGAAAAATCAAAAAGGTGGTCGGAGATGGGAAACTCAGAGCTGTTGTCACTGTAGACAGAGACAAAACAGATCTAGGAATGCAAAATTAACGAAAATGGAAAATTACTAAATGGAGAAGTTTGGACGTGAAAATTTAGGTGAAGGTGGGGATTCAAGGTAAGAACACACCCTCAAAATTTCAAATCCATCTGAGCTCGTGGCTGGCAGCAAGAATTCACGAATTACACCTCTGTTCAGCAGGACAGAAACTTGAAGATGGCTCGGCGGCTGCTCGAAGGCGGCACGAACGGCGGCGGCACCGGTGAAGATCAGAGGTTGAGAGGGGGAGATAGAAGGTAGTTCCACTCTAGAATGGGGGTTGGGGATGAAGAAACCAGAGGGAGAGAGAGGGGAGGTCGAAATTCACTCAAGGGGGGGCTCTTGCATAATGGTTTTTCTCATTTCATTAATTCTAGAATAATAGAAATATATGACTTATATAATAAATAAAAAAAGACCATGAATACCCTTAGATCTAAGATCTGGAGGGGCATTTAAGGGACTTCATATTTGATCCAAATAAAATAAAAAAATGAAATTCCTAATTAATTCTAATGGGGTGACAAGGTAGGAAAGGTAGGTAGCCTACCTTTGAATTTTTTAACCACTTGTCTACCATGTGGTCAATTGGCATTCCAAGCTTCTAGATGGCCACCTAGGATGGTTGACCAGCCCCACATGGTCTAGGTGGACCAATGGGAAAGGGGTGAGGGTCCCCTTGCTTGGGCCTACGGGAAATTTACATATAAACCCACTAAGACTTACAATTGCGTACCCATATAACACAAGGGTATACATACAAAGATGAAAGGACATAAATGCAAATAAAATGCGAACGGTCTTGTCTCGATGTCCCCATCACGAAGGCTAAATCAGAAGAAAACCTGGAAAATCTGCTCAACACACACTAGTGCCGGAATGGTCCGTAAGTGGCCAGAAAGTTGTCCGATCAGGGCAAAAATGCTTCGAGGGATGGCCCTCCTAATGAAGCCACCCCACGTGTCCATAGCGTGGAGTTGGCGGCACGAATCAACGTGCCGAACACCAAATCGGAAGAAAACCCGGGTTACCCGATTCGGGTACACAACGCACCAGAAAGGTCCGTAAGTGGCCGAAAGGATGTCCAGCCAGGACGAAAATACTTTCAGGGATAGTCCACTTGATAAGGATATCCCGCATATATGCAAAGTTGAGTTGCTCACATGAACAATAGTGCCGAAGGCCGAATCAGTGCAAATCCTTGGAAAATCGGTACGGGTTCTATAGGTCCCAGAAATCTACGAAAATCCTGAATCAACACTTCAAAAACGTAGTTCAGAACTACTGCACCAACCACGAAGCTACTCCGAATGAAGAGCACTCACCGTGTTAATTTCGGGATAAAATGTTAAAATTATGAAAATGCCCTTGAATGGCCGAGTCGGTGACGCTACCTCATTCGAATCGGCGGCGGCCTTTACAGCTGAGTCCGTGGTGGCCTTTATAGCTGAGGCAGTGGCGCCTTTGTAGATGAGGTGGTGGCGCCTTTGTAGCCGAGGCGGTGGCGCCTTTGACGCTGAGGCGGTGGCAGCTCACCCATCCCGTCAGGTTTCCGATACCCTACTTTGGGCATCTGCCTATAAAAGGGCCCCTTGGCCTTCAGAAGAAAAAATCGGAAGGGGATGAACAATAGAGGAGAAAGAAAGAAGATACATGAAGAGAGCCACAGGTAGAAGGAGACGGAGGCGGACGCATCCAGAAGAGATAAAGATAGAAGAGAGCCCATCGAGGAGAGAAGAGCCATAGGAGGAGGAAGGTGGGTTAGGGCCATAGGATATTTTGTATCATGTGATGCTCATTCTCCCCCCTCCTCGATGTATATATCAACTTCTGCCTCTATGTAATCAGGGGTCACTTGTTGTATTTCTCGCCTTTTTTATTTTGGAATCGAAAGAATTTGTTCCCCCTCTCATCTTTGATTTTCGTTCATTGACCTGTGGTGTGTGCATTATCTATTTCATCTTCGCTGTTCCTTTGGTTTTCTATTTTTTTTCCTCCGATCGTTAGGAGGCCTCCTCCGATGGCCATATATCTCTTCTAAAGATCCCAAGATCGATCGGACATATGAGTCTTTGAAAATGGTCAATGGCCACGCCCACCGGGGTGACAGTAATATCCCCTCCCCAAGATCTGATTATTTCATCGTTTGTATTGTCTATGTTTGAAACCATATATGCACCTTGGGTGTTCGATGGTTTACCCCCAAGGGCCTTTATCCCCCTAAACTTCCCCTTTACTGTGTTTTCAAATACAGACGCTAGCCCATTTGCTTGGCCAGGATCGTCTGCTTTGGCCTCCGGAGGGGACCCTCAGGCTGTCGTGTGGATAGTTGGATTGTTCATGCTTGTTCTCGGTTTTATCTGATCGCAGTGATTATTTCTCAATTGTGTCTATGGATCCATCACCGGGGAAGGGAACAACCTCGATTATTGATTTCTGTTTGATCATTCTCTACTCACCATGGGTTCCAGGGGACCTGTCGCTCTGTCACATGTTCCCCTGGAAGCCCCTTGCACAAGGTGAGACATGAAATGCCATTCACTTGGCTACATTCTAGCCCTTCGCAGCTTCTCCGTATCATCACGAATCCTTAGTAGGCCAGCCCTTAGGATTCAGTAAGTGTTGATCTCAGGTTCTGAGATAGGCGCATTGGGCTTCTCAGCTGATTTATGGCCTTACACAGGCTTCCCCCGTGTGTCTGTCCCATTACTCCCCGAACACTCCGGGTCTAGGGGAGATGCTACCCAATTTTCGTGGGGACCTCTGGATTGAACAATAAATAAAACAAACCTGAATAAACAAAACAAACATGAACAAATAAAAGAAACCTGAATAAATAAAACAAACATGAACAAATAAAACAAACCTGAATAAAGAAAACAACAAAAAGGAGAGAGGGGTTGAATCGGTGACGACGCCACTGTATTACCTAATACCCCCCACCGCCTCACCTTTTGAACCATGCCACTTAATGCTCCACCGTCTCACCTTTGTAAACACGTTGAGACCCCCCCAACTTATTTATGCATACAACCCTCGTTAGCACTAAGCTATGCATTCTCCTAAGTTAATAACACAGGCACACCCAACATGCACCGACCTCCTTTTACCCTTGCATAGACCCCTTTGGCCCTTACACTGACCTCCCATATGCACTGGCCTCCCATATGCACTGATCTCCCATGCGCATGACCACACCTTGCACCGACCCATTTGGCCCTTGCACTGACCCCCATTTGGCCCTTGCGCTAACCTCCCATATGCACCGACCTCCCCTGTGCACAACCCAAGCTTGCACCGACTTGCATACCCATGTGCATGATCCAAAGCCTGCACAGACCTCCCATATGCACTGACCGCATTGCCTGCCTGCCTAAAGATTGCACCGACCCAGCTCCTCAATGGCTTCAACGTGCACCGACCTCCTCTTCCCTCTGCACGGACCTCCCTTCATTCTGCACCAATGTGAAACCCACTCATATGCACACAACATACTCACGTTTAATGCATACCCCACCTATACACCTATATATATATATATATATATATATATATATAAAAGAAAAGAAGAAAACAGAATCAAAACAAAAAAACAACCCACGTCTAAGCATGTTGCCACCCATTCACATATCAAACAAACGCAAACAAAATAATGAGACAAATAAAATACACTCATTCAAGATGGAGGAAATAAAAATAGTTAAGATAAATAAAATAATAATAATAATAATAATAATAATAAAATGCTAACCAAATAATGGTCAAATAAATGACGATAGAGAATAAATAAATAAATAAACAGCAATAAATAAACAAATAGAATAAAAATGGTAAATTGAATAAAAGATGCTAAATGAATAATAATCAAACAAATGGCAATAAAGAAAATAAAATATATACGTGCAACGTGAAAATAAACAAATAAACAATACAAAGGGAATAACATAAACGAAATAAGAACAAAGAATTAAAAGAAGAGAAGCATTCATGCATCTAAAATAATAACAAGAATAGATAACAAACAATGAACACGATTGTACTCGCCTCGGGGCTCTCACCTCCTCTAGACCTGAGTATGGGGAATATTAATAGTGCTTTACAAGTCGTGCCTAGACCTCGGGATTCACCCATTATGGTCATGGCATAGCTTCTCTCCGGGCCAATAATCCGATGTCTTCAATTAGTTCCGATTGGGTTTCAACCGCATTCCCTCGTTTCTTGAACAGTAAATTTGCCGTATCCCGGCATACATTGTCCCGACATTACACGAGTCTGCCCGAATACGGTCACACTCGAGCCACCTCATGGGTCCATATGTGTGCACCGTAATGCCACGCATAGCCTCTAAATAAAAGGGCCCAATGACTCTTGGAACAAGAGAGGCGTTGTCGAAGTCCCCCTTGAAACTATAAAGAAGAGATCGAATAGATGATAAACAACCATAAAACTAAATATTACTACCCATTATGCTTGCATCATCCGCTTCTCTGGTATATCAAATGGTGTTTAGCTGAAAGTCAAGTTATGCTCGACCGGATGCTTTCACTATGCGTGATGATGGTCTTCAGACCTAAGTCCTCCACCTTGTATCGAAAGTCGGCTTAATGAATAAATACTATCGTATTATGTGCTTGCAAGCAATCACGTCTTTCATGTATTCTACGGGCCCCATGGTCCTTCTATTTTGGTGATTAATCATGGGTTGTCCCTCTTTCAGAGAGACATAATTAACGTCGTAGCCTTTACGGTACGGCGGGTTTTGAGTCCTGACACGAACCTCACAATCGACTGACCAAGTCAGATCGAGCGCACAATTAATTCGTCACCTATGTGACTTGCACGCCTAAGCATTTTATCTTAATTAATTTTAAAATGAATAAATCGATGTCACCATGATCCTACAATTATTGGTGTCAAACATCACCTTGTGACCCTTGTCGCACAGCTGGCTTATACTAAGCAGATTGTGCTCAAGACCTTCAACGAGCATCACATTTTCAATTGATTTAGATGGATGCTTACCCACGATGCCTGTGGCAATTACCTTGCCTTTATCCTTACCACCAAACTTCACTTGGCCTCCTTCCTTCTTGATTAAGTGGCTAAATTTCTTCCTGTCTCCCGTCATGTGCCGTGAGCAGCCACTGTCCAAGTACCAGCAGTTGTGATGGGCTGCTAGGCAATACTACATAGAAGATATTAGGTAGAGGTTTTTGGAACCCAAACACATCTGGGTTCAGAGTCAGAGCTGAAAGTATGCAATAAATTCTTTGGAATCCAAACTTGCCTGAAAACTTTCATTCTATGATCGAACCAGCACTGGTTATTAATGTTACTCGGTCGGTTGCGAGCATGACAAGCAAAATTCATGAAGTTCATGGGGTGTGAGTTAGACTGAAATGGATTTTTTGTCTTTCCAAAATACTTGAGTTTCTTATGGAAAATACCCATGCTGGGCTGACCATTGAATTTTCTTCTGTCATTGTGGTGATTCTTCTTTTCAGAGTGGTAGGCTGATATGCGCTGAGGCATGTTCCAAGTGCTTTGACCAGAAGGACGTTGGGGCGCACTAAGGCCTCAACCTGTTTGTCTATGATATTGACTTTGTGGCTTGGTTTCCCTTGGTTGGCTAGTGCTAGCTTGACCTGTAGGTCCAGACCAGTGACCTCTCCATTCGGCAGACTTGTGCTGATTCTGTGGCTTAGCAACATTGGGTCTGGTCTTATGATTGGTGCCTCGATCTGATTGTGTATCATGTTGAGCGCGGTTCTCTTCCACGGGTTCTTCTACAATCAATTTTCCTTTCCCTTTCTGAGGACAGAAGGAAACAGTTTTGAATTCAGAAGACCTCTTATTGGTAGGATTAAAACCAAGCCCTTCCTTTCTAAAATTGACGCGGGTACCAAAAATAGAATCTAGATTAAATTTTCCCAGAGTCATTTTTTCTAGGGTGGATTGTTTGCCCTTCAACTCTTCTTTAATTCTTTCCAAGTTTTTTTTGCATCACAAGATTAACAGTGTTAACGGCCTCATACTTTTCAAGAATAAGTTTACTCTCATTTTCCCACTCTTCACATCTTTGTTTAATCTGGCTTAAATGTTCTTTAAGAGCAACACTCTCTTCTTTTAAGACTAACAGATCTGAGCAGGTGATTTCGGCTTGTTTTTTCAGTTCTTCATTCTCAGCTCTTATGGTTTCCAGCTCTTTGCTAATAGAATCATTCTAAGCAAGAGAGTTAAGTTTCTTCTTCAATTGCTTATTCTCTTTTCTATACCTTTCATATTTTTCAAGAAGATATGCATATGCATCTTCCCAATCCTCTATTGAAAAGGTCTCGAAAGGATTTCTTACCTGATCCTCACTCTCGTCAGCCATGAAGCAGAAATCATCTTCATCTTCATCCGTAGAGAGGCTTTCGCCCTCCTCTTCTTCATCGCTCCAAGTGGAGACCATGGCCTTGGGCTTCTTTCCCTTGGCCTTGGATAGCTGCCTCAGCAACTCAGGACACTCTCCTCGCAATTGTCCTGGTTTCTTGCATTGGTAGCAAATCATAGTGTCAGACTTCTTAGGTTGAGTGGATTTCAAGTTGGAATTTCTACTTACCTGGGGGTTCTTCTTCTTCATTTGGAATTTACCTCTTCTTCTTAGGAATTTCTTGAACTATCTAGTAAGCATGGCATGGTCGGCCAGTGAAGTTTTTGGGATGCCATCTTCATCCTCTTCATCTGAGTCTTCTGTGTTCTCAGAGACCCTGAGCCCAACAATCTTCTTGGGTTTTGTATCTTCCTCACTTCGTTTGAAATTGAGCTCATTTGTCATGAGCGAGCCTATTAGTCCGTCAATGGTCAGTTTAGATAGATCCTTTGAATCCTCAATGACAGTGGCCTTAGTGTGCCACGCTGGGGTGAGAGATCTGAGGATCTTCCTAACGAGTTCAGCTTGAGAATATTCTTTGCCTAGAATATTCAAATTGTTTGTTAGCTGAGCGAATATTGCATACATTTTAGCGATAGATTCTTCTAGCTTCATTCTGAACATCTCATATTCAGAAGTTAACATGTTGGCCTTAGTGGCCCTTACCTAAGATGTCCCCTCATAGATTAACTCAAGCTAATCCCACATTTCTTTTGCAGATTTGCAAGTGGAGATTCTTGAGTATTCTGTGGGGTGGATAGCGCATTGCATGATATTCATGGCGCTCCAATTAGTGGTGGATTTTTTAACCTGATCTGGGGTCTAGGTATCATCTACCTCGTGTAAGATAAAAGGACCCTTACTAACCACATGCCAAATCTGGTGATCCTGAGCACACAGAAAAACTTTCATTCGGCTCTTCCAGTATAGATAGTTAGTACCATCGAAAAATGGCGGTTTATTGATCGCCAGGCCCTCAACTACATAGTGGCGAGGGACACTCCCATCGGATCTCCCTGGGTCGTTGGACCACATCTCTAGGAACATGCTCTGATACCAACTGTTGGATGGTTAGGAGAGGATCTTGAGGGGGGGTGAATAGATCCAGGTATACAGAAATAGCACTTAGAAGTGTTTTTCTAGATTAACAACGAGGAACCAAAAGAAAGCACATATCTGAACTGTAAACAGTGGGTTACGCAGTGGAATGAAAGGATGAAGATGTTAGAAACCCTGTGAATGGAGATAGGAGAGATGGAAGGAGAGCATCACACCATGGCACAAGGTTTTACGGTGGTTCGGTTGTCCCAGGACAAACCTACGTCCACCCCTCTCCCAACTAGGAGAGGCATCCACTCTTTGGCCAAAAGAAGTGTAACCACACACACACACACACACAAATGAGGAGAAAACTCCACACGAGGATGAAGTCCTCACCATACACGGGGACAAGCCCCACAAAAAAGGTTGATATGTAAAAAGAGAAACAGAGGAAAAAACAAAACAATGCTGCAGGTGCAATGGCTTTAGAGGAAAGGCACCGTGATAGGGCAAGCAAGCTCTCATCTCTCCTTTCTTTCTTTTTCCCCCTTTTCTTCTTCACGCTCTGCTTCTTTCTGAAAGACCCAGCTTTAATTCATACAGCATCGCGCTTCTTCATACCCATGCTGGGCTGACCATTGAATTTTCTTCTATCATTGTGGTGGTTCTTCTTTCCAGTGTGGTAGGCTGATCTGCGCCGAGGCATGTTCCAGGTGCTTCGACCTGAAGGACGCTGGGGCGCACTAAGGCCTCAACCTGTTTGTCTATGATATTGACTTTGTGGCTTGGTCTCCCTAGGTTGGCTAGTGCTAGCTTGACCTCTTGGTCCAGACCATTGACCTCTCCTTTTGGCAGACTTGTGTTGATTCTGTGGCTTAGCAACATTGGGTCTGGTCTTATGATTGGTGCCTCGATCTGATTGTGTATCATGTTGAGCACGGTTCTCTTCCACGGGTTCTTCAACAATCAATTTCCCTTTCCCTTTCTCTGGACAGAAGGAAATAGTTTTGAATTCAGAAGGCCTCTTATTGGTAGGATTGAAACCAAGTCCTTCCTTTCTAAAATTGACCCGGGTATTGAAAATAGCATCTAGATTAGATTTTCCCAGAGTCATTTTTTCTAGGGTGGATTGTTTGCCCTTCAACTCTTCTTTAATTCTTTCCAAGTTTTTTTTGCATCACAAGATTAACAGTGTTAATGGCCTCATACTTTTCAAGATTAAGTCTACTCTTATTTTCCCACTCTTCACATCTTTGTTTAATCTGGCTTAAATGTTCTTTAAGAGCAACACTCTCTTCTTTTAAGACTAACAGATCTGAGCAGGTGATTTCAGCTTGTTTTTTCAGTTCTTCATTCTCAGCTCTTATGGTTTCCAGCTCCTTGCTAATAGAATCATTCTAAGCAAGAGAGTTAAGTTTCTTCTTCAACTGCTTATTCTCTTTTCTATACCTTTCATATTTTTCAAGAAGATTTGCATATGCATCTTCCCAATCATCTATTGAAAAGGTCTTGAAAGGATTTCTTACCTGATCCTCACTCTCATCTGCCATGAAGCAGAAATCGTATTCATCTTCATCCATAGAGGGGCTTTCATCCTCCTCTTCTTCATCGCTCCAAGTGGAGACCATGGCCTTGGGCTTCTTTCCCTTGGCCTTGGACAGCTGCCTCATCAACTTAGGACACTCTCCTCGCATGTGTCCTGGTTTCTTACATTGGTAGCAAATCATAGTGTCAGACTTCTTAGGTTGAGTGGATCTGAAGTTGGAATTTCTACTTACCTTGGGGTTCTTCTTCTTCATTTGGAATTTACATCTTCTTCTTAGGAATTTCTTGAACTATCTAGTGAGCATAGCATGGGCGACCAGTGAAGCTTTTAGGATGTCATCTTCATCCTCTTCATTTGAGTCTTCTGTGTTCTCAGAGACCCTGAGCCCAACAATCTTATTGGGTTTGATATCTTCCTCACTTCGCTTGAAATTGAGCTCATATGTCATGAGCGAGCCTATTAGTCCGTCAATGGTCAGTTTAGATAGATCCTTTGAATCCTCAATAATAGTGGCCTTAGTGTGCCACGCTGGGGTGAGAGATCTGAGGATCTTCCTAATGAGTTCATCTTGAGAATATTCTTTGCCTAGAAGTTTCAAATTGTTTGTTAGCTTAACGAATCTTGCATACATTTCAGAGATAGATTCTTCTGGCTTTATTCTGAACATCTCATATTCGGAAGTTAACAGGTTGGCCTTGGTGGCCTTTACCTCAGATGTCCCCTCATAGATGTACTCAAGTTTATCCCACATTTCTTTTGCGGATTTGCAAGTGGAGATTCTTGAGTATTCTGTGGGATGGATAGCGCAATGCATGATATTCATGGCGCTCCAATTAGTGGTGGATTTTTTAACCTTATCTGGGGTCCAGGTATCATCTACCTCGGGTGAGACAAAAGGACCCTTACTAACCACACGC
The DNA here is from genome assembly GCA_022559845.1 of Amorphophallus konjac. Taxonomy (NCBI): domain Eukaryota; kingdom Viridiplantae; phylum Streptophyta; class Magnoliopsida; order Alismatales; family Araceae; genus Amorphophallus; species Amorphophallus konjac. The sequence continues at coordinate 316,202,258 of CM040123.1, read as the reverse complement.
CAAATCTAGTGATCCTGAGCACGCAGAAAAACTTTCATTCGGCTCTTCCAGTATAGATAGTTAGTACCATCAAAAAACGGTGGTTTATTGATGGCCTGGCCCTCAGCTACATAGCTGCGAGGGACACTCCCATCGGATCTCCGTGAGTCGTTGGACCACTCTCTAGGAACCTACTCTGATACCAACTATTGGATGGTTAAGAGAGGATCTAGAGGGGGGGTGAATAGATCAAGATATACACAAATAGCACTTTTATGTGTTTTTCTAGATTAACAACGATGAACCAGAACGAAGCACAGATCTGAACTGTAAATAGTGGGTTACACCGTGGAATGAAAGGATGAAGATCTTAGAAAGCCTATGAATGGAGATAAGGGAGATGGAAGGAGAGCATCAGACCATGGCACAAGATTTTAAGGTGGTTCGGTTGTCCCAGGACAAACCTACGTCCCCCCCTCTCCCAACTAGGAGAGGCTTCCACTCTTTAGCCAAAAGAAGTGTAACCACACACACACACACACACACACACACACACACACACACACACACACACACACACACACACACACACACACACACACACACACACACACACACGAGGAGAAAACTCCTCAGGAGGATGAAGTCCTCACCACACACGGGGAGAAGCCCCACAGAAAAGGTTGATCTGTAAAAAGAGAAACAAAGGAAAAAACAAAACAACGATGCAGGTGCAATGGCTTTAGAGGAAAGGCACCGTGATAGGGCAAGCAAGCTCTCATCTCTCCTTTCTTTCTTTTTCCACCTTTTCTTCTTCACGCTCTACTTCTTTCTGAAAGACCCAGCTTTAATTCATACAGCAGCGTGCTTCTTCATACCCATGCTGGGTTGACCATTGAATTTTCTTCTGTCATTGTGGTGATTCTTCTTTTCAGAGTGGTAGGCTGATCTACGCCGAGGCATGTTCCAGGTGCTTCGACCTGAAGGACGCTGGGGCACACTAAGGCCTCGACCTGTTTGTCTATGATATTGACTTTGTGGCTTAGTCTCCCTTGGTTAGCTAGTGCTAGCTTGACCTCCTGGTCTAGACCATTGACCTCTCCTTTTGGCAGACTTGTGCTGATTCTGTGGCTTTGCAACATTGGGTCTGGTCTTTGATTCGTGCCTCGATCTGATTGTGTATCATGTTGAGCACGGTTCTCTTCCACAAGTTGTTCAACAATCAATTTCCCTTTCCCTTTCTCAGGACAGAAGGAAACAGTTTTGAATTCAGAAGGCCTCATATTGGAAGGATTGAAACCAAGCCCTTCCTTTCTAAAATTGACCCGGGTACCTAAAATAGCATCTAGACTAGATTTCCTAGAGTCATTTTTTCTAGGGTGGATTGTTTGCCCTTCAACACTTCTATAATTCTTCACAAGTTTTTTTTGCATCACAAGATTAACAGTGTTAACGGCCTCATACTTTTCAAGATTAAGTCTACTCTCATTTTCCCACTCTTCACATCTTTGTTTAATCTGGCTTAAATGTTCTTTAAGAGCAACACTCTCTTCTTTTAAGACTAACAGATCTGAGCAGGTGATTTCAGCTTGTTTTTTTAGTTCTTCATTCTCAGATCTTATGGTTTCCAGCTCCTTGCTAACAGAATCATTCTAAGCAAGAGAGTTAAGTTTCTTCTTCAATTGCTTATTCTCTTTTCTATACCTTTCATATTTTTCAAGAAGATCTGCATATGCATCTTCCCAATCCTCTATTGAAAAGGTCTCGAAATGATTTCTTACCTGATCCTCACTCTCGTCAACCATGAAGCAGAAATCATCTTCATCTTCATCCATAGAGGGGCTTTCATCCTCCTCTTCTTCATCGCTCCAAGTGGAGACCATGGCCTTGGGCTTCTTTCCCTTGGCCTTGGATAGCTGCCTCATCAACTCAGGACACACTCCTCGCATGTGTCCTGGTTTCTTGCACTGGTAGCAAATCATAGTGTCAGACTTCTTAGGTTGAGTGGATCTGAAGTTGGAATTTCTACTTACCTTGGGGTTCTTCTTCTTCATTTGGAATTTACCTTTTCTTCTTAGGAATTTCTTGAATTGTCTAGTGAGCATAGCATGGTCGGCCAGTGAAGTTTTTGGGATGTCATCTTCATCCTCTTCATCTGAGTCTTCTGTGTTCTGAGAGACCCAGAGCCCAACAATCTTCTTGGGTTTGATATCTTCCTCACTTCGCTGGAAATTGAGCTCATATGTCATGAGCAAGACTATTAGTCTGTCAATGGTCAGTTTAGATAGATCCTTTGAATCCTTAATAACAGTGGCCTTAGTGTGCCACGCTGGGGTGAGAGATCTAAGGATCTTCCTAACGAGTTCAGCTTGAAAATATTCTTTGCCTAGAAATATCAAATTATTTGTTAGCTTAACGAATCTTGCATACATTTCAGAGATAGATTCTTCTAGCTTCATTCTGAACATCTCATATTCGGAAGTTAACAGGTTGGCCTTGGTGGCCCTTACCTCAGATGTCCCCTAATAGATTAACTCAAGTTTAGCCCATATTTCTTTTGCGGATTGGCAAGTGGAGATTCTTGAGTATTCTATGGGGTGGATAGCGCATTCCATGATATTCATGGTACTCCAATTAGTGGTGGATTTCTTAACCTGATCTATGGTCCAATTATAAACTACCTCTGGTAAGACAAAAGGACCTTTACTAACCACATGCCAATTTGGTGATCCTGAGCATGCAGAAAAACTTTCATTCGGCTCTTCCAGTATAGATAGTTAGTACCATCGAAAAATGGCAGTTTATTGATGGCCTGGCCCTCAGCTATATTGCTGCGAGGGACACTCCCATCAGATCTCCCGGGGTCGTTGGACCACATCTCTAGGAACCTGCTTTGATACCAACTTTTGGATGGTTAAGAGAGGATCTAGAGGGGGGGTGAATAGATCCAGGTATACAGAAATAGCACTTTTAAGTGTTTTTCTAGATTAACAACGATGAACCAAAACGAAGCACAGATCTGAACTGTAAACAGTGGGTTACGCAGTGGAATGAAAGGATGAAGATGTTAGAAACCCTGTGAATGGAGACAGGAGAGATGGAAGGAGAGCATCACACCATGGCACAAGGTTTTACGGTGGTTTGGTTGTCCCAGGACAAACCTACGTCCACCCCTCTCCCAACTAAGAGAGGCTTCCACTCTTTGGCCAAAAGAAGCGTAACCACACACACACACACACACACACACACACACACACACACACACACACACACACGAGGAGAAAACTCCTCACGAGGATGAAGTCCTCACCACACACGGGGACAAGCTCCACAGAAAAGGTTGATCTATAAAAAGAGAAACAAAGGAAAAAACAAAACAACGCTGCAGGTGCAATGGCTTTAGAGGAAAGGCACCGTGTTAGGGAAAGCAAGCTCTCATCTCTCCTTTCTTTCTTTTTCCACCTTTTCTTCTTCACGCTCTGCTTCTTTCTGAAAGACCCAGTGTTAATTCATACAGCAGCGCGCTTCTTCATACCCATGCTGGGCTGACCGTTGAATTTTCTTCTGTCAATGTGGTGATTTTTCTTTTCAGAGTGGTAGGCTGATCTGCGTCGAGGCATGTTCCAGGTGCTTCGACCTGAAGGACGCTGGGGCGCACTAAGGCCTCGACCTATTTGTCAATGATATTGACTTTATGGCTTGGTCTCCCTTGGTTGGCTAGTGCTAGCTTGACCTCTTGGTCCAGACCATTGACCTCTCCTTTTGGCAGACTTGTGCTTATTCTGTGGCTTAGCAACATTGGGTCTGGTCTTATGATTGGTGCCTCGATCTGATTATGTATCATGTTGAGCGCGGTTCTCTTCCACGGGTTCTTCAACAATCAATTTCCCTTTCCCTTTCTCAGGACAGAAGGAAATCGTTTTGAATTCAGAAGGCCTCTTATTGGTAGGATTGAAACCAAATCCTTCCTTTCTAAAATTGACCTGGGTACCTAAAATAGCATCTAGATTAGATTTTCCCAGAGTCATTTTTTCTACGGTGGATTGTTTGCCCTTCAACTCTTCTTTAATTCTTTCCATATTTTTTTTGCATCATAAGATAAACAGTGTTAACGGCCTCATACTTTTCAAGATTAAGTCTACTCTCATTTTCCCACTCTTCACATCTTTGTTTAATCTGGCTTAAATGTTCTTTGAGAGCAACACTCTCTTCTTTTAAGACTAACAGATCTGAGCAGATGATTTCAGCTTATTTTTTTAGTTCTTCATTCTCAGATCTTATGGTTTCCAGCTCCTTGCTAACATAATCATTCTAAGCAAGAGAGTTAAGTTTCTTCTTCAATTGCTTATTCTCTTTTCTATACCTTTCATATTTTTCAAGAAGGTCTGCATATGCATCTTCCGAATCCTCTATTGAAATAGTCTCGAAAGGATTTCTTACTTGATCCTCACTCTCGTCAGCCATGAAGCAGAAATCAACTTCATCTTCATCCATAGAGAGGCTTTCATCCTCCTCTTCTTCATCGCTCCAAGTGGAGACCATGGCCTTGGGCTTCTTTCCCTTGGCCTTAGACAACTGCCTCATCAACGCAGGACACTCTCCTCGCATGTGTCTTGGTTTCTTGCACTGGTAGCAAATCATAGTGTCAAACTTCTTAGGTTGAGTGGATTTGAAGTTGAATTTCTGCTTACCTGGGGGTTCTTCTTCTTCATTTGGAATTTACCTCTACTTCTTAAGAATTTCTTGAACTGTCTAGTGAGCATAGCATGGTTGGCCAGTGAAGTTTTTGGGATGTCATCTTCATCCTCTTCATCTGAGTCTTCTGTGTTCTCAGAGACCCTGAGCCCAACAATCTTCTTGGGTTTGATATCTTCCTCACTTCGTTTGAAATTGAGCTCATATGTTATGAGCGAGCCTATTAGTCCGTCAATGGTCAGTTTAGATAGATCCTTTGAATCCTCAATGATAGTGGCCTTAGTGTGCCATGCTGGGGTGAGAGATCTGAGGATCTTCCTAATGAGTTCAACTTGAGAATATTCTTTGCCTAGAAGTTTCAAATTGTTCGTTAGCTGAGCGAATCTTGCATACATTTCAGAGATAGATTCTTCTAGCTTCATTCTGAACATCTCATATTCGGAAGTTAAAAGGTTGGCCTTGGTGGCCCTTACCTTAGATGTCCACTCATAGATTAACTCAAATTTATCCCACATTTCTTTTGCGGATTTGCAAGTGGAGATTCTTGAGTATTCTGTGGGGTGGATAGCGCATTGCATGATATTCATGGCGCTCCAATTGGTGGTGGATTTTTTAACCTGATCTGGGGTCCAGGTATCATCTACCTCGAGTAAGACAAAAGGACCCTTACTAACCACACGCCAAATCTAGTGATCCTGAGCATGCAAAAAAACATTCATTCGGCTCTTCCAATATAGATAGTTAGTACCATCGAAAATTGATGGTTTATTGATGGCCTGGCCCTCAGCTACATAGCTGCGAGGGACACTCCCATCGGATCTCCCTCGGTCGTTGGACCACATCTCTAGGAACCTGCTCTCATACCAACTGTTGGATGGTTAAGAGAGGATCTAGAGGCGCGGTGAATAGATCCAGGTATACACAAATAGCACTTTTAAGTGTTTTTATAGATGAACAATGATGAACCAAAACGAAGCACAGATCTGAACTATAAACAGTGGGTTACGCAGTGGAATGAAAGGATGAAGATCTTAGAAACCCTATGAATGGAGATTGGAGAGATGGAAGGAGAGCATCACACCATGGCACAAGGTTTTAAGGTGGTTCAGTTGTCCCAGGACAAACCTACGTCCACCCCTCTCCCAACTAGGAGAGGCTTCAACTCTTTGGCCAAAAGAAGTGTAACCACACACACACACACACACACACACACACACACACACACACACACACACACACACACACACACACACACACACACACACACACACACACACACACACACACACACACACACGCACACACGAGGAGAAAACTCCTCACGAGGATGAAGTCCTCACCACACACGGGGACAAGCCCCAAAAGAGGTTGATCTATAAAAAGAGAAACAAAGGAAAAAACAAAACAACGCTGCAGGTGCAATGGCTTTCGAGAAAGGCACCGTGATAGGGCAAGCAAGCTCTCATCTCTCCTTTATTTCTTTTTTCCCCCTTTTCTTCTTCGCGCTCTACTTCTTTCTAAAAGACCCAGCTTTAATTCATACAGCAGTGCGCTTCTTCATACCCATGACGGGCTGACCATTGAATTTTCTTCTGTCATTATGGTGATTCTTCTTTTCAGAGTGGCAGGTGTTGTGCCCCTGTGGTTTTGATGATTGGTTTTGATGTGAGTTATGCACTGTGAGTCATCATGTGTTATTCATTCATTTTAGTCATTCTGATGTTCAGTCAGTTTATCAGAGCAAAAAGCATTGCATTGCTGTTCAGTTAGTTTATCATATCTAAAGCATTGCATATTTGATGTTCAGTCATGTTATCTGCTGCATAAAGCATTCAAATACACATACATCAGTTGCTTTACTCTGCTTGTGGAATTCTGTTCAGGCTAAACATCCTTGCATCATCACAGTCAGCATAGTGTGGGTTGACCCCCTTTCTAGATGGGTCGACTCCCCAGATAAGTGTAGTCTATACACTACATGCATTTACATAGTCTGCACATTAGCATCACGCTGCAAGTATATACATCGCACAACTTGCATGAATTCAAAGTGTGTACATTGTCAAGTCTTCACATCGGTTTTTCAAGTGTATACATTGGCACATGCATTACTTGTTCAAGTCTATACTCTGTCAGCATTGTCTGGACAGTAGTGGGTCGACCCCCTTCCAGATGGGTCGACCCCCCAGATTCGCAAGTCAATACATTGGCCTTAGCTTTCCAAGTCTGTACATTGGTCTTCACCTGAAGTCCATACATTGGTCTTCATATTCAAAGTCTATACATCCACAGTTGAACTCAAAGTCTGTACAGTGCACTGTTTCTGGCACGCAAGTCTATACAGAGTCTGCATCTTCTGAAGTCTGTACATTCGTTTAGGAAGTCTATACATTCATTCATCTGAAGCTTTATCAAGTCTATACATTGGTCGATGGCAAGTCTATACGTTGTCACCTTTACCTACGTTCAGAACCCCAAGTCTATACATTGGTTCAAGCTTCCAAGTCTGTACATTGGTTCAAACTTCCAAGTCTGTACATTGGGCCTTCAAGCTTTTGAAGTCCATACATTGGACTGTGCTCGTAAAGTCTATACATCCATTGGTTCTTTGTTGGCCCAAGTCTATACATTGGTAAAGTCTACACATCGCCTCATTTCTTCAAAGTCTGTACATTCTTCAAGGGCTAAGTCTATACATTGTGTCACTCACATCTTCAAGGGGTAAGTCTGTACATCGTTCGCTTAACTTCAGCTGTTGCATTGAAGTCTATACACTCCCTTGTTGCATGTCTAGACATTCGGTTGTTCAGGCATTGCACATCATCAAGTCTGTACACTGGCAGCAGCAATGCTCGCACTACACTAAGTCCATACATTGCACCAGTCTGAACATTGGTATCTTTACCTATGTTCAAGTCTGTACATCCATATGAGCATTGTGCATTGATCAAGCCAAAGTCTGTACATCGATATGTTGCTTTGATGCCGTTGCATAGTCTATACATTGTTGAGCTTCACATACATATCTTCATAGTCTATACATTGTCTTCATGGCATCGCAAGTCTATACAACCTGCATGCCTCATATTGCAAAGTCTGAACATTGCTTCAGCATTGCCTTCAGCCAAGTCCATACATCGACTGGCAGTCTTCAGCAAAGTCTAAACATTGCATCATTGTGCATGCATTGCATTCATCAAGTCTGTACACTGCATCACTTGTTCATGCATTGCCTTCACGCCTTCAAGTCTGTACAGCCTTTCCCTCAGCAAGTATATACACTCGTTATTCTCACGCATGTGAACACCAAGTCTATACACTGCATTCATGCATTGTTCTTCACAGCAAAGTCTGTACACTGCGTTCTCTTGCACGCAATCAAAGTGTGTACATCCTGTGCTCGCATTGATAAGTCTATACATTTTCTATGGCCTGTCCATGCATTGTTCTCATCGAAGTCTACACATTGCTGTTCTTCACAACAAGTCTATACACTGCTCCCTCCTACGCATAAACTTCAAGTCTATACACTCCCTGTGCTTTCATGTCTATACATTCGTTTGCTTATCTGCTGAATCTAAAGTATGTACACTGCCTTCAGCTGATACTGTCTTCGACTGATTAACTGACAGGATTACTGGACGAGGTTAATGTGTCTGGGCACGTGATCCGAGGTTGGCACCTGACACGTGGCAGAGTTAATTGGGCGGGAGATGTGGAAGACACCCGCCGCCCTAGCTGCTGCTGGTATAAGTATGGAGCTTCTTCCATCAGAAGAGGACTGAAAAAAAAGGAGGGCTGATCGAGTGTTGATAAAAGAAAGAGTGACTGCACGGTCCAGGAAGAAGAAGAAGAGAGGCAGAGAGCAGAAGAAGAAAGAAGAAGAAGAAGAAAGAAGAAGAGTGTGAGAGCAGCAAAAGAAAGAGAGAAAAGAAAGAGAAGCAGAAAGAAGAAGAAAGAAGAGGAAGAAAGGAAGAGAGGAGAGAGAGCTATTGAAGATCTGTTCAGTCTGTTCGTGGATCAAATCCAAAACGACTATGCTCATTGAGAGCTATATTTCTTGTGTTTCATTTCCAGTCTTTGTCGCTGTGCTTTTTATGTTTTCTTATTTTTCCTTTTATTACTCTAGTTACTATTGTTCTTCTGATTCTCAGTAGTGAGGTCGGGTTCCTCCTGTGGACTCAGGAGAAGGGAGGATTGGTCCTCCGGTTCTGGGCTTGTGGGTTGCAAGTCCAGGGGTCCCTCCTGGTCTGGAGGAAGAGAGACCTAGTCTCTGGTGTCCAAGTGGCTGGGAGTCACTTGGGGTGTCCCTCCGGTCTGGAGGAAGAGGGGAGGTTGTTCCCATGGTCAAGCTGTTTGGCAGCACCTGTTGCAGACTAAGTCTGCGGTTTCTAGCTTGTGCTAGTGAAGCCTCACTCCGGTTTGGAGTGAGGGGTGGACGTAGGTCTGGAGGACCGAACCACCTAAAAAATCTCTTGAGCAGTGGTTTTGTTTTGTGCGTTTGCTCCTTGCCTTCTACCTCCCATTCACAGGTTATGCATGCATGGTTAGTTGTGTTATCATGGGAGTTAATTTGTTATTGTTGTTTCTATCTGCAGTAACCTTAGCATTATATTTTGCTAGGTGAGTTTGGTTTCCATAGTTCTGTCTGCGTTTCTGGTTTGATCAGGTGGCTGCATTGTTGCAGTCCAACTATTTGATCAAGTGTTGTCTTATTATCTCATCTTGGAGAGCTCACTAGTTTTTATTCCGCTTATCTGAGCTTTAGAGTTTTAATTTTGGGCCATTATTCGTAGAAGGATATATTCACCCCCCTCTGTATCCGGGCCTAGAACCCTATCAGTAGGCTGATCTGCGCCGAGGCATGTTCCAGGTGCTTCGACCTGAAGGACGGTGGGGCGCACTAAGGCCTCGACTAGTTTGTCTATGATATTGACTTTGTGGCTTGGTCTCCCTTGGTTGGCTAGTGCTAGCTTGACCTCTTGGTCCAGACCATTGACCTCTCTTTTGGCAGACTTGTGTTGATTCTGTCTCTTAGCAACATTAGGTCTGGTCTTATGATTGGTGCCTCTATCTGATTGTGTATCATGATGAGCACGGTTCTCTTCCACAGGTTCTTCAACAATCAATTTCCATTTCCCTTTCTCAGGATAGAACGAAACAGCTTTGAATTGAGAAGGCCTCTTAATGGTAGGATTGAAACCAAGCCCTTCCTTTCTAAAATTGACCCGGGTACCTAAAATAGCATCTAGATTAGATTTTCCCAGAGTCATTTTTTTCTAGAGTGGATTGTTTGCCCTTCCACTCTTCTTTAATTCTTTCCAAGTTTTTTTTGCATCACAAGATTAACAGTGTTAACGGCCTCATACTTTTCAAGATTAAGTCTACTCTCATTTTCCCACTCTTCACATCTTTGTTTAATCTGGCTTAAATGTTCTTTAAGAGCAACACTCTCTTCTTTTAAGACTAACAGATCTGAACAGATGATTTCAGCTTGTTTTTTCAGTTCTTCATTCTCAGCTCTTATGGTTTCCAGCTCCTTGCTAACAGAATCATTCTAAGCAAGAGAGTTAAGTTTCTTCTTCAATTGCTTATTCTCTTTTCTATACCTTTCATATTTTTCAAGAAGATCTGCATATGCATCTTCCCAATCCTCTATTGAAAAGGTCTCGAAACGATTTCTTACCTGATCCTCACTCTCGTCAGCCATGAAGTAGAAATCGTCTTCATCTTCATCCGTAGAGAGGCTTCCATCCTCCTCTTCTTCATCTCTCCAAGTGGAGACCATGGCCTTGGGCTTCTTTCCCTTGGCCTTGGACAGTTGCCTCATCAACTCAGGACTCTCTCCTCGCATGTGTCCTGGTTTCTTGCACTGGTAGCAAATCATAGTGTCAGACATCTTAGGTTGAGTGGATCTGAAGTTGGAATTTCTACTTGCCTGGGGTTCTTCTTCTTCATTTGGAATTTACCCCTTCTTCTTAAGAATTTCTTGAGCTGTCTAGTGAGCATAGCATGGTTGGCCAGTGAAGTTTTTGGGATGTCATCTTCATCCTCTTCATCTGAGTCTTCTGTGTTCTCAGAGACCCTGAGCCCAACAATCTTCTTGGGTTTGATATCTTCCTCACTTCGCTTGAAAGTGAGCTCATATGTCATGAGCGAGCCTATTAGTCCGTCAATGGTCAGTTTAGATAGATCCTTTGAATCTCAATAACAGTGGCCTTAGTGTTCCACGTTGGGGCGAGAGATCTGAGGATCTTCCTAACGAGTTCAGCTTCAGAATATTCTTTACCTAGAAGTTTCAAATTGTTTGTTAGCTTAAGGAATCTTGCATACATTTCAGAAATAGATTCTTTTGGCTTCATTTCGAACATCACATATTCGGTAGTTAACAGGTTGGCCTTGGTGGCCCTTACCTAAGATGTCCTTTCATAGATTAACGCAAGTTTATCCCACATTTCTTTTACGGATTTACAAGTGGAGATTCTTGAGTATTCTGTGGGGTGGATAGCGCATTCCATAATATTCACGGCGCTCCAATTAGTGGTTGATTTTTTAACCTGATATGGGGTCCAGGTATCATCTACCTTAGGTAAGACAAAAGGACCCTTACTAACCACACGCCAAATCTGGTGATCCTGAGCATGCAGAAAAACTTTCATTCGGCTCTTCCAGTATAGATAGTTAGTACCATCGAAAAATGGCGATTTATTGATGGCCTGGCCCTCAGCTACATAGCTGCGAGGGACACTCCCATCGGATCTCCCTGGGTCATTGGACCACATCTCTAGGAACCTGCTCTGATACCAACTGTTGGATGGTTAAGATAGGATCTAGAGGGGGGTTGAATAGATCCATGTAATCACAAATAGCACTTTTAAGTGTTTTTCTAGATTAACAACGAGGAACCAAAATGAAGCACAGATCTGAACTGTAAATAGTGGGTTACACAGTGGAATGAAAGGATGAAGATCTTGGAAACCCTGTGAATGGAGATAGGAGAGGTGGAAGGAGAGCATCACACCATGGCACAAGGTCTTAAGGTGGTTCGGTTGTCCCAGGACAAACCTACGTCCACCCCTCTCCCAGCTAGGAGAGGCTTCCACTCTTTGGCCAAAAGAAGTGTAACCACACACACACACACACACGGGGAGAAAACTCCTCATGAAGATGAAGTCCTCACCACACATGGGGACAAGCCCCACAGAAAAGGTTGATCTGTAAAAAGAGAAATAGAGGAAAAAACAAAATAATGCTGCAGGTGCAATGGCTTTAGAGGAAAGGCACCGTGATAGGGCAAGCAAGCTCTCATCTCTCCTTTCTTTCTTTTCCCCCCTTTTCTTCTTCGCGCTCTACTTCTTTCTGAAATACCCAGCTTTAACTCACACAACAACGCGCTTCTTCATACCCATGCTGGGCTGACCATTGAATTTTCTTCTGTCATTGTGGTGATTCTTTTTTTCAGAGTGGTAGGCTGATCTGCGTCGAGGCATGTTCTAGGTGCTTCGACCTGAAGGACGCTGGGGCGCACTATGGCCTCGACCTGTTTGTCTATGATATTGACTTTGTGGCTTGGTCTCCCTTGGTTGGCTAGTGCTAGCATGACCTCTTGGTCTAGACCATTGACCTCTCCTTTTGGCAGACTTGTGTTGATTCTGTGGCTTAGCAACATTGGGTCTGGTCTTATGATTAGTGCCTCGATCTGATTATGTATCATGTTGAGTGCGGTACTCTTCCACGGGTTCTTCACCAATCAATTTCCCTTTCTCAGTACAGAAGGAAACAGTTTTGAATTCAAAAGGCCTCTTATTGGTAGGATTGAAACCAAGCCCTTCCTTTCTAAAATTGACACGGGTACCTAAAATAGCATCTAGATTGATTTTCCCAGTGTCCTTTTTTCTAGGGTGGATTGTTTGCCCTTCAACTCTTCTTTAGTTCTTTCCAAGTTTTTTTTGCATCACAAGATTAACAGTGTTAACGGCCTCATACTTTTCAAGATTAAGTCTACTCTCATTTTCCCCCTCTTCACATCTTTTTTTAATCTGGCTTAAGTGTTCATTAAGTGCAACACTCTCTTCTTTTCAGACTAACAGATCTAAGCAAGTGATTGCAGCTTGTTTTTTCAGTTCTTCTTTCTCAGCTCTTATGGTTTCCAGCTCCTTGCTAACAAAATCATTCTAAGCAAGAGAGTTAAGTTTCTTCTTCAATTGCTTATTCTCGTTTCTATACCTTTCATATTTTTCAAGAAGATCTGCATATGCCTCTTCCCAATCCTCTAATGAAAAGGTCTTGAAAGGATTTCTTAGCTGATCCTCACTCTCGTCAGCCATGAAGCAGAAATCGTCTTCATCTTCATCCTTAGAGAGGCTTTCATCCTCCTCTTCTTCATCGCTCCAAGTGGAGACCATGGCCTTGGGCTTCTTTCCCTTGGCCTTGGATAGCTGCCTCATCAACTCAGGACACACTCCTCGCATGTGTCCTGGTTTCTTGCACTGGTAGCAAATCATAGTGTCAGACTTCTTAGGTTGAGTGGATCTGAAGTTGGAATTTCTACTTACCTTGGGGTTCTTCTTCTTCATTTGGAATTTACCTCTTCTCTTAGGAATTTCTTGAATTGTCTAGTGAGCATAGCATGGTCGGCCAGTGAAGTTTTTGGGATGTCATCTTCATCCTCTTCATCCGAGTCTTCTGTGTTCTCAGAGACCGTGAGCCCAACAATCTTCTTGGGTTTGATATCTTCCTCACTTCGTTTGAAATTGAGCTCATATGTCATGAGTGAGCCTATTAGTCCGTTAATGGTCAGTTTAGATAGATCCTTTGAATCCTCAATGACAGTGGCCTTAGTGTGCCACGCTGGGGTGAGAGATCTGAGGATCTTCCTAACTAGTTTAGCTTGAGAATATTCTTTGCCTAGAAGTTTCAAATTGTTTGTTAGCTGAGCGAATCCTGCATACATTTCAGAGATAGATTCTTCTGGCTTCATTCTAAACATCTCATATTCGGAAGTTAACATGTTAGCCTTGGTGGCCCTTACCTCAGATGTCCCCTCATAGATTAACTCAAGTTTATCCCACATTTCTTTTGTGGATTTGCAAGTGGAGATTCTTGAGTATTCTATGGGATGGATAGCGCATTGCATGATATTCATGGCGCTCCAATTAGTGGTGGATTTTTTAACCTAATATGGGGTCCAGGTATCATCTACCTCGGGTAAGACAAAAGGACCCTTACTAACCACACGGCAAATCTGGTGATCCTGAGCACGTAGAAAAACTTTCATTCGGCTCTTCCAATATAGATAGTTAGTACCATCGAAAAATGACGGTTTATTGATGGCCTAGCCCTCAGCTACATAGCTGCGAGGGACACTCCCATCGGATCTCCCTCGGTCATTGGACCACATCTCTAGGAACCTGCTCTGATACCAACTGTTGGATGGTTAAGAGAGGATCTAGAGGGGGGGTGAATAGATCCAGGTATACACAAATAGCACTTTTAAGTGTTTTTCTAGATGAACATTGATGAACCAAAACGAAGCACAGATCTGAACTATAAACAGTGGGTTATGCAGTGGAATGAAAGGATGAAGATCTTAGAAACCCTATGAATGGAGATTAGAGAGATGGAAGGAGAGCATCACACCATGGCACAAGGTTTTAAGGTGGTTCAGTTGTCCCAGGACAAACCTTCGTCCACCCCTCTCCCAACTAGGAGCGGCTTCAACTCTTTGGCCAAAAGAAGTGTAACCACACACACACACACGAGGAGAAAACTCCTCACAAGGATGAAGTCCTCACCACACACGGGGACAAGCCCCAAAAAAGGTTGATCTATAAAAAGAGAAACAAAGGAAAAAACAAAACAACGCTGCAGGTGCAATGGCTTTAGAGGAAAGGCACCGTGATAGGGCAAGCAAGCTCTCATCTCTCCTTTATTTCTTTTCCCCCCTTTTCTTCTTCACGCTCTACTTCTTTCTAAAAGACCCAGCTTTAATTCATACAGCAGTGCGCTTCTTCATGCACGAGGTCTTCCCTTTTTATAGCCGCAATCAGTCCTTCTAGAAGAAGGTTTTAGACTGCATGTGATTACTTAGACATGGCATGAGATGAAAACTGAGTTCAAGGTTTTGTTATCATCAAAATCACTTGGAGAAACTCAACAATAGCAAGCTAATGATGACAAGGATGGTTGACTTAGCAAGGAGACCTCAAAAGACGTGTTTTTAGGCATTTGCGGTTCCAATTTTTGCTCTCTGGATCCAATTCAAAAAACGATGTAGGTTTACTAAGAATGGCCTTGGGAGCCGCTCATTGAGGCATTTCGTCGAACATGTGCTTCTTCTCCATTGAGGTCGGTGCACATTTGGAACTTAGCATACCCAAGTCTGTGCACATTTGTATATAGTATGACCAAGTTTGTGCACATTTTCAAACCAAGTCTGTGCACATTCATTTACCAAGTCTGTGCACATTTTCAAACCAAGTCTATGCACATTAGGAAGGTCGGTGCACATTTCAGTCTGAGCCATATGAAGGTCGGTGCACATTTCATATTTCCTCACATGTAGGTTGGTGCACATTTCAGTATGAGTCATATGAAGGTCGGTGCACATTTCACCAACTCACAGCTAAGGTCGGTGCTTGTTTCAAGGTCGGGGTGTAGATACTTTCTTTCTCCCTAAACCAAAATGTGAAACGTGCTAAAGGGCTAAGGAGAAAAGAGTGAATATGTGTGTGAGTGACTAGCATGAAAGGAACAAAACAATGCAACCATTGAATTACTCACACACAGAAGCATGTTGTGATCGCCACCAAGATATATAGTACAACGAAAGAGCACCACATACCTTGGAAAGGGGAGGAGAAAATGAAGACACTCGCCACTGATGCAGCACTGAGACAGGATAAAAATGGTCCTCTGGAAGCCGCCGAAGTACGTAGACGGCCGAACGACAGGCCGCGTACAGCGCTGAGGAGGAACGCGGGAAGAATTCTCGTTTGGGGCTTAGACAGTCTGAGGTCGGCCGCGAACAGGATCTGGACAGTCTGAGGAGGACCACACACCTCTGAAGACGGACGAAGACAGACCGCGCAAAGCCGCCAGACTCCAAGCCAAGGGACTTGATCCTCCACCCCTTCTGGCCGGCAGAGGGAATGGGTCTCGTGCTAAAGCTCCTGTTGACCTGCAAGACACAACAAACGACCATAAAACACAACTCAAATTAGTTTAGGAAGTGCAATATCTATGAAAATAAGTGGAAAACTAAACGCATGAATGGAACGGGGGATACCTGGGGGGGGTTTTTAACCCCTATGGGCGTGAAAATAGTAGGAAGGGTGAAAGAATGTGAAATGCCAGTGAAAAATGTGGTTGAAAGTGGAGAAGAATGACCATGCAATAATGACTAAATGGTGCAAATGCCTAGACCAAAACACTAAACAATGACTACTCCACAAACTGAAAGCTTATTAGAACGTAGGAAGCCTTTCTCCCTTTCTGAGATCGGCTCAAGAACTCGGCAACACTTCGACGCAAATACTAGATCTCCCCCCCCCTCGCAAGCTTGGACTAAGGGTGTTATTTATAGACCCTTGAAAGTCCACTCGAAATTGATGGTTTTCCAGCGAGAACTAGGCCGGGATTCTTTTGGATAAAACAGAGATAATACTCCCAATTTTTGTCAGGATCAAACGGGACCCAATTTGGTTAAGAATCCACGGAGAAATTCGAGGGCGAAGTAGCTAACTTAACCACGGATGGGGAGAGAAAAAATCTGTTAAAGCAAGGATCTCGACCTTGTATGCGGTCGATCGATGGGCCGCCCACACATATAAACGGTCCATTGCTAGACTACCTACATGGTGTCGGTGGAAATAGATAAATAAAACCCTTTATCCAAAGAATACACCGACTCAACCGGCGTAGGACTCTGTATTGGAAAACGATCTATCGATAGACCGCCCAACAAGGAAAATGGCCCATTGCTAGGGCGTTTATACAGTGTCGGTGGTAAATCAATAAAAATAAATATTTATCCAGAAAACTGACCGATTTAGGACTCTGGCCCATAAACGGTCAATTGATGGGCCGCCAGACCAGCTCAAACGGTCTAATACTAGACCGCTTATCCGGTGTCGGTGAAAATTAGGATAAATAGACATTTGTCCAGAGGTCAAAACAAACGGTCTTACCATAGACCGTCGATCCCGCTAAACGGTCTATCGCTAGACCGTGTTTGAGCTGGACGGTGAAAAATAATAAAATGGGATAAATGAGCCCATTTACCCCAAAGGCCAAGTTAAATCAAACCCCATTAAGCCCAAACTTGAGAGATTTGGGGAGCAAGCCCAGCCAGGGAGGAAAGTACCCATAAAATAAGCCCAAAGAAGTGCTAAAACATGGCCCAATGAGTAATGGGCAACTCGAGGTCATCAAAAATAAAGGTAAGAAGAATGACTCAATTCAAAGGTAAAAAATAGGTGTCAACAGATGCCCCTCCTTAACGTCCTCTTAGCAGGGGAGCGAGTGGAGGTGAAGCGAAAGTGAAATGGAACATGGAGACGAAGCGGAAATGAAGCGAGCAGACTGAAAAGTGGGTGTTAAGGTAAAAGACACCCGTTTCCTTGTCAACGAGCGATGGGAATCTTCTGGAAAACTCTGAACTAAACACAAGAAATGATCAGACCAAAATGACACCAGTCTGGAGAAACTAAATAAATAAATAGAAAAAGAAACGAGCAACCTCATCAGGGGACACAATCCACAACCAACGAGGGAATCGGAACAAGCAGTAAAAAATAAAGAAGCAGGCTAAAACCTCCAGACGGGGACTATCACGCCCCGAACCGATAGCAGCGGGAAGCGATGCTCGGAACGTGACAGCGAAACAGTCATGATAATTAGAGTAGAAAATAAATAAACATAATAAATAATATTCAAACACATGGAGACCATTAATCTGAGAAAATTAGGGTTTTATTGATATTTGGAAATTGAATTATAAATTTGACTCAATTTTTTTCAATAATAGACTCAATGAAAGAAATAAAGAAGAGAAAATAGCAAGACCCACTATACTAACTAGACTCAAGAAAATAAAAAGACTCGGGTCTCTAAGTTCCAGGTTCACTCGATCACGCTAGCCCGATCCCAAATTGCAAGCGTTCCTTCTACCACGTTACCTGAAAAGGATGGAAATAAGGGGGGTGAGCAAGAAGCTCAGTAGGAATTACTCTCTATCATCAGGCAAAATTTAAGTAATTAATCATTTTCAGGAATGTATAAATAATGCGAGAGGCTCAATTAAAACGAACTAAGTAACCAACAATATCAGAAGACAATCACTAGCTAAAAGGAAAGGACCATTTCAAGTCTAGATATCAAGCACCAATAACAAGAGCTTTTCAAAGAATGGCCAATTCAAGTCAAGGCAAGTCCAGTCATGTCATGTCACGCAAGTAAGCATTTCATGCTTTCAAGTAAGTATAGCAAGTATCACGAAAGTTGTGGAATGTCGTAGACTCAACACGCTAGATAGTACTCGGTGCAAAATACCACACCTAGTCATTCACCTCCTCGGGGATCAACTACTTTTCGGGTGCTCCTCCCAAGACCAAATTGGGCCCGTAAATATGATTGCCTTGGTATTGATTTGCTTGGATCATAGATCCCACGAAATCTAGACATTCACGAATAATAATGGCCAAGAGTTCCAAGGTTTAAGCTTATGAACTTACTTCTAAGATCAAGAGAAATTCCAACAAAATTGGAATGGATATCAAGTGGAATGACTGAAAAGTCAAAAGAGGACAAGAATCAAGCAAGATTTCGCAGTTCAAGGTCATCCTTGATATGATTGCTAACAAAATAATAAAACATGAAAATCATATTAAATCTCAACTGTAGCGGTCAATAACTGGGCCGCTAAGGTGATAATGACGGTCTACATTAGACCGCGTACGGTTCAGTATAATGGGCTCTTAAAGTGAACCCAAAAGGGTCCTTATTTCAGCCCGAATCAGAATGGGTCCAAACTAGAGTTTAGCCCATGAAGCTAAAGTCCAATAAAATGGATTGGGCCAGGTTAGAACTGAATGGCTCAAAAGGATCTGACTGAACCAAGCCCATCACTAACCATGCCAGGAGAACAGTAGCGGTCTAACCTTGGGCCTCCAAGGTCACTTAGGGGTCTCAAGATGGGCCGCTACGGTCACAGAGCAATCCAGTTTGGACTGGCCCAAAACACGAATCAAATCACGTTCATGGGTTCAGGTCTTTAGGATACAACCCGCCTGGCATCCTGGTGGGAATCCCAGGCTCACGGGGACTTACAGAGGTTTCATAATAGTGGTCCTAGTCCGATGGAAGGAATATCCAGTGAAGAGTCCCAGCCATTACACGATTGAGGCTAAATGAAACACGGAAAACGAGATGATGCGGTCAGTCAATCCCACCGGAGTGGTATGACGGTCAAACAATAATATCAAAATCATAATATAACAGTTTATAACAGCATGGTTCAAATTTTACAAGATTAATAACCAAGCTTTTATCAAGTTTCATATGGTCATTTAACTTAGGATTGTCAAAGCTACTTTCATGGAAATCATGTCTCTAACCATGGTAATAGATTAATATCACGTTCTGCATTGTTACAGGTCACCATAACATATTAAAACATGGTAGTTTCCTGGTTAAAAATGCATGAAATAGAGTTTAAAAACACCCTGCCATAGGACAGAAACAGTCTATATAAGGGCCGCCAGAATCATAAAACAGTCTATCATAGGGCCGTTTCATATCAGAACATAAATATAAATATTTTTTTTCTCTTTTGAAAACGTAGGCTTGAGGCGGTCTATCGTGGGGCCGCCAGACCCTAGTGGTGGTTTATCATGCGACCGCCAGAGTTCTAGCGGTCACTGGAAGGACCGTTACTCAACCCGAGACCACGCCGACAGTGAACCTCGACATGCCATGATAAAAACCTCAGTTTCTCATGATAGGGTGAACTAAAATTAGGGAAAATTGCTACCATTAGAAAGAGCATTAAAAATCGTATAAGATCACATGCCTTGATTAAGACTTAACATGACTAAATTAAACGTAAGACTAGTTAACATGAAAGTTACCCTTTTGTATACCTAGGAGTAAAACATGAAATTAGGGCAGCATGGTGAATGAAATTTAGGCAATTAGGTATCAAAAGAAAGGGCTCAGGAAAACAAACAAGATGGTATATTAACTTAGTCTTTACACCTGAGAGACACCTACCTTTTATCGCTGGAAAGAGGAGAAGAAAAGGGGTCGCCGGAACCCTAATCTGGCCACTCCTATAACGCCCAAATATGCTCGACTCTGGCCACGAAAGTCCATGCCACCAGTTGGAAAAATAAAAGGAGGTCTAGGGCTGTGAAAGCCCTCTATTTATTGAGCATGTAGGTCATTCTAGAGATCGAATTGGACTTGAGAGTGCAAGGAAGAAGAACCGGCGAAAAATCCAGGATGAAGCCTAATCTGACGCCGCCGCCGCCAATTTATGGGTCTAGGGTTAGGGTTTCGAAGTGTATATCGATCTACTAGGGTTGACCTTTCGATTGGGCCTTGTTTGGGCTCGATTGATTAAGAATTGGGTTGTAATTTGGTCGTTTAAAGTTAACCTATTAAAACAACAAATTTAGCCATTAATTCCTTAATTCAGCCTAATCAAATTTTTATTAGGGGTCGGCCCAGTTGACATTATTGTAAAACACTTCGTTCCTTACAAGAATATAATTTTTCATATTTTTAGAAATTAGTCAAAACTTTGGCCTCGGGTGAAATTCAATAAATTTGATTTGTACATATTAAATTCAAATCAACGTAGAAAATTCGATTGCATCTTGGAATATGAAAGTTTTTTTACGTTGATTGTAGAAGAATAATTATTACTTTTTATTGATATAGTTTGGCCACATTCAAAATAAATAATATTATTTAATTAAGAAATTATTAGAGTTATTAAATAGCAAGGAAATAGCTTTAATTCTAATATATATTCCAAAATTTCACTTTTATATTTTATTATTTAACCGGGATGTTACATCCTCCCCCACTTTAAGGAATTTAGTCCCTAAATTTGTCGATCGCCATTAGCTATTTGCAAAATAACATGGTAATCATACAGCTAATGGAATGTAAAAGAATTTTAACTATAGTTAAAGATAAGGGAGAACGATACCTTATATAAAATTCTTCATCTGATAGAAATCAGTTCCAATTTACGTGTGGAAGTAACTTAGGGCAATTAGCCATTACATGATCTTTATTTCCGCAATGAAGACACGCTTCGCTCCTTCGCCAGCACTCCTTGATTATATGACCGAATTTGTGACAGTGAAAACATTTCATTTGCGGAAGGTTATTATGTTTCTTCTTATTACTCCAGATTTCTTTACGACGAACTCGCCACCTTTTAACGGAACTAGATTTTAGCTTACACGTGGATCCTCTCGCTTTCATGTTAAAAGGAACTTAGATACCTGCAAAAATAATTATAAGGTTAACAATTTTATTATCCTTACGCGTCGTGCTACGCAATCTTATACATATTTTATTACTTAATCCGAAGCACTACCCAATCTCATCAGGTGACAAAAGGGATGACAATGATTACACGACCAATTACTTAGGTTAACATATACTTATGGAAAAGAACCTAGGACTTAAACAACTGAGGCTCTGATACCACTTCTGTCACGCCCCGAACCGATAGCAGCGGGAAGCAATGCTTGGAACGTAGCAGCGAAACAGTCATGATAATTAGAGCAGAAAATAAATAAACACAATAAATAATATTCAAACACATGGAGACCATTGATCTGAGAAAATTATGGTTTTATTGATATTTGGAAATTGAATTACAAATTTGACTCAATTTTTTTCAATAATAGACTCAATGAAAGAAATAAAGAAGAGCAAATAGCAAGACCCACTATACTAACTAGACTCAAGAAAATAAACAGACTCCGGTCTCTAAGTTCCAGGTTCACTCGATCACGTTGGCCCGATCCCAAATTGCAAGCGTTCCTTCTACTACATTACCTGAAAAGGATGGAAATAAGGGGGGTGAGCAAGAAGCTCAGTAGGAATTACTCTCTATCATCAGGCAAAATTTAAGTAATTAATCATTTTCAGGAATGTATAAATAATGCAAGAGGCTCAATTAAAATGAACTAAGTAACCAACAAGATCAGAAGACAATCGCGAGCTAAAAGGAAAGGATCATTTCAAGTCTAGATATCAAGCACCAATAAAAACTTTTCAACGAATGGCCAATTCAAGTCAAGTCAAGTCAAGTCATGTCATGTCACGCAAGCAAGCATTTCATGCTTTCAAGCAAGTATAGCAAGTATCACGAGAGTTGTGGAATGTCGTAGACTCAACACGCTAGATAGTACTCGGTGCAAAATGTCACGCCTAGTCATTCACCTCCCCGAGGATCAAGTACTTTTCGGGTGCTC
This sequence comes from Amorphophallus konjac, assembly GCA_022559845.1. Lineage (NCBI taxonomy): Eukaryota > Viridiplantae > Streptophyta > Magnoliopsida > Alismatales > Araceae > Amorphophallus > Amorphophallus konjac. The sequence continues at coordinate 316,180,086 of CM040123.1, read as the reverse complement.
CTCCCAGGACCAGACTGGGACCTTAAATATGATTGCCTTGACATTGATTTGCTGGGATCATAGATCCCACGAAGTCTAGACATCCACGAATAATAATGGCCAAGAGTTCCAAGGTTTAAGCTTATGAACTTACTTCTAAGATTAAGAGAAATTCCAACAAAATTGGAATGAATATCAAGTGGAATGATTGAAAAGTCAAAAGAGGACAAGAATCAAGCAAGATTTCGCAGTTCAAGGTCATCCTTGATATGACTGCTAACACAACAATAAAACACGAAAATCATATTAAATCTCAACTGTAGCGATCAATAACTGGGACGCTAAGGTGATAATGACGGTCTACATTGGACCGTGTACGGTTCGGTATAACGAGCTCTTAAAGTGAACCCAAAAGGGTCCTTATTTCAGCCCGAATCAGAATGGGTCCAAACTAGAGTTTAGCCCACGAAGCTAAAGTCCAATAAAATGGATTGGGCCAGGTTAGAACTGAATGGCTCAAAAGGATCTGACTGAACCAAGCCCATCACTAACCAGGCCAGGAGAACAGTAGCGGTCTAACCTTGGGCCGCCAAGGTCACTTAGCGGTCTCAAGATGGGCCGCTACGGTCATAGAGCAGTCTAGTTTGGACTGCCCAAAACACGAATCAAATCACGTTCATGGGTTCAGGTCTTTAGGGTACAACCCGCCCGGCGTCCTGGTGGGAATCCCAGGCTCACGAGGACTTACGGAGGTCTCATAATAGTGGTCCTAGTCCGACGGAAGGAATATCCGATGGAGAGTCCCAGCCATTACAAGATTGAGGCTAGATGAAACACGGAAAACGAGATGATGCGGTCAGTCAATCCCACCGGAGTGGTATGATGGTCAAACAATAATATCATGATCATAATATAACAGTTTATAACAGCATGGTTCAAATTTTACAAGATTAATAACCAAGCTTTTATCAAGTTTCATATGGTCATTTAACTTAGGATTGTCAAAGCTACTTTCATGGAAATCATGTCTCTAACCATGGTCATAGATTAATATCACGTTCTGCATTGTTACAGGTCAACATAACATATTAAAGCATGGTAGTTTCCTGGTTAAAAACGCATGAAATAGAGTTTAAAAACACCCTGCCAGAGGATAGAAACGGTCTATATAAGGGCCGCCAGAATCATAAAACGGTCTATCATAGGGCCGTTTCATATCAGAAAATAAATATAATTTTTTTTTCTCTTTTGAAAACCCAGGCTTGAGGCGGTCTATCATGGGGCCGCCAGAACCTGGTGGCGGTTTATCGTGCGACCGCCAGAGTTCTAGCAGTCACTGGAAGGACCGTTACTCAACCCGAGACCCCGCCGACGGCGAACCTCAACATGCCATGATAAAAACCTCAGTTTCTCATGATAGGGTGAACTAAAATTAGGGGAAATTGCTACCATTAGAAAGATCATTAAAAATCGTATAAGATCACATGCCTTGATTAAGACTTAACATGACTAAATTAAACGTAAGACTAGTTAACATGAAAGTTACCCTTTTGTATATCTCAGAGTAAAACATGAAATTAGGGCAGCATGGTGAATGAAATTTAGGCAGTTAGGTATCAAAAGAAAGGGCTCAAAAAAATGAATAAGATGGTATATTAACTTAGTCTTTACGCCTGAGAGACACCTACCTTTTATCGCTGGAAAGAGGAAGAAGAAAAGGGGTCGTCGGAACCCTAATACGGACACTCCTATAACGCCCAAATTCGCTCGACTCTAGCCACGAAAGTCCACGCCACCAGTTGGAAAAACAAAAGGAGGTCTAGGGCTGCGAAAGCCCGCTATTTATTGCGCCTATAGGTCATTCTAGAGATCGAATTGGACTCGAGAGTCCAAGGAAGAAGAACCGGCAAAAAATCTGGGATGAAGCCTAATCTACCACCGTCGTCGTCAATCTATGGGTCTAGGGTTAGGGTTTTGATGGGTATATCGATCTACTGGGGTTAACCTTTCGATTGGGCCTGGTTTTGGCTCGATTGATTAAGAATTGGGTTGTAATTTGGTCGTTTAAGGTTAACCTATTAAAACAATGAATTTAGCCATTAATTCATCGGCCCAGTTGATATTATTGTAAAACACTTCGTTCCCTACAAGAATATAATTTTTCATATTTTTAGAAATTAGTCGAAACTTTGGCCTACGGGTAAAATTCAATTACTTTTATTGTACCTATTAAATCAAATCAACGTAGAAAATTTGATTGCATCTTGTAATATGAAAGTCTTTTTACTTTGATTGTAGTTGAATAATTATTGCTTTTTATTGATATAGTTTGGCACTTTAAAAATAAATAATATTCTTTAATTAAGAAAATTATTGAAGTCATTAAATAGTAAGGAAATAGCTTTAATTCCAATATATATTCCAAAATTTCACTTTCGTAATTTATTATTTAACCGGGGTGTTACAGGGACCCTTAGTCAATCTAACCAGGTGAACATGCCAGAGAAAACATTCCAACTCTGAGTGGAATAGTTCCTCCTTTATCTAAAACCATGAACGCGCAATCATCCATCACAAATGGGACACTTTCAGACAGACCATAGGTCATGAATGCTCAAAAGATGTGTATTATGCATGCAGGGCTAAAATAAAAGAAATCATTAAAATGTATGCAAAGAAAGCCAAAAAATAGAAAATACTCAAGAATAATATTGCTATATTGGAATAAGCAGGGTCAGGACACTATCTGCAACCACGACGTGCGAGATAGAACCATCGTCCCCTAATTCTCACAATATAACGGCCTATCCGATGATTAAACACATGAACCTAGATCATCATTGGTTTTGTTATCGAGGAACATCAGATCCTGGAATGCATGAATGACCAGTCGGTTCTCGAGATAATATAACATAGCTACCATATAGTAATGCATTAAAGGACATAGGGTACGGGATACTTACCTGACTTACCTGACCTGGGATCATGGAAGTGGATTATTGCTGCAATCAATCACAGATATCATGAAGCAAGGTGTTGAGCTATGGTTTTGATGATAACTAAACTTTGTGTGTGATGGAGATTGTGAGCTATGGCTTTGATGATAACTAAACTATGTGACATATTGTGTGCTTGATTAGTGGAAAACATCTTCATGATAAATGAACTCACATGTGGTTATCTTATCTTGCAGGTTGCTTTACTAAGTAGGTTGATGATTGAATCATGCATGTTGCACATTAGTCTTTGGAGGTTTCATGTGACGACTATGCTTCTCAGTGAAATGGTTGAGTCCTTATGGATATGAAATTGATTGCATGGCCTTGTGTTGTGTAAATGCATAGCCATTTCATTACATGCTCTGTTGAGGATTTCCTCTGGTTCTTGTATATGATGAATGCATGAGTGATGGCTCCTAGTCATTCTAATCATATGGCTTAAATGCTTTGAAATGATTTGTGGGAGAATTGGGTTGAAGTCGGGATCTTCAGATTCATTGGTTTAATATTAACTTGCCTCTAAATTCCCAGAAAGTGCAGGTTAATGTTTCCTACATTGTGATGGATTCAAGGTAAGAATGTATATTGGAATCCATGGTGATACTCTAATAATCTTGAGTTAGAAAAATAGGTTCTCAAGTGCTTTCATACAGATCTTTCGTGTGGATTCTTATATGCCTCATGCTAATGCTTTCGTAATCATATTTCATGTCATTTGGGTCTTGGTCTGAAAACTAGCTTCATATCTTAATGCATGACCCATATATTTTGATCTTGATCTAACCTCTTGGTTTATCATGTTTTTTCAGGATGCAAAATCATTGTTGATCTTCATGGGATTATGGTAACATTTAATCAATTGTTTCCCTTTGGTTTGATGGAGGTTTTAGTTATTTTTCAAACTCAAACTGTCTTACAGTCTTCACCATTTTCAATCCAAACATTGGATCTTCCCTCTAAAAATTTTATGTTGTAGCTCTGGGAGTCCTCTTTCCAATGCCTCTAGTCTCGCTTCGATCGGAGTTCGGAGCTTGGATAATTAATTCCTGTCGCCGAAGCGCGCAGAGCTATTTTTTTGAAAGGGTCAACCCCTGGGGTCGACCCATGGAAGGGTCGACCCCAAGGGTCGACCCCTATAACACAGGGTGTTTTTTTATGTATTCCAGCAACCTGTTGCCCGAGGGTCGACCCCTTCCGGACGGGACTTCCGAAAGTGTTTAAAACCCTTTGAAAACCCTTTCAAACATTACCATACTACCCCCTATTAGTTTCTATTGTTATTAAGGTGTTTTTAACTTGTATTAGGAGGGTTTTATGAGTCTTTTCTCCACCCCTTGAGTTGCTTATATAAGAGTTACGAATTTGGGATGTGACTAACCCTAATGCTCATTTGTTCTTTCGTATAGGTGAAGAAAAGGGGGAAAACGTGGTGGAGCTCTTCCAAGGAGGATATCATCTACATCTGTGAAGATCTGGAGCTCGTGGAAGAAGAAGAAAAGGAGCGGATCGATGAGAGAATAAAGAGGACGTAAGAATCATCTTCATCTGGCTTCTCTCCAACTCGTGGTTCAAGGAACATCATCAACCGACCTTAAAGATCAAAGGGGGACTTCTTCTATGTCTTCTATCAGTTCTTTGTGATATGTTCTATGATCTATATTTTGGGTTTGAGCATGTTTGAGTATTTGTGTTTATTTTCTGAATAATAGAGATACTCGTGTGTGTGACCGTTTGTGTATACGGTCGTGTTTGATCATCTTCGTGCGATCGTGTTTGTGTCATTATGTTGCGGTTGTTGCAGCGTGTGTGTGTGTGTGTATTGTGATCCGGTCGTCGGATCGTGTGTGTGTTTGTGATCCGGTCGTCGGATCGTGTGGGAGACTTCGTCTCCGTCTGTGTGTGTGTTGGGGCGTGTCCCCATGTGTGTGTGGGGATTCATCCCCGTGTGTGTTTGGAGCGTCGTCTCCGTGTTGGGGATTTATCCCCGAGTGAAGCCTCACCAGGTTTGGTGAGGGGTGGACGTAGGGAGCCCTTCGTGGTCCCGAACCACCTTAAAATCCCTGTGCATTGTGGTTTGCTTTGTGCGTTGGCTTGGTGTGATTGTTGAATCCTTTTATATGATCGTGTGGGATCGGTGAGATTGAGAGAATCTGTTTCTTGGCATAATCAACTTCCTTAATCTTGTTGTAAGGAGTTTACCCCACCACGCAGCTTTCGTCTTATCGTCTAGTGTGGGGGTTAGTGTAGGTTGCAATCTATCTTGCATGTTCAACATATTTGATGTTTTAGTTGTTGTTTCTTTACACTTGTTAAAAGGGAAAGAGTTTCCTTAAAATTTGTAATCACCCAATTCACCCCCCTCTTGGGTGTCATTGATCATGAGACCCAACAATTGGTATCAGAGCTAAGGCTCTAATTTCATAGATGTAACGATCTAGAGTGATAAGGATCAATGACCACCATGATGTACACCTTGAACTCTCCACTCGTGTTTGATGGCTGTAATTTTGATTTGTGGTTAGGAAGGATGTGTAGTCTAGTTAATTCATACGACCCTAAGCTATGGAAGCTTATTTCACATGGTCCTCATGAATTGCCTAAAGACAAAAGTGTCTGGATTGAAAATCAAAAGCACATACACGATCAGAATTGCTTGGTTTTGAAGTTGCTTACTGCTGCAGTTGATTCTAACTATTTTCCTTTTGTCTCCCATTACAAATCCGCAAAGGAAATATTGGATGGATTAACAGACCTCAAGGAGGAGTGATGTAAAACAGCCCTAGGATGACTAAATATGTAATGGACAACCTAGGACCAAGATCCACAAGCATACAAGCTCTCCAATGATTCTCACAATAGCGTCTTACTCACACGGCACACGCGATCACCCGGCGGGGCCAGGGGATGATGGCAAGGGTCCGAGGCGGGACCCAATGACTCTAAAGGACTTAGTTTGCTTAGGCTGACCCCAAAGGGCCTAGGATTCCCCAAATTCGTGGGTGGCTGGCCCGCTGGGCGGGGTGTGGGTGGCACTCTCTCACGGTCCGTGGTGGACACTAACAAACTAGCATATAAGTACGGGCCCTCTTCTCACCGCCGACGGGCAATCAAAGCAATACTAAACTTATAGAATGAAGGCAACTAAGGAGATATCAGACGCTCACCTGATCGGTGTGAAGACACCGATCCCGCTCGGAGACGAGGGCGCGCCGGGAGGCGAGGGTATACAACCGATCGCCGCGGCGATGTAGCTTGACCTGAAAATGCAATGATGTACAACACTACGCCTCGCACAGGAGGGGTGATCTTGGGGTAGGGATTAGACTTAGTACATCCAAAACTACCTCCACGCAGGGAGGAGCCTTCAGCCGGCCAAGCGGGGTGGGGATTACGCAATGAAAACGTTATCTTCCGAGCTCCACCGGTTCTGCCTTGCTTCAGGTTCGCTGGACAGACAGTCGGAGACGGTGCTGCCACGGGCTCCACGGAGCTCGGATCTTGACGAGACCAGCGCCAAAAGTTTACCAACTGACAGGGGATGAAGCTTGAATTTTTGGGGAAGCTTTGATTCTCGGGGCTGACCGCACCGGCGACTGGAACAGGGCACCAGCGTCTGGTCTCTGGCTGGTACCGGACTGAGGCAGTAGGTTGCAGAAGTCACTGTGGGCTCTCCCGGACTTCGATTCGAATGAAACTGGTGGTGACGCGATCGTGATCGGGGTAGCTTCGAGCCGGAGTTGACAGGGATGCAATCTGATGTCGGTGGAGAGAGGGGTGACCGGAGGAGTGTGGACTGGTCTAACCTGGGATCACAGGGGGCAGTCTGCCCTCTCCGACGAAGAAAATTGGAACAGGGGGTTCCGGTGGCCGATTGAGTCCCTTCTTCTTCGAGGTGGCAGCTAACTAGATGTAGTTTCTCTCCTCCAAAAATGGCACTCAGAGCCTTCACCAGCTGGCCGTGGAAGAGTCTGCAACCGGACTGGTTGATTCTGCCTCTGTCTGGTGCAGAACAATTGGGCTGGTTGCAGAGGGTGCCATGATATCCACAAAGCTCTGATGGGTACAAGACCTAAACCGTTGGAACCGTGGTCGAGTCTTCTTTCTGTCGGTGCCAACGGCGGGGTCGGCAGATGTCGGAGAAGACCGGGACGATCAGATGAGTGGAGGGATGTCAGTTCTGGCTCTTGTAAACTGACCTGACACACTTGGAGTAGAAAATTCGTAACTTTCGATGTCGATGTCCAAATGCAACTCTGCTTCTTGAAGATGAGAGAGGACTTGAGAGGGAAGGAATTTTCTGAAGAAAGCTTGATCTGAATCCCAAAGGGTTCGTCGTGGCCGAGCTTCCACTCTCGCTCTGGTTCTCTGCCTGGGTTCTTCTGCGCAGTCGAGGGAGATCGGCCGCTGTGGACTGCTCGGAGCTCGGATGCCGACGAAACCACCTCGCCTTGGAAGCTCTCTGGACAACCTTTCCAGAGATGTAGGCCTTGCCACCAGGAGGAGCAGGGACCGGCCGGGGATGATGCGACTTCAAGGCCTCACTCTGCTGCCTGCGACCTGCTACTTGAAGCTGCAACTTGCAAGAACAAGGGGAGGGGCAAAGGGAGTTAGCACAGATTGGGGGGATGGCTGATGGTTTGTGGATATGGGAAGGACGTGGCTAGGGCTTCTGGAGGGTCTGGAGTGGCAGGGGTAGATGGAGAGGGGGGCTGGAGCAGCTAGGGGTGGAGATGGGGGGGTGGAGGTGCACTAGAGAGAGGGTGAGTGTGAGAGGAGGATGGGGGACGAACTTGGCTGTTGGGGGGAGATGGATTTCGACCTAGGGTGGTTTAGGAGGTGGGGAGATAGAAGGGAACAGCCCTAGGGAGAGGGAAATTCGAATTTGGGCTTTGGGAGGGGTTAATTCAGCCTTGGGAAGAGGGAGGGTTGCTTGGGAGAGTGGAAAGGTGCCTAGGAGAAGGGGTTTCCACCTAGGGGTTGGAGGGGGAATTGAATGAATACATGGGGAAGGGGCCTTAATGAGGGGTGAATGGGGAGGAGAGAGAATGAATTTCGAATTTGGGGTGGGGAGGAGAGAGAAAGGGGGCACAACCCACTTAGAGAGAGTGATAGTGAGAGAGAGAGAGAGAGAGGGAGATATTGAGATGGAGATGGCAAATGCCTTTCAATATTCATCAAAGTTGTTTCAATGAGAGGGAGGGGAGGCCTATTTATAGGCATCCACTCTTTACATGACCATAGTACCCTTGACAATTAGACAAAAGACCGGGCATATCCTAGACTCAACCTAATGGGCCCATAACTAAGGTAATAAGGCCCAATTAAGCATACCAAGGGAAATGGACTAGAACCACATGACTTAATAAAGAGAAATACAATGATAGGACTCAATAAAAGGAAAATACATAAAATAAAACTAAGGAAATGAAGATAACAAGTGTGGATCACAGTCAGTCCACATCAAGAGTGTGCAGGCGACCCGAGCTAGAGGGAGTGTCGTGAGATGCCCTCATCAAGGAGCTTAAAGACAGATGTCTTGTAGCAGGCACGAGTGGAGAAGGGAGTGATCAGCAAAGTGGATCAAGCTCAAAGGTAAATTCTGACTCTGATTGTGAAGATGATTTTAACTACGAAGAATTGTTGAATGCTTATGAAGAGCTTGCTGAAAAATACAAGAAGTTAAAATCTGAAAACACAAAATTGAAAAAGAATGTTGGTCAAAATAGAAGTGATTCCTCTTGCAAAGAATGCTCACACCTTAAGGAATTGATTGATGGTTACATGTTTGACATTGAAATTCACAAAGATCAAATCTCTACCTTGAAAAATGAAAACAAAGAGCTGAGAGAGAGAGAGTTTGTCTTATGGACATTGGCCAAATTGAATTTGCTCATGATAAGAGACTTGAAAAAGAAAATGATAAATTGAAACAGTTGAACAATGCCATGTCTGAAAGATTGTTGTTTTTAGAAAAATGAAAATATGTGGCTTTGGAAGAGTGTGAAGATGTGAATGAAATAAGTCAAGAAGTTGAATGTCTTAGGAAAACCAATGTCGTGTTAAATGTTAGTATTTCCACTTGTGAAGAAGAACTTGCCAATTCTGAATTACACATTTCATCTCTTGAAAAAGAAATTTCTGACTTGAATGCTTCATTGTCTAAATTTGTGAATGGTCAAGAAAACTTGGATAAATTGTTGGGCATGAGAGTGAACTTTCAAAGGGAAGGGCTGGGTTTTAATCTTGTGAACAAAAAGAAATTTGAGAGTAAGCTACACACTTCTTTTGTTCATACCACTTGTGCACCCAGCACCTCCACATCTCACTCCCATGAACACACCATGTCGAGAACTCAATCAAAACTGAAAAAGGGTGCGAATGTCCAGAATGTGCATGCTAGAAACATTCATATAAAATCCCATGCATCCAACAAAATAAACATGTCTTTTCTTTACTGTGGAAAACTTGGACACATGATACATGATTGTTTCATTATGAAGAATGATGATTTGAGAGCTTGTAGAAATCATGCTGGTTTGAAAAATGCAAACAAAGTATTCACCACAAAATCTCTCATGCATTGTAATCACTGTGGTAAAAGAGGTCATACAATTTCACACTGCTGGCTACTAACAAAGAAAAAGAGTTTTCATTCAACACATCATGCTCAAATGTACAAAATGGTAAACCAAATGAGAAGAGTGAATGTGACGTCGCATGCTTCAAAGAATCATCGTGCTTTTAAGAACTCAAAGTCATGTTGCAACTACTGTGGTAAATTTGGACATATGGTGCATGATTGTTTTATGAAGAAAATTGATGATTTGAATGTTGTTATGAAGTGGAAGACACGTGCCAAAGATGCTGCTAACCCACAAGGACCTAAGATGGTTTGGGTACCTAAGAATGCCAAATGAGAAATTTGTTTTGCAGGTGTGCCTTGGGAATGTAAAGCATGAAATCTATTTTTCTCACGAAGGTAAGGCACACAAGTGGGATAAATCAGGTTAAAAGAAAAAACCAAAACTGAAATTTGAAAATTCAGGTGATATCCCTCTCACTCTCTTCAGTAATTATGTCATTGCTTGATTCATATTGTGCTGAATTGTCTTGTGTTAATGCACATGTTTGTTCATGCATTCCATCCATAGATAGTTACATACACTTATGCATATCATCCTCATATAGCATCTTGTTGAAGTGGTGCTTTGAAACCATCAATAAAATTCACTACATTTGTTGAGCTTGCATGCACCCTCATGTTTGCATACACCCTTTCACATATTGTTTTGCATAAGTTGAACATTGTGAAGTCATGTCATAATGCATAGCATTCCTCCTACCTTCATCACCCTTGACTACATAGTATATCAAATGGTGACATGTGGAAGGGCAGGTTATGCCTGTCTGAAAGCTATCACTACGCGTGAGGTGATCTTTGGATCTAAGTTCTCCGCCTAGTACTATGAGTCATTTACTTAAAAGGCTGCATATGACATTAGATTGTTACTGAACATCTTGCATTCTTGCACACACTAAGGGGGAGCAACCACATTCTTCATATGAGCTTAGTGTTTAAGATTCACACATGAGTCATGCATTGCACTAGAGGACTTTGGTTGTTAAAATAATGTGTGATGCTATAGTTAATAAATATGAATCAAAATTGACAAATCAATTCTTGTTGTTCTTGAATGCAGATTACACTCCCAAAATCCAAATGCTGATGGGCTGGCCATGACCAAGTTTGAATCAAATGAGGAATACCTTGCAAGGATGAAAACGATATAAATTTCCTCAATCCACCACTAGGAGATAGGAAGTGATCTTGATAGTACCCAAGACATGGTATGAAAAGTGCGCATCTCAATTAACAAAGGATGCTTCAATAGGTGAAAGACTTGGAAGAAAAAGGATTCTCAAGGCAAAGGTAAGAAAGCAAAATCTGAAATATCAACCTCCGTGAGGTTGGCAATTTCAGTGATTGAAGGCTTCCAATCTTATCTCCTGAACCAAGGTAATTCAACCTTATTAAATCATGCAATGGTCTTGTTGCCACTTCGTGATACCTTTAGATGACAAGTATTAATTCTAAAAACTTGAGTGGTCATCCACTAGCATGCTGTGACAAATTGGTTGAATCTAGTTTGATGTGATGATCATACTTAATTGATTTAACCAAGTGAAAACCTTGAGAGTTGTGCTTGAAGTGGTTGGTTACTGTATGACACTTGAATTAAATTGCATGTCTGGTATATCAAATGGCGTTTGTGAAAGAGTGGATTATATCCACTTAGAAGCATTCCCTATGCGTTGAGTTGGGTCTTTGGACTAAAATCTCTGCCTCGTACCAGATCTTGATTGGTTTGTGATTGATTAATTGTTGAATGAATCCTTGAGATGAGTTATGTGACTTGAAAATATGTTTGTGATTATATGATCTATACATTTGACTTTTGGATGAACTCTCATTTCAAAACTTGTGAAAGACCTTTCAAAATCTATTTTTGAATAATTCTGAAATTTGGGTTGCACTGCTTACTTTTGATCATTTATGCACCCCCATTCATAAAGGTCTTGTCATAAATAATGTTTGCTGATTCATGGATTGAATGTGGATGAACTCAATAAGATTTCTGTCACACTGGCTTGAAAATGAAAGCTCCCATCTTCGTTATGCATCCTATCTTTCATTCTCATGTAGCTATAGGCTACATGCATCAGAATCCAATGCATTAGGTGCATTTAGTTCACTTAAATGAAAAACCAAATACACACACTTTGCACCCATGTTAATTTCTGCATTGCATTAGAACTCATGCATTAGTTGCACTTAGTTCATTATGTTGGCATCCATTCAATTGGTATCAAATTGACATCACATTGCTCGCATGCATGTCATAGTGCATTTGCATAAACTCCAAATGTGTGCTTGTGTGTTATTATATACTATTCACCCCCAACCTTGAAATTTCTATGACCTTATACTTTCTTGATAAATAATGTTGCATTTGAAGTCATTATCAGTGTGCTTCATGTTGTACACTTTGGGGGGGAGTAAAAGTGCATCTATTTAGGGGGAGTTGTATTGTTATGTATTCATGATATTTTCGGTATACATGCTGAATCAAATTCGCACATTTCTTGCACAAAATATGAAAATGGGTGTTAAAGATAAGGATATATGAATTTCTTTTCAACACTCTCGAGATGTTAAACTTGTTGCATGTATGTTGAAGAGACAGTTGAGGAAAAAGCTGCCTACCTATCTTTGTTAAAAAATCTGCAATGAAAATGAACGGCAGAGCAATGCTTGGTCTTACTGAGTAAAATGGGCACTTGTCACCTGAGACGTGATGTGGTTCATATCTGAAAGGGTGGACTAGTACCTCTATTCAAAATGAGGTGAAATAGTTCAGTATTCTAAGTAACCGGGGATTCTGGCATGAGCTCCATGCGTCTACTCGCGTAAAAAGGGATCATTTTGAACCTGATCACTCTTGAAAAATTCTGACTATCATGTGATATTGGTTGAGTTGAAAAAAAAATGATGGTGAAAACTCATTGTGGTAGAGCGAAGCCTCCAATACGCTGCTCTCAAATTGAAGTGCAGTCTGTAAAATGTCTCCCTGTGTTGATCTGAAAATCTGAATATCCATATTGAAACTATCACTTTTCATGTTACTCACTTACACATTTCAGAATTTGATTTAATATGTATTCAGAAAGTTGATTGACTGTATTAGCAATTGAATTAATCTCCTATATGATTGGAAAATCTCCCATGTGCTACACATGTGTATTCTGATTGCCATGACTCTCTTGCATCTTTCCTATACCCATCCCTTCTTAAATAAGTACGGGGGAGCAGTGTTGCATGTATATATATATATATATATATATATATATATATGTATCTATTTGTTTGCTTGTGTATGCATCTCACATGCCATCACATGCATAAGTTGCATCTCATGCATTTCAAACCACAAATCAAAAATTAAAAATCTAGAAATTACTGAAAACCAAAAATTGAGTGAACTTCCCATGCTATTTACTTGCTCAATAAATTCTTGTGTTTGCTTGGCAAATGGGGAGAAAGATTGGGCACAACCAAGTAATCAACATTTGGTATCCTCTCTACCCAACAATTGGTTCTCTAGTCGACAATTGGTATATCCCATAGTTTCCATGAACCCACTTATTTATAACTTACTCCTGCTTCATCAAAATTTCAAATGTGGGTTACTGTTCCTTGCACATTTATCATGCTACAATGTGCATCACCTCTGTTTCTTCTTCATGAGGAAGTATGATTGGCATTACCCCGCTTTTTGATAATGTCAAAGGGGGAGAAATATTTCATGTGATTCATGCTTGCTGGATTCATGATTGGGGGAGAACAACATGCCACTCGTTTGACATCTTCACTTAGACTATCATCATTCAAGATTGTCATCATTCATCCCTAAGTTTGTCATCATCAAAAAGGGGGAGATTGTTGAGATATGGTTTTGATGATAACTAAACTTTGTGTGTGATGGAGATTGTGAGCTATGGCTTTGATGATAACTAAACTATGTGACATATTGTGTGCTTGATTAGTGGAAAACATCTTCATGATAAATGAACTCACATGTGGTTATCTTATCTTGCAGGTTACTTTACTAAGTAGGTTGATGATTGAATCATGCATGCTGCACATTAGTCTTTGGAGGTTTCATGTGAAGACTATGCTTCTCAGTGAAATGGTTAAGTCCTTATGGATATGAAATTGATTGCATGGCCTTGTGTTGTGTCAATGCATAGCCATTTCATTACATGCTCTGTTGAGGATTTCCTCTGGTTCTTGTATATGATGAATGCATGAGTGATGGCTCCTAGTCATTCTAATCATATGGCTTAAATGCTTTGAAATGGTTTGTGGGAGAATTGGGTTGAAGTCGGGATCTTCAGATTCATTGGTTTAATATTAACTTGCCTCTAAATTCCCAGAAAGTGCAGGTTAATGTTTCCTACATTGTGATGGATTCAAGGTAAGAATTTATATTGGAATCCATGGTGATACTCTAATAATCTTGATTTGGAAAAATAGGTTCTCAAGTGCTTTCATACAGATCTTTCGTGTGGATTCTTATATGCCTCATGCTAATGCTTTCGTAATCATATTTCATGTCATTTTGGTCTTGGTCTCAAAACTAGCTTCATATGTTAATGCATAACCCATATATTTTGATCTTGATCTAACCTCTTGGTTTATCATATTTTTCAGGATGCAAAATCATTGTTGATCTTTATGGGATTATGGTAACATTTAATCAATTGTTTCCCTTTGGTTTGATGGAGGTTTTAGTTATTTTTCAAACTCAAACTGTCTTATAGTCTTCACCATTTTCACTCCAACTATTGGATCTTCCCTCTAAAAATTTTATGTTGTAGCTCTGGGAGTCCTCTTTCCAACGCCTCTAGTCTCGCTTCGATCGGAGTTCAGAGCTAGGAGAATTAATTCTTGTCGCCGAAGCGCGCAGAGCTATTTTTTGTGTAATCTGTCTGAAAGGGTCGAACCCTGGGGTCGACCCCTGTAACACAGGGTGTTTTTTTGTGTATTCCAGCAACCTGTTGCCCGAGGGTCGACCCCTTCCGGACGGGACTTCCGAAAGTGTTTAAAATCCTTTGAAAACCCTTTCAAACATTACCATACTACCCCCTATTAGTTTCTATTGTTATTAAGGTGTTTTTAACTTGTATTAGGAGGGTTTTATGAGTCTTTTCTCCACCCCTTGAGTTGCTTATATAAGAGTTACGAATTTGGGATGTGACTAACCCTAATGCTCATTTGTTCTTTCGTATAGGTGAAGAAAAGGGGGAAAACGTGGTGGAGCTCTTCCAAGGAGGATATCATCTACATCCGTGAAGATCTAGAGCTCGTGGAAGAAGAAGAAAAGAAGCGGATCGATGAGAGGATAAAGAGGACGTAAGAATCATCTTCACCCGGCTTCTCTCCTACTCGTGGTTCAAGGAACATCATCAACCGGCCTTGAAGATCAAAGGGGGACTTCTTCTATGTTTTCTATCAGTTCTTTGTGATATTTTCTATGATCTATATTTTGGGTTTGAGCATGTTTGAGTATTTGTGTTTATTTTCTGAATAATAGAGATACTCGTGTGTGTGACCGTTTGTGTATACGGTCGTGTTTGATCATCTTCGTGCGATCGTGTTTGTGTTATTGTGCTGCGGTTGTTGCAGCGTGTGTGTGTGTGTGTGTGTGTTGTGATCAGGTCGTCGGATCGTGTGTGTGTTTGTGATCCGATCGTCGGATCGTGTGGGAGACTTCGTCTCCGTCTGTGTGTGTGTTGGGGCGTGTCCCCGTGTGTGTGTGTGGGGATTCATCCCCGTGTGTGTTTGGAGCGTCGTCTCCGTGTTGGGGATTTATCCCCGAGTGAAGCCTCACCAGGTTTGGTGAGGGGCGGACGTAGGGAGCCTGTCGTGGTCCCAAACCACCTTAAAATCCCTGTGCATTGTGGTTTTCTTTGTGCGTTGGCTTGGTGTGATTGTTGAATCCTTTTATATGATCGTGTGGGATCGGTGAGATTGAGAGAATCTGTTTCTTGGCATAATCAACTCCCTTAATCTTGTTGTAAGGAGTTTACCCCACCACGCAGCTTTCGTCTTATCGTCTAGTGTGGGGGTTAGTGTAGGTTGCAATCTATCTTGCATGTTCAACATATTTGATGTTTTAGTTGTTGTTTCTTTACACTTGTTAAAAGGGAAAGAGTTTCCTTAAAATTTGTAATCACCCAATTCACCCCCCTCTTGGGTGTCATTGATCATGGGACCCAACACAAGGCTATTCAAGATAAAAGATTTATCAATTAAGCACATAATGCAGCAAAAATAAGACTCAAAAGTTCATTCATCACTTCAGCATATACACGGTCTAGTCAAGACCGCCATAAGTAAGAAAACGGTCCAAATCAGACCGTATAAGCAAACAGGGCTTTGAATTCCAAACGTGTTTTAAATGGCCCAACTAAAGGCCACCAAATAGATAAACAGTCATGGAGGGACCGTTTCATAGCCACTCACAAACTGTCTTACCCAGACCGTCGTGTAGACAGAAACGGTCCATCGATGGACCATATTTCAATCGTCAGTTTCAAAAAAATAAACTGACACCCCATCATCTTCTCCACTCCGCCAACTTCCATCCTCTCCACCACCGAACGCCCAAAAGTCACACCCCCCTTCATCCTCTCTTCCTCACACTCTCAAGCCTCCCCTTCCCCTCTTATGCGTTTTAAGAGGCAAGCTCTGCAGTGCTTAGCCCGTCGGATGGCTAGAGAAGATGCCGTGCCGCCGCCGTCGGTGAACCCCGCGGAGGAGATGGCGCCACCGCCGAGGTGGCTGTGGAGGGACCCCCACGGCCCACGATGGAAGACGGGGCGACGACGATCATCGTCGGGGCACCCGAGAAAGCTGGAGTGGCGCCGAGGAAGCAATAGCGACAGTGGAGTGGCCGGCGAAGACCACCGTGTTAGGGCCCCCAAATCCCTCCCCATTTTCCATTTTAGTTCGTGCATGTGGGTTTAGAGGGAGGAAGAGGGGCACACGACCCCTTTAGGATTGTTTGTAGGGCCCTTTGGACCATTAACCACGGTGGGGAGAAGGGTTGGGCGCCGTCGGTTACGGCGGATAGAAAACGGTCGTAACAGGGACCGTCTCGGAACTAAACGGTCCACCTAGGACCGTTTGGGATGGTAAATGGCTTAAACCAAACCGCCCCAAAGGCTAAACGGTGCATGGGGGACCGCTTGACAGGATATGAATCGGCGGAGTAAAAATGGTCTAAGTCAGACCGTTTAGGGGCTTAAACGGTCCCCCTAAGACCATTCAAAAATTGAACCATGGAGAACGAAACGGTCTCCAATAGACCATCCATTAGGCCAAACGGTTAAAGGTGGACCGTTTAAATCCAGATCTGGCGAGATGGCCTAGGGGGATGAAACCGGTCTAAGGCAGACCATTTAAGGGCTCAGATGGTTCCCGCGGGACCGTTCAGAGATTGAACCATGGAGAACAAAATGGTCTCCAACATACCGTCCAATAGGCCAAATGGTCGAATGGTAACTGTGTAGGTTAAGATGAACAAGAGGGTTTATGGGAATGGAAAACAGTCTAGTGGGGGCCGCCTGGGGATTCAAACGGTCAATCAACGACCGTTGGAGGGATTCAAAACGGTCCTGAGGGGGCCGCTTATATGACAGACTGTATTTTTTTATTTTTCTTTTTTTATTTATTGCAATGCCTGAATTATTATGGACTAAATGACTGATGTAAATTGTTTAAATGTATGCAGGCAAAGCGCCGGACCCGGATCTCGTGGCTCCAGGTCTGTGCAGTGTACCTTGCACTACCGGACTTCCAGTGGGAGCGGCTGGCAACCATGGGATTCGGAGAGTTCCTCGGCATGGAGGTGACATGGCTCGACACTACCCTCCTCTACCCCTTACACGACCGGTGGGACCCGGTGAGCCACACGTTCCTCTTCCCATGGGGCCACATGGTCCCGACGCTTGAGGACATGGCGCACATTACCGGCCTACACGAGCACAGGACGCCGGTGAGTGGGAGGACCTTCACCGACTACAGAGAGCTGGCCCAGAAGCTGCTGGGCCTAGAGCTACAGAGGCCGGAGCGTCAGTCAATGACCTTGCCGAGGGTAACATTGCAGGAGAGCCTAGGCCTGCGGGGAGCTGGGATTGCCACTGGAGAGCTGTCGGAGCAGGACCTAGGGAGGCTCGTGGACCGAGCACGCCCGCAGGTAGTAGCTGCACTGGGACCAGAGGTGGACATCATCTTGAGGAGGTTCCTGATGCTGCTCTTCGGGAGGCTACTGTTCTCCACCCGGGCGGACAGCGTTAGCTGCCGGCTGTTACCTTTGCTGGAGTAGGTGGACAACATTGGAGAGTACGCATGGGGCGCGGTGGTCCTCGCTTTCCTTTTCGACACCCTCAGCTCCACGAGCCGGCGCATCATGCTCGATGGGTTCTCCCTGCTACTTCAGGTACGACTCGATCTCTAAAATGCTTATGCAATTGCTATATGAATTCTATAAAATGCTTATATGCTGACATTCTAATGTAATGTAGGTGTGGGCCTACGTGTACCTACCCGAGCTGGGGAGAGGCGATGAGACGTGCCTTGATCGATTGTAAATCACGAGATGGTGGACAGCACCTCAGGAGGTGGGTTCCCTGCACCGTTAGGTCTTGACGATCCAGAAAGACCTCGACGCTCTTCCCTATGCCTCGGTAAGATCTAAAGTTGGACTTTGTGTAAAATGCAACTATGTGCTTATATGATGACGCACTTGCATATTTGATAGGTTCGGTGGACACCCTACCAGGGAGAGGGGCACGAGGGCAGCCGTGGGTGGTGGCGGCCCTAGCGTACATGGGTCGAGACATCTGGCTCCACTGCATGAATGTGGTGGAGCCACTCTACTACCGGTTGGTCATGAGGACCATCGGCGTCCACCACGCTGAGGTCGAGTTCCCGGCTAGCGAGAAGCCTGAGGAGCGCGTGGGACGGCATGCACGAGGTCTGGCGATAAAGATCGACTGGACTGTTCGAGCGTCGGAGTAGATCCAGGATTGGACGGGACTTGGGCGAGTGGTGCACGCTCAACCCGAGAGCGACGAGGCCTACCTCATGGCCTATGCACGGTGTTATGGAGACTAGGTCTTCCACGGTGCGCGACGACCGGTACGGCTCTAACCTTATGCTTTCTAATATGCTTATGATTACAATGCATTGACACCTGACTTCCTACATGCAGCTTGACCCCCAGGGACGGATCGCTGAGCTCCAGGGGCAACTTCATTCTATCGTCCAGTAGCGGGACGAGCTCCGGCTTTCTCTGGACCTCCTAGTAAGTTTTACTCAGACTTAAAATGTTTATGATATGCATTATGAAACTGACATGCCCCTATTTGCAGCTAGCCGAGGGAGCTCAACGCCAGGCGCCGGATGCACCATCCTCCTCCTCCCAGCCATCCGCGGATTGGGCCAAGCGGGACGCAGAGTTCGCTCGGGCAGTGGCACGAGCCGAGGAGGCCGAGGCCACACTTGCCGAGAGGGTAAGTAAACAGCTGTACTGAATCTCACGATTGAAATTTTGCAAAGTAATTTATGAGATAAATGCATATGCAGGAGCGAGAGTTGGCAGCAGCGCTGGGTGAGGCCACCCGGCAGAGGGAGGATGAGTGTTCCCGTGCTGAGGCAGAGACACTTCGCGCAGAGGTTGTAGTGGCCGCACGCCTCTGTGCAGAGATGGAGCGATCCCATGTCGGGATGGTGGAGACGGAGCATCTTCGAGCTCGGGCAGCAGAGGCGGACGTGTATCGAGCTGAGGCAGAGCGCGCCCGCATAGAGGCGGTAGAGCTGCGGGGAGAGGTGCGGGTGCTGACAGAGTCCGTCCGACTTCTGAGCGGGAGGCCAGGACGCAGCGGCAGTCAGAGCATCGTACCTAGCTACTTCACTAGCTCCTTCGGTCGTTTGAGGAATGAGGATGAGGAGCAATGCCGACGGCACTGGGAGGAGGGGAGTTCAGCCATGGGTCCGCCTCCGAAGAGGCATGAGGGTACTGGAGATAGCGGGGGTCCAGGAGAGGGACCGGCCTGATGTATGATATGTGACTCATGTACTTTTGGTGTGATTGATATGATCATGATATGTTTTGACTTTGCAAATAATTGTGTATGCTTGATGCTAACTAACTAACAACGAATCCTAGATTGACACGGGAGAGTGAGAGAGAGAGATGTAGAAACCCGAGTAGAACTAGTGTAAAGTGATAGAAAATTGAGGTAGTAGAGAAATAGACGGTCTTCCAAATGGCCGCTCTAGTGGCCAGACGGTCTCACAGTAGTCCGCTGAAGTTCATCCTATTATGAGCTCAAAGATGGTCCTAAGCGGTCCCCCTTGGACCGCATATGTTAGCGAGACGGCCCTTCCTTGACTGTTGGAAAAGCGATACGGCCTTCCAAAGACCGTTCAGACAGCCAGAGAGACTAAGTTCGTAGAAGGTAAATAAACGGTCTTTTGAGGACCGCCATTGACTGCTTGCGGCCGCCCGATAGACCGTGGATTAGGAAACTTGGTAGCTCTGATCAGGACTCTCTTGGAGAGTCCCAAACCATGGGTAAGGGATGCTAATCCGTGCTAAGGCCTATCCTAACCCGTTTTGGAGCTATCCTACCTCAATCCTAATGGGATTAGGCCAAGTGTTTGGGCTCCATAAGTAGGAGTCATCTTAAACTCATTTCTCACACAACACCCCTCCTCTAGGTCTTGAAAACCTTGCTAAACCTTCCCAAATCATCATGAAGAGGGCTCTTGAAGGAAGCTCCATGGGTGAGGTTGCTTACCACGGGCCAAAGTCGGCCAAAAAAGAGTACGGTGTGCTGCAAAGGTTGACCGCCATCCCTGGGCATCTGAGCTCCAGCCCTTTAAGAGAGGTAAGTCAAAGCAACTTCCTTTATCTTTTTCAATTTTTTTCAAAAATGCTTATTATTCTTTCTCTTTTCCTCTCTTTGTTTTCTTTTTCTTCTTGTTACCTCAGCTCCTTCCCGGCCCAAGGCGCTATTCCATCCTAAAGTGGATGTCTCTCATGATCCATGAGCTATATATAGCAGTGATATCCATCTTAAGGGCCTGGCACTTGCACCCTCTTTTAATCCTAGCCAAAAAGTACCCCAAGCTTTTATTGGATTGGCACAGCATCACAGCTCTAGTAGAACTATGGCATCCCCTGACGCAAACTTTTATCTTCCCATCCTTTAAGGCTACCATCTTATTAGAGGAGGTAGAGACTTATCTATCCCTTCCTAGATCTCAAGTTCATGAGGAGGACTTGGTTTGCCACACTGTTGCCCCTGTAGATCCTACCCTCATTCTAGGGGAGTTCCTACCCAGTACCAAGGATATCCGCACCATAGTTGGCCCACACCACATCCATTTGCTACCCCTGAGTCAGTGGGTCGTAGCCCATTGTAAGAACAAGTGTGGGTGGGATGAAGCCATAGCCAAAGCTGCTTCTATCTGCCTATGCGGTGCCATACTCTTCCCCTCTGCCGACCATGTCCTGGACATTCCCAACCTTAGCATCATTAGTGGACTGTGATAGGGTCTCTCCATTTCTCAGGCCATTCTTTCTTACTTGTACGAGGGTCTAAATTCAGCAGCCTTAGGGGGCCCACTCTTTGGCTCTATGATCCTCCTTGAGTGTTGGATGGGAGTCAAGCTGAAGTTCATACCTAGGGAGGATATCACTTCCGTCAGCCGTATCTTTGGGAGCCATCCATTGTTCTTTATTGGCGGCGCTTTCAGATTTTCTCAGCAGGTGGAGTGTCGAACCGTGGACAAGAAGACTCGGATGAATGGCACCTCTACATCAACACTCTGCCCCTGGACCGGTTTGTGATGCGCCCATCCTTCCTCCATGGCACCACCGTCAGGCTTCCTAGGAGGCTTGGGCTTGACTTGAGGCTTGTGGGAGACACCACCTTGGCGATGTACAGCCCCCACAGGGGCTTTCTACAGGTTGGATTCCCCCGTACTACAATTCCAGTGCTACCCCATCTTGCTGCACTACAGGCGAGGAGGCTCGGGATAGAGGAGGATGAGCAGGCAGTCAGGAGTGCGGTGATCATGTGGGAGGTCAGCAGGGTGCGTACCCTATCGGTAGAGGTGACAGAGCTTCAGAGGAGTACCAGGCCAATGTGAGAGAGTTGCGAGAGATTCGCCCTCGCGGGGATGCCCGATCGAGGATTGAGTGATTGTTCCTTGATGTATAGAGACCCAAGAATTGATCTTGATTTGTTTGCTTTTGATTAAAGGAATGGAATGCTTTGATTGAATGAGACTAGCCTTCTTTTTTGTGCATTTGTGTGGATTGAGGTGGTTCTTTGGGAAGAAAGCGGCCATGGAAAAGACTGCTGAATGAGTTGGACGGTCCTCATTTGACCGCCGATTTAGGCAAGACAGTCTTAGCTAGACCGCTTAATGAACGGATGTGAGGGGTTCAGAACCAAAGACCTGAGCGGTCTATCGGGGGACCGTTTAAGAACATAGGATGGTTGGTGAAGTACCGCTTTAAGAAATAGCGGTCATACTCAGACCGCAATACCCTAGGTGCAAAGAAGAGCCAGTGGGCTCATGAGATATGATTCTGGGAAATGAAGGCGGCCTTATGGAGACCGTCTAGAATAGTGAAACGGTCCAATTGTGACCGCTTGAGCTGACTAAAATGGTTGCCGAGGGACCGTTTACCTATAGATGAAAGAATTACCCGTAGATCTGTCCCTGCACACATGCTTAAACAAAAAATAAGTTAAATCTATTTTAGGCTTAACCCCTTGCCTGCAGCAAGTTAGGGAATGATCAATCCTTGATTTTGAGTCAAGAGGTGAAGCCTTATTAAATAGGTGAAAATAACACATGAGAATACGATGCATGCCATGAAATGCCGGGGGATTATGTGACAATTTTAAAAATATATTTTTTGGAATTTTTAAAGATATTTGATTTTTTTATTTTCAGATATGTCTGACTTTTTGGATTTTTTTTGAAATATCTAATTTTTTTGGATTCTTGAGATATCTGATTTTTTTTATTTTAAAATATCTGATTTTTTTGAACATTTGAACTATCTAATTTTTTTGAATTTTGAAACATCTGATTTTTTTGAACTTTTGAAATATCTGATTTTTTTTGGATTTTTAGATTTTGAAACCAGCTTAGACCCGACGACGGGAGACCCGCGTATCTG
Organism: Amorphophallus konjac; assembly: GCA_022559845.1. Taxonomy (NCBI): domain Eukaryota; kingdom Viridiplantae; phylum Streptophyta; class Magnoliopsida; order Alismatales; family Araceae; genus Amorphophallus; species Amorphophallus konjac. The sequence goes on along the minus strand of CM040123.1, from coordinate 316,157,276 downwards.
ATTAGGGGTTTCCCAAATACAACGTGCACTATGGGTGACTGCCCATGGCCAGGGTCCAATTTCACTTAACGGTGCCTCTGCTAAGGCCATACCCGAGGTATGATCTAGTCCTTGGAAATCAAAAAGGGAATTTGAAAGGAAAGCCGAGGATAGGTATATATGTTTTTTAGGGCTTGAGTTCTTCTCATGACAACCCCTTTTTAAGAGATTCGGTCTGTTGCGTCGAGGCTTTGTGTCCGTCATCGAACCTTCTTCTGCTCTAGGCACGCGTACGACCGGGCTCATGACGTCCCGCGGGGAAACTATTCTGCCACTCTTGCCATGCCTGGTTTTATTCGGAGCAGTTGAGCTTCAAGCTTTTGGATGAGCTTTTAGCTTTTGCCTTGATTTTTGCCCCTTTTCTTTTCTTTTTCTTTTCTTTCTCTTGTTTTATGATTGCTTCATGCGGAATCAGGTCATAACAGACTACCTCTATTTGAGACATCTTTTGTATCGGGGTGTCTAGATCAGTCCTCGCCCCCTTATTCACCACTTGCCCCTACATTCGGCCAAAGAGAGGAAAAGAACAAGGACCTTCACTTTTCCAAATATGGCCAAAGGAGAAACGGTGTCGCGCGAAAAAAAAGGAAAGCCCAACCTCGGAGGTCATGTAGTGTGTGGGTGTTGCACTGGGGATCTTCCTTCATGATCAAAGAGAGGAACACTTCGCCACCGGGCCATCGCTAGCTCGACTCTAAGGATAAGAGCGTTTGAGGTACAACCCATTCCACGCATGAGATAATTCTTCGCCCTCCGCGTTTTTTAGACGGTACGCGTTCCCAGAATAAACTTCTTTGATTACACATGGACCCTCCCAATTGGGTTGCAGCTTAGACCTAGGACCTCCTGATCTAATGAATTTGCGTTTCAAAATCATATTTCCCACTTGGAATTTTCTTTCAATGACCTTCTTTTGAAAATGACGCGAGACACGTTTCTGGTAAACGGAGACATGATTGGCCGCATTAAGCCTCTTCTCGTCCAAGAGTTCCAACTGGACTAACAACACCTCTCAACGTTCATCGAGATTAAGTTCCTTATCTAGCTACACCCTCAGGGAAGAGATCAAAATCTCATACGGAAGTACTGCTTCCATCCCATAAGTAAGAGCAAAGGGAGTTTGCCTCGTGGGAGTACGAACGGAGGTGCGATAAACCCATAGAGCTTCTATTAATTTATCGGCCCAGTCAGCGAATTTATGTGACTTGCATGTTTTCTTGATGATTTTAAGAAGAGTCTTATTGGTGGCCTCGGCTTGGCCATTGCCTTGGGGATAGTATGGTGATGAATGATGCGGTGAAATATTGAATATCTTACAAAGGTCCTGAAGTTCTTGTGACACGAATTGTGGTCCGTTGTTGGTGACGATGTCGCTTGGCACTCCAAACCGTGAGATAATGTTCTTTAGGATGAAGCGGCAAACTATGGTGGCTTTGATCTCTGCATATGCTTCAGCTTCGGCTCACTTGGTGAAATATTCCGTAGCAGTGAGGATGAAAGATTTCTGTTTGGTTTGGGAGTTCGGATCACCTAAGGGGCCCACGATATCAAAAGCCCACATGGAGAATGGCCAAGGAGCAGAAAGAGGATGAAGGGATGAAGCAGGAGTGTGAATTTTATCAGCATGGAGTTGGCATTGAATGCACCTACGAACATAGGTAGAGCAGTCTTCTTCTAGGGTTGGCCAGTAATAGCCCTGCCTAAGAATCTTCTTTGCCAAGGCCTGACCATTAACGTGCCCTCCACATTCACTCGAGTGAGCTGCTTCAACAACTTTCCAAGCCACATCATCGTCTAGACACCTTATAAGAACTCCATTAAGAGCACACTTATACAATTCTCCCGCAATGATTATTTATCTGGATGCGACTCTTCTAATGGCCTTATGCTGCTCGACGTTGGCTGATTCTGGGAATGACCTATCCCTGCAATATTGCTCGATTTCGTGGTACCAAGGCAATTCTTCTTCTTCTAGGATCTCTTCTAATTCCGTCAAAGATACTTCCTTTAAATCTTCCTTCTCAGCCTTCTTCTCTATAGATTTCCTAAGGTTATCAAACCATGGATCCTGAAGGAAGGAGCATCTAACCGCTGGACCACAATGGTCTCAGTGGAGCGATTGAGGGGGAAGGAGAGGGAAGAAGCAAGCGACGCAAGCGCATCGGCAAAAATATTTTAAGATCGAGGGGTGTGAATATAAATCAATTTGTGAAATTGCTTAGCCAAGAGCATGACCAAATCCTGATAAGGTTTGAGCTTAGGGTCACGGGTGCGATAGGTAGAAAGAACCTGACGCAGCACCAACTAAGAATCTCCTATAATGTTCAAGTATCGCGCGCCCAAAACATAGGCGTGCTTCAATCCAGCAAGGAGAGCCTCATACTCGGCTATGTTGTTGGTAACAAGAAAAGAGAGTTGATATGCAATGGGAATAGTCACTCCCTCCAGAGTGAGGAGGATGGCGCCGATCCCTCGGCCCCGAGAATTGAGTGCACCATCAAAGTGCAGTGACCAGAAAGGGTGATGAGTGAGCACGGCCAGGTGTTCATCGGGGAACTCATCCTGGATAGAATCTGTACAAGGGATAGGTAAATGAGCAAGATATTCAGCAATAGCATATCCCTTGATTGCTTTCTGAACGACGAAGGTAATATCGAATTGGGAGAGAAAACTCTGCCATCGAGCTAACCTACTAGAGAGGACGGGTTTCTATAGGAGATAGCGGATTGGGTCCATTGTAGAGATCAGCTTAACCTCATGGGCAAGAAAGTTGTGCTTCAATTTTTGATCTACCCAAACCAAGGCTACGCAGGTCTTCTCCATGGTGGTATACTTAGCTTCTGCAAGATTGAACAACCTAGAAAGATAGTAGGCTACCCTGTCCACTTGTGCCAGGACAGCTCCTAGGGAGTCCTCAATAACAAAGATGTATAAAATCAAGGATTTTTCAGGAACAGGGGGTTGCAAAACTAGGGGATTAGACAAATAAACCTTAAGATCCTCATAGGCCTTTTGACATTGTTTGTTCCATTCAAACTTGGTTCCTGCCTTCAGCAGTTCATAGAATGGGCGGCACCTTTGCGAATGTTAGGATATAAATCTCCGAATAAACTGCAAACGCCCAATCAAACCTCGAACCTCGGTGATGTTCTTCGGTGGCGGAATATCCATAACGGCCTTTACCTTGTTTGGATCAATTTGAATCTCCCGTTTACTAACTATGAAACCCAGTAGCTTCCCTGATGATACCCCAAACATACATTTCTTTGGGTTCATTTTCGGTTTATACTCCCTAGCCCTTTGCAACACCTTGGCCAGGATAGCAGGGTGCTCTTCCTTCAACCTCGATTTCACCAGGATGTCATCCACATACGCTTCCATATAAACATGCATCATGTCATGGAAGATTGCCATCATTGCCCATTGGTAAGTGGCACCCGCGTTCTTCAGTCCAAACGGCATGACCACGTAGCAGTAGGTGCCCCAGGGCGTGGTGAATGAGGTCTTTTCTTGATCTTCCGGAGCTAGACGGATTTGGTTATATCCTGAATATCCATCCATAAATGAGAGGGCTTCGTACCTGGCCGTGTTGTCCAACAACACGTCGATAGAGGAAGCGAGAAATCATCTTTAGGACATGCTTTATTCAAGTCCCTGAAATCGATGCAAATTCATATTTTTCCATCCTTTTTCATTACAGGGACTATATTTGCCACCCATTGAGGATACAAAACAACTCTAATGAACCTGGCCTTATGCAATTTATCCACTTCTTCTTTTATCCTTAAGGCCATATGGGGGTGGAATCTCCTTGATTTTTGCTTAACGGGCGTTGCCCCTGGTTTGAGTACAAGTCTATGCTCCACCAAGGCGGGGTCAAGACTCTGCATGTCCTCATAAGACCAGGCAAATGAATCGATGTACTCCCTCAAAACCTTGACCAATTCCTCTTCAACCTGACGAGGGAGATTAGTTGAGATGATGATAGGCCTAGGGTCCTCTTATGTTCCAAGATTAACCTCTTTCGTGGGTTCATCCACTGCGATGATGGCTCGTCGAATCTCCTCAAACCTTGTGTGTATAAATCAATAGTGTCATCCACGTCGCTATCCTCATGATCGATCGGGTCCTTCTCATCTATGATCTCATATACACCTAATCCGTCATCGCTCCATACCCCATCTAGCTCCTCATCATCCTTTAGGATGACGACTATTTCTACAAACTCAGGACACCTAAGGAGGGTGTGGCAATGCTGAGCAAGATCCTGGAGGAACCTATCAGGGATGACTTTAGAATAGCGCGTCATTGGATGCGCAGCAGGCGTGGAGGGGTTGGAGACACTGGAACAAGACCCTACTTCACTAGACCCAATCGACTCTACTTCCCTAGACTCAATAAGCCATACATCTAACTTAGAGGATAGAAAATCTATAGGAAGGGAAACAGGGACCTCGTGCCGCTGGGAAGAGGACTAACAAAACATAGCATAATCCTCCACTGAAATCTCCGTTTTGAAATTGGCTTTTTTTTGTGGAGACTGATGGAGACCACGCAACAAGATGGATCAGAGGGGGGAGGAGGAGGAGGAAGTTGAAGGGGGAAGAGAGACAGAAAAAGAACATCAAAGAAGGGATCGGAGGAGGAAAACCACATGGTTGAGAGATCAACTGGCGGGCAGCGCCCACATGAACATGGCACAATCAACACCTCTGTTGGCATTTTCGTAAAAAACGGATCGATCATGATAGGAGGTGAGCGGGGTATAGACTCTAGCTCTTGAAAAAGGGAAGCAAGGTGGGAAGGTGACCAAGAAAAGGCAATAAGGGTGCTCCCCTCTTCCCGCGGACTTTGGAAAGCTGGCTCTATTGGCGTGTACTTCACAAGCTGTATCTCAAATTTTCTCAAATCTTCTTCTTCATGGAACATCCCAACAAAGGCTTCGAAATAATCCATGGCATCATCAACCGGCCCCTTTTGCAGCAACGACGGCTCGGTCACTATGCAAGCAGTATCTTCTTTCTCTTTCTGGCAAGGCGGCATCTTCAGAGTGCCGGACTGTAATGGCCCTTTCACAAAATGCTAACGGTAGTCCCAGGTCAGCGGTCCTGAATCTCCCAATACTGATAATGATGACTCTCAGTAGCCGAGGCCTCTCCTACTCATTTTCCTGCCCCTTGGGACGAGTTTAGTTCGCCCTTGTAATTGAGCACCGAGGCCCATACCCGGCTGGTATCCTAACTTCAGTATCATGTTCCAGCCTTTGGAGTCTCTTATCTTAGGCTTTTCCTTGACATTAACCGATGCAGTGGCGGGCTTGCATGGCGCATATGCCCATGGAAAATTAAGGTCAAGTATTGAAATAACTGGCTTATTACTCGGCCAAAGGGTCGGCAGAATCTTATTGGAAATAGCTTCAACAGAATGTACCATGGAAATGCTTTTAACCTTAACCACCCGTCCCTGGAAAGGGAACTTGAGGCACTGGTGGGTGGTAGAAGGTACGGCATGAAGACTATCTATCCATGGACGACCTAGGATGGCCTTGAACATCGGATCAATATCTAACACATAAAATTCTACGGGCATCGACAATGGCCCGAGCTCTGCTTGAACAATAATTACTCCATGGCACGCTCTCCTGGAGTTGTCATAAGCTGCTATAGTTATTGGAGTTGACCTCGGCAATTCTTCAGAAATATTATAGGCGCAGAGAGTGCTAAGTGGACAGACATTTATAGAGGCCCTGGTGTCAACCAAAGCCGCATCTATAGACACCTTATTCAAGGTGATGGTGATGCAGAGCAGCATTTGGCATGCCTCGGGGGGCGCCAATTCAGTCTCAGAAAACATGATGGCCGGCCCTTTCGTCAATGTTGCTAGGGCCATTGGAAGGCTGTCCACTGCCATGTCCTCGCTGACCATGACCTTTTGAAGAAAAGTCTTTAGAGCATCTTGGTGAAGTGTGGATTGCTTGATCAACTCCAATATGGAAATCTTGGCTGGCATCTGGTCCAAATGCTGTAATAAATCATACCGCGTGCTAGGCAGCGGGTCTGTTTCTTCAGGTTCAATTGTTGGTGACGGAACTTGAGGGTTGGGTACAGGTGCACCGGTGGTGGGATAACTTCTCTGAAACAAGCGCCCGCTCCGGAGGGCAAGATTTTGTGCCGGCACGGCATCGGACGAACTTACAATAGATGGCTTGATGGGTCCAGTGGGGTAAGTGGAGGGAGTAAAGGTGGGGGTGATGATGGTGGAGGTGGTTCTAATGGGTCATGGCGGGAGGATGATAGGTGAGGGGTTAGGTGGAGAGGTGACAATGGAGGGCGTGATAGGTGCTGGTGTTATGACTGGTGATGTCGTGGGCAATGGGGTCGGTATAATGAAGGGTCTGGAAGGAATGGCGGGTGTGGTAGAGGCGACAACGGTAGGCCGAATGACAGTGAGGGTAGAAGAGGAGGGGTTGTTGTAGGTATGGTGGAGGGCCAAAAGGTGAGCAGGAGTCTCATCATCATAAGACCACCCAGCATTGGGAGCGGGATGATGGACCATGTTCACTTGGGCCGGTGCCGGCGGCTGAGGTTGTGGAGCGGGCGGGTGGTTTGGCATCGGATTCTGATGAATCCCTAATTCTGGTGCGGGCTGCTGCTGCTGCTGGGGTTGAGGTTGCTGTGGCTGCTGCTACTGCTGTGGCTGCTGCTGCTGCTGCGCCGGCTACTGCGGCCTCGGCGCCTATCTTATTCTCTCTTTAATCTCTATAATCAACTTATGCATTTCTGCCCAGTCAATCCATTATCCTTCGTGCAAATCATAGACAAAATCACAGAATTGGTAGCATCACTCAATCGTGTGCCCGGGCTGCTGATGAAATATGCAAAATCTGGACGGGTCAGCGACTGGGTTTCAATTCGGGCGTTCTGAGGGAAGCTGGAGGTCACCGGTGTGCATAAGGGCTAAAAAGATGTCTGGCAAGGTTTCTGGTAAGGGAGGGTAATGGGCTCTCTTGGGACCCGGGCATTCAGATGTGTAGCCATTTGGTGGAGGAACATTGTGGTACTGTGGCGGCTGTTGTGAATGTTGTGGCGGTGGTGGTTGCTGAGGAGCAGGATACGATGGTTGGGTAGTTGGTGGAGCAGTAAACTGGGGGTTGCGGGGAGGTTGCTGGAAGCATGATGTGACACACCCTTGGACCAAAATGAACAAGCACAATTTGCAATCAAACGGACCGATATTGGCGACTGCTCACCCGATGCTCACCAAGACCCGGGGTAACTTGGCAATGCCAAGTAGAGGTTGTGTGGGCTGGGCCCTTGCTGGTAAAGGGCCAGCAAGGCCAAGATCTGTTTCCCCAAGGGTATGGCTGCCCAATTCAAGGGAGCCGACGAGGTGCCAAGGCACGGGTTACACTCCTCACCCCACGGTGATCTCTTGAAGCAAGGAGTTCAAGGATCGAGCTCTCACTCTCACGGCCAACGGAGTTTATGAAATAATATTGGAAAGAACAAGCACAAAATGGAGCTAAGTTAGAGCACTTACTCGACCGGTTTGAAGAAACCGGTCCCGCTCGGAGACGAGGGCGAGTGGGGAGGCGAGTGTATCCCCACACGCCGCGTCGGGGTAGGTTGACATGCTCAAATGATTACAATACTACACCTCTCGCAGGAGGGGGACCTTGGGGTGGGGGTTAATTGATATTACAACTAAAACTACCTCTACACAGGGAGGGGCCTTCAGCCGGCCAAGCGGGGAGGGGAACTTGGACTAAAAGTAATGAAAAGATGGCAAAGCCGAATCTGCCTGCTTTCTGTGATAGGAGACAGGCAGACAGAGTTGAAGCCGCAGAACTTGATCGAGAATTTTTCTGAAGACGGGACCAGTGGGGAACTCTTCGTAACTCGAAATGGAATGCCTCAGAAGTTTTTTGATTTATTCTGGCACCGATGCTGGTCTGGGTGGAGGCTCAAATAGGGTGGCAGATTCTCAGACTGACAGCTTCAGGTTTCCAACAGCAGGACGAAGAGGATGCCCCGACAGCTCCCGGACTCAGAATTAAGAACCGCCAGAGTTGTTGGAACCGTGGACAAGCCCTCTTAGCAGAAGAACTGGCGGGGAAGCCAAACGATGCCAGAGAAGACCAGTGGACTCTGAACAATGGTGATAGGTCGGTGCAGACTATGGGAAGCAGAACCGCGTACCCGAGGGAGAAAATTGATAACTCTGGCCCACAGACGTTGATCGAAGTTCCGCTTCTTGATTATGAAGGTAGACAGGACGAGGAACAACTTTGCATAAGAACTCTTGGCCTGATTCTTCTAAGGTTCGTCGTGGTAAAGCTTCTACTCCGGTTCAGGTGCTCAGCCGGGGCAACTCTGCGCAGTTGTGGGAGAAAGGATCTCCCGGGTAGCACGGAGCTCGAATGGAGATGAAACCACCGCCGTTGCGAAGAAGACCGGTAGATGCTTCCGTGGATACTTCTTGAGCCTTCAGATTCGTTGGGATGTGGTCGGGGTCACCTCTGCAAACTGATACTCTTCTGCTGCCTGCGAACTGAAAACTGGAGGTTGAAGATGATGGGGGGGAATGTGGTATATGGGAGGGGAAATGGAGGTGGATGAGTGTGGGGAGAACCCTGGCTGTGAGGGGGTCTAGGAGGGGGTGTTCCAAGGTGTGGGAGTGGAAGGATAGGGTCTGGAAGGGGGTCTAACAGGTGGTGGGAGGAGGAGCTACGAATTTGGGCTTGGAGGGAGAAGGGGGAAGGTGAGGGGGGCACAAGTGGGTGGAGGGAATGTGAGTTTGAATTTCCTTTAATGTGGGGTGATCAATGGTGGTCTTAGGGATGGGAAGAGGTGTCTTGTGAAGGTGGAGGGTTGCTTGGGGAAGGGGATGGGTAGTTGGGGGTTGGAGGGTGGGGTGTGGATTGGTGGAGGGTCTATTGGGACTAGGGGGAAGTAATGATGGCTTGTGGGAAGTTGTAGATGAGTTAATGGAGGTAGGTGGGAGGGTGGAGGTGGTTGGGAGGGGAGGAGAGAGAAAATTTTTGAAATTGGGTGTGGAGGAGAGAGAAAGGGGAGTGAAAGAGAGAAATTAAGAGAGGGATGGGTGGGGAATCTCTCCCCTAGGGTCTCTCACCCAAATAATGGAATCTCTCCACTATATAAGAAGTTTGAACTCTCAAAATGGCAAGTTTTTCATTCATTGATTCATTACCTTGAAATGGGGGGAATGGGGCCCTATATATAGGCAACCCACATTTTACAATAAGACCTTGACAATTGACTCAATGACAAATAACCGAGGGGGTAGGGGGGAGCCCTTGGGCCAAGCCCAATGAATTGGGCCCAATAGCTAACTAGACAACATAATGACACTCAAACTTAGGGAAATAAACACAAAACCTAGGAACATGACTCAAATAAAAGGGAAAATACATCAAATGACTCAAATAAAAATTACATAGGACTCAAAGTTAAATAACTAGACCATGCCGGATGCAACCGGGGCGAGGAGACGAGCTGTGAACGTGGGCATGGGAGGTGATGTCCCCATCATACTCCCGGGGTGCGGAGAACTCGACTCCGTCGAGTAAGTGTCCTTCCCTCCTTGGAGGGTGTAGAAGTGGTACTGCCCACAAGTCTTCCGAACGAGACCGATCCATCCACCTGCCGAGATAGCGCTCGTATACCTTGCTCCTGGTGGTAGTGGCATGTTCATCCAATATTCGTTCAATGCGCTCACGCTGGGCTCTCTTGGCTGCTGGACTCTCCTCACGGGTGGGTGCTCTCTCAACGGAGGGAATAGGCTCAATATCCTCACTAGGTACCACCGTGGGTCCCTTGTATGGCACTAGGTCGGCTACATTGAATGTATGACTCACTCCATACTCCTCGGGGAGATCTAACTCACAGGCATTAGCGCCAATGCTCCTCTAGACCTGGAAGGGACCAGCCCCACGTAGCCTCAATTTGGAGATGACTCCCGGGGTGAGCCTCTCCTTCCTCACCATCACAAAGTCACCCACGTGGAATTCTTGGTGACGTCGAAGGGAGTCAGCCTGCCTCTTATAGATCTCATTTTCCTTGCTTATGTGCTTGCAAAGGCTTTCATGCAATTTTGTGAATGTTGACATTCTAGGGGCGATGGGTGGACCTGGGTAACCAAAAGTAGACCAATCATGCTTTGACGCCAGGAAGACTTTGATGGAATGGGGAGGACCGGGGCATCCATAGGTGATCCGATCATGCATGGGGGTGACAAATGCTGGGGGACCCGGGCATCCATGAATACTCCTATCATGCCTGCGACTCATGATGAGTGAAGGTGGACAACTACATCCGAATTTGGACCACTCATGCTTTCTACTTGACATGTGGGTGATATGAATGAATGGACCCAACATAGTGTTCATGCCAAGGGGTGTGGAAAGCCTAGACACATGCATACTTTTCCCAAAAGTGACTTCCATGTGTATAGGTGTGGGACAACCTTTGAACTTACATTGGAAAGGATCGAATGGATCAAAGAAGGTGGTCATCATGGGGTGGGGCACAACCTTATTACCTAGGGATATGTGGTCCAAGGTCATGACTCCCAAGGTGTAACTCGGGTCTAGTATGGGGTGGATTGGGTCAAACATGGTGGGTTGGGATAGGGAAAGGTGGGTGGTGGATAAGGTGGTTGGGTCCCATGGTTTCTTTGACCCCCATTGGAAGGGATCAAAGGGATCATAAAAAGGGTTATCGAGGGGGAGGGGCCCTATGTCCTCAAGATCCTCAAGTGGTGGTGGGTCATCCTCCTCTAATGAGATAATTGGGCCGAAGTTCTTTGTGAGTGGGTCGGCCATGAGGGGAGGGCTTGACTTTCCACCCGATATAAGAAGCTCCAAATTGAGGAGAAGGTTGGACTCATCGGGTGTGGGGAGGAATAGAAGGAGGTCGCTAGTGTAGCAACCAATGGAGCAAACCGAGGTGATAGACCCAACACAAAGGTGTAGGAGGTCAAGGCTCCTAGATTGGTGAGCCATGGGGGTCAACAAGCCGATCAACTCATATTGCCAAGCTAAGACCTTGAGAAGGTCCTCTAAGATTTCCACTTGGTAGGATGTTTGGATTATGGTGTGATAGGAAGAGATGTGCACTATGGGAAGGTTTTCCTTTATGGGAAGGCAATCGTGGGCCGTGATCTCTCTTATTGGGCTCTTCTTTAGCCAACTAATAAGGGACTCTTCCAAGATGAATTCGACCTTATCTAGAGGGGGTGGTGGAGGGTGAAGATCCTCGTGCGAGGCTTCCTCTTCAATTGGGACATGGGTGCTCTCCATGGAGGGGATAGGTTCCCGAGAGGTATTTGTCTTCATGTGGTAAAGTGGGTGGACTACTTCTTCCAAAGCTAATGGAGTGGGAAGGTTCTTTGATGGTGGGGTGATGATGGCCGGAGTATGGTGCACCCGGGGTGGTGAACAAGGGCGGGATTCCCGCGGGTGGGAGAATACAAGGTTGTTGAATTTAAAGGTTCCCGAAAGGTGTGGCGGATGCACTAGGCAAGTCCGACGTGTTGGGTCGATGTCGGCATTCCTTTCATCTAACCATTTCTTACCTAGGATTATACATGGACCCGCCAATGTTCCTTTTTGACACCAAGCCCCATCCAAATACTTAGTCTTCCCGAACCATTTATGGAATTCAATAAAGACTTGGTCTCCATTGTGCACAATTTGTCCGGTCCTACAAAGAGAGGTAATGATATCGGGGGACACCCAATTCTCAGATTCTAGATCAATGAAATCAATTTCTACGGGCTCTCCACTAGGTAAGCATGCATGGGATATGATTCGGAGAGGGGCCATGTGACCCAAGACTCAACGTTAACAATGATGGGTTTGACAATGCACGGTTCAGACAAGAATGCAAGCATGCCCTAGGACTTGACTTGTAGAGACAAGTCAAAGAACCTGGCTCTGATACCAATTGATGTGACACCACTTTAGGGTGATATAGTCACAAGACCAATGCTTCCTCGGACCTAAGTATGCAAGCACAACCACAAGGCTAAGAAGCCTACGTAAGCGGACCTTCGTATGACGCACACACTCAACCCGGGGGTAACTCGGGGATGCCGAGTCGAGGAAGTGGGACAAGACCCTTGCTGGTAGAGGGCCAGCAACATCCAAGGTAAACCTCTTCTTGGAGAACGAAAATCCAACTCCATGAGTCGGCAATGGCCAAAGGGCGCGGGTCACTCTCTCACACCCACGGTGGTCGCACAAAGATGGTGGAGCCTTAGGATCGGGCGCTCTCTCCCAAATCGATGGCGCAATTGGAGAATATTAAATGAACAAGCATAAATGAGAGCAAGGGACGAGTTCTCACCTAGACAATTTGAATAAACCGACTCCGGTCGGAGACGTGGGCGAGCGGGGAAGCGTGGGTTCCCCACACGCCGCGCCGGAGAAGCATGACCTGCTCAAGTTATTACAACACTACACCTCTCGCAAGAGGGGGACCTTGGGGTGGGGGTTAACAGATATTACATCCAAACTACCTCCACACAGGGAGGGGCCTTCAGCCGGCCAAGCGGGGAGGGATGGAACCGAACTCGCAATCAATAAGGGGACCGATGTCGGCTCTGCCCGCTTTCTGTGAGTGCTGATAGAAGGTCGAAGAAGTAGCTGCTGTGACTGCTCCAGAATTTTGTTGGGGACGAGACCACCTGGAAATTCTTCTTAGGAGGATGGGGAAGTCATCCACATTTTATTGATTTCTTCTGGTATCAATTCTGGTCTGGGTGGAGGCTTGAACTGGGTGGCAGTTCTTCGGATCTGACTGCTTCAGGTTCCCAACAGCAGGAAGAAGGGGATGCCACGATCGATCCCAAGCCCAGAATCAGGTGCCGCTGGAGTCGTTGGAACCGTGAACAAGTCCTCTTTGAAGCAAGACTGACGGGGAAGCCAAATGTTTTCGGAGAAGACCAGTAGGCTCTGAACACTAATGAGAGGTCGGTGTAGACTATGGGGAACCAGAACCGCGCACCCGGGGGAGAAAATTGAGAACTCCTGGATCCGAACACCAAACCGAGCTCTGCCTTTTGGGGATGAAAGAAGACTCAGAGTAGAAGACTTTTGATGAAGAACGCTTGCTCCGATTCTCAGTAGGATGGCCGCAGTCGCGCTTCTCATTAGGTTCAGGTGATCTGCCGGGGTAGCTTTGCGCAGTTGAGGGAGAACAGCTCTCCCGGGCAGCACGGTCCTCAGATGATGACGAAACCACCACGCTTGGTTAGCTCTCTGGACGACCTTTCCAGAAATATAGGACTTGCCACTAGAAGGATTGGGGAAGAACAGTAGAATATGCTGCTTTCAGGACCCTGCTTGCTGCCTGCGAACTGGGAACTGCAGGTTGAATTTGATGGGGGGGAATGGGGTATATGGGAGGGGAAATGGGGTGGATGGGTGTGGGGGTGACTCCTAGCTGTGAGGGGGTCTGGGAAGGGGTGTTCCAAGGTGTGGGAGTGATAGAATGGGGGCTGGAAGGGGGTGTTTGCTGTGGGTGAGAGAGGAGCTGCGAGTTTGGGGGCTTGGAGGGAGAGGGGAAGGTGAGGGAAAACAAGTGGGTGGAGGGAATGTGAATTTGAATTTCCCTTAATGGGGGGTGATCAATGGTGATCTTGGGGATGGGAAGAAGTGCCTTGGGAAGGTGGAGGGTTGCTTGGGGAAGGGGGATGGGTAGTTGGTGGTTGGATGGTGGAGCTAGGATTGGGTGGGGGTCTATTGGGACTAGGAGTGGAGCAATGTTGAGTGTGGGGAGTTGAGGAGGTATTAATGGAGGTGGGTGGGAGAGAGAGGTGGTTGAGAGGGGAGGAGAGAGAAAGGGGCGCAGCTTTTAGAGAGAGAAAGTGGAGGAGAGAGAAAATGGATTTCTAGAGAGAGAGGTAGAGAGAGAGAGGGGGGTAGGGGCTTCTCACCCACTCAATTGGCTTCTCACCAAAAGAAGAAGATTTAAGTTGGACACTAGAAAATTCAAATATTCTTTCATTCATTGATTCATTACCTTGAAATGGGGGAAATGGGGCCCTATATATAGGCAACCCACATTTTACAATAAGACCCTGACAATTAACTCAATGATAAATAACCGAGGGGGTAGGGGGAGCCCTTGGGCCAAGCCCAATGAATTGGGCCCAATAGCTAACTAGACAACATAATGACACTCAAACTTAGGGAAATAAACACAAGACCTAGGAACATGACTCAAATAAAAGGGAAAATACATCAAATGACTCAAATAAAAATTACATAGGACTCAAAGTTAAATAACTAGACCATGCCGGATGCAACGGGGTGAGGAGACGAGCTGTGAACGTGGGCATGGGAGGTGATGTCCCCATCATACTCCCGGGGTGCGGAGAACTCGACTCCGTCGAGTAAGTGTCCTTCCCTCCTTGGAGGGTGTAGAAGTGGTACTGCCCTCAAGTCTTCCGAACGAGACCGATCCATCCACCTGCCGAGATAGCGCTCGTATACCTTACTCCTGGTGGTAGTGGCATGTTCATCCAATATTCGTTCAATACGCTCACGCTGGGCTCTCTTGGCTGGTGGACTCTCCTCACGGGTGGGTGCTCTCTCAACGGAGGGAATAAGCTCAATATCCTCACTAGGTACCACCGTGGGTCCCTTATATGGCACTAGGTCGGCTACATTGAATGTAGGACTCACTCCATACTCCTCGGGGAGATCTAACTCACAGGCATTAGCGCCAATGCGCCTCAGGACCTGGAAGGGACCAGCCCCACGTAGCCTCAATTTGGAGATGACTCCCGGGGAGAGCCTCTCCTTCCTCACCATCACAAAGTCACCCACGTGGAATTCTTGGTGACGTCGAAGGGAGTCAGCCTGCCTCTTATAGATCTCATTTTCCTTGCTTATGTGCTTGCAAAGGCTTTCATGCAATTTTGTGAATGTTGACATTCTAGGGGCGATGGGTGGACCTGGGCAACCAAAAGTAGACCAATCATACTTTGACGCCAGGAAGACTTTGATGGAATGGGGAGGACCAGGGCATCCATAGGTGATCCGGTCATGCATGGGGGTGACAAATGCTGGGGGACCCGGACATCCATGAATACTCCTATCATGCCTACGACTCATGATGAGTGAAGGTGGACAACTACATCCGAATTTGGACCACTCATGCTTTCTACTTGAAATGTGGGTGATATGAATGAATGGACCCAACATAGTGTTCATGCCAAGGGGTGTGGAAAGCCTAGACACATGCATACTTTTCCCAAAAGTGACTTCCATGTGTATAGGTGTGGGACAACCTTTGAACTCACATTGGAAAGGATTGAATGGATCTAAGAAGGTGATCATCATGGGGTGGGGCACAACCTTATTACCTAGGGATATGTGGTCCAAGGTCATGGCTCTCAAGGTGTAACTCGGGTCTAGGATGGGGTGGATTGGGTCAAACATGGTGGGTTGGGATAGGGAAAGGTGGGTGGTGGATAAGGTGGTTAGGTCCCATGGTTTCTTTGACCCCCATTGGAAGGGATCAAAGGGATCATAAAAAGGGTTATCGAGGGGGAGGGGCCCTATGTCCTCAAGATCCTCAAGTGGTGGTGGGTCATCCTCCTCTAATGAGATAATTGGGCCAAAGTTCTTTGTGAGTGGGTCGGCCATGAGGGGAGGGCTTGACTTTCCACCCGATATAAGAAGCTCCAAATTGAGGAGAAGGTCGGGCTCATCGGGTGTGGGGAGGAATAGAAGGAGGTCGCTAGTGTAGCAACCAATGGAGCAAACCGAGGTGATAGACCCGACACAAAGGTGTAGGAGGTCAAGGCTCCTAGATTGGTGAGCCATGGGGGTCAACAAGCCGGTCAACTCATATTTCCAAGCTAAGACCTTGAGAAGATCCTCTAAGATTTCCACTTGGTAGGATGTTTGGATTATGGTGTGATAGGAGGAGATGTGCACTATGGGAAGGTTTTCCTTTATGGGAAGGCAATCGTGGGCCGTGATCTCTCTTATTGGGCTCTTCTTTAGCCAACTAATAAGGGACTCTTCCAAGATGAATTCGACCTTATCTAGAAGGGGTGGTGGAGGGTGAAGATCCTCGTGCGAGGCTTCCTCTTCAATTGGGACATGGGTGCTCTCCATGGAGGGGATAGGTTCCCGAGAGGTATTTGTCTTCATGTGGTAAAGTGGGTGGACTACTTCTTCCAAAGCTAATAGAGTGGGAAGGTTCTTTGATGGTGGGGTGATGATGGCCGGAGTATGGTGCACCCAGGGTGGTGAACAAGGGTGGGATTCCCGCGGGTGGGAGAATACAAGGTTGTTGAATTTAAAGGTTCTCGAAAGGTGTGGCGGATGCACTAGGCAAGTCCGACGTGTTGGGTCGATGTCGGCATTCCTTTCATCTAACCATTTCTTACCTAGGATTATACATGGACCCGCCAATGTTCCCTTTTGACACCAAGCCCCATCCAAATACTTAGTCTTCCCGAACCATTTATGGAATTCAATAAAGACTTGGTCTCCATTGTGCACAATTTGTCCGATCCTACAAAGAGAGGTAATGATATCGGGGGACACCCAATTCTCAGATTCTAGGTCAATGAAATCAATTTCTACGGGCTCTCCATTAGGTAAGCATGCATGGGATATGATTGGGAGAGGGGCCATGTGACCCAAGACTCAACGTTAACAATGATGGGTTTGACAATGCACGGTTCAGACAAGAATGCAAGTATGCCCTAGGACTTGACTTGTAGAGACAAGTCAAAGAACCTGGCTCTAATACCAATTGATGTGACACCACTTTGGGGTGATAGTCACAAGACCAATGCTTCCTCGGACCTAAGTATGCAAGCACAATCACAAGGCTAAGAAGCCTACATAAGCGGACCTTCGTATGGCGCACACACTCAACCCGGGGGTAACTCGGGGATGCCGAGTCGAGGAAGTGGGACAAGACCCTTGCTGGTAGAGGGCCAGCAACATCCAAGGTAAACCTCTTCTTGGAGAACGAAAATCCAACTGAATGAGTCGGCAATGGCCAAAGGGCGCGGGTCACTCACTCACACCCACGGTGGTCGCATAAAGACTGTGGAGCCTTAGGATCGGGCGCTCTCTCCCTAACCGACGGCGCAATTGGTGAATATTAAATGAACAAGCATAAATGAGAGCAAGGGACGAGTTCTCACCTAGCCGGTTTGAATAAACCGACTCCGGTCGGATACGTGGGCGAGCGGGGAAGCGTGGGTTCCCCACACGCCTCGCCGGAGAAGCTTGACCTGCTCAAGTTATTACAACACTACACCTCTCGCAGGAGGGGGACCTTGGGGTGGGGGTTAACAGATATTACATCCAAACTACCTCCACACAGGGAGGGGCCTTCAGCCGGCCAAGCGGGGAGGGGTGGAACCGAACTCGCAATCAATAAGGGGACCGATGTCGGCTCTGACCGCTTTCTGTGAGTGCTGATAGAAGGTCTAAGAAGTAGCTGCTGTGACTGCTCCAGAATTTTGTTGGGGACGAGACCACCTGGAAATTCTTCATAGGAGATGGGGAAGTCATCCAAATGTTTTTGATTTCTTCTGGTATCAATGCTGGTCTGGGTGGAGGCTTGAACAGGGTGGCAGTTCTTCGGATCTGACTGCTTTAGGTTCTCAACAGCAGGAAGAAGGGGATGCCACGACCGCTCCTGAGCTCAGAATCAGGTGCCGCCAGAGTTGTTGGAACCGTGAACGAGTCCTCTTCGAAGCAAGATTGACGGGGAAGCCAAATATTGTCGGAGAAGACCAGTAGGCTCTGAACACTGATGAGAGGTCGGTGCAGACTGTGGAGAAGCAGAACCGCGCACCCGGGGGAGAAAATTGAGAACTCCTGGATCCGGATGCCAAACCGAGCTATGCCTTTTGGGGATGAAAGAAGACTCAGAGTAGAAGACTTTGATGAAGAACGCTTGCTCAGATTCTCAGTAGGATGGCCGCAGTCGCCCTTCTCATCAGGTTCAGGTGCTCTGCCGGGGTAGCTTTGCGTAGTCGAGGGAGAACAGCTCTCCCGGGCAGCACGGTGCTCAGATGACGACGAAACAACCACGCTTGGTTAGCTCTCTGGATGACCTTTCCAGAAATATAGGACTTGTCACTAGAAGGATTGGGGAAGAACAATAGAATATGCTGCTTTCAGGACCCTGCTTGCTGCCTGCGAACTGGGAACTGCAGGTTGAATTTGATGGGGGGGGAATGGGGTATATGGGAGGGGAAATGGGGTGGATGGGTGTGGGGGTGACTCCTAGCTGTGAGGGGGTCTGGGAAGGGGTGTTCCAAGGTGTGGGAGTGATAGAATGGGGGCTGGAAGGGGGTGTTTGTTGTGGGTGAGAGAGGAGCTGCGAATTTGGGGGCTTGGAGGGAGAGGGGAAAGTGAGGGAAAACAAGTGGGTGGAGGGAATGTGAATTTGAATTTCCCTTAATGGGGGGGTGATCAATGGTGATCTTGGGGATGGGAAGAAGTGCCTTGGGAAGGTGGAGGGTTGCTTGGGGAAGGGGGATGGGTAGTTGGTGGTTGGATGGTGGAGCTAGGATTGGGTGGGGGTCTATTGGGACTAGGAGTGGAGTAATGTTGAGTGTGGGGAGTTGAGGAGGTATTAATGGAGGTGGGTGGGAGAGAGAGAGGTGGTTGGGAGGGGAGGAGAGAGAAAGGGGCGCAGATTTTAGAGAGAGAAAGTGGAGGAGAGAGAAAATGGCTTTCTAGAGAGAGAGGTAGAGAGAGAGAGAGAGAGAGAGAGAGGGGGTAGGGGCTTCTCACCCACTCAATTGGCTTCTCACCAAAAGAAGAAGATTTAAGTTGACACTAGAAAATTCAAATATTCTTTCATTCATTGATTCATTACCTTGAAATGGGGGGAATGGGGCCCTATATATAGGCAACCCACATTTTACATTAAGACCCTGACAATTGACTCAATGACAAATAACCGAGGGGGTAGGGGGAGCCCTTGGGCCAAGCCCAATGAATTGGGCCCAATAGCTAACTAGACAACATAATGACACTCAAACTTAGGGAAATAAACACAAGACCTAGGAACATGACTCAAATAAAAGGGAAAATACATCAAATGACTCAAATAAAAATTACATAGGACTCAAAGTTAAATAACTAGACCATGCCGGATGCAACCGGGGCGAGGAGACGAGCTGTGAACGTGGGCATGGGAGGTGATGTCCCTGTTGGGTTCTATGCAGTATTCAGAGGGGGGTGAATGAATATAGCCCTGTAAAATCTTTCGCCCAATTAAAGTATTCGGCTCACTAACTATCTAGAATGCTAACTAGACAGATTTATCAAATCTGAAAGACTAATTAGCAGTTGCGGAATAAAATAAACAGATAGTAAGCACTCTAACAAGACAAGTTAGATGAACTATAGCTCAATTAGAATTTCGATCACTTAACAGATTAAGACACTCTAAGCAATTAGACAATTCAAGCAACACACAATCCCAGTGTCAAACAGATAGCGTGCGCAGCTAATCAACTTCGTTGAACTTGAAGCAAACACTTGAAGCGCCCTTATGCAAGCATCTAGCGGAAGCAATAAGACAGATGAAGAAATCAAACCACTGCATAATGGATTTTAGGTGGTTCGGTCCAGCAGACCTACATCCACCCCACACTCAACCCGAGTGTGGCTTCCTGCTGACTCATAGCTTGAACAGCTGGGCATCACAGCTTGCCTTACATCCGCTGGGCAATACAGCTTGACGTCCGAGGAATCCTCCTCGCCCCGCTGAGCAACACAGCTTGCTGTCCAGTGGAATCCTCCACTGCAAACCGCTGGGCAATACAGCTTAGCCGTCCAGAGGCAGCACCTCTGCAATCCGCTGACTAACAGCTTGAATAAAGATGTAAAATAGAAAACAGAAAATGGAAATAAACAGCAATCTAAAAGCTGTAAACAATGAAGCACAATGTGGCTCTTAAAGAGCTAGATGGCCTGGATTTGATCCACAGTCCATCAAGAACAGATCTCTCTCGATCTCACTCTCTTTCTTCACTCTCTCTCTTTCTCTTTCTTCATCACACTCTGCTCGAGCTCTCTATCTCTTTCTCCTTCTTCTTTCTCTTCTTCTTCTGCTCTTCTTTCACTCTCTACTCTTCCCTTTTTCTTCTTCTTCTCTTTTGCTGGATCGAAGGGCTTTCTGCTCTGCTGTTGCTCTTTCTGCTCTCCAGGCTTCTTCTTCGATCAACCTCCATCTGAAGACGAAGGCTCCAATATATACCAGCAGCAGTAGGGAGATAGGGCGTGTGCTTCCCACGCCTTCCGTCCAGAAGATTCCTCCTCAGATCACGTGCTCAGCACCCACCTCGGATCACGTGTCAGGTGCCAGCTTCGGGTCACGTGCCCATTCATCAGTACGCTCAGCAACTGGAGTTAGATGGCGTCAACCCACTTGCTCCAAGGAGTTGACGCAGCCTTCAGAGATCTTCAACCCTTTTTAACTGCTGCGTCGATGCTTCCAACCCGTGGCATTGACGCATTGATGCGTTCCAGTGAGCAGGTCTTCAGCAGATAGACGTGCTGCGTTGACGCTCTCAGTATGCTGCGTTGACGCATGGAGCTGCAGCGTCGATGCTGCCAATGTACTCCAGAGGCTGCAATAAGGGATACTTGAACTGCTACATCCACGCTACTTGATCAATGCATTGATGCACCAGAGTAATCCACAAGCTTCTTTCTTGATTATTTGAACTACTGCGTTCACGCCACTTGATCAAGACGTTGACGCATTGGTGTGTTCCAGCAGCGGAAATTGGATGGCTTCAGCCCTCTTGCTTTAAGGGGTTCATTAGCCTCTTCAGTCCCTGTCAGACAGATGAAACGAAGTCATTAGTTCTAAGTTTATGCATTGCATTGTATAGACTTTGCTGTGAAGGTAAAGGCTAAAGCAACGTACAGACTTTATGATACTTAGATGAAAAACAGGCGAAAGCAATGTAGAGACTTCAGACTGCAGGAACGTGTAAACAACCAATGTGTAGACTCTTCAATCGACAGGCTTTGAAGCACAAAGGCAATGTACAGACTTTGCCTTAAAATGAATGTAAAGACTTAGAATCAAAGAGGCGTTGTGTAGACTTTGAACCAGTGTACAGACTTGGAAGCTTGAGCCAATGAATAGACTTGAAACGCTTAAGGCGATGTACAGACTTGTTGAGGCTCAAGCAGTGTACAGACTTGACTATGCTCACTCAAAACGATGTATAGACATGATGAACGAAGAGTGGCTGTACAAACTTGATAACGATGCAGAGCGAACGGATGTACAGACTTCATGTGAAAACCCAATGTACAGACATTGAAGAACAAGCAGCTACAGTCCAATGTGTGGACTTGTTGTTCATTGGTGAGTGTACATATTTCGAATGAAAACCAATGTGTAGACTTACCACCGACCATTGTGTAGACTTGAAGAATGTGAGACGATGGCTAAGACACTGCACAATCAGATGTATAGACTTTACTTAACACAGTCTGATGTACAGACTTGGAATTTCAACTGAAGGGTGTATAGACTTGACCAAACAGTCCAGTGAATAGACTTGAATAGCTGAGGCCAGTGTACAGACTTTGAAGGATGCAGACTCTGTATAGACTTCAACTCAAACATGCATAATGTATAGACTTTGTGAAATGTGAATGCGATGTACACACTTGCTGAACCACTGTATAGACTTATAGAGATGACGCTGCAGACTTGAGAATGCTGTGTACACACTCACAGTGTTGACGCTGCTGACTTGAGAATGCTCACAGCGTTGACGCTGCATGAGACGTAGGCTGTACATACTTAGCCTAAGACAATGCCTGAGACGGACGATTTATAGACTTGCGTTACTGTAGCAACGTGTAGACTTTGCCTTAGACGCTAAGTGAGACGCTCAATGTACACACTTCAAGTCCAGTGTATGGACATTGCCTTAGACTCTAAATGAAACGGACTTTAGCCAATGCAATGTATAGGCTTGAATGAGAGTCCAATGTATAGACTTGCATGATGCACAATGACACAGTCCAGTGTATAGACTCTTAGCCATGAATAAATGCAATGCAATCTGATGTGTAGACTTTGCAACCGACAGCCAATGTATAGACTTGGCCAATGCTGTCTAGCCTATGCACAAAGTGAGACATGCAGAAACATGACATCTGAAAAAATGCAATTCAGATATATAAAGAACAAATGCCATCAATGCTAAACATCATCATTCATGTTGCTATCATATGCAGAATGCTCAAGGATAAGAATGCACAGAAATGCACTTTGTTTATTGCAATCATCAAAACACAATAGCATTGCAATCATCAAAATACAATATCAAATGCACTCAAATGCACTCACTGTCTTGCTATCATCAAAACCAAATAGCATTGCTATCATCAAAGCAACATAGCACATGCTTGTGCCTAAGGGGCACAACATTCTCCCCCTTTTAGATGATGGCAATAAACAGTGATAGTGAGTCACACACAAAATTTTCTCCCCCTTTGACATAATCGAAAAGGAAGAACAATAAAAACATGAGTGCAACATGGCAGTATGCATGCATGTGACTTCTCGAGCAATAAACTCCCCCTAAAGGTATGACTCCCCCTGAGTTATTTCTCCCCCTAAATAAATGCTCCCCCTTTGAGAAGGAATTTGAACAGATAAACAAGGTAGAGATGGTAGGAGGGTCACTTGACAATAGCTGAATCATAGGTTCAGAAAGGAAGCATGATTATAAACAACTGTTAAAGTATAAGAATCAGCAACATACAATTTTGAAAAAAATTTAGGTTTAACAGTGATAAATCTAGAGTAAAACATCTGACCCCAGAAAAAGAGTTTATAGATTCTATTTATAGCAATGAATCTAGGGCACATGGTATTAATAGATAAGTTAGAAATAATACCCTTTTGTGATTAAACATGGAAGATCAAGAATGGCAGTTTGAATATGTATTGAAAATAATTTTCACTCATTGACTTTTGATTTTTCGAAGGGTTACAACAGTTTGATTTTCACTTTTGAATTTTTCAGAACCTGAACTAAGTAAATAGATCAGTGGCATTTATGCTGTTGACATTAGGTGTACACCTTGATCAGAGGCAGGTACCCCCAGTTACTAGGCATAAACTACTAGACCTATTTTAGATCAGAACCCACAAAGGATAGTCTTCACTTTTGACATTAAGGGTACACCTTGATTAGAGGCCAGTACCCTCAGTTACTTGGTGAGGACTCCCCCTATAGATTTGACCCTATGAATAGAGATATTCTGAATCACCTCATGACATGTGAATTCTCCTGCTTCTTTGGAGGAGTTCACAGTTTCTCAGTGCAATCAACCATTGCTCTGTCACTGTGTTCAGTTCTTAACATTAATGATCTTATTTACTGCTGCCCTTAATTCTTTTAGAGTGATTGTTTAAAAAAATCAGTACACACTCTTATTAGCATGTTCTAGACATATCCAGTTCAACACATTTAGGCATTACAAAAAACTTTTTCTATTTTAGCCATGAGACAAAGATTAAGAGCTATAAAAGTTTTCTTTTATCTCAAATTCTGAAGTGCAGACACTTAACTCTCCAATTTATAAAGGTTAAACCTTTAGTTCCTTTCAATTTGTAAGTGTGATTCTTATAAGTGAACAATTGCAATAATCACCATTCAATGTACTAAACCAGATGCAAGGCTGTTGTTTAGTGAAGATGATGGGGAAAAGATAGCAATTGGCAATATGGTTCAATGAGCAACTGATGTCAAAGAATATGAATCATTTGTATGAGAACACTGAGAAGTGAATAGGATTCAATGAATTGAATAAAACTCTCAGCACCCCCTGACACCATGATGCAAAATATATGCAATGCAATACACTGTTCTACATGCAGACTATGCACCAAGGATTCATGAGGTAAATATGCAATCAATTCAGGTTTATGCATCCAAGTCATGAGCATTTTTATCCCTTTTTTTTCAGATTTTTCAACATATGATGCAGTGCACTGTTCTACATGAAGACAGGACCCATGGTACTTGGCGGAGAACCTGGTCTCAAAGACCATCTCACACATGGTAGAAACCTCCGGGCAGATTTCCTTACCCTTTAGTAACATACCATTTTATATACCAGGGTTAAGCAAATGATAATGCAGTGCAAAGTAGCCCTATTATGCATAGAAAAACATGCAGTCTACGACAATAGGCAAATGACAATCATGCAAATCAGTTCTATATGTATTGAACAACTTCAAAGTCAGTCATGCAAATAATGTATGCAGACATTAGACACATGCAATGACTCTATACACTGAAGAACTATTCACAATCAGCAAGTTATGCATTCAACAACAAGCATGCAGTCCATTTACACAATGCAGTAATCAGTGAGAGAAGAGCATCAGATATATGCAAGGTAAAACTCAGTAGCTGAGTCTGGAATGCAGACTGATCAGCTAGACATGAAGAGAATATCAGACATCAAACGAGCGGTTCAACAATTTCAGATATCAAATAGACAAATCAACATTTTCAGATGATGAAATTTAAAAACAAGTTCAGAACTAACCTGAGATGTAGAATCCTGGGGCTTCCTTTTTGAGTGCCTTGGCAAAATTACCCCTTTTATTTCTCTCACCAAGGCACACCTGCAACATATCAATCAATATGATCTTGCAGGGACCCAAGCAGTCTTGGGTCCTGCACTACCCCTATCAGGTGTTCTAAACATTCTTTTTGCAACATTATCATCAAATTCCATAAAAGAACAATCAGACATAGAATGTCCAAAATTTCCACAATAATGACATGATACAACAGATTGTCTGGTCCTATGATGCTTATTAAAAGAAGCATGAGACCTATGAGATTGAGCATGAGTTGTTCTGTTGTTTACATGGACATTCTGTTTCTTACTAGCAGCATTGGGAGCAGGAAATTTTACAGATTTGAAATTAAATCTACTTCCTTGTACATGCCAACAGTCCTTGACTGTGTGACCATGCCTCCCATATTCGAAGCACCTTGGGTGCTTACCTTTGGAGCCAAGGTTATTCCTGTCAAACATCTTTTGTTAACATGAAAATTAACAGGTTTAGAGTTGAATCTCTTTCTCGGATTCTGCCAACATTGAGCAGCAATATGGCCAAACTTCCCACAACAAAAACAATTTAGATTCTGTCTCCTAGAAACATGATTTCTAGCATGAAATTCTTTAACATTCAGATTACCCTTTTTCTGATCAGACAGAACTTTTCTAGCATGCTTTCTATCATCTTGTTTCATCACAAAACACTCACTCATAAAGTGTCCATGCTTACCACAATAATGACATGAACAAGAACCATTAGATTTATTTAAAACATGGCACTTATCAGATGAGTTTGTGTTTTTAGCATGCAGATTTTTCCTTTGAGTTTTTGGGGTTTTCTGATTTTTATTTCGTTTTTGAATTTCCTTAGCAGCATGCATATTTGAAGATGAAGCTGAAGTGCTAGCTAAACCAGAGCTACGAATAAAAGTGGTATACAGCTGGTTCTTCTTAGCTTGCTTAATTTCAGAAATGTTATCAATCTCCTCACATTGATCACTTACTACATCTTCCGAGGATATTTTCATCTTGCCTTTATCCTTAGCAACCTTAGATGAAGTACCACTCATCTCAGTAATTTTACTTTCCAAGGAGATTATAAGATTTTCTGAATCAATTTTCTCCTTTTCACAACTAGCCAGTTTTTCTTTTAATAACACAATTTCATTTTCCAAATCAGCTGTGTGTATTAAAAAACTAGCAATTTCTTCATCACTGCAATTGATACACTCTTTCAATACTGATTTCTCTTTTTCAATCGTCATCCACCTTTCAGAGAAAACAGTGTTAAGAAGCATTACCTTTTTATTTTGTTCCTTCAGATGAGCATTTTCTTCAAGCATTTTACTTTCAATTTCTTCAGCTTCAGTTTTCTTTTCTAACAATAATTTGTTTTCCTCTTTCAGGGATTTGATTGATTCCTTTTGCAAATTATCATCATGATCAAACTCATTTATCATGTCTTCTAAAATAGCACATGTATTGCAAGAATCATCTTCTCTAATGTGCTTATTTCTGAGATTCTCATTTTCAGATTTCAAGTTTTCATTTTCTGCCTTCAAACGAGTGACTTCAAGATTCATGTCTTTTCTCAATTTTTTATTTTCAGATTTTAATTTCTTGGATACTTTGAACAGATCTTCATACATTACTATCAATTCATCAAAAGTGTATCCATCTGATTCGGAGCTTACCTGAGATGAGGTTTCCTCATCATCACTTCCCCGGTTGGCCATTAAGCATATGGACTTTTCTCCTTCTTCATCAATGTCCGAGGTGTTCCTTTTGAGTTTCGATAGTTCTGGACAATCATCCTTCTTGTGGCCAGCCTTCCTGCATTTGTAGCAAACATTAGTGTCAGCAATCTTGGCAGGATTAGAATTATACATTGTTTGCTTTTTTCCACCATCAAGCTTTCCTTCTCTTTTTCTCAGAAATTTCCTGAAATCACTTATCACCATTCCAATGTGGTCTCCATCAATTTCAAACCGCGACAGCCTGATTTTCTCGCTTGATGATCCACTGTGGCTGGATCTATTTGCTTTGCTGGAGCCAGCCTTCAACACGATTGGTTCCATTACAAATAATCTGAAGACACAGAAACAACTGAAGCACCTAAACCAAATAAGCAAGACAAAGCACTAAGTCGGAGAATCAAAACAACGAACACAGAAATCACACTCTGAAATGCACCAAACACTAGCAGGATCCTCTGCAGATTGTTAGATCTCATAGATCAGAGACCCGCTCTGATACCAACTGTTGGGTTCGATGCAGTATTCAGAGGGGGGGTGAATGAATATAGCCCTTTAAAATCTTTCGCCCAATTAAAGTATTCGGCTCACTAACTATCTAGAATGCTAACTAGACAGATTTATCAAATCTGAAAGACTAATTAGCAGTTGCGGAATAAAACAAACAGACAGTAAGCACTCTAACAAGACAAGTTAGACGAACTATAGCTCAATTAGAATTTCGATCACTTAACAGATTAAGACACTCTAAGCAATTAGACAATTCAAGCAACACACAATCCCAGTGTCAAACAGATAGCGTGCGCAGCTAATCAACTTCGTTGAACTTGAAGCAAACACTTGAAGCGCCCTTATGCAAGCATCTAGCGGAAGCAATAAGACAGATGAAGAAATCAAACGACTGCATAATGGGTTTTAGGTGGTTCGGTCCAGCAGACCTACATCCACCCCACACTCAACCCGAGTGTGGCTTCCTGCTGACTCATAGCTTGAACAGCTAGGCATCACAGCTTGCCTTACATCCGCTGGGCAATACAGCTTGACGTCCGAGGAATCCTCCTCGCCCCGCTGAGCAACACAGCTTGCTGTCCAGTGGAATCCTCCACTGCAAACCGCTGGGCAATACAGCTTAGCCGTCCAGAGGCAGCACCTCTGCAATCCGCTGACTAACAGCTTGAACAAAGATGTAAAATAGAAAACAGAAAATGGAAATAAACAGCAATCTGAAAGCTGTAAACAATGAAGCACAATGTGGCTCTTAAAGAGCTGGATGGCCTGGATTTGATCACTGTCCATCAAGAACAGATCTCCCTCGATCTCACTCTCTTTCTTCACTCTCTCTCTTTCTCTTTCTTCATCACACTCTGCTCGAGCTCTCTATCTCTTTCTCCTTCTTCTTTCTCTTCTTCTTCTGCTCTTCTTTCACTCTCTACTCTTCCCTTTTTCTTCTTCTTCTCTTTTGCTGGATCGAAGGGCTTTCTGCTCTGCTGTTGCTCTTTCTGCTCTCCAGGCTTCTTCTTCGATCAACCTCCATCTGAAGACGAAGGCTCCAATATATACCAGCAGCAGTAGGGAGATAGGGCGTGTGCTTCCCACGCCTTCCGTCCAGAAGATTCCTCCTCGGATCACGTGCTCAGCACCCACCTCGGATCACGTGTCAGGTGCCAGCTTCGGGTCATGTGCCCATTCATCAGTACGCTCAGCAACTGGAGTTAGATGGCGTCAACCCACTTGCTCCAAGGAGTTGACGCAGCCTTCAGAGATCTTCAACCCTTTTTAACTGCTGCGTCGACGCTTCCAACCCGTGGCGTTGACGCATTGATGCGTTCCAGTGAGCAGGTCTTCAGAAGATAGACGTGCTGCATTGACGCTCTCAGCATGCTGCGTTGACGCATGGAGCTGCAGCGTCGATGCTGCCAATGTACTCCAGAGGCTGCAATAAGGGATACTTGAACTGTTGCGTCCACGCTACTTGATCAATGCGTTGAAGCACTAGAGTAATCCACAAGCTTCTTTCTTGATTGTTTGAACTACTGCGTTCACGTCACTTGATCAAGACGTTGACGCATTGGTGTGTTCCAGCAGCGGAAATTGGATGGCTTCAGCCCTCTTGCTTTAAGCGGTTCATTAGCCTCTTCAGTCCCTGTCAGACAGATGAAACGAAGTCATTAGTTCTAAGTTTATGCATTGCATTGTATAGACTTTGCTGTGAAGGTAAAGGCTAAAGCAACGTACAGACTTTATGATACTTAGATGAAAAATAGGTGAAAGCAATGTAGAGACTTCAGACTGCAGGAACGTGTGAACAACCAATGTGTAGACTCTTCAATCGACAGGCTTTGAAGCACAAAGGCAATGTACAGACTTTGCCTTAAAACGAATGTAAAGACTTAGAATCAAAGAGGCGTTGTGTAGACTTTGAACCAGTGTACAGACTTGGAAGCTTGAGCCAATGAATAGACTTGAAACGCTTAAGGCGATGTACAGACTTGTTGAGGCTCAAGCAGTGTACAGACTTGACTATGCTCACTCAAAACCGATGTATAGACATGATGAACGAAGAGTGGCTGTACAAACTTGATAATGATGCAGAGCGAACGGAAGTACAGACTTCATGTGAAAACCCAATGTACAGACATTGAAGAACAAGCAGCTACAGTCCAATGTGTGGACTTGTTGTTCACTGGTGAGTGTACAGACTTCGAATGAAAACCAATGTGTAGACTTACCACCGACCATTGTGTAGACTTGAAGAATGTGAGACGATGGCTAAGACACTGCACAATCGGATGTATAGACTTTACTTAACACAATCCGATGTACAGACTTGGAATTTCAACTGAAGGGTGTATAGACTTGACCAAACAGTCCAGTGAATAGACTTGAATAGCTGAGGCCAGTGTACAGACTTCGAAGGATGCAGACTCTGTATAGACTTCAACTCAAACATGCATAATGTATAGACTTTGTGAAACGTGAATGCGATGTACACACTTGCTGAACCACTGTATAGACTTATAGAGATGACGCTGCAGACTTGAGAATGATGTGTACACACTCACAGCGTTGACGTTGCAGACTTGAGAATGCTCACAGCGTTGACGCTGCATGAGACGTAGGCTGTACAGACTTAGCCTAAGACAATGCCTGAGACGGACGATGTATAGACTTGCGTTACTGTAGGAACGTGTAGACTTTGCCTTAGACGCTAAGTGAGACGCTCAATGTACACACTTCAAGTCCAGTGTATGGACATTGCCTTAGACTCTAAATGAAACGGACTTTAGCCAATGCAATGTATAGGCTTGAATGAGAGTCCAATGTATAGACTTGCATGATGCACAATGACACAGTCCAGTGTATAGACTCTTAGCCATGAATAAATGCAATGCAGTCTGATGTGTAGACTTTGCAACCGACAGCCAATGTATAGACTTGGCCAATGTTGTCTAGCCTATGCACAAAGTGAGACATGCAGAAACATGACATCTGAAAAAATGCAATTCAGATATATAAAGAACAAATGCCATCAATGCTAAACATCATCATTCATGTTGCTATCATATGCAGAATGCTCAAGGATAAGAATGCACAGAAATGCACTTTGTTTATTGCAATCATCAAAACACAATAGCATTGCAATCATCAAAATACAATATCAAATGCACTCAAATGCACTCACTGTCTTGCTATCATCAAAACCAAATAGCATTGCTATCATCAAAGTAACATAGCACATGCTTGTGCCTAAGGGGCACAACAGTCCCCATCATACTCCCGGGGTGCGGAGAACTCGACTCCGTCGAGTAAGTGTCCTTCCCTCCTTGGAGGGTGTAGAAGTGGTACTGCCCTCAAGTCTTCCAAACGAGACCGATCCATCCACCTGCCGAGATAGCGCTCGTATACCTTGCTCCTGGTGGTAGTGGCATGTTCATCCAATATTTGTTCAATGCGCTCACGCTGGGCTCTCTTGGCTGGTGGACTCTCCTCACGGGTGGGTGCTCTCTCAACGGAGGGAATACGCTTAATATCCTCACTAGGTACCACCGTGGGTCCCTTATATGGCACTAGGTCGGCTACATTGAATGGAGGACTCACTCCATACTCCTCGGGGAGATCTAACTCACAGGCATTAGCACCAATGCGCCTCAGGACCTGGAAGGGACCAACCCCACGTAGCCTCAATTTGGAGATGACTCCCGGGGAGAGCCTCTCCTTCCTCACCATCATAAAGTCACCCACGTGAAATTCTTGGTGACGCCGAAGGGAGTCAGCCTGCCTCTTATAGATCTCATTTTCCTTGCTTATGTGCTTGCAAAGGCTTTCATGTAATTTTGTGAATGTTGACATTCTAGGGGCGATGGGTGGACCTGGGCAACCAAAAGTAGACCAATGAAAAGAAAATGAAAAGAACCAAAAGTAGACCAATGAAAAGATACATCTTCTTCAGCCACAAAAAATGGGAGAAAAATGAAAAGAAAAGAAAATCTTGGACTTGGAGGTTCGTCTAACATCAAATGGTTTCAGAGCAAGTCATCCGGATTTCAAGAAAAGAAAAATTCCAGCTGCCATCTAAATCTTGTCAGAGGAAAGATGCTTCCATCAGAATTCAGATTTCAAGACCTAAACCGTAAATGACTCCTACAAAGAAGCCATCCCATTAAAGTCCAATGGTTGTGTCTTGTGCTTCATTCCAGTAACCATCCCATGATAGTTACCATCAGAAGAGACCCCATTGATTATACACTCTAGCATGCGTATCTCAGAAGATACATCTTCTTCAGCCACAATAAATGTATAGAAAGTGTTGCAGAGCATAGAACCACTCCAAAGCTACCCCATCCAATGAGCGGCGGAAAGATACGCCATGAGGCGATCGTCATATTGAAACTGCACCGACTAGTATAAGAATTCCCTTATATGAATGAAGGGGTTCCCATTCCCATCGTACTTTCGGTACATGGGGAGCTCTGACTGGGGAGGGAAACGGATGTCACAGAAATTGGGAATCGGGATATCAGCTAGGGACTGTGGGCCGACCCGCTTGTGAAGGAGGTCAAGTTGCTGCTGTATGGCAGCCCACTTGTCAAGAAGTTCCCGTTCTCGGGATGGAGGAGGCAAGACTGGGAGGGCAGACCCGGTATAGGGGGCCGAAGGATAAGTAGCCGGAGGGGGAAGCCCGTAGGAGGGATAATGGGCCAAGGATTGGCCCATATCCGCATGAGCCAAGTGGGAAGCCCCTGCTTGAGAGCGTAAGAAATCGGTCGGGCCTACAAGAGCCTGCGGCACTGGAGGGGTGGTCCCATAAGGATCCGGGTAAGAAGATGAGAGGAGCGGGGTCTTCCCCTTGTCGAGCACCTGGTGGACCGAGCTTGAAGCTTGGCCCACCTCCAAATTGGGGAATCAGAGGGTCCGGGGCTGGACAGGGGTAAGATCGATGGGAGCAGCAGACGAAGCCCCGAGCCCACTAACCAGAGATAGAGAAGTGGCGGCAGCAGGCACGCCCTGGGGAGGAATTGAAGATGGGGCATCCAGCCCCTGCAAAGCCTGACGGAGAATATGAAGCTGGGTTGGATCCAGTTGGGCCATCATGTGGAGAACTTGATTGGCTGAATTTTGAGTAGACGAATCAGAAGGTGAGGGCTGACCACTC
Source organism: Amorphophallus konjac (assembly GCA_022559845.1). Lineage (NCBI taxonomy): Eukaryota > Viridiplantae > Streptophyta > Magnoliopsida > Alismatales > Araceae > Amorphophallus > Amorphophallus konjac. Next base: position 316,125,193 of record CM040123.1, on the reverse strand, counting down.
TCAATAGCAATGGATGGAGAGGAGGGGCGGACCCCTCTCTTCCCTGCACATTTGCGACCCTGGGCGGGTCCTCCAAGAGTCCCTGAGGAAGGGAGTCCTCGCGGGAGTGAGAGAAATCATAGGAAGACATGGTAGAGGGGGAATCAAACAGAGGGTTGAAGTAGGAAATGAACGAGGAATTGCCCTTAGGTGAAGATCCTGTGGGTGTGAAGCAACTCCACATGCAATGAACACCTTTAACAAAAGAAATAACAACACCTGGTAAGAACCTAAATATATATTACCAACAAAAATGGACACACAAAGAGAAGAGAAGAGGCAACCAATAGACAACCAAGTTGTAATGATGCCCGAAAAATTTTATATGTTCCCCTTTTAGAACCTTAGTGAATTAAATTAAATGAAAGTTCTCTCAACAATGGGATTCCTAACAGGGGTGGAATGGGGGCTTGGTTGACTCTAAGTTTATTCTCTCTCTCGGATGCAACTTAGACTCGGGGTGGTAAGGTATAATCTGCCCGGCGTCCGTGTGGGAATCCACGGCTCACGGGGACTTACGGAGATCCCGGATAAGGTCACCTAGTCAGCTCCAAGGAATATGGAGACGAGAGGATCCCCTACCAAGGTAGGAATGCAACTAGTATGATAAGAAATGTATGAACCTATGCGCACCGGAGTGCATGCAAATTCTAGCCTAAGTCTAACACACAATGATCAACCAATGGCAAATATGACAATAACTATGCAGAGATAAATGACAACCAGGGGGAGATAATAAGCACTCAAAATAAGTATAGAATAATATGAACTAGCACTCAAATATCAACCTCGGGGTACATTGTGGCACAAAAACGGTCTGATGGGAGACCGCGCAGGGAGTATAGACGGTCTGGCAAACGATCGTGAAACCTGTGAAACGGCCCTGATAGGACCGTAGAAGGATAGCAAATCCACAGAAATATGAACAGCATAAATGCACCTGAGGTAGAAGTAGAGTGTCTATTGACCGACCGCGGGATTATGTAAACAGCCTTTTAGAGGACCGCGAACAACCCCAGGAATAGAAAATAGCAATGACCGAAACGACAAACCCAAGAGGACTAAGAACTAATTTAACCACACAGAAAAGCAGATCAACAAAATTAGAAGCACGATGGGTAGTAGGGGTCCCATCGTGATCGCCAAAAAATGGGGGGTAGATACTTTCTTTCTCCCTAAACCAAAATGTGAAACGTGCTAAAGGGCGAAGGAGAAAAGAGTGAATGCGTGTGTAAGTGACTAGCATGAAAGGAACAAAACAATGTAACCAATGAATTACTCACACACAGAAGCATGTTGTGATCGCCACCAAGATATATAGTACAACGAAAGAGCACCACATACCTTGGAAAGGGGAGGAGAAGATGAAGACACTCGCCAATGATGTAGCACTGAGACAAGATGAAAATGGTCCTCTGAAAACCACCAAAGTACATAGACGGCCGAACGATAGGCCGCGTACAGCGCTGAGGAGGAATGCGGGAAGAATGCTCGGTTGAGGCTTAGACGATCCGAGGTCAGCCGTGAACAGGATCTGGACGGTCTGAGGAGGACCGCACACCTCTGAAGACAGACGAAGACAGACCGCGCAAAGCTGCCAGACTCCAAGCCAAGGGACTTGATCTTCCACCCCTTCCGACTGGCCAGAGGGAATGGACCTCATGCTAAAGCTCCCATTGACCGGCAAGACACAACAAACGACCAGAAAACACAACCAAAATTAGTTTAGGAAGTGCAATATCTATGAAAACAAGTGGAAAACTAAACGCACGAATGGAATAGGGGATACCTGGGGGTGGTTTTTTTTTAACCCCTATGGACGTGAAAACAGTAGGAAGGGTGAAAGAATGTGAAATGCCAGTGAAAAACGTGGTTGAAAGTGGAGAAGAATGACCAAGCAATAATGACTAAATTGAGCAAATGTCTAGACCAAAACACTAAACAATGACTACTCCCTGAACCGAAGGCTTATTAGAATGTAGAAAGCCTTCCTCCCTGGCTGAGATCCGCTCAAGAACTCGGCAGCACATCGACGCAAACGCTGGATCTCCCCCCCTCGCAAGCTTGGACTAAGGGTGCTATTTATAGACCCTTGAAAGTCCACTCGAAATTGGATAAAATGGAGATAATACTCCCAATTTTCTCCTGGATCAAACGGTACTCAATTTGGTTAAGAATCCACGGAGAAATTTGAGGGTAAAGTAGCTAACTTAACCACGGATGGGGAGAGAAAAAAATCTATTAAAGCAAGGATCTCGGCCTTATATGCGGTCGATCGATGGGCCGCCCACACATAAAAACGGTCCATTGCTAGACCGCCTACGTGGTGTCGGAGGAAATAGATAAATAAAACCTTTTATCCAAAGAACACACCGACTCAACCGGCATAGGACTCTGTATTGGAAAACGGTCCATCGATAGACCGCCCAACAAGGAAAACGGCCCATTGCCAGACCGTTTATACATTGTCGGTGGTAAATCAATAAAAATAAATATTTATCCAAAAAATTGACCGATTTAGGACTCTGGCCCATAAACGGTCAATTGATGGGCCGCCAGACCAGCTCAAACGGTCTAATACTAGATCGCTTATCCGGTGTCGGTGGAAATTAGGATAAATAGCCATTTATCCAGAGGTCAAAATAAACGGTCTTACCATAGACCGTCGATCCCGCTAAACGGTCTATCGCTATAGGACAGGATAGAGGGAAGGGTAGTGCATCTCCATAGGATAGGATATCATGAGCAAGGTTGGCATGGTCTGACGGCATCGGCACGAACTCATCAAAGTGGTCGAAAGGGGTGGAAGTATCGGCGCGAAGAAGAGGATGGGTTTCGGCGCGACATGAGAAGCTCAGCCAGCGCGGCAATCCCTCGGCGCGAGACTCGCGCCGAGAGGGGTTCACGCCGGGAGGCCTCCTGAAATGGGGTTTTTAGGGGGTTTGGAGGCAGAGGCTTTGGGCATTTAAAAAAAAGGGGGGGGGGTTGTTCAATGATTTGAAGACCAATTCGGACGATCGTACAGAGGGTGATCCAAGGTGGAGACGGCCTTCCTTCTGGGGCCTCACTGGGAGCAGAATCACGCACGGAAACTCACGATTAGGATTCGTCACTCCTCGTTTCACAGACGAGAAGCCATGAGATGGACTGTCTCAGGCTCTCGTCGTGAGTATGAGGTTGAAAGGACATGCGGTAGAAGAAACTTCAACAGACTTAGAAAACCAAAACGGTAAAAAACATGTGTAGATGTGTAGTTATCAGTATCCATAGCATGCAGTGAACCTCGGATGCAGAGGCAGAAAGAAAAGAATAACGAAAGGGCAGAACTCAGCCCATCTTTCATTAACTATTTCATCCAAAACGGTGTACATGAATTCAACTCAAGAGGAAAAATTCTACCCAAAGACATACACACCGACTCTATCCCTGAGAACAGGGTTACATTGGCATTCAATGCTATTGGAGCAAAGATGCTCGAAAGCAGAGATACAAATGAAAAGGGAAAATAGTATTCAGACAGAGCAAAGGGGGGAGAAGAACTGTAGCCCCTCGGGACATCGAACGGCACACCCCACCTTACTTCTTCCTTCGAGCCTCTGCCTCTCTCTTTTCTTCAGCTTCTATGAAGGGCTCTCGAGCTCCCCCTCGCTTTTAGTGGCTAAGTGCTCTCCTCTTTTATCGTTGTATCTTCCTTTTCTATCTCCCCTCCCCCCTTTTTCTTCTTTCGAAGGGCAGCCTTCTTATAGAGGGATGACCCTCATCCTATCGGCGTGAGCTCCCCGGTGCGCCAGCATCCGTCTTCCCGGCGTGGGCAGCCCTCGGCGCGCTTCGGTTCACATTGGGCTTGGCCCATTTTCTGTCATCCGACGCATGATCCATCTAATGTGCTCCTTCAGACAGTGGAATTCTTGGCATTCTTGGCATATGTATTTATCCTTCGTGGGGCTTGTTCGACACCTTGCGTTCACGAACATGTGTGAGGCACTGTGCATCCCACCTTCGGAGAATCAGAATTATCCGAGCATCCTCTTCAGCGGGCAGGTGATTGCCTGAATGTTGGTACAGTTTTATCAGCCCGACTATCTGAATCATAGCCGTACTGGACAGCGGCCTAGCCAGGGATGGCTTTAGCCGAACAAAGTGTTATGAATAGTGGACTTCTTCCATTCTGATTCTCAGAACTTCCAGGGACGGAATAAGAGCCGCATCATTGGTCGATCTTCAGAGCTCTGAGTCTGCCTTGGTCCCTTCTGGTATATTTTAGGTGTCAACAAATGCCCCCCACCCGTAGGTGGCGCGAATGAGGGACGAGCGAGCGGGGCCTAACGGTGAAGCCCGCTTGAAAGCGTGTCTTTTTGTTCATGCGAGCATGCAGGCATTCAACAGCAAGTATAAGCTAGATATATAGAATAGCTCCCCTATATCTGGATAGGACAAGGATAGCGCCTGTGACTCATAGGCAGAGTGCGGCTCACAAGGCACAACTAAGGGAGATGTGCATGCGCAGAGAGGACATCACATAGAATATGTGCACAGCGTAAGCCATGATCTACACCCGAGGCTACTTCTCCATAGTGTGATAGTGCAAGTATGCGAGCAGCGAATCTTTGACGTAGGGATACGAAGATGTTCTAGATAACATTAGAGTATTGCTCTAGCGTCTACACACACAGCTGGGGTTCTCGATTTTCGGTAGCTTTGTGCAACCCTGTCACGCCCCGAGCGCGGAAGATACCCGGAGATGCGCGACGTGTCTATATCAATCATGTCAATCAGAGTGGTCGTGTATTCGACACAAAGACAGAGATGCGTAAAATAGCAAGATAACCCAATCCTTTATTCCTTTATAATAGACTATTACAAATCCAATACTCTGTTTAATAAAAAGAAAGGTACATAGTTGACTCAAGAAACTATAGAAAAGACTAGATGACACTTGAGCAGCTCTATCACTTTCACTCTTGACCATTCCCATCCGATTGACTTCCATCGTCGTCGGACTTACCTGAAAAGTAAAAAGGGACAAACGGGATGAGCGAACGCTCAGTAGGAAATTATATCTCAAGTACTAGCAAGGGGTTTAAGTAATTACATTTTCATGAATGCAATAAGCTATGCATGCTCGCATAAAACGACAAGATAGAGAGAATGTAATATGAAGGAAATAAGATGGACTAATCATGAACTTTCAACAAGATAACAAGTTTATTCAAGATATTCCAGCAAGTACGTATAACAAGTCATGTCAAGAACTTTGGCTATCATGTATCAAGCAAGTAAATTACCCTTTTGCGGGCCACGCATTTCATGTCAAGTCAAGTACGATTCAAGTACAAGATGTGTGTGGAATGTCCAATCAAGCAAGTCAAGTACTCGGTATAATGCCAGATACCTTATCATTTTAACTCCCATGGGCACAAGTACTTTCGGGTGCTCCTCCCAGGACCAGATCGGGCCCTATATGCGCAGGCATTTATCATGTGTTTTGACATCCACTCTTGTTTATAGCCAACATAGAATTTCAATAATCAAGCTTATAGACACGTACGACAACTTTGATAGAATAGAGTCCAAAATATGACAAAGGACATAGATTGGCGATAATAACGGTATAATCACGAATTATCGATAAAAATCTAGGTAGAATATGGTTCCCTTAACTTGGGTACCATGACAAATCAATATGGACATTCTTTATATAGAATTGAGGTCCACATGAACAGTATATCAAAGGTAAGATACCCTCATTCTTATCATAGAATTGAGGTTTACAAGAATGACATGATATGGCATGATATCATCATCCCATTAAGAATTTCTTATGATATACTCTTTGTATAATCATAAGGGCCGGTATACCATGTTTCTTTAGATTGACATGGCATCAATGGTGTAATGGGTTTTTAGGGTACAACCAGCTCAGTCGGCCTTGAGGGAATCCAAGGCTACGAGGAGTCTTACGGAGGTCTCTATGACTAACTCGCTAGTCCAAAGGAACGGAATGTCCAATGGAGAGCTTGTATGTCAATGAGAGTTGAGTGTGATCGATGAAACAACGTGAAAAGTGGGACTATACTCACGGAGTGGAGAATAGTGCCGATATATACGTATATGTATAATATGAACCCATCGGTTATAGAATCAGGATAAAAATCAGTTTACAGAAAATAACGACTTAGGTCAAGTCGTTTCTCAAGTAAGTAACGCCTAAGAGAAAGGCGTTTACATATGTTCCGTTTTGCAGAATTTTCAATAATTCAGTAATTTATCTAAAACGCGCCCTGGACGGGGTCGTTTCTTAAAGAGTTGACGACTACGGTAGCAGGCATCTCATTATTTATATATTTGACAGAATTTCAATAATTTTTCACGATTTGTCTAAAACACGCCCTGGCAAGGGGCGTTACTGTTTAATTCTATATTACAGAATATATGTATTTCAGGATTTTGACCGATAAACGCCCTAGGAAGGGGCGTGTCTTTTCAATTTACGCCCTATGGTAGGGCGTTAACATGTGTAAAACGACTTTGTCAAGGTCGTTACTTAAAGTTTTTGAAGGACAGTAATAATTTCAGGATAACAGAGGAACGAAGATAATATCAGGACAGTAACGTTAGCAGGTTGAAGACAGAGGATCATGCATTGTTTATAGTCATGATTTCATAGATAATCAGTTCTTAAGGTGGGTGATTAACATTTACATGAAATTAACGCCTGTGTACAGGGCGTCAAATATGAAATTGACGACCTGGGCATGGTCGTGTCTTGTAAATTAGCGCCCTTGACAGGGGCGTTTCTTTCAAAATATTGCAGAACATAATAAAACTGTATGCATGCCATGCTTATACATATATCTTGCGTTATTTTATTTGGGCTACAGTGACTTGAGAAAACCTACCTTGTGATAATCTGAAGATTGAACCGTGAAGGTTTCGGGAAGAGGATCGATGCTCTGTTTAAGATGGCAGCTACTGGCTGATGGCTTTGATGAAGAACCCTTGTTCTTCGGTTCTGTACTCCTACAGGAACAGAAGAAGAATCATTTATTAATTTCTTCACCTATCAGAACAGAGGAGATTAGAAGAACGTTACCTTGTTCTTCACTTATGCTGCTGCGTCCTCAACCTGTAAGAGGAAAAGAGGATGAAGAACTATTAGTTCTTCATGTAACCGAAGCAAAGAGAAACTTATATGAACTGCTATTACGTTCATAAGGAAAAGAAGAAGAAGAAGAAGAAGAAGAAGATATATTCTTCACGTACCTGTGCGGTTCGATCGTCCAAATAGGTTTAGGGTTTGTTCGATCAAGATTATTTATAGGATTTTGGACGTCCTGTTAAGGTTAGTGTTCTAGTAGAAGTAATGCTTCCAATATAGAGTCCTTGCCTTATTAAATACTTACTGGATTAACATAATCATTCCCTGGATAAGCTCCCGTGTCGAACAGAACTCGAATGGAATTAACGACTTAGGTCAGGTCGTCGATTCTTTAATTGACGACCTTGTGCAGGTCGTGTCTTAATAAGCGCCTTGAGGAAGGTCGTTTCATGTTTCTAAAACACGCCCAAGATTGGGGCGTTTATTGGCTTACCGTCTTTGGCGTTGGAATTTGACGCCGTCAGGTGAGGGCGTCCTTTCTTTAGTTACGCCGTATATAGAGGCGTTTCTTTTTAAATTAGCACCTTACTAAGAGGCGTTATTTGTAATATGTTTTATTTCATCTGGTTAGCCCCATTCTTATTATCTGTATTACTTCTGTAATATATATGTTTTAATTCATTTCAAATATTCATTTGTCAGGGTTGCTACACCCTCCCCCACTTAAAAAGAATTTGGTCCCCAAATTCAATTGCATATTCTGTATACACGCGGAGAGTGTAGAGTATATACCTCTTAGAACAAGTCGGGAAATCGTTTCTTCATAGATTCCTCGGTCTCCCATGTCGCTTCGTGTTCAGAATTCTTATTCCATTGCACCTTAAGCATGGGAATAACCTTATTCCTTAGAGCTCGTATTTCACGATTTAAGATTTTCATAGGCTTCTGTTCATATGTGAGATCTTTCTTGATCACCAGATCTCCATGTTCAATAATGTGTGATGGGTCGTGTACATACTTTTTCAACATGGATATGTGAAATACATTGTGTACTTCGGACAATTGAGGAGGCAATGCGATGCGATAAGCAACCTCGCCAACTCTTTCGAGTATCTCAAATGGTCCGATGAATCTTGGCGTAAGCTTGCCCTTAACACCAAATCTTCGTATGCCACGTCCAGGTGATATTTTAAGAAATACATGATCTCCAACCTGGAATTCAAGATCTCTTCTCCTTGTATCAGCATAAGCCTTTTGTCTGGTCTGAGCAACTTGCAATCTTTCTCTGATCACTTGTATCTTCTCAGTTGTATCCCTTACCATGTCTGGACCTAACAGTTGTTTCTCTCCAACTTCGTTCCAGCATAAAGGTGATCGGCAACTCCTTCCATATAAAGCTTCGAAAGGTGCCATTTGGATACTAGCTTGGTAGCTATTATTATATGTAAATTCAACTAGAGGCAAGTGTTCATGCCAGCTTCCACCAAAGTCAATGATGCAAGCTCTTAGCATATCCTCAACAACTTGGTTAGTTCTCTCGGTCTGACCATCCGTTTGAGGATGAAAAGCTGTACTAAAATTTAGTCTTGTCCCCAACGAATGTTGTAATCCCTTCCAAAAATGAGAAGTGAAACGGGGATCTCTATCAGACACGATTGAGACAGGAATTCCATGTAACCTGACTATTTCCTTGATATATAATGCAGCTAAGACATCAATTGACCATCGACTCTTTATTGGCAAGAAATGCGCCGATTTAGTTAAACGGTCAATGATAACCCATATTCCATCATGTCCTCCTTTGGATTTAGATAGACCCATGATGAAATCCATACCAATATCCTCCCACTTCCATTTAGGAATATCTAGAGGATGTAGTTTTCCAGCAGGCTTTTGGTGTTCCGCCTTGACTTGTTGGCATGTGAGACAGCGTGATACATAGTCCGCTATTTCTCTTTTCATGTTGGGCCACCAAAAGTTTCTCTTTACATCTTGGTACATTTTGGTTGATCCTGGATGAATAGTGTACCTTGATCGGTGAGCTTCATCTAAGATCTTCTTCTTTAATTCCGGACAGTCGGGTATACAAGTTCTACCTTTGAATAATAATCTTCCATCAGAAGTTAGTTGAAAATCAGATTGTCCTTCTAATCTGCCTTTGATTTTCACTAATATAGGATCATCATCCTGAAGTGCTTGTATCTCAGATAATAAATCTGACTGTATGCTTACATGAGATAATGTGATAAATTTGGCTTCCTTGTCCAAGCTTATATTGAGCTTGGAGAATTGTTCTAGCAACCTCCATTCTTGTATCATATAATTGGCTATCATTGCTCTCGGCTTTCGACTAAGGGCATCAGTGACATAATTACCCTTTCCGGGATGGTATTGTATATTGCAGTCGAAGTCCTTGAGATATTCTAGCCAGCGTCTTTGTCTCATGTTTAGCTCCTTTTGTGAGAATAGATATTTGAGACTCTTGTGATCGGAGTATACAGTAAACTGCACTCCATATAAGTAGTGTCTCCATATCTTTAGGGCAAATACCACCGCGGCCAGTTCTAAGTCATGGACGGGATAATTCTCCTCATGCTTCTTCAGTTGACGTGAAGAGTATGCTATGACCTTTCCTTGTTGCATTAGGACACATCCGAGGCCAATGCCAGAAGCATCTGTGTAAACCTCGAATTTCTCTCCTTCTATTGGTAGAGCTAACACCGGAGCTGTAGTGAGATGATCCTTGAGAGTTTGGAAACTTCTTTCACATTCCTCACTCCATTCATATCGGATCTCCTTGCGTGTTAATCTTGTAAGTGGTACGACGATCTTAGAGAAATCTTTGATGAATCACCGATAATAGCCTGCAAGACCTAAGAAACTTCTGATCTCGCTAGCATTGGTTGGTCTTCCCCAGTTTCTAACAGCTTCAACCTTTGATGGATCAACAGATAATCCATCTCGTGAAATCACATGTCCTAGAAAAGCCACTTCTTCAAGCCAGAATTCACACTTGCTGAGTTTTGCATATAATTGATTTGTCCTCAAGACTTGCAATGCAATCCTCAAATGTTTTTCATGTTCTTCCTTAGTCTTGGAATATATCAATATATCATCAATGAAAACCACCACAAATTGATCTAGATAAGGCCTGAATATGCTATTCATTAACTGCATAAAGGCAGCAGGGGCATTTGTTAGTCCAAAAGGCATAACAACAAATTCGTAATGGCCATACCTGCTTCTGAATGCAGTCTTATGAATGTCATCATCCTTGATTCTTAATTGATGATATCCTGACCTGAGATCAATCTTGGAAAAATATTTGGATCCTGAAATCTGATCAAATAACTCATCGATTCTCGGCAGTGGATACTTGTTCTTGATAGTGAGATGATTCAACTGTCGATAGTCGATGCACAATCTCATGGATCCGTCCTTCTTCCTCACAAATAAGACTGGTGCTCCCCACGGGGAAGTACTTGGTCTAATAAACCCTTTTCGAATCAGTTCCATCAACTGCTCCTTCAACTCTTTGAGTTCAGCCGGGGACATTCTATAGGGTGCCTTTGAAACTGGACCAGCACCAGGGACTAAGTCAATGGTGAAGGCCACTTCCCTTTGAGGGGGTAATCCCGGCAAATCTTCCGGAAATACGTCTGAAAATTCTTGCACTACCTGAATGTCTTCTATCTTAGTGTCCTTTGTTTCCTTAACTATGACAAATGCAAGGAAGGATACACATCCTTTCCTGACGAGCTTGCTTGCTCGAAGAGCCGAAATAAGAGGGGATTTGCTCCGACTCTTGGGGCGAGAAAAGACTAATTCTGGAAAATCTTTAAAAGCAATTTGGCTATTGCGGCAATCAACCGTTGCATGGTATTTGGATAACCAGTCCGCTCCCAGTATAACATCATACTCCTTTAGATCGAGGCATATGAGATCTATAGGTAAATTCCTACCTTGAACCATTACCTCACAGTTTTGATAGTGATGAGTAATATCATTTTCACTTCCCAGAGGAGTAGTTAGGACTATTTTTATCCATTCTGGTTCTAACGGTAACGGGTCGGCAAACTTCTTAGAAATAAAGGAATGCGATGCACCCGTATCAAATAAGACATAAGCACTTTTGGAACAAATTTTCAATGTACCTTCCACTAATCCGCCTTCTTCTTCAGGTTCGGTCTCCTGGATTGCATGAAGACGAGCATTCTTCGTCACCGGGCGTTTACCGTCACCGGCTTGGTCATTCATTAATGGACAATCGGGAATCCGATGTTCGCGACTCCCACAACGGAGACAAGCTCCTAATTTCCTCCAGCATTCTTCGGTCTTGTGACCAGTCTTGTCACAATGCTTGCATACTGTATTAGAAGGTGTAGTGGTGATAGAGAAGGGCTTGGATTTCTTGAACTTGGAATCTTGAGAGGATGAACCTCCATTATTAGGCCTCTTCTTAAAGTTGGGTTTGAAAGAACCCGAACTTGTGACTTGCTCCTTCTTATCTTTCCCACGGATCCTATCAGATAGTTCCGTGGCATCTTCAAGTAATTGAGCTCGGCGCACTATTTCGGAATAAACTTGGATGTCCATAGGCGCCAGTTGAGTAATGTAGTGGGGCCTAAGCCCATTAAGAAATCTACGGGCTTTCATCTTCTCCGTGCTAATAAGATGCTTAGCATATCTAGACAACCTGGAGAACTGAGCTTCATAATCTGCTAATGATAAAGATCGTTGCTTCAATGCAGCGAATTCTGCAGCCTTCTTTTCTTGGACTCGGTCCGAGAAATATTTAGCATTGAAGTATTCCACAAATTCTTCCCATGTTACTTGAGTAGGATCGATGGTTGCTTCAATAGACTCCCACCAGCACCTAGCATCTTTCTCTAACTGGAATGTAGCTAATAGAACTTTGTCCTGATCCGTGCATTGCATGACACGGAATATGCGTTCGGTTTCCCGAACCCAATGCTCGGCATCGTCCGGATCGGTCGATCCCGTGAACTTCGGGGGATTCATGTTCTTAAATGCTTGGTGTAAGCTTCCAGCTCGTGGAGCACCACCTTGTGCTACCTGTTGTAGCACTTGAGTCATCCCTTGGAGGGTACGCTGCATGTTGCGCCATTGAGCACGTTCGGCAGCCATTATCCTACAATTACAATAACTATATCAGTACGTGATCGTATTTAAAGACTCGTACACTATGTTAAATTTAACCCTTGGTTCTACCCAATCTCACTGGTTTAAAGGTTCAAACTTATCCTTGGACTTGGGTTTTTCCTAGGAATTGAATACCCTAGGCTCTGATACCACAAAGACTGTCACGCCCCGAGCGCGGAAGATACCCGGAGATGCGCGACGTGTCTATATCAATCATGTCAATCAGAGTGGTCGTGTATTCGACACAAAGACAGAGATGCGCAAAATAGCAAGATAACCCAATCCTTTATTCCTTTATAATAGACTATTACAAATTCAATACTCTGTTTAATAAAAAGAAAGGTACATAGTTGACTCAAGAAACTATAGAAAAGACTAGATGACACTTGAGCAGCTCTATCACTTTCACTCTTGACCATTCCCATCCGATTGACTTCCATCGTCGTCGGACTTACCTGAAAAGTAAAAAGGGACAAACGGGATGAGCGAACGCTCAGTAGGAAATTATATCTCAAGTACTAGCAAGGGGTTTAAGTAATTATATTTTCATGAATGCAATAAGCTATGCATGCTCGCATAAAACGACAAGATAGAGAGAATGTAATATGAAGGAAATAAGATGGACTAATCATGAACTTTCAACAAGATAACAAGTTTATTCAAGATATTCCAGCAAGTACGTATAACAAGTCATGTCAAGAACTTTGGCTATCATGTATCAAGCAAGTAAATTACCCTTTTGCGGGTCACGCATTTCATGTCAAGTCAAGTACGATTCAAGTACAAGATGTGTGTGGAATGTCCAATCAAGCAAGTCAAGTACTCGGTATAATGCCAGATACCTTATCATTTTAACTCCCATGGGCACAAGTACTTTCGGGTGCTCCTCCCAGGACCAGATCGGGCCCTATATGCGCAGGCATTTATCATGTGTTTTGACATCCACTCTTGTTTATAGCCAACATAGAATTTCAATAATCAAGCTTGTAGACACGTACGACAACTTTGATAGAATAGAGTCCAAAATATGACAAAGGACATAGATTGGCGATAATAACGGTATAATCACGAATTATCGATAAAAATCTAGGTAGAATATGGTTCCCTTAACTTGGGTACCATGACAAATCAATATGGACATTCTTTATATAGAATTGAGGTCCACATGAACAGTATATCAAAGGTAAGATACCCTCATTCTTATCATAGAATTGAGGTTTACAAGAATGACATGATATGGCATGATATCATCATCCCATTAAGAATTTCTTATGATATACTCTTTGTATAATCATAAGGGCCGGTATACCATGTTTCTTTAGATTGACATGGCATCAATGGTGTAATGGGTTTTTAGGGTACAACCAGCTCAGTCGGCCTTGAGAGAATCCAAGGCTACGAGGAGTCTTACGGAGGTCTCTATGACTAACTCGCTAGTCCAAAGGAACGGAATGTCCAATGGAGAGCTTGTATGTCAATGAGAGTTGAGTGTGATCGATGAAACAACGTGAAAAGTGGGACTATACTCACGGAGTGGAGAATAGTGCCGATATATACGTATATGTATAATATGAACCCATCGGTTATAGAATCAGGATAAAAATCAGTTTACAGAAAATAACGACTTAGGTCAAGTCGTTTCTCAAGTAAGTAACGCCTAAGAGAAAGGCGTTTACATATGTTCCGTTTTGCAGAATTTTCAATAATTCAGTAATTTATCTAAAACGCGCCCTGGACGGGGTCGTTTCTTAAAGAGTTGACGACTACAGTAGCAGGCGTCTCATTATTTATATATTTGACAGAATTTCAATAATTTTTCACGATTTGTCTAAAACACGCCCTGGCAAGGGGCGTTACTGTTTAATTCTATATTACAGAATATATGTATTTCAGGATTTTGACCGATAAACGCCCTAGGAAGGGGCGTGTCTTTTCAATTTACGCCCTATGGTAGGGCGTTAACATGTGTAAAACGACTTTGTCAAGGTCGTTACTTAAAGTTTTTGAAGGACAGTAATAATTTCAGGATAACAGAGGAACGAAGATAATATCAGGACAGTAACGTTAGCAGGTTGAAGACAGAGGATCATGCATTGTTTATAGTCATGATTTCATAGATAATCAGTTCTTAAGGTGGGTGATTAACATTTACATGAAATTAACGCCTGTGTACAGGGCGTCAAATATGAAATTGACGACCTGGGCATGGTCGTGTCTTGTAAATTAGCGCCCTTGACAGGGGCGTTTCTTTCAAAATATTGCAGAACATAATAAAACTGTATGCATGCCATGCTTATACATATATCTTGCGTTATTTTATTTGGGCTACAGTGACTTGAGAAAACCTACCTTGTGATAATCTGAAGATTGAACCGTGAAGGTTTCGGGAAGAGGATCGATGCTCTGTTTAAGATGGCAGCTACTGGCTGATGGCTTTGATGAAGAACCCTTGTTCTTCGGTTCTGTACTCCTACAGGAACAGAAGAAGAATCATTTATTAATTTCTTCACCTATCAGAACAGAGGAGATTAGAAGAACGTTACCTTGTTCTTCACTTATGCTGCTGCGTCCTCAACCTGTAAGAGGAAAAGAGGATGAAGAACTATTAGTTCTTCATGTAACCGAAGCAAAGAGAAACTTATATGAACTGCTATTACGTTCATAAGGAAAAGAAGAAGAAGAAGAAGAAGAAGATATGTTCTTCACGTACCTGTGCGGTTCGATCGTCCAAATAGGTTTAGGGTTTGTTCGATCAAGATTATTTATAGGATTTTGGACGTCCTGTTAAGGTTAGTGTTCTAGTAGAAGTAATGCTTCCAATATAGAGTCCTTGCCTTATTAAATACTTACTGGATTAACATAATCATTCCCTGGATAAGCTCCCGTGTCGAACGGAACTCGAATAGAATTAACAGCTTAGGTCAGGTCGTCGATTCTTTAATTGACGACCTTGTGCAGGTCGTGTCTTAATAAGCGCCTTGAGGAAGGGCGTTTCATGTTTCTAAAACACGCCCAAGATTGGGGCGTTTATTGGCTTACCGTCTTTGGCGTTGGAATTTGACGCCGTCAGGTGAGGGCGTCCTTTCTTTAGTTACGCCGTATATAGAGGCGTTTCTTTTTAAATTAACGCCTTACTAAGAGGCGTTATTTGTAATATGTTTTATTTCGTCTGGTTAGCCCCATTCTTATTATCTGTATTACTTCTGTAATATATATGTTTTAATTCATTTCAAATATTCATTTGTCAGGGTTGCTACAAACCCCCTTAGCTTATTTCTAGCTCTGGACTTCACCGTTCGGCACGAGTCCCCTCATGTGTCTCAATGGGGATTCCCGGCTACTAAGATTCATCCTTTATAGCATTTTTATTACGAACGTCACCGTTCGGCGCGAGTCTCCTCATGTATCTCAATGGGGATTCCCGGCTACTAGGATTCATTCTTTATAGTGATTTTATTGTGGACTTCACCGTTCGGCGCGAGTCTCCTCATATGTCTCAATGGGGATTCCCGGCTACTAGGATTCATCCTTTATAGTGATTTTATTGTGGACTTCACCGTTCGGCGCGAGTCTCCTCATATGTCTCAATGGGGATTCCCGGCTACTAGGATTCATCCTATCATTTTTTCCTCTTTTTTTTTGAATGGGGGGCAGACAGCTATTTCTTTACGATTACCCCTTCTGTGGGTGCAGAAGTTTGAGCACACATATAGTGTTAGGAAGAACCTTCTAGCATCCCTATGATAAGAGACCGCTGAACACATTGTGGTGCAAAGTGTGGGAGTTTTGCTTTGGGTGTATCTCACGAGTTGCATTAGCGACATAGCTATGACTTTTCCACTAGACGCATGCACTCAGCCAATATTGACTTTTCATCCCGTAGTGTATGCCGTGGCGCACACATGCTTAGAATCAGATAGTTTTATTTAGCAAGGAGATGTGGTCCTAGAAAATTGAAGGAGGTGTACTATCTTATAGTATAAGCAAGCATGCAAGCATGGCCAACAAACACCCAAAATTTTGAATGCAAGCAATTTTTCCTTTCTTTTTCTTTCTCTTTTTTTATATTATTTTATATGTATGCATATATGTATATGTCATTATATATCCATTTATTTGTTCAAGCGCCTGATGCGAATACCTGCAGGTTAATTATTCAAAAGCAAGCAGAATTGATAACAAAATAATGGAAAAGGGCTTTATGTAGCGAGTCCTGGCGGGACGAAGAGGGTTGGTACTGGCCAACGAGAGCCGTTTTATTCAGATGATGGGTCTGGATTAAAGTGGAGTGGTAGGCCTCAACAGGGTGCCTTGGCCAAGGACGGGCAGCGGGTTTGACAGGGAGTCTAACCTGAATATAGGAAGTGGACTATAGAAGTCAACAGTTGGCAAGGGAAGCGGGCTATGACAGCCGAAAGGTAACATGGCAAGCAGGCTGTAAAAGCCAGGAGATAATGGGAGAATAGGATATGCAGACCAAGCGGTAGCAAGAAAGCAGGCTTCAAGGGGAGCCCAAGTCATTGAGTTGTAGTGATCATCACGGTGGGACATGATGGTCATTGTTGAAGTAGGCTTAAGCCACAAGGGTAGCGAGACAGCGTGCTCGAGGAGATGCTGGCCGACCTTGCCGATGATGACAAGGGCCAAAAGGGTAGATGGCCTTACCGATGGTGACAAGGACCGGAAGGGTAGCGACTGATCTTGCCGATGGTGACCAAGGTCGAAAGGGGTAGACAGTCTTGCCGATGGTGACAAGAACCGGGAGGGTAGTGACCGATCTTGCCGATGGTGACAAGGGTCGAAAAGGGGTAGACGGTCTTGCCGATGATGACAAAAACCGGGAGGGGTAGCGACCGATCTTGCCGATGGTGACAAGTGTCGAAAGGGTAGACGGTCTTGCCGATGATCACAAAAACCGGGAGGGGTAGCGACCGATCTTGCCGATGGTGACAAGTGTCGAAAGGGTAGACGGTCTTGCCGATGATGACAAAAACCGGGAGGGTAGTGACCGATCTTGCCGATGGTGACAAGGGTCGAAAAGGGGTAGACGGTCTTGTCGATGATGACAAAAACTGGGAGGGGTAGCGACCGATCTTGCCGATGGTGACAAGTGTCGAAAGGGTAGACGGTCTTGCCGATGATGACAAAAACCGGAAGGGGTAGCGACCGATCTTGCCGATGGTGACAAGTGTCGAAAGGGTAGACGGTCTTGCCGATGATGACAAAAACCGGAAGGGGCAGCGACCGATCTTGCCGATGGTGACAAGGGTCGAAAGGGTAGACGGTCTTGCCGATGATGACAAAAATCGGAAGGGGTAGCGACCGATCTTGCCGATGGTGACAAGGACCGGAAAGTGGCGATAGCAGGTCGTGGGGGCCAGGGTAGCAGGCTAAAAGAGCCAGAGGTAGCAAGCTGTAAATCCAAGATCATCATACTATAAAGTCTGGAAACAT
Organism: Amorphophallus konjac; assembly: GCA_022559845.1. Classification (NCBI taxonomy): domain Eukaryota; kingdom Viridiplantae; phylum Streptophyta; class Magnoliopsida; order Alismatales; family Araceae; genus Amorphophallus; species Amorphophallus konjac. Next base: position 316,107,438 of record CM040123.1, on the reverse strand, counting down.
AAACCTATATGAGCCAAAGACAGTAGGATATGGGAGCCAATATCAGCAGGCTTTAAGATCCAGAATAGCAAGCTATAGAAGCCAGGGATAGCAGGCTATGAGAGCCAGAGACAACAGGCTTTAAGAGCCAGAATAGCAGGCTACAGAAGCCAGGGATAGCAGGCTACGAGAGCCAGAGACAGCAGGCTATAAGAGCCAGGATAGCAGGCTGTAGAAGCCAGGAATAGCAGGCTACGAGAGCTAGAGGCAGCAGGCTACAAGAGCCAGGATAGCAAGCTGTAGAGGCCAGGAATAGCAGGCTACGAGAGCCAGAGGCAGCAGGCTATAAGAGCCAAGATAGCAGGCTATAGAGGCCAGGAATAGCAGGCTACGAGAGCCAGAGGCAGTAGGCTATAAGAGCCAGGATAGCAGGCTGTAGAAGCCAGGAATAGCAGGCTGCGAGAGCCAGAGGCAGCAGGCTGTGGAAGCCAGGAATAGCAGGCTACGAGAGCCAGAGATAGCAGGCTATGAGAGCCAGAGGCAGCAGGCTATAAGAGCCAGGATAGCAGGCTACAGAAGCCAGGAATAGTAGGCTATAAGAGCCAGAGACAGCATGCTATAAGAGCCAGGATAGCAGGCTGCAGAAGCCAGGAATAGCAGGCTGCGAGAGCCAGAGGCAGTAGGCTGTGGAAGCCAGGAATAGCAGGCTACGAGAGCCAGAGATAGCAGGCTATGAGAGCCAGAGAGTTGTAGAGAATCGGGCTTGTGAAAGCCGAAAGGTAGTTTAGCCGAATTATATGGTAGCAGGCCTTAGCCGAAGAGGCTAAGCCAGAAATGTAAGATAGTTGAGACGTGGGATAGCGAGCTTCAGCCGAAATGACTAAGCTAAAGGACGAGATAGCTGAGAGTCATGATAGCGGGCTTTGGCTAAGCCGAGAGGTAAGATAGCTGAGGTGTGAGGTAGCAGCTTTGGCCGGATTGGCTAAGCCGAAAGATAGGATAGTGGTCACATGCTGTGGGGAAGCGGGCTTCCAAGCCGACATCCAGAGGATGAATGTGAGTTAAAATTAAGGAGAGGGACTGAATAGTCATAATCAAGGGAAGCGGGCTTCGACGATAGGCCTAGGCCGTTGCATTGCATTGATTATCGCAAGGGGACAGGTAGATGAGCTCTGATAGCAAGCTTTGGCCTGAAATGGCTAAGCCGATGGATGAAGTAGTTGGAAATTGTAATAGCAGCTTTGGCCGGAATGGCTAAGCCGAAAGATAGAATGGTCAAAAGTTATGACAGCAGCTTTGGCCGGAATGGCTAAGCCGACAGATAGAGTAGTTGAAAATCATGATAGCAGCTTTGGCCGGAATGGCTAAGCCGACAAATGGAGTAGTTGAAAATCATGATAGCAGCTCTGGCCGGAATGGCTGAGCCGGGGGACTAGATAACCAACAAATTGTGATAGCGGCTTTGGCCAGAATGGCTAAACCGAAAGAGGAGATAGCTGAACAATTGTAATAGCGGCTTTGGCCAGGATGGCTGAGCCGAAAAATGAGATACTTGAAATACATGATAGGGTGTTGGGCTCGCCAACAAGGATAGTTGGCTTCAACTGGGTGTCAAAGGCCAGAAGATAGGATAGCAGATCCGGGTAGGATGTCGGACTTGGAAGCAATCTGGAATTGATGTTGCCTTGACTGACTGTCGAAGACAACCCATGCATCTGACCCAGACGGGAGATCTGTGTCAAAGGTAGAATCTTGATGCCAACCTGACAATATGTCAGAGCTGACAAACCTTACTCAGACGGTAGGTCTGGGACAAGGGTAGAATACAGACGTCGACCCGACGAGATATCGGGACCGACAAACCTTGCTCGGACGGCGTGTCTGGGGCAAGGGTAAAATATAGACGTCGACTCGACGAGATGTCGGAATCAACAAACCTTGCTCATACGGTAGGTCTGGGACAAGGGTAGAATACAGACGTTGACCTGACGAGATGTCGGAATCAACAAACCTTGCTTGGACGGTGCGTCTGGGGCAAGGGCAGAATATAGACATCAACCCGACGAGATATCGGAGTCAACAAACCTTGTTCAGACAGGAGGTCTGAAACAAGGGCAGAATATATACGTGGCCATTGACTCGATAGAACGTCTAAATCAAGCAACTCAGCGAAGACGTGGGGTCTAGGCCAAGGGTAAAACCTAGCCGACTGACGAGGGCTAAGAATGGTACCCTCCAAAAGTACTCCTGGTACAGACCAGCCCATAGTGCAGGCTGTGTTGTCCGGTGGGACTATTGATGGATTTGACTATGTTGTTATAGCGTCGGTGGGGCTAGGGATTAACATCTGAGAGCTCGGCCAAGGCGGGGTGCCTTGAGCCAGAGGGAAAAGGTTTATGGGCCTAGCTCGGTGGCAATATTTAAGAGCTCGATGCAGACGGAGTGCCTTGCGCTGAGGAAAAAACTTATGGACTCAGCTCGACGGGACTTGATGGGCAGAGTCTAAGAGTTCGACGAGGGCGGAGTGCCTCAGGCCAAGGTAAGGGGTAGCTTGATCGGGGCAGAGTGCCACTAGACCAGGGTGGAGGTAGCTCGATCCGGGCGGAGTGCCACTAGACCAAGGTGGAGATAGCTTGATCTGGGCGGAGTGCCACTAGACCAAGATAAGGGGTAGCTCGATCAGGGCGGAGTGCCACTAGACCAAGGTGGAGATAGCTCGATCCGGGCAGAGTGCCACTAGACCAAGGTAAGGGGTAGCTCGGTCAGGGCAGAGTGCCACTAGACCAAGGTGGAGATAGCTCGATCCGGGCAGAGTGCCACTAGACCAAGGTAAGGGGTAGCTCGGTTAGGGTGGAGTGCCACTAGACCAAGGTGGAGATAGCTCGATCCGGGCAGAGTGTCACTAGACCAAGGTAAGGGGTAGCTCGGTCAGGGCGGAGTGCCACTAGACCAAGGTGGAGATAGCTCGATCCGGGCGGAGCGCCACTAAACCAAGGTGGATAGAGCTCGGTCAGGGCGGAATGCCACTAGACCAAGGGTAGGTATAACTTAGCTAGGGCAGAGTGCCACTAAACTAAGGTGGGTGAAACCTAGCTAGGGCAGAGTGCCACTAGACTAAAGCAGATAAAGCTCGGTTAGGGCGGAATGCCACTAGACCAAGGTGGGTAGAGCTCGGCCAGGGCGGAATGCCACTAGACCAAGGTAGGTAGAGCTCGGTCAGGGCGGAATGCCACTAAACCAAGGCAGGTCGGAGCTTGGTTAGGGCGAAATGCCACTAGACCAAGGGTAGGTGCAGAGCTCGATCAGGGCGGAATGCCACTAAACCAAGGTGGATAGAGCTCGGCCAGGGCAGAATGCCACTAGACCAAGGTAGGTAGAGCTCGGTTAGGGCGGAATGCCACTAGACCAAGAAAAGATTAATTGGGCCCAGTCCAATGGAACTGATGGGCGATGAAAGCTCGACGAGGGTGGAATACCACAAGCCAAGGGAAAGATTTTATGGGCCCGGTCCAATGGGACTGATGGGCAACGTCTAGAGCTTAGCAAGGGCGGAGTGCCACAGGCCAAGGGACAGGTTTTATGAGCCCAGTGGGGCAAGTTTGGTTCTCTTAGCGTGTTTGTGTAGCTATTTGCGGTGTAATGCCGAAGGATGGCAAGGATGTATTAGTTATGAATGTGGGTTCCACACTGGGAGTAGAGAGTCAATCCCGGTGGGACTAATGGGAAGCATTTCGCAGGATAAGGAGGAATCCCGTTCTAACATTAAATGAAATGCAGCAGATGGGTCCTCTAAGCGAGGAGCTCGAAATCTTTAGCAGTCGAGCTTGTCGAACAATTAGCATCTGTAGTGGGTTGTCCAGTTCACGATGAGATGTTGGTGTGCCCTGAATAATCCCGTTCTCTCTTCTTTTAGCTTTGGATGTCCCCATGCTGGGGTGGATAGTCAGAGAGTTCATTCTCCTTTTAATGCCCCCAAGCTAGGGTGGATAGCTGAAGATGAGTTGTTCAAAGCACGTCTTTCCATTGGGTAGCTTGTTCGCTCCACGAGTAGTTGTGTAGGCAGACAATAGCAGGGAAATTCGACCATTGGACTCCACCCTCTTCTCTTTTGTTGGCAGCCCCTGAGCGGGGAATAGAGTCTTGCTGTGCCCAGCGGCACCTCAGAGCTTGATTGCGGCTGAGCATATTTTCATTCTTGCCCCCCCTTGCTCGGAGAGAGTTGAGCCTCCATTATTGTGTGCTGGAGCATATAGAGCAGCGGCTACGTTGTGCCGGGTCATTTCATTTTGAAGGAGATTCTTCCTTGCACCTTTATCATTTTACAGTTGGCCCTGATATGAGTGCACTCCATTCTTGAGCTGATGGCTTGAATAAAGAGGGCAGCACATCGAGCGGTAAAGCAGCATCTTTTCTTTTATTCTTGGGTTTATTTCTATTTTGATCTTCAGCAGTTGTCCCGGAGACGGTGCAACAATTGCATTTGTTCGGCCTCTCGCCACAACGGAGGGACCTCGGGGTGCATCTTAGAAGGTGTACCGTCCCGATTGATGTACGGAAACTGTGTTAGCCGTCATCTTGAAAATGGGCATCAGGTGAGGGCGAGGTGGATCCACCCTATATTCTCCAAGTTGTAATTCACCACTTTGGACTAAGTCTTCCATGATGTCTTTGAACATATAGCAGTCCTCGATGAGATGTCCCCTCTTCCGATGGTAGGGGCAAAATCGAGGGTCGTCTTTTCTTTCGATGTCATTTGGTCTCTTGAGCTCCGGGAGGATGACCTTTTTGTACTCAAGGGCCCACTCGAATAGACGCTGGGTCTTGTCTTGCGGAAAGGAGTATGGTCTTTTCATTCTTGCCCTTAGTGAAGGGGGTTTTTGTTCAGCAACCCCGGTAGAGGAGGAGCTAGTTGCCTCTTGTGCTTTCCTCCACTGACGCTCGAAGGTTACAAAGTCAGCTGCTTCTATTTCTTCTGGTGCCGGTTGTTCTTCAATTGGCTTGTGCTTTCGAAGTGGAGGTGTAAAAGCCAGGCAATATTTGGCCAGAAAGGCTTCAATTTCAATTGCCACATCTTCTAATTGGTCGAAGGATTTGACTTCGAGGCCAATTACCCTTTGCAGGATCTCTTTCCTCAGATTGCGCTTGCATAGCTGGACAGCGTCCTTGTAGCTTGGCGGATGTTTGCATCTCACACTGAGATTCTTCCAACGTTGAATGTAGTCCGAAGTAGACTCATCATCTTTTTGTTGGATCATATATAACTCTACTTTGGTGACTTCTTCCTCAGCGGATTTTATCTCAGTTGCTTGTTCTATTACTGGCTTGTTTGTTATGGCTGTCGCCGCTAGATTCCGGCGCAAGCCAGCTGATTGTAGAGGCGGCATTGCATGAGACGTGGAAGCTGAAAGTTGGCCTCGGGAAACAGCAACAACTCTTCTTCTTTGATTCTTCTTCTTCTTCCCCCCGGACGCCTTGTCACTGGTGGGGACAGCATGGTAGTCCACGTGGTGGACAAAGCATGAGATAGTTCGGTGAGATGGAGTGGTTCCCCGCGGACAGCTCTCCATCGCAGGGGCTACGGCCTTGGCCGCAACAATCTTGTTAGCTTCCTCTTCCTCGATCCTTAGCAAGCCGATGAAGGCGACTCTGAGAAAGTTAGGGAACCCCACCATTGGTGGCAGAGTTCCGAAAGCAATGGGCACCGCCAGGTACCTGTACTCCGCGTGGGTAGCGACCACTTGAGGGCCGAATGCAAGCGTAGTAAGTCCGCCAGCCATTGAGCTCACTGCAAATCAGAATGAGCAGACGATCAGTATTTTGGGGAAGGCCTCCAGGCCTTCTACTTTGGCGAAGAGATGAAGGGAGACTCGGTCCCACCGGGCGTGCCAGCTTGTGGGAAAGGATTTTTTATTCTTTATTTATTTATTGGTTTATTTTATTTATTAGTTGGTTTATTAGGCATGCCAGTCACCAGAGTGACAATTTATTATGCGCTCGGTCTGACCTAGTCAGTCGATTGTGAAGTCCGTGTCGGGACCGGAAGTCCGTCATACCATAAAGGCTATGACGTTAATTACGCCCTTCCAAAGAAGGACAACCCTTGATTAATCGCCAAAGTAGAAGGATCCCAGGGGCAAAACCAATGTGATAGGTATACTCATTCATCTGCAGGATAGAAGATGCATGCGATTATGCAAAACGAGATATGACATATTAATATACGGAATAAATCCGGCAGCATATCCCCTTATTTTGGACTGTGCCAAAAGGGGAGTATAGGACATCCATCTACGGAGTGCCGAGATGGAAGCCAAATGAAAGATGGGCGTAGCCCGAGATCCAAAAGGATCATAATCCAACGGGACATTGTCCATTATCATGGTATTTATTGATATCCCCTTAAGAAATCATTGGAGGACATGCAGTGGCAGAACTCCAAGAGTCAACAGGGTTAGAAGAAAACATCGCAGTCAAATGGTATAATGTGGGGGTAAAACCCTCATTAATGTATCTCCCGTGGACCTGGGTGAAGAACCATGATTCCCTCATGAAGCGTGAAGACTGGCATGGAGGTTGACAGGAATAGGATATTGAGTTTAGACTGGATTTAGGTTTAATGGAGTTGTTGAGACATCATATATTTGGGTGGCAGCTGTTATTGAGATGAAACGGCGTGGATAGGAACCGACGCGAGGGCCAAACGGCGCGGTGGGATCCCGGCATGACGGGAAGCTAAAGGCTGTCGGCACGGCGGGCAACCGGCGTGGCTGGAAAGAAAGGCAAATGGCGCAGCATGCTTCCCGGCGCGCCCTTCACCCGGCGCGAGATTGGCGCCGGGAGGAGGTGGCGCCGGGAGGAGATGGCGCCGGGGGGAAGATGGCGCCGGTAGCTGTCTTTTGTTGGTTTTCTCAGGTATTGTGAGGGTTTCTTATGAGTTCAAAGGGATCCTTTGTATCCAATGGGTATTTCATGGTAATAATTGGGTGAGATAGAAGATGAGGGTGGATTCGTTCACAAGGGGGGTCCAAGGAGACCATGTAACTGTAATGTACATCCCCCTCAGGTGACCAAGGCGTCATGAGATGGTATAGCTCAGTTCCTTGCCACACAGTTGGGGGCTAAATGCACAATTCCGGTGAAAGCATCGTACTATGTGATCGAGTAAAAGGCTGAACGGATTTTGACAGCACCTCCCCTTATTTTGGGAGTGTGCCAAAAGGGTATTATAGGTCATCCACTCACGAACTATCGGAGTGGAAACCAAAATAAGAGCCGGGCATAGCCCGAGATCCAGGGGATCTAAATCATATGGGATTTTATCCCCCTTGTTGTGATATCCCCTGTACAGTCAATGGAGAACATGCAATGGCAGGGCTCCATGACCTGATAGGGTTGTAGAATGTAAGGGAATTGACCCCTTTGATATAGCTCCCGTGAGGATAGAGGGAAGGGTAGTGCATCTCCATAGGACAGGATACCATGAGCAAGGTTGGCATGGTCTGATGGCATCGGCATGAACTCATCAAAGTGGTCGAAAGGGGTGGAAGTATCGGCGTGAAGAAGAGGATGGGTTTCGGCGCGACATGAGAAGCTCAGCCGGCGCGGCAATCCCTCGGCATGAGACTCGCGCCGGGAGGCCTCCTGAAATGGGGTTTTTAGGGGGTTTGGAGGCAAAGGCTTTGGGCATTTAAAAAAAAGGGGGGGGGTTTGTTCAACGATTTGAAGACCAATTCGGACGATCGTAGAGAGGGTGATCCAAGGTGGAGACGGCCTTCCTTCTGGGGCCTCACTGGGAGCAGAATCACGCACGGAAACTCACGATTAGGATTCGTCACTCCTCGTTTCACAGACGAGAAGCCATGAGATGGACTGTCTCAGGCTCTCGTCGTGAGTATGAGGTTGAAAGGACATGCGGTAGAAGAACCTTCAACAGACTTAGAAAACCAAAACGGTAAAAAACATGTGTAGATGTGTAGTTATCAGTATCCATAGCATGCAGTAAACCTCGGATGCAGAGGCAGAAAGAAAAGAATAACGAAAGGGCAGAACTCAGCCCATCTTTCATTAACTATTTCATCCAAAACGGTGTACATGAATTCAACTCAGTAGGAAAAATCCAACCCAAAGACATACACACCGACTCTATCCCTGAGAACAGGGTTACATTGGCATTCAATGCTACTGGAGCAAAGATGCTCGAAAGCAGAGATACAAATGAAAAGGGAAAATAGTATTCAAACAGAGCAAAGGGGGGAGAAGAACTGTAGCCCCTCGGGACATCGAACGGCACACCCCACCTTACTTCTTCCTTCGAGCCTCTGCCTCTCTCTTTTCTTCAGCTTCTATGAAGGGCTCTCGAGCTCCCCCTCTCTTTTAGTGGCTAAGTGCTCTCCTCTTTTATCGTTGTATCTTCCTTTTCTATCTCCCCTCCCCCCTTTTTCTTCTTTCGAAGGGCAGCCTTCTTATAGAGGGATGACCCTCATCCTATCGGCGTGAGCTCATCGGCACGCCAGCATCCGTCTTCTCGGCGTGGGCAGCCCTCGGCGCGCTTCGGTTCACATTGGGCTTGGCCCATTTTCTGTCATCTGGCGCAGGATCCATCTAATGGGCTCTTCAGACAGTGGGCTTCTTGGCATTCTTGGCATATGTATTTATCCTTCGTGGGGCTTGTTCGACACCTTGCGTTCACGAACATGTGTGAGGCACTGTGCATCCCACCTTCGGAGAATCAGAATTGTCCGAGCATCCTCTTCAGCGGGCAGGTGATTGCCTGAATGTTGGTACAGTTTTATCAGCCTGACTATCTGAATGATAGCCGTACTGGACAGCGGCCTAGCCAGGGATGGCTTTAGTCGAACAAAGTGTTATGAATAGTGGACTTCTTCTATTCTGATTCTGAGAACTTCCAGGGACGGAATAAGAGCCGCATCATTGGTCGATCTTCAGAGCTCTGAGTCTACCTTGGTCCCTTCTGGTATATTTTAGGTGTCAACAATGCCTAATTTTTAGGTGTCAACAAATGTCCCCCACCCGCAGGTGGCGCAAATGAGGGACAAATAAGCAAGGCCTGTGGGTGTAGCCTCCCTTTCCCCTTACTGCATTTGTTTCTTTCTGTCATCATTTTTGTCTAGAAGGAGCTCGGGAGCTTGCGACGACCTAAGCCGTAGATGTAACACCCCAGAAATTTCTAAGATTTTTCTAGAATTAAATAGAATTATTTAAAAGGCTTAAATGGGCCATTTAGTGAATAATGAGTTAATTAATTTAATGGTTAAGGCCTTTAGCCTAAAAGTCTAATTATTAATCAAATAAATAAGCCCACTTAAATTAGACCATAGACCAATTTCTAAGCTTTTTTGGCTCAAGCCCACTTCTAGAGACGTAATTAGGATTATTTCTAATTAAAAAGGATAAATAAAGAGATAATATGAATATTAGAATTTGAATTTAAGTAAAACATAATTTTTAGGTGAGCCAGGCAAATGGCGGTCTATCGCAAGATCGCCACCTGGTGAAGGCGGTCCCGCGGTGACTGCTACTTGCTTCCAAAAATGAGGTCTGTAGAAGGGTGGAAAAATGGGATTTTTACTATCTCAATCGCCATGGATCAATGTGATTTGGCTTGGGAACATGTCTAGGACTCTTGGGGATCAATTCTACTCCAAATTAGGACTCTAATTTGATCTAATCTTTCATCCCTAGGCCAAACCCTATAAATAGGGTCCAGAATCGACATGCGCGAACCCTCGTTTTGGCTCGTGTGCTTCGACGGTAAGGCGATGTTATTTCATGTTAGTCTTTTAGAAGATTTTGTTCCCTTTAGTATTGCCTAACTCTCCTCCAAATTTCGTGTTAGGAGATCAAGCCATTGAGGAGGTAGAGGATGTAAAAGGAGTTGTTTCTCTACAGAACGCATGGGAACGAGTGTGTTCCTTTGGCAAAGATTCAAAGTTTAGGGATCCTATCAAAGGTATTTTCAGGTTCATCCTTGTGGTACCCAGATATTTACCCACCCAAAAATACCATCAAAAAGGGTGTAACTCCACAGAAAATTTTTCATTTTTCCGGATCAAGATCTGTGAGTTTGGAGCATCGTTATGAGTTCTAGAACGTGTTTTGGGCTTTATGCGGGCTTGTGTCTGACGAACCCTCGGAACCTTATGCAGGGTGAACCGATGTGTTATCGGGCTCCGGAATGTTACAAGAGCGTTGTGCATTTTTCGAGGATTGTGTGGAGTATTTTTTCCTATTTTTGGTATTTTTTGGATTTCAAAAAAGCCGTGTGGGTTTTCTATTTAAACCCCCACCCCTTTCTCTCTCTCCCTCACTCTCATTTCTCTCCCTCCCCTCTCTCATGTTCTCTCTTTCTCTCACTCTCTTCTTCGGTAGCCGACGGTGCGAGGCGAGGGTGAGGCGGAGGCGACGTGGGCGAGGATCAGCGAGGACGTGGTGTGGATCGAGAAATGATGGCGCGGTTGATGGGGGCATCCCTTGCCCCTCCACATTTTTATGGGCTCGGATTGTTCGTCGGCAAGCGCCATTGTGTTAGTCATGTGTTTCTGAGTCTAGTCATATATTTTTCATATTTTTTTTGAGTCATAAACTATGTAATTTTCCATTTATTTAAGTCATGTACCTAGGTTAGTGAGTCATTTTCCTAAGTTAGTTGTCATATTGTTGGTTTGATAGGCTAATGGGCCCAACTAATGGGCTAGGCACAGGGGCGCCCCTCCCTTGGACTACTTTCGTCTTTAGTTAGTTTGGCAGGGTCACTGTGGTCATATGAAAAGTATGGAGTCTATAAATAGGCCCCCACTCCTCTCATATGTAACAACCTTTTATGATCAATTTAAATCAAGTGAGTTTTAGTATCTTATTGGAGTGGATTCTCCAAATCTCTCTCTCTCTCTCTCTAAGGGGTGGATTCCCCTCTCTTTCTCTCTCTTCTCCCTTTCTCTCTCCTCCCCTCCCTCTCTCTCCTCCACATCATCAACCCTTCCTCTCCCCTCATTACTCATCCTCCCAACTACCCCAACCCTCATTACTCCACCCCTAGTCCCAAGAGACCCTCCACCAATCCATACTCCACCACCCAACCACCAACTACCCAATCCCCTTCCCTAAGCACCCTCTCATCTCCCAAGGGAGAATTCCCACTACCCAAGCCCCTCTTTACCTTCCCCACACACCCCTTCCCATCCCCAAGACCAGAAATTAATCCCACCCTTAAACCCATTTTCAAATACCCTTTCCCTCTCTCCCTTCCAACCAAATTCGCAGCTCCTCTCTCACGCACTGCAAACACCACCTTCCAGACCCCATTCTCCCCCATCCACACCTTGGAACACCCCCTCCCAGACCCCCTCACAGCCAGGGGTTGCCCCCATACCCATCCACCCCATTTCCCATCCCTTCTACTCCATTCCCCCACCACCTTTCACCACCTGCAATTCTCAGGTCGCAGGTAGTAGAGTACCAGAAGCTTGCAGAGCCGGCCCTGACTTCATCCCAGCGTCCCTGGAGGCCCAAGAGGTACCGTTGCAAGCGTCTCTCCGTCCTCTTCGTAACGGTGGTGGTCTCATTCCTTCTGAGCTTTTGGTCGCCCGGGGGAGCCGTTCTTCCCCGACTGTGCACTTCCTCCCTGAAGAGCAACCTGAAGCTGACTCCTGAAGCTACCATGACCACTCTCTTGAAGATATGGAGGCAAGGTTTGGCCGGGAGATTCTTCGACAAGTCTGCTTCCAGAATCAAGAGTTCTCATTTTTTTCCTTCGGGTGTGTGGTTCTGCTTCCTGACAGTCTGCTCTGACCCCCACTCATTGTTCGAGCTCTACCAGTCTACTCCAACAACTTTTCGCATCCCCGTTGGTCTCACTTCGAAGAGGACTCACCGAAGGTTCCAACGACTCCGGCGGTGCCTGATTCTGAGTTTTGGAGCGCTTGTGGAAACCTCTTCTTCCTGCTGTTGTGAACTTGAAGCAGTCAGAACTGAAGACCTGTCACCCTGTTTAAGCTTCTGCCCTGACCAGCACCTGTGACCAGAGAAATCAACAAAATTCAGACGTCATCCCGATCCAGCTACGAAGAAATTTCAACTGGTTTCGTCATCAAAAAAAATATGGAGTTGCCGCAGCGCCACGATAACGAACTTCCTGTCCAGAAGCGCAGAGAGTGGTCAGAATCGGCATTGGCTCCTTTTCTTTTCTTCTAGCTCGATTTTCCCCTCTTGCTTGGCTGACTGAAGGCCCCTCCCTGTGTGGAGGTAGTGTCTGGGTGTAGTCATTGGCTTCCCTTCCCCAAGATCCCCCCCCCCCTTGCATGGGGCGTAGTGCATGTAATCTGAAATTTCAGGTTTGAAGCTTCATCGACGCGGCGTGCGGGTGCATACCCTCGCCTCCCCGCTCGCCCCCGTCTCCGGCCGGGGTCGGCGTCTGCACACCAACCAGGTGAGCCTCGGTCCCCCTCTTGGTTGGTTTAAATTCCTTGCTTAGCATAGTATTATCGTTATTGCTTCGTCGGACGGAGAGTGAGAGCTCGGCCCATAATTACCATTGATGTGAGTGATCACCGCGGGCGAGTTGTGAGTGATCCCCTACATCCCACACCCTTGGTGTGCTGGCCGCCCGTGAGTTGGGCATCCTTGACCCATTTTGGGTTCTCCCCGAGCTAGCCAGCCATTGGAGCATCAAGGTCCCCCCTCGGACCCACTCTATCATCGCCGAGTCGCCTACGGGCACTAGTGTGCGCGACGCGAGTGAGCTCGCTAGAGTAAGTCCGCCGCTCAAAGATACTTGCTTGCAATTGTAAGTGCAAGGGCATTCGGTCTTGTGACTATCACCCCAACGTGGTGTCACATCAGCGGTGTTTGTCATTCGCGAGCTCGGGCATCGGCGGTGGTTCGCGAGGCATTTTGTGACGGAACGGCATCCACAATGCGCGTAATCTTCGGTGGAGGTAGGGGGATGGTTCCTTAACTCCTGTACTTCATTTTCCGTAAGTTTTGTAGGCCGTGATGAGCCGAGTGGGTTCTCCTTCACGCTGGGGTTAAAATGCATGTTTTAGGGCGTGAGACGGTTTTGTCGAATCGAGTGAGATTTTCCCACTTCTTTCACTCCATTTTTGGATTTTGGGACTTGGGGAATGATCCCCGTTGTTTTCCCCCTCGACTGGGGTCGAGTGGGCGTGGAAATCGAGCCCTTAGGGTGGGCTCAGTCGGGGTGGTCGCCGTATTCGGTGTACCAACCGATTATGGTCGACTGACTGAACGGCCCGCCGCGAATGGGGGCGTTCTCTGAATTTTGGTCGACTGACCGCTGCTGGCCGGTCAACCGACCGCCACTGTCGGGGTCGATGGAGCGTGCGCTACATCGATGCCTCCCACTACACTGGCCGACCGCGGCAGGTGGAGCCGATGCAGCCTGCGTTGCATCGACGCCGCTGGTCACGCCCATCGACCGACCGGCGTAGGGTTCATTGGTCGACCGACCCAACTGGGCATGTCGACCGAACTGCAACAGTCTCACCAATTTTGTCTCCCAGTCGGTCCGGTTGAGACCCAATGACCGACCTATGGCCCCGAGGTTGTCCCGGACACCTCGTGGGTACCGTGACCATGTTTTGGGTGTCCAGAGGTACCATTTTACCTCAATTAGCGTGCCCATGGGTTCTAAGGGTCCAGGTGACCCTCTTATGTTCCAGGCTTCCATGTTACGCTTGATCGAGTCACCGTATATCGTCATGAGTACGGAGGGTTATTTCTGCACGTCATGAGCTTCTCCGGAAAGTAGTTTCTGCTTGGGCCCTGCGTCTGGCCTATGAACTGCGAGTCCAATTACCCAACCTGGGGCTAGAGGATTTCTTAGCTTCCCTTTGAAAGGGATTAAGCTCGGCGATCGTGGGCCGCCTTAAGGATTATTTTACCAAGGCTTTTGACCTAGGGGTAGGCCAGATTGACGGCCTAGGGCTATCCTATGCTACGACCTTGACCTGAGTCTTGTGACTCGAGAGTCGTTGGGTTTAATAGGTTTAGTGGACTGCCGAGTGTCCGATGACATCGTGGCAGCTATTTTTTGAGATAATTTACGGTGGACTTGTGCGTAGCCTATCCATATTCCGTAGGGTTTCTTCCGAGAGTCGTTTGCTACTCAGTGAGCCCCCACTAGTCATAGCTTGTCCTTGCACGCATGTGCATACCCACCAGGGAGTAGGTGGTGAGCTCCACCCTGGAGAGAGATAGTTTGTAGGCTGGTTACCGTAAGGCCTCCCCTGTATCGGCTCGAGTCTGGGTTGGGATAAAAACATGCTAGAGGGCCTGACATGTGCGGTCAGTCAGTGTGTGCACACATGGTCGGGGACTTCGGACGCGTGCTGATGAGCACGACCCCGACTGGACCTTGTTTCGTGGTTACTAGTACGGTGTCTCAGTGTTGCCTAGGGCGATGGAGACACCTGAGGCGTGGACTAAGACGTCAGGGGACGGATCTGACCTTGCTTCTAGTGGGCCGTACTCAAGTCACACAAGATGAGTTTTCCTGTGTTTTTCGGTGGTTTCTAAGTGTCCTTCCGACACCGAGGTCTAGGGTTTCCGGTAGGGTTACTGTGGGTTTTCCCTAGATGGTGTTGGGTTTACGACAGAGAGGTCATGACTGTGCTCCCAGACCGGGTGGTCTTGGGCCAGGCCTTAGTCAGCGAGGACTGGCCTCCGCGACAGCGTTGTCGTGGTGTTTCTCCTGGCAGCGTAGCTAGGGTTTTCTCGATAGTCTGGTGGTCCCCCGACTATGAGATCGAGGTGTGTTTCCCAGTACAGTAGGAGTAGCTGTAGAGCAGAGGTTTTACCGGCCACCGTGTTTGATGTTCCTGCTGTTGTTGCTGCTTTCCGTTACCACCGTTGTTTACGGTTGGGGTTCTGCGGGACCCCTACTGAGCCAATGAGACGAGGCTCACCCCCTGCTTTTCAGGTGTGGCGGTCCCTCCTCGAGGTTTGGAGGTGCAGTGCGGAGGTTCGTAGTTGCCAGCTCGACGAGCTGAGTGTTCACTCGGCATTGGGTATGTTTTATTTCTGTAGACTGTACTTTTTGGACTGGACTATGTAGTTAGTAATTTAATTGTTATATTCTTGTTGTTCCAGCTTTATTTCTTATTCATGTATACTTTTTTTTGGTAAGTAATGATTTGGTATTTGTATAAAAGGAGAAAAGAGCTGTACATCTGAAGTCTACAAAGCAGGGCTACTATACTCAAGACCACACCAGTTGTGGACTCAGAGTTTATTGAGAAAATAGAATGAATCTATCGAATATGTTTCTCTCCCTTCTTGTAAGTCTCTTCTGCCCTTGGAATTCCATGCAACATCTTGCGTCTTCAAGGATTTGAATAAGGACAATTGATTTAGAGGTTGAAGAATCATCAAATATTCTCGCACAGCGCTCCCTCCAGATCTTCCATATAGTAATACAAAATAGAATTCTAGCAAACTTCACTAATTGCCCAGATTTAGGAAACTGTGCTTGTAGCTACTGTAGCTCATGGCACAAACCAGTGCTCGGCTATCTTATTCATGTATACTTACACTCACACACATCCTTTAGCCCTTCTGAGCCCTCCGACTCATGGGCGGCAGACCAGGATTCGAATGGTATCGGGTCCTTCCCGGTATCCGGATCTTGAGTCGTTACAAAGGGGCTCAGGAATGTCTCCAAACACCTTTAGGGCGCTATCTACCAAGCCCTTTATACACCACACCAGGCCCGACCAAGGGTCCCAACCAGCTAGCCGTGACTCACGGCAATACCAACAATTGATTGGGTCCCTCCCCAGTCACCCAGCTCGCAGATATACCCGCCTTCAATCAAGCCACCTGGGCCAACTCGGGGGCGCCCTGACAGCAAGCCACGATACGTGGCATCCGGCAACGAGGCCAGGGTCTAGCCCCAAGATGCCTCTCTCTAGCCTCCTAAAGTCAAATGAAGACTTACCATAGTCAACCACGGGCCTCGGAGGCCCACAGCACACTCACGCGGCCCATGCACGTGTGTCGGGAATTTTCCCAAACACCTCGCGGGCGCACATATTCCAGCCCTTCTACTGCAAACTGTGGGCCAACTGTGGACGCACTTTTTATTTACATCTTTGTTTATTTGTTTATCAGGTTTATTAAGTGTGTGGGCGTGCCAGTCACCAAGGTGACGATTTATTGTGCGCTCAATCTGACTAATCCGACGATTGTGTAGTTCATGTCGGGATTAAAACCCACCGCGCCGTAAAGGTCATGGCATCATTTACATCCCCTCAGAGAGGGGAACACCCTTGATAATCACCGAGAATCAGGGGCCTCATGGCCATAAAATTAATTGCATAAAAAACCTATTAATAAATGCTGAAGTCCTCGTACGAGGGTGTGAAGAAAGTATCTGAGCTCATGTCGGTCGTGTGTTGACCAGTTAATGTTCGGACGAATGTCCGGCTTGAGAATAGCGTAATCATCGCGGGAAGACCGGAACATATGTACATCGGGATACGACAAATTTATTGTTCAAAGGGACGGGAAACGTTCAGTTAAACCCCGATTAGAGCGGTCGGAAATCGATAAGTTTGTCGGCTCGGTGCAAGATCAAGCTGCGACCATGCTGAGGTGGGCCCCCTGTGGTCGAAGCCAGGCTCACGTGCGCATCGTCAGTATTTCCGATGCCAAGGGGCAACGGGGGGATGTCCCGGGATCAGATCCCAGAACCAGTATGTGTTCAAAGGGAGCGGGCTATAGGCCGAGGATACGGGTCAGGCAATGACCATGATCGGGGTGGACCAGAGATCTAGGCATGGCCCACGGAGGCCTTATTGATATTTCCATGCAAAGGGTCCGGGGATGACGAGAGCCTTCTCGTTCCATTCAGATTTTGTCGGTCACTCATGGACCACTCTATGTTCGGACAAAGGTCCATGTTTGTAGCGTAAGAGACTGTGACAAACCGTACAAATATCTGCCGTGAGTACGGAAAGTTTAATGCAAGTGAGCGATTAGATCCCGGGATATATGTCGGTCACTAACAGACCATTCACTATTCGGACGAGAGTCCACATTTGAAGCATCGAAGGTAACGACAAAGCCGTACGGATGTCTGCCGTGGATACGGCAAGTTTAATGTGGATGCGAGATTGGATCCCGATAGAGGTGGGTCAAGCTGATGAACTATCGGCCCGAGATGGTTTCGGACTATGGCCATAACGGGGTTCCCGAGGTCCACATCCGATGCCATAGGACGTCATTGCTTTTCTCTTCACACATAGTCTGGGGAAACGAAGGTTCCAAGGTATGCGTGCATGTCGGTCATGGTCAGACCATTTCTTATTCGGACGGAAGTCCGCGTTTGTAATGTAAGAGATGATGACAAACCATACAAATGTCTACCGTGAGTACGGCAAGTTTAATGCAAGTGCGGGATTAGATCCCAGTAGAAGCGGGTCAGATTAATGATCTATCGGCCTGGGATAAGTTCGGATCATGGTCACATCCGGGTGAAGGCTCCCGAGATCCAAGTTCGATCTAGTGGGGCATCATTACTTTTCTCTTCATACGCAGTCCGGGGGAGTGAATTGTTAAGTGTGGAGAAGAAGATTAAGTGTTTTAATTGTTTATTAAGATGGATTAGCATGAAGATTCGAGTGTTTTATTAGAAGAGTTTGTGACAGGAACTCAAGGGTCTAGGGTTTCAGACATGAAGGAGCCTGGTTTGTTCAGAGGTTCAATTTGATTTCAGGAGGGGGCTTTCTGAGTGGGGTTGATTTAGTCTGAAGAAGCTTCATTTATGCGTTCTTATGTGTTCTTGTTCTTTGTTCCTCTTGTTCTTGGCCCTGGCAAAAATCGGGCAGCACTTCCCCCGGACTGAGGTTTGTTGGGGCGCAATGAGGGATTGTCAAACAGAATACTCCGGGATGATCCCAAAAGCTCGGAGTGGCCTAATGGCAGTCCGGTGTCCCATAGCTGAACGCAGAAGCCCCGAGGACCAGCCTTCAAGGGGTTCTAGCAGTTCATGGGTAGTAACCTCCTGATAGCTCCAGCGGGACGGATGTTCGCCATGGAAGGCCATGAATATTCATCCTTCATACGGGCTCCCTAGAAGGCCATGCCACAGAGAGGCAGGCTTCTAAAGGCCCTATATGAGCAGAAGATAAAGAGAGGGGGAAGGAAAAGGCTAACGGAAATGAACAATATATGTATAGTGCAAAAGCCTTTCTTTCTATTCATCCATGAAGGAAGGGAGACAAAATTACAGAAGGGGGGGGGGTTTACCCCAAAGTAGGAGGATACATCGGAGAAAGAAAAAGAATACACCTGTGGGGGAAGGGGAACGGAGCACAAGCTCCTCCCCCTCCAAGCTCACCTCTCTTCTCTCACACTCACTCTCTTCTTCTTCGCCTCACGGGCGCAGGGGAATGGAGCTTCTCTTCTCTTCATCTTTTCTCTTCAGTGGCCAGCCTCTAGTGTCACTCTTTGGGACTACCTTCTCTCTCCTTTGCTCTGTCAAACATGCAGAGTATATATAGAATGGGTTGCCCTTTCTTTGTTCAAACGGAAGAGACTCCCGCCACTTACTTCGTCTGCCAGACGAGCAGGATTGACATGTTACGCTGACATCAGGTGATTGGTGCCATACCTTGTCGTTCGTCCAAGGATAGGACGTTTGCGGGTTTACCGGGATATCTTCTGCTACTTCCACCGTCGATGCATGCCTCGCCGTTGTGCTATCGAACGGATGTGGAGGCAAAGCTTGGTAGCATTGAATGCTATGCCCCCTAGAACTTGCCCCGAATCTGATAGGAGAACAGAGTGTCTGTTGGCAGATGGGACAGAATGGGGTTAAACTGGCGTGGCCAGGGGCGCGCCAGTTTAAACCCAAATGCAATTAGCGCGCCATATCACCAAGTGAATAGGGGCGCACCGGATCAGCAAAGGAAGAGGGTGCGCTGTTTTAAGGGCTGTTAGAGGGGCGCTCCAGTTTAAGGCCAAAGCAAGGGTGCGCCCTATTTAAGTGCAGGCCGTGCTTGTTTAGACTTCATCTAGGAGTCGCGGCTATTCGGACGGACGCTTGTCCTCCCGTGCTGCTTTAGTTATAATGCACCGCTTTCGGGGTGTTTAGTTCGGGGCCTCTGAATCCCGATTCAGAACTTTGAGTAATTTTCGACGCATGCCGAACATGTTTTCGAATTCTCGACTTTCTTTTGATTCGGCATTCGGCACCGTCGACTGGGGAGCCGGGGCCATCTCTTCTGCCCGAAGGGCTTCTCGTTGGGTGGCGGAGCGCCGAATATATATATTCGTCCTGCTTGGAGGAGGTATGGAGTTTGTTCGGCCTTTTCGTCTTCGACTTGCTCTCAGGGTGTCGAGATGTCTGTGTCGCAGGAACGTTCCTTTTCTTCTCTTCTTTTTTTGACGTCCACAAATGCCCCCCACTCGTGGGCGACGCAAGCGAGGGACGAGTGCGCGGGGCCCACGAGTGTAGAGTTCTTCGATAGGATATCTATTCTTCCGAGCCAGTGGGATGCTTGTCCGGTGTGAATTCACGGAAAAGCGCTCACTCCTTTAGCAAAGGGATGAGGGGATCGCTTCACCGCATATGTACGTGGACCGACATGTCAGAGTGGGGGTTTAGTCATCGGCATGGGGTGAATGCCGAAGCAAAGAAATAGGGTTGATGCGCCAGCCTCGGCAAGAGGCCTAAGCCGACCGGATGAGGCCAATCCGAGAGGGAGTTAGTAACTCGTGTTAGGTTCAAGGAAAGTTGTTTATTCATCGACTCAGACAGATGGTCTGAGCCAAAGGGAAAGAGGTTTTTTTTTTGTTCATCGACCTGGACGGAAGGTTCGGGCCACGGGTTTGTTTGTCGGTGGGACAGGGAATTGTAATATTGCGGTGGTTTATTCTTTGACACGGGGTTAGTGCCAAAGCAAGGGTCTTTTTGTTCATCAAACTAGACGAAAGGTCCAGGCCACTTATCTTATGCGTCGGTGGGACTTAAAATATTTTGATCTCCGGCGGGACTTGACAAGTCGACATCCCTCGGAGGCTTCGATGATGATTTTTTCTTCTCTTCTTTTTTCTTTCTTTTCTTCTCTTTTTCTTCTTCTTCCCTTTTTTTCTCTTTTTCTTCTTCTCTTCTTCTCTTTTTTTTTTCTTTTTCTCTTTTTCCCTTCTTCTTCTTTCTTTTTTCCATTTTTTTTGAACAACTTTGGGTAGCTGCCGACGTGGATGCCGATAGTGAAGAGCTACTGGCTCGGATGCCAATAGTCGGATGCTGTCGGCCTGGATGCCGATAATTAGGAAGCTATCGGCATAGACGCCGATAAATCTGAAAGCTGTCGGCTTGGATGTCGATAGTGAGAGAGCTGTCGGCTAGACGCCGATAATGACATAGCTGTCGGCTAAACGCCGATAGTTAGATAGCTATCGGCTAAACGTCGATAATTAGATAGTTGTTGACTCAGGGGCCGATAATTGAAAGCTGTCAGCTCAAGGGCCGATAATTGAAAGCTATCGGCTCGAGACCGATAATTGAAAGCTGTCGGCTCAGGGGCCAATAATTGAAAGCTGTCGGCTCAGGGGCCGATAATTGAAACCTGTCGGCTAAGGGCCGATAATTGAAAGTTGTCGGCTCAGGGGCCGATAATTGGGAGCTGTCGGCTCGGGGGCCGATAGTTGAAAGCTGTCGGCTAAGGGCCGATAATTGAAAGTGTTGGGACTGGTGCGATGGATTCAGAGGGGGGTGAATGAATCTATCCTTAAAAATTACCCAAATAAAAACTCAGAACACTCAGAGATGTGAAATTGAAAACAGATTCAGTTCTACCGAAACTGAAATACAGCGATGTGTTCAATCAATTAGCTCAATCGACATATGAAGACAGATCGAGCCTAAACATTCATCTAGCGGAAGCAGATAATGAACATTCAAATCACAGTGCATGAAGAGTTTTTAGGTGGTTCGGTCCTCCAGACCTACATCCACCCCACACTCCAACTTGAGTGTGGATTCCGCTAATACACAGCTTAAACCACTGGGCTTCACAGCTTGCCTACAACCGCTGAGCAACACAGCTTGCTGTCTAAGGTATCCACCTCGCCCGCTGAGCAACATAGCTTGCTAACCAGAGGAACCCTCCTCTGCAATGCTCAGCAATACAGCTTAGCTCTGCTGACTAACAGCTTGAAGTAAAGTTCAAATGAAAAATAAGAAATGGGAAATCACAGCGACAGAAAGCTGTATATGATGATAGCACAAATGTGGCTCTCAGGGAGCTGACTGGCCTGGATTTGATCCACGGTCCAGTATAGACAAAGCTTTAGATGACTCTCTTCTTCTTCTTCTAAACTCTCGATCTCTCTCTCTTCTTCTTCTTTACTGTTCACTCATTCTTTCTCAACTCTCTACTTCTCTTCTTCTCTCTTTTACCTCTTCTTCTTCTGGCTCTCCTTTCTTTTCTTCTCTGGATCGTGCAAGCTCTAGCTTTCTCTCTCTCTCCCTACTTCAGCTCTCAATGGCACACGCAGATCTTCTGGCACTATCATCTTCTCTCGAAGGAGAAGCTTCCTTTTTATATCAACATAGAGGTGGGGCATGTGCTCTCCACGATTCCCGCCCAAGCGCCTAGATTACTTGGCAGTCATCCCAGCCTACTGCCAACTTGAATTGATCTGAAAGAGAAGAGGAAATGATGCACTTAGTTAGTTCGAAAATGTATAGACTTGCTAAGTCATCAAGGCAACCGAGGGCAGACTTAGTATTCAATTGCACGAACTGTATGTATGCAACAGAATGTATAGACTTTGAGTGCATGATACTACTTTACGTATGTATGCAACAGAATGTATAGACTTTGAGTGCATGGTAAAGAGTGTACAGACTTTGTTTTGAAAGATGCACAAATGCATATAGGAAAGTATGCACATTGAAGATGAATGCACAGACATGCCACCGAGCTGTGTACAGACTTTTGGTGTGCGTGCGGCAAGACGATGTACAGACTTGTTGTGCCTAGAGTTTAAGCATGACTACATAATGCACAGACATACCATTGAGCTGTGTACATACTTTTGGTGTGCGTGCAATAAGACGATGTACAGACTTGTGTCCATGAAGCAACAGGAGTTGTATGGACTAGGTAACGAAGTATACACTGACAATGTGTCTGCATGAAGCAAACGAATGCACTGACTATGTATATGCATGAAGCAAACGAATGCACTGACTTGGTTGAGTGTAGCAACATGGGTTGTACAGACTTGATGACGTGCAGTGAAATGTTATACGGGCTTTCAAATGTATAGACATCCTATGCACGGACTTCTTCTGCGACAGATGCAATGCAGTGAACAAAGTATGCACAAACTATGTATATTGAAGGATGAAACTATGCATTGATCCAAGTATGTAAAGATTAAATGCAGAGCTTTTATTTATTTTAATCTCACATGACTCAGATTGTCATTATCAAAACTAGAGTTCCAACAATCTCCCCCTTTTTGATAATGACAACTATAAGTCATGTAGGATTTATTTGTTAACATTCATAACCGAGTTCATCGACAAAATGAACCAAGCATTCAATAGACTCATGCTTCACCGCAACCATGCAACACAACATAGCATTTCT
This sequence comes from Amorphophallus konjac, assembly GCA_022559845.1. Lineage (NCBI taxonomy): Eukaryota > Viridiplantae > Streptophyta > Magnoliopsida > Alismatales > Araceae > Amorphophallus > Amorphophallus konjac. The sequence goes on along the minus strand of CM040123.1, from coordinate 316,084,816 downwards.
GTGTACTTTAAAAAGATACAAAGTAGTCTTTGAATGAAAAATTCTCTTTCAAACTGTCTATCACGCAAGACCGCCAGTAAACAAAAAAACTGTAAAACTGTCTGTCCAAAATAAAACTGTCTGTCCAAACTGACTCTGTCCTGTTGCTTGACTCTTCATTTACACATTCACATTCATTCTCCCCCTTTGTCATTATCAAAACTTGGGGAAATGATAGTAGCTAATGACCACGGTAGCTCCCCCTGTCTCTAGGAGGATATGCTGAACTTGAGCCAGAAATAGAAAGTCTGTTCAGCAAAGAAGTCTGAAGATCTCTAATGGAGTCTGCCAGTCTGTCAAGCTTTTGATGCACAATGTTCCCCAGCCTTTCCACTAGAGAGGTGACTGATTCCTGTTTGGTGAAAGCTTGTTGAACAGTCTCTGACAATGTCTGCAGATTGGACTGGATAACTTCAAACTTTGTGATGATTTCTGGCTGAGTGGCTGCAATTTTGGTTAATGTGCCCTTTAACATTTCAAACTCAATCTTCGGATCAAATGTATGACCAAGAATTTTACCCATATTGGTGACTATGGAGATTTGAGTATCTTGAGTTTTACTTACCATGTCACCTATTCGATTGATGATACCCATAAGAGATTGTAAAATCTCTCGTACTGCTTCATCTGTTCTCCGTTTAGCAGTTAAAAAATCTATTCCTTGGCGTTTCATAACTTTTTCCAAATGTTTTAGCCGGCCCTCTATTCTGTCTATTTGAACAGTCTGGAACAAGAACTATTTGTTCATCAAGTCATTCTGATTTAGAACAATCTCTGTCAGGTTGGATAACATCTGAGCAAGATTGGGTTCAGCATTTGTTCCATGTGTACTAGAGGTGGAAGCACTGGAATCTGGCAGCTCAGTGAAGTATTCATGATGCTGTTCAGGGAGTGGAGTAGGTGATGTACCAAGACTAATTATCTCTCCAAGATGTGGACCATATTCAGGAGCAGGTCCCATAAAATAGTCTTGTGATTCTTCTTCAGCTGCCACTGGACCTTGATCAATTGGTTGCTCGTGTGGAGCTTCTTCAACATATGCTTGGGCTCCCTGTGGTACATCCTCCTCTTCATTTACCACAGACTCTGCAATTTCTTCAACGATCTCTTCAGCAGCTTCTTTCATTATTTGTGTGATCATTTCAACAAGAGACTTTGTTTCACTTCCCTTATTTTGAGGAATTTCAGTTCTTTCATCTTCTTCAGGAATTTCAGTTCTTTCCCTTTCTTCATCTGCCTCTTGTCCTTGTTGGATGTTATGTTCCTGTTCCTGTTCAGATTGTACCCCAAATTTATCAAACAACTGACTTATATTTTGATCCAGCTGCTGTGTATTTTGAGTATCTATTTGATTTGGCTCATGGACTTCTTGCTGCAATAGAATATTCTTGAGATTCTTTTGAGCAGTCTCAGTAGTTGTCTCCTCATGTTGTATAGGGGATGATTTACTTTTTCTATGAATTTTCTTCTTCTTCTTCAAGGGAGCTAGGTCCTGATCATCTGACTCTTCTTGATCATTTTCATGACTGATCTGAGGCTGTTCAATTTGTTCAAAAGGATCTTTCATTGTACTGCCTTTGGATGATTTTGACTTCAAGTACTTGTTGATAAAATCCAAGTTATAGATGTTCACCTTGGGAATATCCTTTGATGATTCCCCTTCCAGTGGAATTTTCACCTTTTTGAAAATTACTGTCAGATGAGCAGCATAGGGTAAGTTTCTGTTTGACTCCTTGAAAGTGCTCATTATGTGAAGCATTATGGCTGGTAGGCATATCCTGATGCCTTTGAGTAGGCAGAAGAGAATAAATCTCTGAGAATCTGTCACTCTCCCTCTACCTCCGACTTGTGGAGTTATCATTGTTGTAAGAATATGATGAATTAATCTCCTTGGAGGGGAAAATTTGCATGCATTGAACTGGGAGAGATACGTCTATTTCTTTGGATCTCTGGGATCTCTGGGCTTTTCTGAAATGAGGGAGTAGGCCTCATGTGGGTTTACATTGTATTCACCTTCCACTTCACCTCCCTCTGGAATATGAAAGACTTTATGTAGAAAATGCCTGGACAGGTCAATCTTTACTCCTCTAACTACAGACTGAACCCTTGTCTTTTCAGAGACACACTTCAAGTTGTGGTAAAATTCAGCAACCAAATTAGAGTAATAAATCCTATGCTTACTCAAGAATTTCTTCCATTTCTAAAATTTAAAAATCTCTAACACTTCATGAAATTCAAGAATCATGGGTTCGTCATCGAAATCTACGTACCGTGGGAGCATGACATTTCCTACTTCCAATCCCACTTCAGCCTGTGAAGAAGACATCTCACCTTCTGAACGCTTAGCAGGCACTCTTTCTTCTTCAGTATCATACGTGTCGGCTTCTGAGCCAACCTTCTTGAGCCATTTGGAGGAGGTCCTTTCTACCTTCTCTTTCCCTTTTTGTTTCTTTTGTTGAAATACCTCTCTGGGCGAATCGGATGGCAACTGCTCTTCTGAAGTATCCTTCGACTGTACTTCCATTTCCTTTCTCTTCCTATAGAGTGATTCCTTCTGAACCGACTCAGAGGAGACTTCCTTTGAATGTGCTGCCTTTGCCCTCCGCTTAAACCAACGAGTGACCTCAATCAGCTGGGCCTGTGGATGTGGCGGCTATTGCTCTTCTGAACCATTCTTCTTTCCCTCATTCGTGGCTGACGGAGAAGACATGGTGGAGGCGAAGAGAAGAGAAGGAAGAAACGTGAAGAAGAAATGTGCGGGATGAGAAGATGGAGGGTTGGAGAAGCAGGCTTGCTGGCTGAGCTTGAGAGAGGGAGACTCGAGAGCGGGACGACGCCTCATCTTCAAACAGAGCGTATGATTGAAAAGCAAGTAGGGTTTCATATAAATGAGATACAACCAACTTTACCAATATTCAATGGTTAATACCCAAAATGCCCTTTGCCTTTAATAACATAAACCGCTTTCCTATGCATAAGAGGGATATTCGGAACATGAGATTATATATCAAAATATTATTCTCCACAATTTATCTTTATGGGTCAACGATAGAGAAACAGCTTAATCGAGGAAATAACCAAATCAAAACACCCTTAATCTTACCAGCATCTTTCATAAGCCAATACATATGAGAATCGATGCCGAGCCTATACTTTTTCTTTTACATTTATGTCCTTTTAGTTTGTGTTTATATCCTTGGGAAAATATGTACGCAAATGTAAGGCTTTATAAGCCAATGAGTCATTCCCATGGATTGTGTGGGTTTTTGTGCAATTATGTCGTAGGTCCAGCTAGGGGGCCCTCAGCCCTTTCCCATTGGTCCATGTCACCTATGTGGGGCTGGTCAACCATCCTAGGTGGCCATCTAGAACGGTTGAATGCCAATTGACCACATGGGAGACAAAGGGGTCAAATTTTCAAAGGTAGGCCACCTACCCATTCCAACCTTTACCTTGGTCAAGGGGGCGCCCCTCTCCCCTCATTATTTTATTGTTTTTGGTGTGTTAATCACACTTAATCCCAGCCATTCATCCACCCTCCCTAGATCCAAGGGTCTACATTAGATTAGATTGGAAGCATATAAAACCATGTATTTTCATGTGAAAATTAGTGAAATGTTAGAAAAATTGTTGAAATTTCTTGAAGCTTGCACCCCCTTCCTCTCTCCTGGAGTTCTCCCCTCAGCCCCTCTGTAATTCTAGAGTGTATCTACCTTCTATCTCCCCCTCTCAACCTCTGATCTTCATTGGTGCCGCCGCCGCCGCCGTTCGTGCCGCCATCGAGCCACCGTCGGAATTCTGTCTTCAGCCAACATCAGCCTCTTCCACGAATTCTTACTGTCAGCCACGAGCTCAGATGGATTTGAAATTTTGAGGGTGGGTTCTTACCTTGAATCCCCACCTCCACCTAACTTTTCACATCCAAATTCCTCCATTTAGTAATTTTCCATTTTCGTTCATTTTTCATTCCTAGATCTATTTTGTCTCTGTCTACAGTGACAACAGCTCTGAGTTTCCCATCTCCGACCACCTTTGTGAATTTTTCAAACCCTCCCAATTTTACTGGGAGTTCTTTCCATCATCCCCTACATCCACCATTTTTCCTGATGTTTGATCTGCCCTCTATCCATTTTTTCAAAATTCGTGTTCTATCTCTACTACAGTGCCTTTAGTCAGATTCCAGATTAGACCCACTGTTAGTGAAAAACTCCTATCAATTCGTAGACACATCCAAACTTGTCAAAACTAGTTTTTCCGTCTTCCTAGATCAATTTCCTACACCTTTGATGAAGACCTCAAGAGCTGAATAGGACATCTACTCTACGGTCAACGACAATTCTCAGAGGACAGCCCTACAGATCTGAGAGTTAAGCCACTATACAACAGCAACCTTCAAAATTTGCCAATTGGAATTGCAGGCTTTGTTATTTTTTTGTAATCATAGAGAGTTGAAGCCCTTCGAAGCAGCTTTCCAACGGCGCCAGTTTCATCACATTCCGACGTCGGGGCTGAACGCAGCGTCCGTTCTCACCGGAGCGCGCGCTGAAAAATAGAACCGACAGATCTGTGGCCGGTCATTCCGACCGGTGCCGAACGGAGCCGCCTGACCTCTGGCCGGCGAACCAGCATGCCGCCAGCCTAGGGAACACTTCCACAAGTGTCCCCACTACAGTGGTGACACCGGGTCCCGCACGGTCCCTCTGGACAGCACGTGGGCCCCACCGTCACGTGTTCGGGTGCTGCCGAATCAACGCGAGAAGCCGCCCGTCAACCCGAATTCGGTCCTCCCGGACCCCATTGTGTAGCCCTTTACCTCCCTGCGTGGAGTGGGCAGCGATTTATATTGCTGTAATCTTGTGTATTATTGTTCCGGGAGTACGATTTTCGGCCGGGTCCGTCGTCCCCACGCCAAGCGCGTGGAGGTATCGTCCTCACTCCTTACTTGGCATTTTGCTTAATTTCATATATGCTTGTTTATGCCGCTGCTATAGAGCATGTGTAGGGATATCTAGCTCGCTTTATCTATTCATTACCGCTGCTGCGAGAGAGTACGAGGCCGTCCCGTGACCCGATCCGGGCACACGAGAGAGCCGATCACCCTAGCTCATTGCCGGTTTCTCAACCGCGCACGTCCGACGCTTCCCTCGTTAAGGTACAATCGCGAGCTTGTCGTGTCCGTGGTCTCGTCCCGCATCAATTTGATATAAGAGCGAGGTTGAGTCTAGGGTGTCAAAAAAAGTGTCATTCATTAGTCATTTACGTCTAAGTCGTGTTTAGGGTCATCATTGTTTTAAAACAAACAAAAAAAGTGTCTTTTGGGTCGCATTTGCATACCATTAGTCGGTATATAAAAAGGTGTTGTCCGAACGTTAGGCTACGCCTATCGGGAAGGCCGCACACTTGCCCGAGTGATCTTCGGATCGATTACCTTTGCCCCGTACCGAGTCTTGGTTTACGTCTAGGGTCATTTGTGTGCATGCATTCCAAACTTGCATAGTCGGTCTAGTGTCTTGTCACCGTGTGTATGCATGTCCATATCTGCTACCCATGGCCGTTCCCCAAGACCATACATCCGAGTGGTCAACCTTTGTGACCAAAGTCAATGTCCTCATGGACCGAGCCCTTGGTTTTACCCCTCTCACTATGAAAGTCGCTCTACCCAACGGGTCCACAACGGAACTCCATTTCACCGATAGGGAGTCGGATAATTGGGTTTCTCTTGACATCGTGGAGTCTCTCTCCAAGATAGGCGAGATTGTCCGCGATGGTGATTTTGCTTGTGTTGAGTTCTATAAGAGGATCGGCTCTGTTCTCTACACCGATGGCGCATGGTGCAGGATCGGCACACTTGTGGGTTCATGCATCATTTTAGGGCAAACATGGTTAGGAGAATGAAGAGCCAATCTTGACTGGGGAAAGAGGACTTGCACCTTATACCCACCTTACCTACCCGGTAAGATCACCCTTGTATGTCCAATCACTCAACCCCAGCGGCCCACTCCACATTCGGAACCATTATGCTTGGAGCCGTCTCACCCCGAGCCACCCGTGTTTCTTACGGGAACGCTATACATCGCCGAGCCACTTTTTAGTTGGCTCAAGGATGGCTTGGTCCCACCTCCCTTTCCATCCATGGACCCCATCCTCCCTTTAGTGTCGGTCAACTCCTTCCATACCACATTTCGATCTAGTCACCATGTTGACACATTGGACGATCTTGTCATGGGATTAGATTCACAATGGAAGTTGACACATCTTTTGGCGTGAGGCTTTGACCAACCCGCTAGTCTTAGCTTCACCCATCCGACCTTCGGGTCCATTACCTCTGAGTGCACCGTGGGTTGTGTCACCACGGAGGTTCTTCTACTTCTTCCGCTACCGGACGAGCCCGAATTCATACCCTTTTGTCCGAGGGAGGAATCATACTTCTTGCCTACAATCCCCGTCCCACCCGTCACAATTCAAGAAGGTGACTATCCACACCTTCAAAACTTCTACACGTGGGACCGTGACTTGTGGGAACCCACCATAAGGGGTCATACCTTCTTTGATCCCTTTGACCCACTCCCTAGTGGATCCCTAGACCCTTCATATTCCCTTCACTTCTTCGGGGAAGTCCACCTTCATACCCCTTTCCTACGGGTCGGGTCCTCCATACCCACCAAGCCCGTCCACGATACACCTACACCCGGCTCTTCCACACCCGGCTTTCCTAGCCCACTCAAGTCTCCTACATCTAAAGGGCCGTTCATGCATGACTGGGTCATACTTGGACATTTAGGTGTACCCCATGCCACCCATCTCTGGTTACGTCAAATGCATGTATGGCACATATTTGGGTGTCCTGGTTCGCCGTCATCCATGTACGGGTCTGACTAACACTAGTTTTGTCTAGAGTCATGCATGAGTCCGTTTCTTATTTGTGTTGTTTGCATATGTGTGTTAGTGTTTGGTGAGTCTGCATGTGTCTTGTGCAAGCTTGTTGTCGTCCTCTTATGCGTAAGAGGCGAGTGGACTCATTCGATGAGTATGGGATCGGTTCCACATCTATACCCGGATCAGTCACCTATAGGGACTCAGCGGTGATTCCTAGTGAGTCGTCGAGCATGCTCCCTTCCCTTTTGAGAGTGCCCCACCCGGAGTGTCCACCTCTAGCCCATAGCAGTTCGCGCATATCGAGTATATATGGAATGAGCATGTGTCGGTCACTTGGAGTGGAGCATACCCGCGTTACTTAGCACGGTGACGGATCCGCCGGAGTACTCGAGCATCCATACCCCTACTCGACGGGGTCGAGTTCCTCCTACCCGGGGAGAGTTGATGGGAATCGACGTCGAACCTGTACTTTTTCTTTTACATTTATGTCCTTTTAGTTTGTGTTTATATCCTTGGGAAAATATGTACGCAAATGTAAGGCTTTATAAGCCAATGAGTCATTCCCATGGATTGTGTGGGTTTTTGTGCAATTATGTCGTAGGTCCAGCTATGGGGCCCTCAGCCCTTTTCCATTGGTCCATGTCACCTATGTGGGACTGGGCAACCATCCTAGGTGGCCATCTAGAACGGTTGAATGCCAATTGACCACATGGGAGACAAAGGGGTCAAATTTTCAAAGGTAGGCCACCTACCCATTCCAACCTTTACCTTGGTCAAGGGGGCGCCCCTCTCCCCTCATTATTTTATTATTTTTGGTGTGTTAATCACACTTAATCCTAGCCATTCATCCACCCTCCCTAGATCCAAGGGTCTACATTAGATTAGATTGGAAGCATATAAAACCATGTATTTTCATGTGAAAATTAGTGAAATGTTAGAAAAATTGTTGAAATTTCTTGAAGCTTGCACCCCCTTCCTCTGTCCTAGAGTTCTCCCCTCAGCCCCTCTGTAATTCTAGAGTGTATCTACCTTCTATCTCCCCCTCTCAACCTCTGATCTTCATTGGTGCCGCCGCCGCCGTTCGTCCCGCCATCGAGCCACCGTCGGAATTCTATCTTCAGCCAACAGCAGCCTCTTCCAAGAATTCTTGCCGTCAGGCACGAGCTTAGATGGATTCGAAATTTTTAGGGTGTGTTGTTGCCTTGAATCCCCACCTCCACCTAAATTTTCACGTCCAAACTCCTCCATTAGTAATTTTCCATTTTCGTTCATTTTGCATTCCCAGATCTATTTTGTCTCTGTCTACAGTGACAACAGCTCTGAGTTTCCCATCTCTGACCACCTTTTTGAATTTTTCAAACCCTCCCAATTTTATTGGGAGTTCTGTCCATCATCCCCTACATCCACCATTTTTTCTTATTTTTGATCTGCCCTCTATCCATTTTTTCAAAATTTGTGTTCTATCTCTGCTACAGTGCCTTTAGTCAGATTCCAGATTAGACCCACTGTTAGTGAAAAACTCCTATCAATTCGTAGCCACATCCAAACTTGTCCCAACTAGTTTTTCCGTCTTCCTAGCTCCATTTCCTACACCTTTGATGAAGACCTCAAGAGCTGAATCAGACATCTACCCTACGGTCAACGACAGTTCTCAGAGGACAGCCCTACAGATCTGAGAGTTAAGCCACTGTACAACAGCAACCTTCAAAATTCGCCAATTGGAAGTGCAGGCTTTGTTATTTTTCTGTAATCACAGAGAGTTGAAGCCCTTCGAAGCAGCTTTTCAATGACGCCAGTTTCATCACATTCCAACGTCGGGGCTGATCGCAGCGTCCGTTCTCGCCGGAGCGCGCGCCGGAAAACAGAACCGGCAGATCCGTGGCCGGTCATTCCGACCGGTGCTGAACGGAGCCGCCTGGCCTCCGACCGGCGAACCAGCGTGCCGCCAGCCTAGGGAACACTTCCACAAGTGTCCCCACCATAGTGGTGACACCGGGTCCCGCACGGTCCCTCCGGACAGCACGTGGGCCCCACCGTCACGCGTTCGGGTGTTGCCAAATCAACGCGAGAAGCCGCCCGTCAACCCGAATTCGGTCCTCCCGGACCCCATTGTGTAGCCCTTTACCTCCCTGCGTAGAGTGGGCAGCGATTTGTATTGCTGTAATCTTCTGTATTATTGTTCCGGGAGTACGATTTTCGGCCGGGTCCGTCGTCCCCACGCCAAGCACGTGCAGGTATCATCCTCGCTCCTTACTTGGCATTTTGCTTAATTTCATATATGCTTGTTTATGCCGCTGCTAGAGAGCATGTGTAGGGATATCTAGCTCGCTTTATCTGTTCATTACCGCTGCTGCGAGAGAGTGCGAGGCCGTCCCGTGACCCGATCCGGGCACACGAGAGAGCCGATCACCCTAGCTCATTGCCGGTTTCTCAACCTCGCACGTTCGACGCTTCCCTCGTTAAGGGACAATCACGAGCTTGTCGTGTCCGTGGTCTCGTCCCGCATCAAATACCTGATTGAAAAACCTAATTTTTATATAGACTTTAAATCGGTATAAATTTAGTGAAGGAACCATAGGGTCAACCATATTGATCATAAATTTTTGCACAATTTTGATTGAACATTTCAGTATAACAGCACCTTTTTACTCAAGGAAACATGTTGATCAAACACCAGAATCCCTGGTTACTCAGTGCGATATACCTTTATGTTTCATAAATTTTTGAACAGAGATAGCATTAATTCTCATGACTTAACCTCTGAATTTCTTTGAGACAAATGGCCAGTTTCTCAAATAAAGTGCCATTGCTCTGCCAAGATTAATTTTTATTAGATGGCGTATTCCCAGGTCCTTTATCAGAATTTTCTTTATACATGAATTAAGGACCATATAAGCCTTAGATTTCCTATCAGGTTGGCTTCTTACTAAAAGCTTTCGGATTTTAGATGCCTTACTGAGCAATTTCCAATTTGAACTATTTCGTATCCATTGAGGAGTCATTCAGATTAATTGTGAAGGTTCTTCAATTAAGACATAATGTTCATATACTGAATATAACATCTTAATAAAGGTCAGTAATTTAGTTCTGGGATCAGGTGATTTCAGTAGTTAATTATTGAAGATAAGTAAAGGTGACATTGATCTGATATTACTCCCCCTGACTTGCATAATTTCTGATCTTATTAGAGGAAAGAAGTGGAGAAGAGAAGAAGATACTAAACATGGAGATGTCAGAGAAAGCCACTTATGAACAAGGAGAAGACTAAGGCCAGATAAGATGAGTCCAACAGCACAACCTTAGGCACTAATAGCAAGTTACCACTCAACTCTTATAGGCCAGAGATCTTCCAGAATTGACCTTTCATCTTATATCAGACTTTAAAGACTGTATCACAACAGCAGTACCATCCAGCCCGGCAACAACAAAATGCTGACTGTCTGAGCAGCAAGACATCATTCACTCACACGAACAATTAAACTCTAATATGTTCAGCTCCCCCTCAGAACGAGCAGAGATATCAACCAATCACTATTCGATTTTCTTAAGGTACACAGATATGTATGTGTTCGACATAAACATGCAGATGGATACATCTACTTATACTCATGAATTCTGAACAAAATGCATCAATTAACAGCAAGGAAAAGGCTGATCGACATTAAACACAGCTACTGAGCAATCTAGTCATGCATGCATACTGATAAAAGAGGAAAACAAGATAGACGAGAGAAGAGAGTGGGGTTGACTGACCTTTGTGTGCCTTGATATCGTTACCCCTTTTATTTTCTTCTTCAAGGCACACTTGCAAATTAGAATTACTTTGCAGATTTTCGGACCCAAGAGCTCTTGGGTCCTGTTAGTTAAGTAACACCTCTAACATGTGTATTCCAAGATTTCCAAACCTTTCTATTGTCAAATTCAATGGCATGGCAGTCGTTAATGATATGTCCTATTCTCCCATGACAATGAATAGCACCATTCAGATTTCTCTTGACAGAATGAACATGAGTATTTCTTGGTTGAACATTTGTTGAGATGTTTCTGCCATGAAAATTAGTGCTTCTTTTCACATGCCAGCAATCAAAGGCACGATGGCCAACTTTACCACACTCAAAACATGCAGAAGTTTTTCTATTAAAGACAACTTTATTCACAGAGGGATTTTTTGATTTTGAACTACCTTTCCTTCCCAGGGCATCCCAGTAGTGGGCTGCAATATGCCCCAACTTCCCACAATGGAGACAATAACTTTTCTTCTTCTGAAATGTATGGTGTTTGTCTTGAGTTTTTCCAATATGAAGTTTCTTAGCAGTTAGCTCATCTAGCTCCATTGTCCTGCACTCATACATCTTATGACCTAGTTTTCCACAATAATGACATGAAGTGACTCCTGTGGGTGCATGTGAAGGAATGGGGGAAATTTTTGTAACATGCACTTGTTTTTGACATTTTTCAAAGTCAGATGAATTCTTAACCACATCGGATGAAGCTTTGGCTTTCCTTTTACTTTCAACCTTTTTCTATTTTCCTACATTCTTCATATTTTTATCTTGATTATCATTCCTCTTTGCAGTAAACTAAAAAAATGGGTGTAACAGAACATGAAACCACCGAATTTTGATTTTTATCAACAAGATCCTTCTTGCCTGCAGGATAATATCCTAACCCTTCCTTTTGAAAATTTATTTTAACACTGAGGATCTTATTTAGGTTATCTTTTCCTTGAATAAATTTAGACAGTGCATTTTTAAGATCCTGAATTTCAGAGTTCAAGGAGGTAATGCTCAATTCATAGCTTGCAATTTCAGTTTCACAGGAAATGATTTGTTGATGCAGAGCATCATTTAGGCTTTTCAGAGTTTCAATTTCCTGTACAAATTTTTGTTCCTTATCAGCATCAACTTCCTTTACAGCACATTTTCCTTTTTTACTTGATATCCATTTTTCTGACATGACAGTGTTCAGAACCATTAGCCTTTTGTTTTGATCCTTCAATTTGCAATTTTCTTCAATCAATATATTTTGATCAATTGCTTTCTAATTTTTAATTAATTGTTGTTCATGCAACTCAAGTTCCGAATTCCTATTCCTCAGATCTTCTATCTCTCCTTTGAGAGACACAACTTGTTGCTCTTGTTGCCTAAGTTCAGATAGGAGATCATTATTTAACATTTTAATAGAATCACACTGATTACATGAATTTTCACTTATTCTCAGACTGCCTTTTAGGTTGGCGTTTTCACATTTCAATTCTCTAATTTCATGCAACATGGCCTTTTTCACCTCTTTCATTTCACGTTTATAAGATTTATAACTATCAAGCAAGTTATCATGCATCTCAATCAGTTCATCCAATGAATTTTGCTCTGATTAGAAGTTTACCTTTGATGAAGAGTTGTCAAACTGATCACTGCTTTGATCCTCTGTCATAAAGCACTTATGGTTCTCTTCACCATATTTGAAGATCAGCTCATCCATCAACTCCTTAGCATTTCTGCACTTAGTCACACATGAGAGAACATTAGCCTTTACAGCCCCTTTCAACATTGTCAGGGATTTTCTATTTTCAGTATTCGTCAACTCGTGACCAGTATTCCAGTCTAACATATTCACAGGTATATCATAAGGTCCATGTTCAATCAAAATTAGCAGATTCGAATATACGAGATTCACGTAATCCCTAAACTCTCTATGCCAATCAGAGAAACATAATCCATCGAACATTGGAACTTCATGCACAGAATCCATAACAGTTAAACGAGATGCTAGACAATCTACACAATCAATCAAGGCACCGGAAATAACAGGATCAACTGTAGATCGTTGGATCTGATGAATCAGTGACCCGCTCTGATACCAATTGTTGGGACTGGTGTGATGGATTCAGAGGGGGGTGAATGAATCTATCCTTAAAAATTGCCCAAATAAAAACTCAGAACACTCAGAGATGTGAAATTGAAAATAGATTCAGTTCTACCGAAACTGAAATACAGCGATGTGTTAAATCAAATAGCTTAATCGACATATGAAGACAGATCGAGCCTAAACATTCATCTAGCGGAAGCAGATAATGAACATTCAAATCACAGTGCACGAAGAGTTTTTAGGTGGTTCGGTCCTCCAGACCTACATCCACCCCACACTCCAACTTGAGTGTGGATTCCGCTGATACACAGCTTAAACCACTGGGCTTCACAGCTTGCCTACAACCGCTGAGCAACACAGCTTGTTGTCCGAGGTATCCACCTCGCCCGCTGAGCAACATAGCTTGCTGACCAGAGGAATCCTCCTCTGCAACGCTGAGCAATACAGCTTAGCTCTGCTGACTAACAGCTTGAAGTAAAGTTCAAATGAAAAACAAGAAATGGGAAATCACAGCGACAGAAGGCTGTATACGATGATAGCACAAATGTGGCTATCAGGGAGCTGACTGGCCTGGATTTGATCCACGGTCCAGTATAGACAAAGCTTCAGATGACTCTCTTCTTCTTCTTCTAAACTCTCAATCTCTCTCTCTTCTTCTTCTTCTTCTTCTTCTTTACTGTTCACTCATTCTTTCTAAACTCTCTCCTTCTCTTCTTCTCTCTTTTACCTCTTCTTCTTCTGGCTCTCCTTTCTTTTCTTCTCTGGATCGTGCAAGCTCTAGCTTTCTCTCTCTCTCCCTGCTTCAGCTCTCACTGGCACATGCAGATCTTCTGGCACTATCATCTTCTCTCAAAGGAGAAGCTTCCTTTTTATATCAGCAGAGAAGTGGGGCATGTGCTCTCCACGATTCCCGCCCAAGCGCCTGGATTACATGGCAGTCATCCCAGCCTGCTGCCAACTTGAATTGATCTGAAAGAGAAGAGGAAATGATGCACTGAGTTAGTTCGAAAATGTATAGACTTGCTAAGTCATCAAGGCAACCGAGGGCAGACTTAGTATTCAATTGCACGAACTATATGTATGCAACAGAATGTATAGACTTTGAGTGCATGATACTACTTTACGTATGTATGCAACAGATGTATAGACTTTGAGTGCATGGTAAAGAGTGTACAGACTTTATTTTGAAAGATGCACAAATGTATATAGGAAAGTATGCACATTGAAGATGAATGCACAGACATGCCACCGAGCTATGTACAGACTTTTGGTGTGCGTGCGGCAAGATGATGTACAGACTTGCTGTGCCTAGAGTTTAAGCAAAACTGCATAATGCACAGACATACCACTGAGCTGTGTACATACTTTTGGTGTGCGTGTGATAAGACGATGTACAGACTTGTGTCCATGAAGCAACAGGAGTTGTATGGACTAGGTAACGAAGTATACACTAACTATGTGTCTACATGAAGCAAACGAATGCACTGACTATGTATATGCATGAAGTAAATGAATGCACTGACTTGGTTGAGTGTAGCAAAATGGGTTGTACAGACTTGATGGCATGCAGTGAAATGTTGTACGGGCTTTCAAATGTATAGACATCCTATGCACGGACTTCTTATGCGACAGATGCAATGTAGTGAACAAAGTATGCATAAACTATGTATACTGAAGGATGAAACTATGCATTGATCCAAGTATGTAAAGATTAAATGCAGAGCTTTTATTTATTTTAATCTCACATGACTCAGATTGTCATTATCAAAACCAGAGTTCCAACAGAAAGCTGTCAGCTCAGGGGCCAATAATTGAAAGCTATCATCTAAGGGCCGATAATTGAAAGCTGTCAGCTCAAGGGCTGATAATTGAAAGCTGTCGGCTCAGCTAATAGCCAATAATTGAAAGTTGTCGGCTCGGGGGCCGATAATTGAAAGTTGTCGGCTCAGGGGCCGATAATTGGGAGCTGTCGGCTCGGGCGCCGATAGTTGAAAGCTGTCGGCTATGGGCTGATAATTGAAAGCTGCCAGCTCGGAGGATGATAATTGAAAGCTGTCGGCTAAGGGGCGATAATTGAAAGCTGTCGGCTCGGGGGCCGATAGTTGAAAGCTGTCGGCTAAGGGCCGATAATTGAAAGCTGTCGTCTCGAGCGCCGATAATTGAAAGCTATCGACTAAGGGCTGATAATTGAAAGCTGTCGGCTCGGGGGCCGATAATTGGGTAGTGAGCCATGAGGGCAGAGAGGAGGGTTTATTGCTTTATCGGTCTAGACGGTGGGTCCAAATTAAAAGGGATTCATTGCCCAAAGGGACGGGGAGGAGAGTTTGTTGATTCGACAAGGGTGTTCGTCACCCGGAGGGACGGAGAGAAGAACTTGTTGATTCAATGGCCTGGACGGGAGGTCCAAATCAAAAGGGGTATTCGTCACCTGAAGGGACGGAGAGAAGAGTTTGTTGATTCCGAAAAGGATATTCATCGTCCGAAGGGACGGAGAGGTGGTCAAGTCGCTGACACGGGCTAGTGTTAGCACAAGGAAAAGGGGATGATTCCTTACCCGAATGGCAGGCTCGGGCCAGGGTGAAAGGTTGTTTTGTTCTTTAATACGTCGGGGGTACCAGCTGTATGAAGGGTCTTTTAATTCCTTGGCTGGATGGAAGGTCTGAACTAGAGTGGAGAGAATTCCTTTTTTATTCACTATCCGGACGAAAGGTCAGACCTAGAGTGGAGAGAATCTTTTTGTTCTCCGGCTGGACGGCAGGTCCGAGCCAAAGTGAAAGGATCTTTTTATTCTCTAGCCGGACGGAAGGTCCGATCTAGAGTGAAGAGAATCTTTTTGTTCTCCGGCTGGACGGCAGATCCGAGCCAAAGTGAAAAGAGCTTTTTATTCTCTAGCCGGATGGAAGGTTCGATCTAGAGTGGAGAGAATCTTTTTAGTTCTCTAGCCGGACGACAGGTCCAAGCCAAAGTGAAAGGATCTTTTTGTTCTCTAGTCGGACGGAAGGTCCGATCCATAGTGAAAGATCTTTTGTTCTCCAACCGGACGAAAGGTCTGATCTAGAGTGGAGAGAATCTTTTTTGTTCTCTAGCCGGACGAAAGGTCCGACCTACAGTGGAGAGAATTCTTTTTCTTCTCTAGCCGGATGGAAGGTCCGATCTAGAGTGAAAGGATCTTTTTATTCTTTAGCCAGACAGAAGGTCCGATCTTGAGTGGAGAGAATCTTTTTGTGTTCTTCCATGCGCTAGGAGTACTAGCTATGAAATCTGAACCCAAGAAAGTGGACCGCAAGGGCCAGAATCGGTGTTGCGGAAGTAGGCCGTGAAGGCTGAAATCGGGGAAGTGGACTATAAGATCCGCAATCAGGAAGCTGGCTACACAAGCCGAAATTGGGGAATAAGCTATGAAAGCCCAGATCGGGGAAGCAGGCTGCAAAAGCTGAAGTTGGGAGATTAGCAAGCCGCATGGGCAGGAAGTAGGCCGTGAGGGCCAAGATTGGGCTGTACGAGCCAGAACCGAGAAAGCAGGCCGCGATAGCCAAAATTGAGTTTATTTATTTATTTATTTATTTCTATTTTTTTATTTATTTCTTTATTCAAGCATGCAAGCATTCATTAGCAAGCATAATATAAGAATACACATAAAGTAGCTCCCTCTATAGGGGATAGGATAGGAACATCACCCATAATTCGCAGACACGGTGTGGGCCACGAGGCACAACTGAGGGGTGATGCGCCCGTCAAGTGGATATCGCATGTCTTGCATGCATAGCTTAAATTCATGCATTTCACCCTAGGCAATTCTCTGCGGAGTGGAGAAGCGAACAAGTGAGCAAAAGACCCTAAACATTGGGATGTGCAGGTTTTCTAAGCAACACTCGAGGATCACTTTAGCGCCTACACATGGGTTTCGGGCTTTCGATTTCGGTAGCTTCGCACAGCCCCCCATCTGTTTATTTTGGTAGCTGATTTCACCGTTCGGCGCGAGTCTCCTCATTTGTTTTAGTGGGGATTCCCTGCTACTAAGATTCGTCCTTATCATAATTTTATTACGGATTCCACCATTTGACGCGAGTTTCCTCATGTGTCTTAATGGGGATTCCCTGCTATTAGGCTTCATCCTTATTGAAATTCGCTTCACCATTTCACGCAAGTCTCCTCATGTGTCTCAATAGGGATTCTCGACTACTTAGATTCACGTTTCTCTCTTTTTTTACATCATTTTTTCTTCCTTTTTTTTAAGTGGGGGTAGGCAGCTCTTTCCTCATGATTACCTTTCACGTGAGTGCAGAAATTCAAGCCTCCGTAGAGTGCTAAGAAGAAAGTCGGGCAATCCCTATGGTCGAAGACCATTGAACACATTAAGCGTGAAGTGTGGGAGTGTTGCCTCCGGTTTATTTTGTGAGTTGGGCTTTACAATTTAGCCACGACTCTTCCCCTTGACGTGTGCACCCGCCATAATTGGGTTCTCTTTGAGCGTATGCCGTGACGCTCGTGCATCCGGAATCGGGGCGATTTTATTTAGCAAGGAAATATGGTCCTAGAAAATTTCAAGGAGGTGTGTTATTCTATATTATAAGCAAGCATGCAAGTAGGGCAGCCAAGCAAATTTTTTTGTCTCTTTTTTTGTCTTCTTTTTTTTTGCGTAAGAACATACTGTTGTTACGTATAGGTGTAGTGGTAGTAAAGGTATTAGGGGAGCTGGCTGCAAGAGCCGAAGCTGGTAAGCAGGCTACAAAAGCCAAAATTGGGAGGCGGGCTACAGGAGTCGAGATTAGGGAAGCAGGACACAAAGGCCAAAGGGAAGTGGGATACATAAGCCAAAATGTTGGGGAAGCGACTACAAGAGCCGAAGATCTGGAAGTAGGCTACGGGAGCCAAATCGGGGAAGCAGGCTACAAGAGCCAAAATTGGGAAGCAGGCCACGAAGGCCGAAGGGTGTTGTGCCCCTTGTGCTTTGTTGATGATGTGGTGTTTTAATGATAGCAACATAATATTGAGTCATCACTTTGTTTTGATTATGTCTGAACTATTCTATGGGAGATTGCATGAGTGTGCCATGTCTGAATTGCGAAGAATGCATGTGTATGCTTGAGTCATGCTGTGATAAATTGGTTTGTGCTTGATTTCTGTTCTGTGCATTACCTCTCTGCTGATATGTTCATGTCGTAGTTCATAAAGTCTATACATCGCATGGTACAGCATGCATCCAAGTCTGAATATTGCATTCGCCAAGTCTGTACGTCCCATGCTCAAAGCTAAGTCTGTACATTGGGATTTGAACACACAAAGTCTGAACAGCTTGCATTGTCCTGTAGCTTGCATAGTTTCACAAGTCTATACAACAGTTAGCATTGCATCTTATTCATGAAGTCCATACATTCACTGAAGCTTGCTTAGCTGAAGTGTGTACATTGCATTGCATGACTTGAAGTCTGTACATCGCATGTGTGCTTCATGCTAAGTCTATACAGACTTCAGTGCATTCTCTTTGTGTCTCACATATCAAAGTCTGTACAGTTTGCATCGCATGCACTTTAAATATGTCAAGTCTGTACAATGGTTTTGGCATATGCATTCATTAAGTCTATACGCTGGAAGACGAAGTCTATACAGCGTCTCACGTTGTATCCAGCAAGTCTATACAGTGAGCGTTTCATTGGTGAAGTTTGTACACTCACCAGTTGAACATCAAAGTCCATACATTGCATAATGTTCGTCAAGTCCATACATTGCACTGTAGATGCATCGAAGGGAAGTATGCACATTGGGCTGTTCATATGAAGTCTGTACGTTGGAAGTGTGTACAGTGTTCAGTTTCCTTCTCATAAAGTCCATACATCGACTGTCTTGCTTTAGCTTAAGTCTGTACAGAGTCAGAGTCTCGTTGACCGTCTTCTTCTGTCTTCGTGTTGATTTTACTTCGTGCATTCTTCTCTAAATTCAAGCTTTAAGTGTCTCAAGTCGAGTCTGATTGTGTTGTCTCCATGTCGTCCGTAGTTCGAGTCGTTTCTTTGTTATTTCTATCTTCGTGTTGTTTTTCCTAGACCTCGTGTCTTTCTTATTTTGTAACCACACTTCGTGTCGGTTTCTGTTTTCATCTTCAAGTTGTTGTCAGCCCGTGTCGTCCTCGTCTTCGAGTCGTTCGTACGTTCGAGCAACTTAGTACTCGAGTTGTCTTGTGTGCATTCAAGTCTTTTTAGTAAAGTGTCATTTCACCTCGTGCCGTTCTCTTTGCTGTTTGTTATGTCGTGTTGCTTTTGTTTTCCTGTGTCTTCGTGTTATCTTGTGTTCTTATGTCTTCATGTTAGTTCTATTTTTATGTCTTCGTGTTGTTTCTTTCTATCTTCGTCCAGTTTTTCTCTGATCGCGTGCTTTACTACCGCTTTACCTCGTGTCGTTCTCTCTTACCTCGTGCTGTTCTCATCTGACTTCGTGTCATTATCCTTGTAGTGTTAGCTATGATACTGTATGTACCTCGTGTCGTTCTCTGTTTATCTCGTGCTGTAGTCATCTTATGTACCCCGTGTCATTTTCAGTAGAGTGCACCTTTTGCTGTTCTAAAGTCTATACATTCTATCCTTCTGATTAATCTCCTATGACTGTGAGACAGGTACTGTTCGTGAAGCCTATGAAGAGTGAGGCACGTGATACGAGGCTGGCATCTGGCACGTGATCCGAGATGCAGAGGAGCCTCCACGTGGACTGAAGCATTTGGGCGGGAATCGTGGAGAGCACACGCTGCCCTAATCTGCTGCTGCTATAAATATGTGTCTTCTTCCTCTGATGAGTGAGAGCAAGAGTAGAGAGAGTGACTGAAGTAGAAGCAGCCAGAGCTAAGAGAAGACGTGCAGTAGAGAAAGAAGAGATAGAGAAAGCTGAGAGCTAGATCGAGAGAGTAGAAGAAGAAAAAGAAAGAGAGACAGTGAGATACAGAGAGTGAGAAGAAGGAGAAGGCAAGAGCAGTGAGAAGAAGAAGAAGTAAAGAGAGTTCGTGCTGGGAGAAAGAGAGAAGCAGTAGAAGAAGTTCCTGCTGGATCGTGGATCAAATCCAGGCCAGCCAACTCCTGCAAGAGTCACATTTGATTTTACCTTTTCAGCTTTCTGTTGCTGGGTTTTGTTTTTTCTTTGAACTATTCATTTGTTGTTCCTCCGATTGCCCTGTTGGGGATCGGGTTCCTCCTGAGGACTCAGGAGAAGGGAGATCTTGTGTCTTCGGTTTGCAAGTAGCTGGGTGCTACTTGTGGTGGGTTCCCTCCGGTGTAGAGGAAGTGAGACTTGCGTCTCTGGTTTCCTTTGACAGGGTGTCATCGGTTGTTTCCCTCCGGGTAGGAGGAAGGGAGATTTATCTCCGGTTGTGCTTTCCTCTAGGGTTCAGAGGAAGTGAGACTTGGGTCTCTAGGTTCCCCTCCGGTTTGGAGGAAGGGAGGCTTGTTCCTCCAGTTCTGGGCTTGTGGGTAGCAAGTCCAGGGGTTCCCTCCGTGTCTGGAGGAAGAGAGACCGTGTGCCTCTAGTTTCCAAGTGGCTGGGAGTCACTTGGGGTGTCCCTCCGGTTGGGAGGAAGAGGGGAGGTTGTTCCCCTGGTCAAGCTGTTTGGCAGCCTTTGTTGCAGACTGAGTCTGCTGTGCTAGTGTTACTAGTGGAAGCCTCACTCTGGTTTGGAGTGAGGGGTGGACGTAGGTCTGTTGACCGAACCACCTAAAATCATCGTGCAGTGGTTTGTTTGATTTCTTGCTTCCGCTAGATGCATGCTAGGACCGTGATTTAATTGATTATCTATATCCTAGAGGTTAATTGAGTTTCTTATATGTTCACTTGATTGCTGCGCATTAGATGCTTGCTTAGGATCGTTTGAGGGCTTCTTGAGTTGATGTCTTGCTTTGATCCTTCTAAGGCTCCTTAGGCTATTTCTCCAACAGTTTTAATTCCGCATTACTGAGCTTTATAATTTAATTAGGCCATTTTTTGTAGAGGGATACATTCACCCCCCCTCTGTATCTGGGCATTACATTTTAACAATTGGTATCAGAGCGGTGTCTGCATACAAGGTCCAGCGACCTGCAGATTCGATCTTGCTGTCTTAAGTGCTAATTTGTTTTTAGTGCATAATTGTTCCTGTTGCCTTGAACTTATTCGCTATTTGTTTTTCAATGGCTTTACCACCCGTCTTTAATGGTTCTGGTTTCAGTCAGTGGTACACTGCTTTACATGCCTATGTAAATTCTGCTAATCCTGATTTGTGAAAATTAATTTCACAAGGTCCTCACACCTTACCAACGAAAGTGTCCAAATGGACCGACAGACACAGATCAAAGGATGGAGAAAATCAGAAAGCCTTTAACCTGTTGAAAGCAGCTACTGACAGAGCCTTATGGTCTTGTCTTCATAATTGCTGCTCAGCAAAGGACATCCTGGATAGGCTGAAGCAATTTCCTAGGGTAAACGAGGACAACTGCATGATGGCTAACAGAAGTAATCCAATTGGCAGCAATCAAGGCAGTAGTCAGACTAAAGATGATGATGATGAGGTAAATCTCTTCGAGAATTTTTCTCTAGAAGATTGGGAGAATGCTTATGCTGAATTATTTGAATCTCATGAACTGTTAAGAAAATAGTATAAAAAATTGAAGAAGGGTACTGGTTTAGATAGTTCAAGTTCTCCTTGTAGAAAGTGTGTTGAATTGAAAAATATTCATGATGCATGTATGTCTGATTCTCTAATGTTGAAGAAACAAATTTCTTTATTGAAAACTGAGAATCAAGATCATGTGAAAGAAATCTCTGAACTTGAAATGAAGCTTAGTCTAGCTAGTCATGATTCTGTTCAGTGCAAGGATTTGCTGAAAGAAATTGAATGTGTTAAGTTTGAATTAAACAAGCTGAAATTTGAAAATGACTCTCTTAAAGAGTTCTCCAATAAAAATGATGAAAAATCAGAGAAACTTAGACAGGAGAACAAATTGCTGATTGAAAAGCTTAATGACATAAAATCTGTAAACATAGAATTATAGAAAGATTCTGAAAAACAACAGGAAATGTTTCATGAATGTTAGTCTCTCTCAGATGAATGGGTGGTTGATGCTGATCTCCTAGAGCAGAATGGTAAACTGCAAGAGGAAATCAATGAGTTGAAACATCTAAACACCCAGTTGACGGATAGGCTAATAACAATGGAAAAAGGCAAGTGTGTGAGTGTGGATAATTCTGATAGGTTGATGAATGCTGAACAAGAAATTGAGTGTCTAAAAACCATCAACTTAATGTTAAATGGAAATGTCAGTTGCAGTGAACAGAAAATAGCTGGATATGAGCTTACTATCATATCCCTTCAACAAGAAGTTGATGATCTTTACAAGTCCTTATCTGAAGCTGACAAGGAAATAGAATTAAAACAGGAAGTAGAAAAACTCAAAAGTCTGAATGATGCCTTGCATCAACAAGTAATTTCCTGTGAAACAGATCTGTCCAAATATGAAGCTAAAATTGCTGATTTGAATTTTGAGATTAAAGATTTGAAAGATTCTCTATCAAAATTTGTCAAAGGTAAGGACAATCTGAATAAGCTTCTTGGAAAGAGTGATAACTTTGAGAGAAAGGGACTGGGCTATAGTCCGACAAAGAAAAAGAGTAATGGGAATGAAACATCTACTATTTTTGTCAAAGCCACCAATAAGAACACAACCTCTGCTCCTTCTGTTTTCAAATTCACTGCACAAAAATCTACTGTAAAACCCAAAACTGTGGAACAAAACCAAAAACTGAAAAAGGATGAAACTTCACAGAAGAAGGATAAAGACACTCCTGTTACTATAAAGAAGGCTACACACAATTCACATGATCTCTCACACACTCACATTAAAAAGGGGTCATGTTATTATTGTGGGAAAGGAGGTCACATAATGGAGGATTGTGGATTGATGTTAAAGGATGAGCATGCTAGTAGAACTTTACATTCTAGAAACTCTTTTGATAGAAACCATGTTGCTAGGAAGCCTGATGCTTCATGTTATTATTGTGGGAAACATGGTCATCTCATGAATGATTATTTTATCATGAAAGAAGACAACAAACTTCAAGCCAGGCCTTCCCTGCACTTTCATGATCCTTATGGATCTAAACACAATTCTAGTCAGCACATTGTGTGCTTCAACTGCAATAAGCCTGGGCACAAGGCTGCTGAGTGCTGGTTTAGATCTACTTGGGGTAAAAATGTTTTTCACAGAAGAAATTCTTTTGCTTGCTCCCACTGTGGAAAAAATGGGCATACAGTCAAGGACTGTTGGTATGTTCAAAAGAACTATGTTAAACCCCATTTTGTCAAATTCCCTGCAAAACCTTTTGTGAAAATTTCATGCTATAACTGTGGGAAGCCAGGCCATAAATCTACTGAATGTTGGATGGTTAAGAACAAGCATCAAACTGCTCATGAATATAACAAAAAATCTTATGAACATGTTTATAAACATCACCCTGCCGTCAATATGCATCATAAAAATCAAACACTAGCCATTTCATGTAGATACTGTGGAAAATTTGGACATTCTATGGATGACTGTTCACTGATAAAATTTGATGATAATGTTGCAATGAAAATGTTTAGAAAATCTGTCAGGGCTAACGCAGGACCCAAAGCTGCTTGGGTCCCTGCAGGATCAAGATGATCAAATACTTTACAGGTGTGCCTTGGAGGGAGAAATAAAAGGGGTTAACCAAGGCACTCAAAAAGAAAACCCCAGGACTCAATTCAGGTCAGTTCTGAAATCTGTTTCAATTTCATTATCTGAAATTGTTGTTTTGCTTGATTGATTTTTGATGTTCTTCTCATGCTGTTGTTTGCACTAAACAAATGAGATTGCTTTGCACTGCACATGACATTTGCATGACCATCATGATATATTAAATGAAACTGTGCTGAAGGGCATATGGAGTATGTCTGGATGCTACTGCCTTGTGTGAGGTGGTCCTTGGACCGAGTCCTCCGCCTAGTACCATGGGTCTAGTTCTCATATAGAGCAGTGTATTGCATATCATAAATTTGAAGAGAATAAAATTTGAAAAAGAAATTCACTGCACTTAGACGGGGGGAGCATTCCTATTTCATATCTTCTTCACCTCATGAACTCCTTTTGTTTAAGTAACCTAATTCATTCTCTTGACTATGCGCTATTCAACTGTATTCTCTGTTGATATCTCTAAAATAGCTGATCAGTCTGTATTCCAGACTCAGCTCCTGTCTGATGATACAAATCTCTTCTGATGCTCTTTTCTATTGCTGATTTACGCTTCCACTAGCTTGTACTCTTCCTTCATATACCTCTTAGCTGGTGTGACTATTTTGGCTCCATTATTGAGTTGTTGGTCAGCTAAATTTATTGTTCTGATCTGAGGAACTTAAGATGCATGACATGTAATTCAGTCTGAGTTCTTGGCAGAAACTCCTATCATATGGATTTAAGAATTATCACTGAATCAGACTAATATAAGATTAATGAATTCTCAGCTTTGTAATTAAATGAATTGAAAATATCTGTTGATGAGGTTTAATAAACTTTAACCTCTTGTGTCATGTAATCCTTAAAGTCTCTCATCTGATATCTGAAATTTGAAATCTAGGCTACTTTGGTAGAGATACGTAGAGTGAGTGGTTTGGTTAAACATTAACTTGAAAAAGTTGACTAAATAAAAAATTGTGAATTCAGAGAAATGACTCGGTCACTGAGAAACTGAATTCTTTATCAATGAAATAAAGTAACTCATGTCATGAGGTGCCACAGTTATCTCTGATAAAAAATTCAGTGAAACAAATCCTGACAGAGCAATAGCTTATTTGTGTTGAGTAGCTGGGGAGTCTGGCCTCTGATAAAGGTGTCTTCTCATGTAAAAAGACACTCATATTGCTAACTCTGCTCTCAAAGTGAGAGGCAATGCCAGTTATCACACTGAGTAACTGGGTCACTTCAACTAAGACTTGTTGTGCCTCATGTAAAAAGGTGTTGATCAACTTAAATAACTCAGGAAAAATATAATGTGCTTCAATTAAAATTATCTTGAAAAATCTGTCAACTCATGTTCTGGAAAAATGTTTAATTTCAGTACTAACCTGTGTATTTTTTTCAAAGGAGCAATTGAGATCATTTGTGTAAGATAAAAGATGATTGTTTTTGAGTGTTTTTCTGACTATTTGGTTCACTTTTATTAAAACTTGGATTCAGATATGAGCATTGAGTTCAATTTGGCAAAGTTGGTATACATCAAAATTAAATCAGATTGATTAAGTTGCCACTTCATAATTCTTTATGATAGAATGATGTGAAACAAGATTGGGAGGGGGTGGCCTTCTTCAACCTTAAGATCATTGTCGCGCTATAGGTTCCTAGCGCCTTCATGAAGATCGCGCTAGGACGATATGGCGCCTTCTCAGACAGCAGCCGGACGATGAAGTTGGACTTAGGGACGCTCGTGGATGACTTCGGGGGAGTGATTCATAAGGGGAGGGCACATAGGAGAGTGGATATGACACGGGGGGGGATCTTAAACAAAACAAGGGGACCCTAAATATCGATTAAACTAACCTATTGCTAGCTAGGATAACTTAGGGAATGTGGGAACGGAGGTGGGCGACGAGGGAGAAAGGGCATGGCAGGGCGAGCTAGGATCAGTAGGGTTTTGGCTGGGGCATCACACCCGATCCCATCGCAGGACCGGTGCAACCAATCTCCGTCGTGGCCATAGCAACGTCGTTGGCGAGGGTGGAGGGCGTCGATCGTTGGTGGAGGAAGAACGGAGCCCGAATGGGGCCTCACACCCGACCTCTTCTCAAGGCCGATGCACCCGGATCTTCGAACGGCCTCCGTGAAGGGGAAAAGGGGAGGATTAGAAGAAGAACGTGGGCATCGCACCCGTAGAGGGGAGAGGGGGAGGGGATTCCAAAGATTGGGGGGGGAGAGATAGCCATGCTATACTTTCAATTCATTTTTTTTTCATTCTATTGCTTAATCAAACGAGATGGAGTACATATATAGGGGGAAGGGGAAGCCTAAACGACACTAAAACATCAATTACAACAGTGGGAAACAGCGAACATTGAAGTCATTGGGAGTTCCAAGGGCTGGGTAGTTGGGGCGTCTGCAGTTGACCGTCTGCCTGAGAACGCGCTAGGGAAACCCAGCACGTTCTTCATGTTGCGCTATGGAAGGCTGGCGCCTTCATCTTCAGATGGCGCTAGGTAAAGCTAGCGCCTTCACCAGGTCGCGCTAGGCAAAGCTAGCGCCTTCAGCTTTGGCCTGCCGACTTGCTTGATCTGCTCCGGCTTGATAGTTGGCTTGATTTCCATCAAACCCCTCCACTTTGGAAGGTTCGTCCTCGAACCTAGAAGCTCAAGATCCCAGTCTGTGAGAACAGGCTGGTTCCCTAAGCTCTGATACCACTTGATGTGACATGACCTAGGGGGTTCCTCACATGATCAAATGACCCTTGGACCTAGCAAGCAACCAACGCACGAACCGGTGACTTTACTCGGGCGGACTCACCCGCTAAGCGCACTCTTGTGCCCGTAGGCAAACCGGTGATAGTGGTGAGGGTCCGGGACGGGCCCTTGCTGCTCCGAGAGTTGGCTAGCTTAGGATTGGACCTCTCAAGGGTCCTAGGATGTCCACTCTCATAGACGGCCAGCACGCCGAGGGCATGGGTATTAACGGTTCACTCACAACTCACCCGCGGTAATCATTCATTCACAAGCAAATTTGAGTTCGGGCACTCCACTTACCACCGACGGCACTAAGATACAATACTACTCAAGCAAGGAAATTTCAGCAAAGAGGAGTGTGCAGTGGCTCACCTAGTCGGTGTGAAGACACCGATCCCGGTCGGAGACGAGGGCGAGCGAGGAAGCGTGGGCTTACCCGCACGCCGCGCCGGAGAAGCTTCAACCTGAAATTGTAAGTTACATGCACTACACCCCATGCAAGGGGGGGGGGGTTCTTGGGGTGGGGATTAAGGTGTTACAATCAAAATTACCACCACGCAGGGTGGGGCCTTCAGCCGGCCAAGCGGGGTGGGGAAAATAAGGTAAAGAATGTCGGTTGAGTGTGGATGCCGAATCTGCCGGTTATCTGCGAACAGGGACAGTGGGGCGGTGTAATGACCGTAGATCCTTCTCACGAATTTTTCCGATAGCGAGACTGGCGGCAAAAGCTTCGTAACAGGTACAGGAACGCTTCAGATTTTTGTGAATTTCTTCTGAGAGCGTGGCTGACCGGAGCAGAGGTTGGAACAGGACATGAGGTTTTCTGATCCACAGTTGCAGACTTCTGGCAGCAGGTTGCAGAGGACGCCACGCACTCTCCCGAACTCCGATCAGCACGAAACCGGCGGTGACGTCTTCGTGGTCAAAGTAGCTTTCAGCCGAAGGTAATGGGGCTGCAATCAGAGGTCGAGGGCGGTCGGTGTACCCTGAAGAGTTGGCACTGGTCGGAGTAGACAGCAGGAGACAGAACTGGAGAGCTCGGGGGAGAAAATTTGTAACTCCTTCCTCCGGCAGCCGAATGAGGTTCTGTTTCTTGATCTTGGAAGAAGACTAGCAGAGGAAGAACTTTGATGAAGGGGCTTCAGCCTGAATCCGCTAGGGTTCGTCGTGGCAGAGTGATCTCTCAGGTTCTGATGCTTGGCAGGGAGGGTTCCGCGCAGTCGTGGGAGAACGGAGTTCCTGGACAGCCCCGAGCTCCGATGAAGATGTCGAAGAGGACAGGCAGACGCTTCCACGGATGTAACGTGGGCCTTCAGAATCGCCCGGAGGAAGCCGTGGTCACCTCTGCAAGTCGGTACTCTTCTTCTGATCTGCAACTGAAACTGTAGGTTGAAGATGACGGGGGGGAATGGGGTATGTGGAAGGGGAAATGGGGGTGGATGAGTGTAGGAGTGACCCCTGGTTGTAAGGGGGTCTTGGAGGGGGTGTTCCAAGGTGTGTATGAGGGAGAATGGGGTCTAGAAGGTGGTGTTTGCAGTGGGTGAGAGGGGAGCTACGAATTTGGGATGGGTGGGGAAGAGAGAAGGAGAGATCTTTCTCCAAAATTTGAAAATGGACTAATGTGGTTAGTGGGGCTTTGGGAATGGGAAGAGTTGTGTTGGGGAAGGGAATGGGTGCTTGGGGTAGTGGGAAGGGTGCTTGGGGAAGTGGGTGGGGTAGTTGGGGGTTGGGAGGTGGAGCTAGGATTGGTGGAAGCTCCCTTGGGACTAGGGGGTGGAGTAATGGTGGCTTGGGGAAGTGGAGGGTCTTAAATGAGGTGGGTAGCTAGTGGAGGTGGTTGGGGAAGGGAGGAGAGAGAAGCAAATTTGGAATTGGGTGTTGAGGAGAGAGAAAGTGGAGTGAAAAAGAGAGATTAAGAGAGGGAAGGGTGGGGAATCTCTCCCCTAGGGCATCTCACCTAAGAAATGTTGGAATCACTCCACTAAACTAAGCTTTGGACTCTCAAATGGCATTTTCATTGATTGATTCATTGATTGATTAAGTTCAAATGGAGGAAATGGGGTCCTATATATAGGAAACCCACATTTCTACAAAAGACCCTGACAAAAGCCTCATTGACAAATAACCGAAGGGGTAGGAGAGCTAATTGGGCCAAGTCCAAAGAAATGGGCCCAATTAGCACATTACACAATCTAATGACACTCAAACATAGGAAAATAAATGCTAGACCTAGGGAAATGACTCAAATAAAATGAAAATTACATCAATGACTCAAATAAAAATTACATAGGACTCAAAATTAAATGACTAGACCATGCCTGATGAAATAGGAGGTGATGTTCTCATCATACTTGATGTGACACGACCTAGGGGGTTCTTCACATGATCAAATGACCCTTGGACCTAGCAAGCAACCAACGCACGAACCGGTGACTTTACTCGGGCGGACTCACCCGCTAAGCGCACTCTTGTGCCCGTAGGCAAACCGGTGATAGTGGTGAGGGTCCGGGACGGGCCCTTGCTGCTCCGAGGGTTGGCTAGCTTAGGATTGGACCTCTCAAGGGTCCTAGGATGTCCACTCTCATAGACGGCCAGCACGCCGTGGGCGTGGGTATTAACGGTTCACTCACAACTCACCCGCGGTAATCATTCATTCACAAGCAAATTTGAGTTCGGGCACTCCACTTACCACCGACGGCACTAAGATACAATACTACTCAAGCAAGGAAATTTCAACAAAGAGGAGTGTGCAGTGGCTCACCTAGTCGGTGTGAAGACACCGATCCCGGTCGGAGACGAGGGCGAGCGAGGAAGCGTGGGCTTACCCGCACGCCGCGCCGGAGAAGCTTCAACCTGAAATTGTAAGTTACATGCACTACACCCCATGCAAGGGGGGGGGGGTTCTTGGGGTGGGGATTAAGGTTTTACAATCAAAACTACCACCACGCAGGGTGGGGCCTTCAGCCGGCCAAGCGGGGTGGGGAAAATAAGGTAAAGAATGTCGGTTGAGTGTGGATGCCGAATCTGCCGGTTATCTGCGAACAGGGATAGTGGGGCGGTGTAATGACCGTAGATCCTTCTCACGAATTTTTCCGATAGCGAGACTGGCGGCAAAAGCTTCGTAACAGGTACAGGAACGCTTCAGATTTTTGTGAATTTCTTCTGAGAGCGTGGCTGACCGGAGCAGAGGTTGGAACAGGACATGAGGTTTTCTGATCCACAGTTGCAGACTTCTGGCAGCAGGTTGCAGAGGACGCCACGCACTCTCCCGAACTCCGATCAGCACGAAACTGGCGGTGACGTCTTCGTGGTCAAAGTAGCTTTCAGCCGAAGGTAATGGGGCTGCAATCAGAGGTCGAGGGCGGTCGGTGTATCCTGAAGAGTTGGCACTGGTCGGAGTAGACAGCAGGAGACAGAACTAGAGAGCTCGGGGGAGAAAATTCGTAACTCCTTCCTCCGGCAGCCGAATGAGGTTCTGTTTCTTGATCTTGGAAGAAGACTAGTAGAGGAAGAACTTTGATGAAGGGGCTTCAGCCTGAATCCGCTAGGGTTCGTCGTGGAAGAGTGATCTCTCAGGTTCTGATGCTTGGCAGGGAGGGTTCCGCGCAGTCGTGGGAGAACGGAGTTCCTGGATAGCCCCGAGCTCCGATGAAGACGAAACCACTTTGGTGTCGAAGAGGACAGGCAGACGCTTCCACGGATGTATCTTGGGCCTTCATAATCGCCCGGAGGAAGCCGTGGTCACCTCTGCAAGTCGGTACTCTTCTTCTGATCTGCAACTGAAACTGTAGGTTGAAGATGACGGGGGGGAATGGGGTATGTGGAAGGGGAAATGGGGGTGGATGAGTGTAGGAGTGACCCCTGGTTGTAAGGGGGTCTTGGAGGGGGTGTTCCAAGGTGTGTATGAGGGAGAATGGGGTCTAGAAGGTGGTGTTTGCAGTGGGTGAGAGGGGAGCTACGAATTTGGGATGGGTGGGGAAGAGAGAAGGAGAGATCTTTCTCCAAAATTTGAAAATGGACTAATGTGGTTAGTGGGGCTTTGGGAATGGGAAGAGTTGTGTTGGGGAAGGGAATGGGTGCTTGGGGTAGTGGGAAGGGTGCTTGGGGAAGTGGGTGGGGTAGTTGGGGGTTGGGAGGTGGAGCTAGGATTGGTGGAAGCTCCCTTGGGACTAGGGGGTGGAGTAATGGTGGCTTGGAGAAGTGGAGGGTCTTAAATGAGGTGGGTAGCTAGTGGAGGTGGTTGGGGAAGGGAGGAGAGAGAAGCAAATTCGGAATTGGGTGTTGAGGAGAGAGAAAGTGGAGTGAAAAAGAGAGATTAAGAGAGGGAAGGGTGGGGAATCTCTCCCCTAGGGCATCTCACCCAAGAAATGTTGGAATCACTCCACTAAACTAAGCTTTGGACTCTCAAATGGCATTTTTCATTGATTGATTCATTGATTGATTAAGTTCAAATGGAGGAAATGGGGTCCTATATATAGGAAACCCACATTTCTACAAAAGACCCTGACAAAAGCCTCATTGACAAATAACCGAAGGGGTAGGAGAGCTCATTGGGCCAAGCCCAAAGAAATGGGCCCAATTAGCACATTACACAATCTAATGACACTCAAACATAGGAAAATAAATGCTAGACCTAGGGAAATGACTCAAATAAAATGAAAATTACATCAATGACTCAAATAAAAATTACATAGGACTCAAAATTAAATGACTAGACCATGCCTGATGAAATAGGAGGTGATGTTCTCATCATACTCCTGGGGTGCAAAGAACTCGACTCCGTCGAGTATGAGTCCACCGGGGGGAGAAGAGGTCCTCCGACGCAACTCCGAGCAAGCTTCAACCTCCAAACTCAACCTCACGTTCGCAACCAGGGGACGACGCTTCAACTCCTCAAGGTGGCTTGGACACACCCTCTTGCCGATGATAGTACCTTGCTTGCCCAGTATTGCCTCCGTGTGCACACGTCGGGCTCTCAAGTTGTTATGTGGAAGCTCTCTGAGGGTGTCGCTCACAAAGATGGGGGTAGGCTCAAGGTGCTTACTAGGATCTACCGCGGTGCCCTTAGAGGGTGCTAGATCCGTTACATGAAAAGTGAGGTATATCCCAAAATCCCATGAGTAAATCCAACCCATAAGCCAGGTTGCCAAAGCCACTTGGAACATGGAAGGTCCAAGTCCTCGTGCCCTCGATTTGGAGGTGGCCCTAAGGTAGAGCCATTCCAAAACCACCATCGTGAGGTTGCCTTCTTGGAATTCGAAGTGCCACTCGTGAGTTTTTGCCCGCTTATTACGACCCTCACCGCCCATTGCTAGATGCTTGCTTGAATGAGTATGCCTTGAGCTACGGTGCGGTGTGGGTGGGAAGTGTGTGGTATGCAAAGGGGGACCGGGGCAACCAAAAGTAGACCTATCATGTAATGATGCAGTGTAGACTTCGGTCAACCTAGGTGGGTCGGGGCACCCGTAGGTGGCCCTATCATGCAAAGTGGTGATAAATATCGGGGGACCCGGACATCCATAGATGCCTTTGACATGTGTATGACTAATGTGAAGTGAGGGAGGGCCGGGGCATCCATATGTGTCCCTTTCATGTATGGGTGTGATGAGTGCCGGGGGACCCGGACATCCGTGAATGCTCCTATCATGTTTAAGACTTATGATGAATGACGGTGGCCCATTACATCCGAATATGGAACTCTCATGCTTAAGACTCATGATGAATGGAGGTGGACCATTACATCCAAAAATGGTCCATTCATGCTTCCTACTTGACATGTGGGTGTTGTGAATGAATGGACCCGTCTTATGAATCATGCCAAGTGATGTGTTATGCCAAGACTTATGCATTCCTTTCCCAAAGATGACTTCCATGTGTATGGGTGTGGGATGGCCTTTGAACTTCCATGTGAAAGGGTCAAAAGGATCTAGGAAGGTGGGCATTATGGAGAGGGGGTCTTCTTTGCTTCCTAGGCATATGTTGTCTATGGTGATGGTTCCCTTTGTGTGGCCCAAGTCTTGGAAGAGGTGTTCTTGGTCCAACATGGTTGGTTGGGGTAGGGAAAGGGGAGTTGTGGGTAAGGTGGGTGTATTACATGGGTACCTAGACTCCCATTGGAAGGGATCAAAGGGGTCATGGACTGAGCTTCCTAGAGGAAGGAACTCTATGTCCACATGGTCCACGCATGGTGGGTCATCCTTCCCCAAGGTAACTGGACCAAGATCTTTAGTGGGCTAGTCGGTCAAGGTACTTGGGATCTTAATGGTAGTGGAGTGGACCATGATGGGTTCTTCATCCATGGGGAGAATGAGAAGGAGGTCACTAGTGTAGCAACCAATGGTGTAGACTGAGGTGATAGAACCAACACATGGGTGGATGAGACTAAGTCTTCTTGGGTGGGCCTCTCCTATGGTCAATAAGCAAGTCAACTTTAGTTGCCATTCTAAACCCTTGATGAGATCATCCCAACTATTTACCTCATAGTAGGATTGGAATGTGGTGTGATAGGAGTTAATGGGTGCTAATTGGAAAGGATGCTCCATGGTTGGGTTTTGAAAGTACAAGGTATGAGGGATGGGATTTTGCTTGAGCCATTTGATGATGAGTTCTCCTAGGGTCACCACCTTTTGCATGAGATTGAGTGGTTTGGGGAGGTATGTGTTTGTTTGGACGGGGATGAGTTGATGTCCTTCTTCCTTATTGATAGGAGTATGAATTTCCTTGAATGTGGGGAAGGGATTTAGATTGGTGTCCAATCTCGGGGATTTGGTCTTGTGGGCCGGGTTTTCCTCATGTTCACTCATGACCTTGTTCATTCTTCGAAGTGGGTTGAGAGGGCATGGTGGCCGGGTATGGGGCCCCGGTGGGTGAGGGAACAAAAGGTTGTTGAAACCATAGGCTCCCGGGAGATGTGGGGGATGAAGTAGGCAAGACCAACGCAATGGGTGGAAGGTGGTATTCCGTTCATCAAGCCATTGTTTCCCTAGGATTATGCAAGGGCCTTCCAAAGTTCCAATTTGACACCAAGCTCCATCAAAGTATTTGGTCTCTCCAAACCTTTTATGGAATTCAATGAAGACTAGGTCTCCATTGTGCACAATTTGTCCGGTCGTAGAGAAGGT
Organism: Amorphophallus konjac; assembly: GCA_022559845.1. Taxonomy (NCBI): domain Eukaryota; kingdom Viridiplantae; phylum Streptophyta; class Magnoliopsida; order Alismatales; family Araceae; genus Amorphophallus; species Amorphophallus konjac. The sequence goes on along the minus strand of CM040123.1, from coordinate 316,051,453 downwards.
GGCTACAATGTCGGGGGATACCCAATTATCTTCTACCATGTAGATGAAGTCAATTTCTGTGGGGCTCCCATTAGGTAGGTATGCTTGGGATATGATGGGAATTGGGGCTTTTTGGTCTGTAGACTCAATGACAATGGGAGGTGGATAATGCATGGAACGATCCGATGAGAATTCTAATGCAAGCGTGCCCATGGACTTGACTTGATAGAGACAAGTCAATGACTTGCTCTGATACCATTTGATGTGAAACAAGATTGGGAGGGGGTGGCCTTCTTCAACCTTCAGATCATTGTCGCGCTATAGGTTCCTAGCGCCTTCATGAAGATCGCGCTAGGACGATATGGCGCCTTCTCAGACAGCAGCCGGACGATGAAGTTGGACTTAGGGACGCTCGTGGATGACTTCGGGGGAGTGATTCATAAGGGGAGGGCACATAGGAGAGTGGATATGACACGGGGGGGGGGATCTTAAACAAAACAAGGGGACCCTAAATATCGATTAAACTAACCTATTGCTAGCTAGGATAACTTAGGGAATGTGGGAACGGAGGTGGGCGACGAGGGAGAAAGGGCATGGCAGGGCGAGCTAGGATCAGTAGGGTTTTGGCTGGGGCATCACACCCGATCCCATCGCAGGACCGGTGCAACCAATCTCCGTCGTGGCCATAGCAACGTCGTTGGCGAGGGTGGAGGGCGTCGATCGTTGGTGGAGGAAGAACGGAGCCCGAATGGGGCCTCACACCCGACCTCTTCTCAAGGCCGATGCACCCGGATCTTCGAACGGCCTCCGTGAAGGGGAAAAGGGGAGGATTAGAAGAAGAACGTGGGCATCGCACCCGTAGAGGGGAGAGGGGGAGGGGATTCCAAAGATTGGGGGGGGAGAGATAGCCATGCTATACTTTCAATTCATTTTTTTTTCATTCTATTGCTTAATCAAACGAGATGGAGTACATATATAGGGGGAAGGGGAAGCCTAAACGACACTAAAACATCAATTACAACAGTGGGAAACAGCGAACATTGAAGTCATTGGGAGTTCCAAGGGCTGGGTAGTTGGGGCGTCTGCAGTTGACCGTCTGCCTGAGAACGCGCTAGGGAAACCCAGCACGTTCTTCATGTTGCGCTATGGAAGGCTGGCGCCTTCATCTTCAGATGGCGCTAGGTAAAGCTAGCGCCTTCACCAGGTCGCGCTAGGCAAAGCTAGCGCCTTCAGCTTTGGCCTGCCGACTTGCTTGATCTGCTCTGGCTTGATAGTTGGCTTGATTTCCATCATAGAAGAGTCTACATCTTTTAAGACTTATTAAAGTGATGTATGCATTCAAATCCCTCATGATCAGATTCATGCATGATCAACAAAGTGAACTCCTCTCTTATCAGTTGACTGATTCCATCTGCATTTTTTTCTGGCCATACAAATGTGAGGTGCCACTCCCTTTATTATCGTGTTCACTTGCAGCCTTCTGAACTTCAGAATCCTTATGGTGGTGAATTTCAGATTGATTCCTGAGATGCATTTCTCTCCACACAGTTGGAATCTTCCATCTTGTTCTGCAATAAGTTCTGACTCTGTGGTATTTTCACCAGAATTCAGATTCCTTGAAATGGCTGATTTCAAATTGTTTTATTGGTTAACCAGAGTCCATTCTTGTGCTTCAGGGGGAGTTTTGGTTTATTCCCATCTAAGGGGAGAGTAGTCAATCATGCATGTTGATAGGGGGAGAGCTGTTTATTGGTCATAAGGGTGATCTTCATTTTTAAAAGAATCATGACTCATTCTCCACATTTACGTGCTGCATTTGTGTGCTACTGTTGACTATCAAACCATTTCCCTTATTTTTGATTATGTCAAAGGGGGAGAATAGTTTGATGAGTCAGTATGACTCATTATGTTGCCATCATCAAAAAGGGGGAGATTATTATGCCCCTTGTGCTTTGTTGATGATGTGGTGTTTTAATGATAGCAACATAATATTAAGTCATCACTTTGTTTTGATTATGTCTGAACTATTCTATGGGAGATTGCATGAGTGTGCCATGTCTGAATTGCGAAGAATGCATGTGTATGCTTGAGTCATGCTGTGATAAATTGGTTTGTGCTTGATTTCTGTTCTGTGCATTGCCTCTCTGCTGATATGTTCATGTCGTAGTTCATAAAGTCTATACATCGCATGGCACAGCATGCGTCCAAGTCTGAATATTGCATTCGCCAAGTCTGTACGTCCCATGCTCAAAGCTAAGTCTGTACATTGGGATTTGAATACACAAAGTCTGAACAGCTTGCATTGTCTTGTAGCTTGCATAGTTTCACAAGTCTATACAACAGTTAGCATTGCATCTTATTCATGAAGTCCATACATTCACTGAAGCTTGCTTAGCTGAAGTGTGTACATTGCATTGCATGACTTGAAGTCTGTACATCGCATGTGTGCTTCATGCTAAGTCTATACAGACTTCAGTGCATTCTCTTTGTGTCTCACATATCAAAGTCTGTACAGTCTGCATCGCATGCACTTTAAATATGTCAAGTCTGTACAATGGTTTTGACATATGCATTCATTAAGTCTATACGCTGGAAAACGAAGTCTATACAGCGTCTCACGTTGCATCCAGCAAGTCTGTACAGTGAGCGTTTCATTGGTGAAGTCTGTACACTCACCAGTTGAACATCAAAGTCCATACATTGCATAATGTTCGTCAAGTCCATACATTGCACTGTAGATGCATCGAAGGGAAGTATGCACATTGGGCTGTTCATATGAAGTCTGTACGTTGGAAGTGTGTACAGTGTTCAGTTTCCTTCTCATAAAGTCCATACATCGACTGTCTTGCTTTAGCTTAAGTCTGTACAGAGTCAGAGTCTCGTTGACCATCTTCTTCTGTCTTCGTGTTGATTTTACTTCATGCATTCTTCTCTAAATTCAAGCTTTAAGTGTCTCAAGTCGAGTCTGACTGTGTTGTCTCCATGTCGTCCGTAGTTCGAGTCGTTTCTTTGTTATTTCTATCTTCGTGTTGTTTTTCCTAGACCTCGTGTCTTTCTTATTTTGTAACCACACTTCATGTCAGTTTCTATTTTCGTCTTCAAGTTGTTGTCAGCCCGTGTCGTCCTCATCTTCGAGTCGTTCGTACGTTCGAGCAACTTAGTACTCGAGTTGTCTTCGTGTGCATTCAAGTCTTTTTAGTAAAGTGTCGTTTCACCTCGTGCCGTTCTCTTTGCTGTTTGTTATGTCGTGTTGCTTTTGTTTTCCTGTGTCTTCGTGTTATCTTGTGTTCTTATGTCTTCATGTTAGTTCTATTTTTATGTCTTCGTGTTGTTTCTTTCTATCTTTGTCCAGTTTTTCTCTGATCGCGTGCTTTACTACCGCTTTACCTCGTGTCGTTCTCTCTTACCTCGTGCTGTTCTCATCTGACTTCGTGTCGTTATCCTTGTAGTGTTAGCTATGATACTGTATGTACCTCGTGTCGTTCTCTGTTTATCTCGTGCTGTAGTCATCTTATGTACCCCGTGTCATTTTCAGTAGAGTGCATCTTTTGCTGTTCTAAAGTCTATACATTCTATCCTTCTGATTAATCTCCTATGACTGTGAGACAGGTACTGTTCGTAAAGCCTATGAAGAGTGAGGCACGTGATACGAGGCTGGCATCTGGCACGTGATCCGAGATGCAGAGGAGCCTCCACGTGGACTGAAGCATTTGGGCGGGAATCGTGGAGAGCACACGCTGCCCTAATCTGCTGCTGCTATAAATATGTGTCTTCTTCCTCTGAAGAGTGAGAGCAAGAGTAGAGAGAGTGACTGAAGTAGAAGCAGCCAGAGCTAAGAGAAGACGTGCAGTAGATAAAGAAGAGATAGAGAAGGCTGAGAGCTAGATCGAGAGAGCAGAAGAAGAAAAAGAAAGAGAGACAGTGAGATACAGAGAGTGAGAAGAAGGAGAAGGCAAGAGCAGTGAGAAGAAGAAGTAAAGAGAGTTCGTGCTGGGAGAAAGAGAGAAGCAGTAGAAGAAGTTCCTGCTGGACCGTGGATCAAATCCAGGCCAGCCAGCTCCTGCGAGAGCCACATTTGATTTTACCTTTTCAGCTTTCTGTTGCTGGGTTTTATTTTTTCTTTGAACTATTCATTTGTTGTTCCTCCGATTGCCCTGTTGGGGATCGGGTTCCTCCTGAGGACTCAGGAGAAGGGAGATTTTGTGTCTTCGGTTTGCAAGTAGCTGGGTGCTACTTGTGGTGGGTTCCCTTCGGTGTGGAGGAAGAGAGACTTGCGTCTCTGGTTGCCTTTGACAGGGTGTCATCGGTTGTTTCCCTCCGGGTAGGAGGAAGGGAGATTTATTTCCGGTTGTGCTTTCCTCTGGGGTTCAGAGGAAGTGAGACTTGGGTCTCTAGGTTCCCCTCCGGTTTGGAGGAAGGGAGGCTTGTTCCTCCGGTTCTGGGCTTATGGGTAGCAAGTCCAGGGGTTCCCTCTGTGTCTGGAGGAAGAGAGACCGTGTGCCTCTAGTTTCCAAGTGGCTGGGAGTCACTTAGGGTGTCCCTCCGGTTGGGAGGAAGAGGGGAGGTTGTTCCCCTGGTCAAGCTGTTTGGCAGCCTTTGTTGCAGACTGAGTCTGCTGTGCTAGTGTTACTAGTGGAAGCCTCACTCTGGTTTGGAGTGAGGGGTGGACGTAGGTCTGTTGACCGAACCACCTAAAATCATCGTGCAGTGGTTTGTTTGATTTCTTGCTTCCGCTAGATGCATGCTAGGACCGTGATTTAATTGATTATCTATATCCTAGAGGTTAATTGAGTTTCTTATATGTTCACTTGATTACTGCGCATTAGATGCTTGCTTAGGATCGTTTGAGGGCTTCTTGAGTTGCTGTCTTGCTTTGATCCTTCTAAGGCTCCTTAGGCTATTTCTCCAATAGTTTTAATTCCGCATTACTGAGCTTTAGAATTTAATTAGGCCATTTTTTGTAGCGGGATACATTCACCCCCCCCTCTGTATCTGGGCATTACATTTTAACAAAGGGCAGTGGGCTATAAAAGCCAAAATGTTGAGGAAGCGGGCTACAAGCCGAGGCTGAGAAGCGGGCTGCAAAGAGCCGAAGTTGGGAAGCAGGTTGCAAAGAGCCGAAGGATGTTTGGGGAAGTGGCTACAAGAGCTGAGGAGGAGGGTCTTCTTTTTATTCTTTGGACGGGGAAGGATCCGAACCAGAGTGAAGGGTTGATTCTTTGATTCTCTGGCTGGGAAAGGACCCGAACCAAAGTGGAAGGGTTATTTTTTATTCTCTGGTCGGGGAAGGGTCCGGACCAAAGTAGAGGGTTGATTCTTTGATTCTTTGGCCGGGAAAGGATCCGAACCAAAGTGGGAGGTTGATTCTTTGATTGGGAAGCTGTCGGCTAGGAGCTAATAATTAGGGTAGCTGTCAGCTTGGGAGCCGATGGTTGTATAGTTGTCGACCCGGAGGTCGATAATTGGATAGCTGTCGGCTCGGAGGCCGATGAGGGGCAAGCTGTCGGCCTAGAAGCTGATAATGGGATAGCTGTCGACCCGGAGGCCGATGATTGTATAGCTGTCGACCCGGAGGTCGATAATGGAAGAGCTGTCACCTCGGAGGCCGATGGTTGAATAGCTGTCGGCTTGAAGCCACGATAGCTGAATATCTGTCGACTTGAAGCCCCGATGGCTGAATATCTGTCGGCTTGAAGCCCCAATGGCTGAATATCTTGTCGGTTTAACGCCCCGTCGGCGGAAGGTTTTGTTGGTTTAACGCCCCATCGGTGAAAGATTTTGTCAGTTTAACGCCCCGTCGGCGGAAGGTTTAGTCGGCTTAACGCCCCGTCGGTGGAAGGTTTAGTGGGTTTAATGCCCCATCGGTGAAAGGTTTAGTCGGTTTAACGTCCTGTCGGCGGAAGGTTTTATCGGTTTAACGCCCCGTCGACAGAAGGTTTTGTCGGTTTAACGCCCCGTCGGTCAAAGGTTTTGTCAGTTTAACGCCCCGTCGATGAAAGGTTTTGTCGGTTTAACGCCCCATCGGTGGAAGGTTTAGTCGATTTAATGCCCCGTCGGTGGAAGGTTTAGTCGGTTTAACGCCCTGTCGGTAAAAGGTTTCAGTTTGGACGAAAGGCCATGATGCTAACTTCAAGAGGGGTCTATTTGTTGGATGGATGAAGGTAAAGGGTGAAAGACCATGTCTACCTCAAGGCTCACTTTCTTTTCTTCTCTTCTTCTTTTATGTGGAGAGGCGGGTGGAAAGATCACGTCTGCCTGATGACTGTTCTTTCTCTTATGCTCTTCTTCTTACTTTGTTTATTGTGATGAGGTGGGTGCAAAGACCACGTCTGTCTCATGGCTCACTTTCTTTTCTTCCCTTCTTCTTTTGTGTGGAGAGGCGAGTGGAAAGACCACGTCTGCCTGACGACTGTTCCTTCTTTTTTGCTCGTCCTTTTACTTTGTTTATTGTGACGAGGCGGGTGCAAAGACCACGTCTGCCTCATGGCTCACTTTCTTTTCTTCCCTTTTTCTTTTGTGTGGAGAGGTGAGTGGAAAGACCACGTCTGTCTGATGACTGTTCTTTCTTTTTTGCTCTTCTTTTTACTGTGAAGAGGCGGGTGCAGAGACCACGTCCACCTCATGACTGTTCTTTTTGTTCTGTTCTTCCTTTCTCATTAATGCCCCCGTACTGGGGTGCATTTCTCTTAACGTGCCCCTAGATTGGAGTGTAGCTTTTCTTCATCTGCCCCCTAGGTCGGGGGTAGGCCTCTTTGCTTTTGTGCCCCCAGGCGGGGTGTATTCTTTTCGGCTTCTATGCCCCCGTGGCGGGGTATATTTCTCTTCGTGTGCCCCCAGGCCGGGGTGTATTGTTTCTGGCTTCTATGGTGTGTTTCTTCTTCAAGTGCCCCTAGGCCGGGGTATATTCTTTATAGCTTTTGTGCCCCCAGGCGGGGTGTATTCTTCTTCGAGTACCCCTAGGCCGAGCTGTATTGTTTCTAGCTTCTATGCCCCTAGGAGGGGTGTGTTTCTTCTTCAAGTGCCCCTAGGCCGCGGTGTATTCTTTATGGCTTCTATGCCCCCAGGCGGGGTAGAGTCTTTTGCTTCTTATGCCCCCATGTGGCAGGGTATCTTCTTTACGTCCTCTATTCCTCCAGGCGGGGTGTATGTTTCTTCTTCAGATCCCCATAAGTCGGGGTATATTCTTTATGGATTCCATGCCCCCGTGGCGGGGTATGTTGCTTCTTCAAATGCCCTTAAGTCGGGGTATACCTCTCTTCACGTACTCCCAGGTCGGGATGTATGTCTCTTTACTTTTGTGCCCCCAGGCAGGGGTATATTCTTGCTCTCTTTTCTTTTATGCGCCCCTATGGCGGGATACATTTCTCTTCATGTGCCCCTATATCAGGGTGTAACTCTATTGCTTGTTGTGCCCCCAGGTCGGGGTAGATTCTTTTGCTTCTTCCACCCTAGAGTGGGGTGTATTTCTCTTCATATTCCCCTAAGCCGGGGTGTCACCTTTGCTTTATGTGCCCCCGAGTCGGGGTGGATTCTCTTCATGTGCCCCCAGGCTGGGGTGTATTCTTTTGCTTCTTATGCCTCCAAAGGGAGGTATCTTTCTCTTCACATGCCCCCGGCACAGGGTGTATCTTTTGCTTCTTATGCCCCTAAAGGGGGAGGATAACTTTATTTCACGTGCCCCCACGAGGGGTGTGTTTTGCTTCTTGTGCACCCAAGGCAAGATGTGTCTTTTCTTCACGTGCCCCTAGATCAGGGTGTAACTCTGTTGCTTATCGTGCCACCAGGCCGGGGTAGATTCTTCTGCTTCTTCCACCCCAGAGTGGGGTATATTTCTATTCATATTCCCCTAAGCTGGGGTGTCGCCTTTGCTTTATGTGCCCCCCAGTCGGGGTGGATTCTCTTCATGTGCCCCCTGGGCAGGGTATATTCTTTTGCTTCTTATGCCCCTAAGGTGGGGTGTATTCTTCCGATTTTTATGCGCCAAGGGAGGAGTGTGTTTCTTTCTTCGTGTGCCCCTAGAGCGGGACGTGTTTCTTGCTTCTTGTGCCCCTAAGGTGGGGTGTATTTTGCTTCTTGGTGCCCCCAAGATGTGGTGCATTGCTTCTTGGTGCCCCCAAGGTGGGGTGTATTACCGCTTCTGATGCCCCCAGAGGCGGGGTGTATTTCTCTTCATATGCCCCCGGCACGGGGTGTGTCTTTTGCTTCTTATGCCCCCAGATCAGGGTGAACTCCGCTTCTTGCACCCCTCAAGGTGGGGCGTATTTCCCTTCGTCAAATGCCCCTAAGCCAGGGTGCAACTTCTGTCTCTTCTTATGCCCCGAGGTGGGGGTGGATTCTGTTGCTTCTTATGCCCCAGAGCGGGGTATATTCTTTCTTGCCTCTCATCCCCCCCATGGCGGGGTATATGCATGCTCTCTTCGGGAGTGGTGGCCGTGCTTGGCCTCATTGTTATAGAGCGTTCCCCACAGCGGGTAGGAATTCATCAAGCTACAGTTGCGGCTTGCTGGATCATCTAACAGCCACTCGAGGGGCAGTCTTATGCCGGGTAGGGGCAGCAGGAAGGTGGAACGGAGCGGGGCATTGCACCCCAGACTTGGAACCTCCTAGAGTCGAGCAGGATGCCAGCCTTCTTCTTGTTCTCTTGGTCGGTAATGCTTGCCAACTTTCTTTTTGTCATTCTTTTCTTCTCTTCCTTTTTTGTAAAATCAACCAAGGCAGGTGTGCAGGAGAGCGCTCACCCCCTCAGGGAGGGGATGAGTGGTTCGCTCCACCGCATCAGTCCCACAGTGGTAATCTTTATTTAGCACGGGTGTCAACGGATATGGCCGTATAACCCTCTCTCGCCAATTCTTTCTCCTCTTCTTCTTTTTGTTTCTTTCCTTTCTTCTTTTCTTCTTAGGGAAAGGGGGGTTTGATTTCCCCTCCCTTCTTCTCTCTTTCTCTTCTCTTTTTCTTTTAGCAGCCTTCATGATTCCTGGAAGCTGCATATGCCTCAGAGTAGCATCCTCGAGGCCACAAAGACAATTGCACCTAGTCCGGCTTTTCTCCCCATAGGGCTGACAAAGACAGCGCCTGCAATTCATCAAAGTAGGCAAACATCGCTTATTAGGAGGCCATGAGGCCCCGAATCCCGGCGAAGAGATGAAGGGTGGTTCAAGTCCCACCGGGCGTGCCAGACTTGTGGACACACTTTTTATTTAGATCTTTGTTTATTTGTTTATTGGATTTATTAAGTGTGTGAGCGTGCCAGTCACCAAGGTGACGGTTTATTGTGTGCTCAATCTGACTAATTAGACGATTGTGTAGTTCGTGTCGGGACTAAAACCAGCCGCGCTGTAAAGGTCACGGTGTCATTTACATCCCCTCGGAGAGGGGAACACCCTTGATTAATAGTCCGGAATCAGGGGCCTCATGGCCAAAAATTAATTGCATAAAAAAACCTATTAAGAAATGCTGAAGTCCTCGTACGAGGGTGTGAGAAAGCATCTGAGTTCATGTCGGTTGTGTGTTGACCATTTAATGTTCGAACGGATGTCCGGCTTGAGAATAGCATAATCGTCGTAGGAAGACCGGAACAAATGTACGTCGGGATACGACAAATTTATTGTTCAAAGGGACGGGAAACGTTCAGTTAAACCCCAATTAGAGCGGTCGAAAACTGATAAGTTTGTCGGCTCGGTGCAAGATCAAGCTGCGACCATGCTGCGGTGGGCCCCCCTGCAGTCGAAGCCAGGCTCACATGGACATCGTTAGTATTTCCGGTGCCAAGGGGCAACGGGGGGATGTCCCGAAATCAGATCCCAGAACCAGTATGTGTTCAAAGGGAGCGGCTATAGGCCGAGGATATGGGTCAGGTAATGACCATGATCGGGGCGGACCCGAGGTCTAGGCATGGCCCACGGAGGCCTTATTGATATTTCCATGCAAAGGGTCCGGGGATGACGAGATCCTTCTCGTTCCATTCAGATTTTGTCGGTCACTCATGGACCACTCTATGTTTGGACAAAGGTCCGTGTTTGTAGCGTAAGAGACTGTGACAAACCGTGCAAATATCTGCCGTGAGTACGGAAAGTTTAATGCAAGTGCGGGATTAGATCCCGGGATATATGTCGGTCACTAACGGACCATTCACTGTTCGGACGAGAGTCCACATTTGAAGCATCGAAGATAACGACAAAGCCGTACGGATGTCTGCCGTGGATATAGAAAGTTTAATGTGGATGCGGGATTGGATCCCGATAGAGGTGGGTCAAGTTGATGAACTATCAGCCCGAGATGGTTTCGGACTATGACCATAACTGGGTTCCCGAGGTCCACGTCCGATGCCACAGGGCGTCATTGCTTTTCTCTTCACACACAGTCTGGGGAAACGAAGGTTCCAAGGTATGCGTGCATGTCGGTCACGGTCAAACCATTTCTTGTTCGGACGGAAGTCCGCGTTTGTAGTGTAAGAGATGGTGACAAACCGTACAAATGTCTGCCGTGAGTACGGCAAGTTTAATGCAAGTGCGGGATTAGATCCCGGTAGAAGCGGGTCAGATTAATGATCTATCGGCCTGGGATAAGTTCGAATCATGGTCACATCCGGGTGAAGGCTCCCGAGATCCAAGTCCGATCTAGTGGGGCATCATTACTTTTCTCTTCATACGCAGTCCGGGGGAGTGAATTGTTAAGTGTGGAGCCCGAACTCGCCAACGTGCGCCCTCGCATGCGGATCGACCTGCGCGGTCAGGTCGCGGGGGTCAAGGGGGGCAGCGCCCCTTGCGGGGGCCTCCGGGGGCGGAGCCCCCGAAACAAAATTTTGATTATGGCAGAGGTAGCTTATATTCGTTCATTTCTTTTTATTGATTTAGGTATCTTCATTTTTTTATTTAATAGTTTCAGGCCTTTTCTTTTATTTATCTAATTATGTTGCTTTTTTTTTAGGTGCGCCGGTTTAAGTAAGCAAAGGGGGGCGCGCTGGTTTAAGGGGTCTTCATGGGAGGCGCGCCAGATTAGGTGGATGCACAGGGGGCATGCCAGATTACGTTCAAGAAGAATGGCGTGCCAGATTAACAAGGTGAATAGTAAGGGGGTGCACACTATTCATCCCATGATTTTTAAAGTCATTTTAAGTATGGGTGATGTAAAACCAACCTTGGACCTATTTTGCAAGCATTCAAGTTTGAGCCGCGGACTCACACTAGCGAGCTCACCCGTATGGCGCACACTAGTACCCGATGGCGACTAGGCGATGTTGGAGAGGGTCCGAGGCGGGACCTTTAGGCTCCAATGGTTGGCTAGCTTGGGAAGAACCCCAAATGGGCCTAGGATTCCCAAATCATGGGCGGCCAACACACCAAGGGTGTGGGTTAAGTGGATTCACTCTCAACTTGCCCGCGGTGGTCACTCACGGTACTAGCAATTTGGGCCGAGCTCTCACTCTCCGTCCGACGAAGCAATAGCAATAATACTAAGCTAAGCAAGTGATTAAACCAGTCAAGAGAGGGTCCGAGGCTCACCTAGCCGGCGTGAAGACGCCGACTCCGGCCGGAGACGGGGGCGAGCGGGGAGGCGAGGGTATGCACCCGCACGCCGCGTCGATTGAAGCTTCAAACCTGCGACTTAATAATGACATGAACTACACCCCATGCAAGGGGGGGGATCTCGGGGTGGGGATTATGTGAATTACAGCCAAAACTACCTCCACGCGGGGAGGGGCCTTCAGCCGGCCAAGCGGGGTGGGGAATTATGAAGAAAACTCGACGTTCGGATTGATGCCGGTTCTGCCAATCTTCAGAATGGCTGGACAGGGGTGCGGTGATGATGCCGCCACAAATTCCACAGAGCTCAGAACTTGATGAGACTTGCGCCAAAAGCTTGCCAACGAACCAAGGATGATCTCTGAATTTTTTCTGAGCTTGGTACAGTCGTTGCTGGCCGGGGCAGAGTCTGGAACCGGACTGATTGGTTCTGCCTCTGTCTGGTGCAGAACAATGTGGCTGGTTGTAGAGGGTGCCACGCTCACTACCAAGCTCTGATTGAGACGAGACCTGAACCGTTGGAACCGTGGTCGAGTCGTCTTTCCGTCGGCGCCAACGGCGTAATCGGCAGATGTCGGAGAAGACCAGGACGATCAGATGAGTAGAGGGGTGTCGGTTCTGGCTCCTGAAAACTGACCTGACCACTTGGAGTAGAAAATTCGTAACTTGAGATTCCGATGTCCAAATGCAGCTCTGCTTCTTGAGGATGAAAGAGGACTTGAGAGGGAAGAATGTTTCTGAAGAACACTTGATCTGAATCCCAAAATGTTCGCCGTGGCCGAGCTTCCACTCTCGCTCTGGTTCTCTGCCTGGGGTCTTCTGCGCAGTCGAGAGAGATCGGCTCCTGCGGACAGCTCCGACCTCGGATGTCGACGAAACCACCTCGCCTAGAAAGCTCCTTGGACGACCTTTCCAAAGGTGTATGCCTTGCCACCAGAAGATGAGGGGAAGTGTCGGAGATGAAGCTACTTCCAGGACTCGATCTTGCTGCCTGCGAACTGCTAATGGAGCTGCAACTTGGTGGTGGCAAATGGTGTAGGAGAGAGGCAACTAAGCAAGAGGGTGGTTGGCTGATGGCTGGGGAATATGGTAAGAACGTGGCTAGGGCTTCAAGGGGTCTGGAGTGGCAGGGATAGATGGGGAGAGGGGGCTGGAACAGCTAGAGGTGGAGATGTGGGGGTGGGTGTGCACTAGAGAGAGGGTGAGTGAGAGAGGAGGTGGGGGGCGAACTTGGCTATAGGGAGGAAGGGAATTTCGACCTAGGGTGATTAAGGAGGTGGGGAGATGGAAGGGCACAGCCCTAGGGAGAAGGAAATTCGAATTTGGACTTAGGGAAGAGCCCCTTCAACCTTGCGGAGAGGAAGGGAGCTTAGGAAATGGTGTAGGGTAGGTGGTAGTTGGGTGGTGGGGCTTGGAGTGGTGGAACTTCCTTGGGACTAGGTGAGGATTAAAGAGGGGTTGTGGGAAGTTGTGGGGAGTTAATGGAGGTAGGTGGGGGTTGGAAGTGGTTGAGAGGGGGAGGAGAGAGAGTGAATTTTGAAATTTAGAGAGAGGAGGAGAGAGAATGGAGAGATAATGAGAGGGACTAGAGGAGGTGGAAATGCTATTCAATATTCATCCAAAAGTTGTTACATATGAGGAGTGGGGCGGCCTATTTATAGGCACATGACTTTTTCACAAAGGACCCTAACAAAAGACACAATGACTAATAACCGAAGGGAAGGGGGGTGTCCATGGGCCTAGCCCAATGAGATGGGCCCAATAGCCTATCTAAACAACACAATGACTTAGGACATTGGTAGATAACCTACTAACCTAGGTACATGACTCAAATAAAGGGAAAATCACATGATTAAGACTCAAATAAAAAATAAGAAAATTACATGACTCGACTCACAAACACTTGAGGAACATAATGGCGTATACCGACGATCAGTCCGAGCTTCAAAAAATGTGGAGGGGCAAGGGATATCCCCATCATACCCCCGGGGTGGGGAAAACTCGACCCCGTCGAGTATGGGTCCACCAGGGAAGTAGTACATCGAACTACGATTCTGGGCGATCCACGATCTCCATACTCAACCCGCGACCATAGTCGGGGAACGGCGCTTCAGCCTTTCGAAGTGGCCCGGACACACCCTCATGCTGGCTATGATGTCTTGCTTGCCTAGTATTGCTGCCGTGTGCTCACGTCGGGCTCTCGTGCTAATTTGTGGTGGCACTCCGAAGGTGTCCCTCGCAAGGATAGGTGTAAGCTCAAGGCACTCACTAGGATCCACCGCGGTGCCCTTAGTGGGTGTTGGATCCGCTACATGAGAAATGGGGAGAATCCAAAAACCCTTTTGGAAGTTCAACCCATAAGCCGGGTTGCCAAAGCCACTCGGAACTTGGCAAGGTCAAAGTCCTCGCGCCCTCGATTTGGAGGTGACCCCAGGGTAGAGCCACTCCAAAGTCATCATCGTCAAGTTACCAACTTGGAATTTCAAGTGGCGCACACGAGTTTTTGCTTGCTTATTATGAATCTCACCGCTTGCTGCTTGATATTTGCTTGGATGCATATGCCATGCTTTATGATGCGGTGTGAGTGGACAATGTATGGTATGCAAAGGTGGTCCGGGGCAGCCAAATGTAGTTCGATCATGCATTGATGCTATGAAGACTGTGACAGACTTAGGGAGGCCGGGGACATCCAGAGTGACCCTCTTGTGAGTGAGTGTAAGAAATGTCGGAGGACCCGGACATCCATGAATGCTCCTAACATGCTTTAGATTATGATGAATGAAGGTGGACCAATACATCCAAATACGGTCCACTTATACTTCCTACTCGACATGTGGGTGATGTGAATGAATGTTCCCAACTTATGAATCATGCCAAGTGGTGTTGTATGTCAAGACTTATGCACTCTTGTGACAAGTATGTCTCCTATGTGTGGGCTTTTGGACTTCCATTGGAATGGGTCAAAGGGGTCTAGCAAGGTGGATATCATGAAATGGGGCACTTCCTCGATCCCTAGGTGTATACCACCCAAAGTCATGGCTCTCATGGTGTAACCCGGGTCTGGGATGGGGTGGATTGGATCAAATATGGTGGGTTGGGGTAGGGAAAGGTAGGTGGTGGTTAAGGTGGTTGGGTCACACGGGTTCCTTGACTCCCATTGGAATGGATCATAGGGATCATAGTAAGGGTCATCTTGGTAGGGGTACTCTATGCTCTCAAGGTCCTCGAATGGTGAGTCATCCTCCTCAATAAGTGGGCCAAGGATGCTAATGGGTTGGCCGATCAAAGCACTTGGGATCTCAATGGTTGGGGAGTGGACTAGGATAGGTTCTTCCTCCATGGGAAGAAGGAGGATGATCTCACTAGTAACTTGGCCATTAGTGTAGATGGAAGTGATGGAGCCAATGGTTGGATATGCTAGGCTAATGGTGTTAGTCATGGACGGCCTCATGGCTAGCATATTGGTCAAGTGAATTTGCAAATGTAGGTAGTTCACTAAGTTTCCCAAATCTTCCACACAATAGGAAGTTTGATAAGTGACATGTGGCTGAATGGGAATGATTTGGGATTGATATCCCATGGGTAGGTGGCATGGTTGTGAACTAGGAATGGTGAGACCTTTCTTGAGCCATTGGAGTATGGACTTATCTATGGTGAGGATGGGTGTCTCTAGAGGAGCTAGGCTAAAGGTGCGTGAGTTGTTTGGCCTTTGGATTTCCTCTATGTTGGGAGGTGGATTCGGATGGACATCCTTCTCCACTTGGGTAGGTGTGTGGGTAGCAACTTCTATTGCTAATGGAGTAGGGGGATCTATGAGGGGTGGTTTGGTGATAGCTAGCGTATGACACACCCGGGGTGGTGAACAAGCATGGACTTGGGTTGGGATAGGAAGGGGAAGTAGAGGAGGCCTAGGTTGGGGAAAGATTGGTGTAGGAAGCGGGAGGTGGGTTGGGTGAGGGGTTTGGGGTTGATTTGTTTTGGGAGATGTGTCCATTTTTGGGGACGATGGTGGGTTTGGGGTGGTGGTCAAGGGGGCTTGTGGGGTACGGGTTTGGTGAGGGGTTTTGGGTTTGGGGGTGGTGGCCATTATGGGCCTAGGTGGAGGGGTGGACACGGTGTCCACTTGGTTTTGAATGGTGAGGGTTGGATGAGTGGTGGTCATCATGGAGGGAATTGGGTCGGTTAGGGGTCTCTTGCCCTTGGGATCGTTTGGGGCGGAAGTGGGGGCTAAAGGGGCTTGACTAGTGTAGGTTAGGGAAGGGGGTTTTGGTTGGGGTGTGGGAGCCCTCATGGGGTTAGGTGGGGAGGTGGAGGCCTTGGACACTTGGGTTCTAGTGGTAAGGGTTTGGACGGGTGGGGTTGGAGGAGTGGGAGTGCCCCTCGAGTTTTGGTAACCCGGGTAGGAGGGAGGAGGTCGGGGAGTGTAGACTTTCCTAAGTTCAGCTTTCATGTTCTCCCATGTGTTAATAGGCTCTAGACTCATAACCCTCCTAAATTGTTCAATGAACTTCCACCTATCCTCGGCATGGTACACAAGTCGACTCTTGGCAAGGTAGATTCTCATGGGTTCAGTCATTGGATTCCTCTTAAAATATTTGTCCATGTTTTCCTCCCACTCTAAATATGCACTAGGGTGGTATCCATTAAAGATAAGGTCCTCAAATAGGACTATGCCCAAAGGGGTGTCAATCGGACCTTTGCGGAGGGCCGAGTGAGATAGATGTGACTTACATGAAGTAGCCATGCTAGTGGACAAAAGAGATGCAACCGAAGACTCTAAATGCATAGACACGCCCTAGGACCAACTTGATAGAGACAAGTTGTGAACTTGCTCTGATACCACTTGATGTAAAACCAACCTTGGACCTATTTTGCAAGCATTCAAGTTTGAGCCACGGACTCACACTAGCGAGCTCACCCGTATGGCGCACACTAGTACCCGATGGCGACTAGGCGATGTTGGAGAGGGTCCGAGGCGGGACCTTTAGGCTCCAATGGTTGGCTAGCTTGGGAAGAACCCCAAATGGGCCTAGGATTCTCAAATCATGGGCGGCCAACACACCAAGGGTGTGGGTTAAGTGGATTCACTCTCAACTTGCCCGCGGTGGTCACTCACGGTACTAGCAATTTGGGCCGAGCTCTCACTCTCCGTCCGACGAAGTAATAGCAATAATACTAAGCTAAGCAAGTGATTAAACCAGTCAAGAGAGGGTCCGAGGCTCACCTAGCCGGCGTGAAGACGCCGACTCCGGCCGGAGACGGGGGCGAGCGGGGAGGCGAGGGTATGCACCCGCACGCCGCGTCGATTGAAGCTTCAAACCTGCGACTTAATAATGACATGAACTACACCCCATGCAAGGGGGGGGATCTCGGGGTGGGGATTATGTGAATTACAGCCAAAACTACCTCCACGCGGGGAGGGGCCTTCAGCCGGCCAAGCGGTGTGGGGAATTATGAAGAAAACTCGACGTTCGGATTGATGCCGGTTCTGCCAATCTTCAGAATGGCTGGACAGGGGTGCGGTGATGATGCCGCCACAAATTCCATAGAGCTCAGAACTTGATGAGACTTGCGCCAAAAGCTTGACAACGGACCAAGGATGATCTCTGAATTTTTGTTGAGTTTGGTACAGTCGTTGCTGGCCGGGGCAGAGTCTGGAACTGGACTGATTGGTTCTGCCTCTATCTGGTGCAGAACAATGTGGCTGGTTGCAGAGGGTTCCATGCTCACTACCAAGCTCTGATTGAGACGAGACCTGAACCGTTGGAACCATGGTCGAGTCTTCTTTCCGTCGGCGCCAACGGCGTAGTCGGAAGATGTCGGAGAAGACCAGGACGATCAGATGAGTAGAGGGGTGTCGGTTCTGGCTCCTGAAAACTGACCTGACCACTTGGAGTAGAAAATTCGTAACTTGAGATTCCGATGTCCAAATGCAGCTCTGCTTCTTGAGGATGAAAGAGGACTTGAGAGGGAAGAATGTTTCTGAAGAACACTTGATCTGAATCCCAAAAGGTTCTCCGTGGCCGAGCTTCCACTCTCGCTCTGGTTCTCTGCCTGGGGTCTTCTGCGCAGTCGAGGGAGATCGGCTCCTGCGGACAGCTCCGACCTCGGATGTCAACGAAACCACCTCGCCTAGAAAGCTCCTTGGACGACCTTTTCAACGGTGTATGCCATGCCACCAGAAGATGAGGGGAAGTGTTGGAGATGAAGCTGCTTCCAGGACTCGATCTTGCTGCCTGCGAACTGCTAATGGAGCTGCAACTTGGTGGTGGCAAATGGTGTAGGAGAGAGGCAACTAAGCAAGAGGGTGGTTGGCTGATGGCTGGGGAATATGGTAAGAACGTGGCTAGGGCTTCAAGGGGTCTGGAGTGGCAGGGATAGATGGGGAGAGAGGGCTGGAACAGCTAGAGGTGGAGATGTGGGGGTGGGTGTGCACTAGAGAGAGGGTGAGTGAGAGAGGAGGTGGGGGGCGAACTTGGCTATAGGGTGGAAGGGAATTTCGACCTAGGGTAAGGAGGTGGGGAGATGGAAGGGCACAGCCCTAGGGAGAGGGAAATTTGAATTTGGACTTAGGGAAGAGCCCCTTCAACCTTGGGGAGAGGAAGGGAGCTTAGGAAATGGTGTAGGGTAGGTGGTAGTTGGGTGGTGGGGCTTGGAGTGGTGGAACTTCCTTGGGACTAGGTGAGGATTAAAGAGGGGTTGTGGGAAGTTGTGGGGAGTTAATGGAGGTAGGTGGGGGTTGGAAGTGGTTGAGAGGGGGAGGAGAGAGAGTGAATTTTGAAATTTAGAGAGAGGAGGAGAGAGAATGGAGAGATAATGAGAGGGACTAGAGGAGGTGGAAATGCTATTCAATATTCATCCAAAAGTTGTTACATATGAGGAGTGGGGTGGCCTATTTATAGGCACATGACTTTTTCACAAAGGACCCTAACAAAAGACACAATGACTAATAACCGAAGGGAAGGGGGGTGTCCATGGGCCTAGCCCAATGAGATGGGCCCAATAGCCTATCTAAACAACACAATGACTTAGGACATTGGTAGATAACCTACTAACCTAGGTACATGACTCAAATAAAGGGAAAATCACATGATTAAGACTCAAATAAAAAATAAGAAAATTACATGACTCGACTCACAAACACTTGAGGAACATAATGGCGTATACCGACGATCAGTTCGAGCTTCAGAAAATGTGGAGGGGCAAGCGATGTCCCCATCAATGGGGATTGTTGGGTTCGGTGCAAGTATTCAGAGGGGGGGGTGAATGAATATAGCCTATAAAAATTTTTTCAATTAACAACTAGAATTCTAACAAGATATAGCTCAACTAGAATTTCGCTCTCTTGACAAATTAAAACACTCTAAGAAAACTAATTAACTCTTCTGCTCAACCAGAAGCCAAACACATGGAGCGCCCCTATGCAATCATCTAGCGGAAGCAAACAGATAGAAACATCAAACCACTGCACAAGGGGTTTTTAGGTGGTTTGGTCTCGCAGACCTACATCCACCTGTTGGCACCTAAAATATGATCGTCGGCGACCAAGCCATAAGGACGAATGACCCGGCCCGCCGGAGCGTGGGAGCCGATAAAGATCAACACATCGGGGATTTCTCAAGCTGCCAGAGCCTCGAGTCATTCCGTATGGACGTGGGGACTTCACCTCAGGAGAGCCAAGATGAATCCACAACCAACCGGCAGTGCGACTAAGCCTGCCCAATGAATCGGCATCGACTTTGTCATGCTGCATACACTACACCCGTTGTCCGACCAAGGACGATGGTCTATCCGGTGGTCCCCCACCACATGAAGAGGCTCTCCTGAAGACAAATGAGTTTCCCCCTGGCTCTCCGAGACAGAGGACCGAAAGCTCTGTCGGCAGAAGACCCCGATCACCCGGCACGGGTGCGGCTTCCCGCCAAGATGGGCCCGTCAGTGGCCGAATGATCGCCCAGCTCGGGCGGAACTATCCCTGGTGTTATCTCACCTTCCAAGGAGCTTCGGGCACGGGCCAGGCCGAGCCAGTGGCACGAATTATAGAGCCAAAGGCAGTGTCAGTGGCAGGCCCATATGATCAACCCAAAGCTATCTGGAACCTCGAGAATGGCCGTACGCCAACCCGGGAGCTTCGACAAGATATCTCGTCGAGGTTCAGTAAGCATCGGTGAGATAATGCTCACGGTGACTCCCGGAATCATCCCCGGACTCATGGACTGGCTCGAAGGTCGTAAAGAGCACTAGCCCGGCGCGCCCTTAACCCGGCGCGCCCCCCTACCTTCAGCGCCCTTAACCCGGCGCGCCCCCCTACCTTCAGTGCTGATCCTGGCGCGCTAAATCCCCTACCTTCCGCCCTCATCACGGAGCGCAAGTCACTCTATCGGATGGCATCTTAAACCGGCGCGATAGGTTAATGAAGACTCCTCCCGACGCGCCAAAAGCTCACGCCGGATGCAACGCCTCCAACCTGTTATATAAACGGGTGAGGTTCAGGGGAGAAGAACGAGGAACGAAAAGAAGGAGGAACAAAAAGAAGGAGGAACGAGAAGAATGAGGAGAGAGGAGACAGAATAGGGTTTCCGGGAAGAAAGAAAAGAAAGGGAGCCGAAAGAGAGAAGGGTTTCTTTGGAGGAGCTTTCGCCGGTCGTCTTCCTCCTCTACGATACCCTGTTCTCAGAATAGGTGGGCGCCGGTGCCGGTTCTTTTCCTGCTTTTCGCAGATTTCTTTTCTGAGTCTTCCACCCATCGAATGTAAGCGAGGGGGGGAGGAGCGACGATGATATGAGTCGATTCTCCTCCCCCTTCTATGCGATTTTCTCTTTTTTTCCTTCCCCTGTTGTTATGCTATGCATGTCCTCTGCCTCCACTATTGTAGAACGGCGACCGAGCAATGGTGCCGGTGCTGTACTCTCACCATGTAAATGCTAAACCATTCCCGTCTCTGGGATGGTAATATATATGTGCGTGTGAATGATCAAATGAATAGATTGAATGAATGATCCTCAGCCTCCCCCCTTTCTATCTATGTCAATGCGTGTGTCGGAGTTCTTCTCTGCGTCGTTCTAATTCCGATTTCTCCGAGGTCTATAGCGTGCCCTGAATCATCGTGGGCTACATAAACACCCCTCCCCGGGGTTTTTCCTTCGATCATTTTTTATGTTCGATTCAAGGGTTTTCGCATCTCCCTCTCTCCTAGGATGGAGCCGTGCTTCTGTGCGTGTGTCTCTCCGCCATGTACAGGGTCCATCCCCTGGACGTTGCTTCCCAATTGTTCGAGCATATGCCCCTGCAACGAGCCCGTCTCGTTTATGCATTTACTGCATCTGTGCATCATGATTATCCAAACTGTTCCGAGGTTTCTCGCCGTTTCGATCACCCGGGGAGGGGGACATTCCCCTGCTGCTTCCTGAAGTTGTTGGGCGACCGGGGGGCTCTATCTCTCGATGGTAGGCGCTTCCTCGAAGCCATTGCAGACAATGATAGGGGTCCTGGTTCAACGAACTCAGCCCCAACAAATTAAGACCCGATCGAGACCGGGGGGATGTGTACTCCTTGTAGGCTAGCCCTCGGAGTCCCATTCTCCCAATGGACAGTTCCTCTACGGGATGAGTCACAAATTGTGGGTTGTCCACCCCTTGCAGGCTAGTCCTCGGGGTGATGCACCCATCATCAATGGCTTCATCTCTCTGTCTTTTCCCTTATGGAATCTTGGTGCCCCTAGCAGGCTAGTCCTCGGGGTATCCTATCCAATGGGGTTTGTTGGCTGCCTTCATGCATACCGGCGGTTTAGGGGCTTGTTCCATGAGTGAACATGACCCCGCTTCTCCCCTACAACTCTTCAGGTTCAGGGGAGATGCTGTCCAATTTTGGACAGATTAATAATGAATAAACCATAACGAGATACTCATTTTGGACTCAATCACCTCGGTGCTCGAGTATGAACCTCGCACTGACTTGTCACACCATCCCTCGGGGTTCTGGACTTCAATTCAATAAGCAATTGGCCCCAAATAACTTCAGAATCCTCACCAAAAACTTAACAAACTCAATAGTTGCAAAATTCATAGAAAAGGTGGGTTGAACGGCGCGGCCTTAGCCGGCGCGCCCTAATCCAGCGCGGTACCCCCCCGCGCCGGATTAACGTTAGACTCATATTCATTTTTTTTCCTTTGCACCTTTCTGGCGCGCCCTAAACCGGCGCGCCCCAATCTTTTGCGCGCCGTCTTAACCGGCGATATGGCCGCGCCGTATTAACCATTTATACCTACGCTTTATCGCGCCGTATAAGCTACCTATCGCAAGACCGCGTCGGTTTTAGGACCTTTTGCAGCTTTAATTGTTCATTTGCCTCGGAGTGGTTCTCGTCCCTCAGGGTTGATGTCAATAAACCACATTTGGTAATAAAATTGAATAAGGGAGGGGCCAAATGAGCCCGAGCTATATTGTTATCATATCTTCATTACCATGTCCGTTAGCATTTTGCTCGCGCTATCATACTTGTGTTGCCTTCCCTCTTCTCGATGGGGAGTAATAATTGTGGTCGATAACCATTTGCTTCCATGAATTCCATCATCATGCTTAATATAGTCATGAATGTCATATGTGCATGCATGCATAGATCCTCAGGTACATTAAATGGCATCGACGGAAGGCCGGATTACGTCTGGTCGGAAGTCTTCACTATGTGCGGCGATGGTCTTCGGACCTATGTCCTCCGCCACGTACCAAGGATCCATAATCCCATGAATTATGCATCTTCTGCATGATAAATGTATGCATCCTGCATGCTTTCGTCATGATCATCATGTAGCACTTTTTAATTCGGCTTCGACAGCCCGCTATCTCGGCAATTAATCAAAGGTGTTCCCTCCTCGTGGGGGATGTAATTAACGCCATAGCCTTTACGGTATGGCGGACTGCTGGTCCCGACCGAACCTCACATTCGCCGGACATGGGTCAGAATGAGCGCATCATAAAGTCCTCACTCATGTGACTGGCACACCCGCGTTGTCAATTGATCATTTGACTACCAGTCAGTCAGTTGGTCGATCAACCCGCGAAAGAAAGAAAAAGGTCACGAACAAGTCTGGCACGCCCGGTGGGACCAGTGTCACCTTTCATCTCTTTGCCGGGATATTCGGGCTTCGAAGCCCTCTCAAAGGCTACTGATTATTGCTTCGTTTATCTGTGCAGGCGGATCAATGACGATCAACGGGATAACTGGCGTTGACTTTGATCTGTCGATAGTCGCTGGACACGCGCAAGGGTACCTGGCGGTACCCATGGAATTCGGCAGCTTCCCTGCCGCTGTGGGCTTCCCCAACTTTTTGGGGTTAGCCTTTGTAGATATGTTGGAGGTCGAAGCCCCAGAACCTGTCAAGGAAGTGTTGGCACCCAAAATATGATCACCGGCGAACAAGCCATAAAGACGAATGATCCGGCCCACCGAAGCACGGAAGCCGACAAAGATCAACCTATTGAAGACTTCTCAAGCTATCAGAGCCTCGAGTCACTCCGTATAGATACGGGGACTTCACCTCAAGGGAGTCGGGACGAATTCACAACCAACTGGCGGTGCGACCAAGCCTGCCCAATGAATCGGCATTGACTCTGTCATGCTGCATACACTACACCCGTTGTCCGATCAAGGACGACGATCTACCCGGTGGATACCCACCTCATGAAAGGCTCTCCTGAGGATAAAAGAGTCCCCCCGGCTTCCCGAAACGGAGAACCGAAAGCTCTGACGGCGGAAGATCCCGATCGCCCGGCATGGGCACGGCTTCCCTCCAAGATGGGCCCATTAGTGGCCGAATGATCGCCCGGCTCAGGCGGAACTATCTCCCGGCTATCCAATCTCCTAGAGAGCTCTGAGTACGAGCCAGGCCGGACCAACAGCATGGATCGTAGAGCCAAAGGCCGTGTCGGCAGAAAGCCCGTACGATCAAGTCAAAGCTATCTGGAGTCTCAAGAATGGCCGTACGTTGACCTGGGAGCTTCGACAAAACATCCCGCCAAGGCTTCGATGGGCATTGGTGAGATAATGTTCACGATGACTCCCGGAATCATCCCCGGACTCATTGACTATCTTGAAGCGCACGAGGAGCATTAGCCCGGTGCGCCTTAAACCGGTGTGCCCCTCATTCGATGCCCCTGATCCCGGCGCGCTAAAGCCCCATCTTCAGCCCTTAGGCCGGCGCGCAAATCACCCTGAGGGTGTCCAACCCCGGCGCGGTAAGCCTTGAAGGCTCTTCCCGGCGTGCTAATCCCACGCCGGTTCAAGTTCGAACTCAGGCCTCTATACATAGGGTTCTTCGAGAACAGAAAAAGAGAGAGACGCCAGACGGAAACAAAGAAGAAGAAAGAAGAGAAAGAAAAGAGAGACTCTCGAGAGGGAGGCTTCAAAAATAAAAGCAGAGAGAAGAGGAGGGATCGAGAGAGAATTCCAGAGGGAAGAATAGCACCTCTCCTGGGCGTCCTCCGCCGGTGACCTTCTTCTTCCCCGACGGAGTTACGATACTCGATTTTCGGTAACAGGTGGGCACCGGCGTTGTTTCTCCCCTATCTCCCGCCGATCCCCCCAATCTCCGTCTACTGGTTGTAAACCGAAGAGGGGAGGGATGGCAATGATATGAGCCGACCCCTCCCCTCCTCTGTGATTCATCCTGCCATTGTATGTTCCTCGGCGTCGATGAACGGCATTCTGGCAGTGGTGTCGACGCCGGATTCTCAATGTAAACATTCGTTCGTTTTTCATCTTTGAATTGTGATACGTGTGTGAATGATTAGGCCAACAGGCCGAGCTGATATTCAGAATCTCTGCCTCTCTCACTTGTGTCAATGCGTATGTTGGATTCTCTTCGACACAGCTGTAATTCCGATTCCATCGAAACCTCGGCTATGCCCCGAATCATCGTGGGCTATAGAAACACCCCTCCTCAGGGGTTTTCTCTCGATCATTCGCTTTACACATGATTCAAGGATTTTTGCATCGTTCTTATCCTCATGGATAGAGCTGCGCCTCTGCGTGTGCCTCTATCCGCTATACAAGGGATCCACCCCTCTCGAACTTTGCTTTTCAACCGTTCGAGTATATGCCCCTGCAACGATCTCGTTTCGTTTATGCATCTACTGCTCCCATGCACCATATTCATCCACACCGCTCTGAGGGTTTCCCGATGTTTCGATCGTCTGGGGAGGGGGACATTCCTCTGCTGTTTCTTGACGATTGCTGGGCGACCGGGGGGGGGGCTCCATCTCTCGATGGTGGGCATTCCCTCGAAGCCACTGCAGACAGTGACGGGGCCCTGGTTCAACGAAATTCAACCACGACAAATTAAGACCCGACCGAGACCGGGGGATGCGTGCTCCTTGTAGGCTAGCCCTCGGAGTCCCGCTCTCCCAATGGTCAATCTCTCCATGGGATGAATCACCGACTATGGGTCCGTCACCCCTCGTAGGCTAGCCCTCGGGGCATCGTTCCCACTGTCGACGGCTTCCTCCCTCTATTTCTTCTCCCCATGGAACTTTGGGTGCCCCTAGTAGGCTAGTCCTCGGGGTACTCCATCCACTGGGGTTTGCTGGCTGCCATTGCGCAGACCGGCGATGTAGGGGCTTGTTCCACAGGTGAACATGACCCCGCTTATCCCCTGCAATTCTTTGCAATCCGGGGGAGATGCTGTCCAATTCTGGATAGATTAAGTTTATACAAACCTTGATGATCAATTGCTCCGAATCTAATTACCCCAGTGCTCGAGTATGAACCTCGTACTGACTTAACATGTCATCCTCGGAGGGCTCTGGACTTCAATTTAATAAAATTTCTTGACCTCAATGGACTCAAAGTCCCCCAGATGGGCCCAACAAACTTAAAGGAGGTCCAAAGAAATAGAATTTGGGCTAAAAATGGCGTGGAGTCCCCCGGCGCGCCCTAATCCGGCGCGGTACCCCCCCGCACCGGATTAAGGCCACACTCATATCCATTTTTCTTCCCCTTGCGACTTTCCTGCGCGCCCCAGACCGGCGCGCCCCCAAGCTCTCACGCCGTCTTAAGCTGTTAGTCATGACCGCGCCGTATTAGCCACTATACCTACGCTCTACCGCGCCGTGTAAGTCGTAACTGCACCGGTTTCGAAACCCTTTTGATATTTTACTCACTCGCTTGCCTCGGGACGAGTTTCGTCTCTCGGGGGTGATGTCAATAAGCTATATCTGGCAGTAAATTGAATAAAAGAGGGGCCAAGCGAGCCTGAGTTGCATCGTCATCATCATCGTATCTGTTAGCATTCATGCTTTCGCTATCATACTCATGTCGTCCTTCCTCCTCTCGACGAGGGGCAATAAATGTGGTCGATCACCGCCGCCTTCGTGGCGCTATCTTCATATTCAATATAATCATGAATGTCTTGTGTGCATGCATGCATAGATCCCCGGGTATATTAAATGGCGTCGACTGAAAGCCGGATCATGTCTGGCCGGAAGCCTTCGTCATGCGCGGTGGTGGTCTTCGGACCTGCGTCCTCCGCCACGTACTGAGGATCCATTTTCCCATTAAACTACGCATCTTCTGCATGATTAATGCTGCATCCTGCCTGTCATTGCTATAATCATCATGTAGTTCTTTTTCCGGCTTCGACAGCCCGTTATCTCGGTAATTAATCAAAGGTGTTCCCTCCTCGTGGGGGATGTAATTAACGCCATAGCCTTTATGGTATGGCGGACTGCTGGTCCCGACTGAACCTCACATTCGCCCGACATGGGTCAGAATGAGCACATTATAAACTCGTCACTTATGTGAGTGGCACGCCCGCGTCGTCAGTCGGTTAGTTGACTACCGGTTAGTCAAGTGGTCGACCGACCCGCGAAAGCTGAACGAAAAGAAAGAAGAGAAAAGATCCCGCGTCAAACAAGTCTGGCACGCCCGTTGGGACCAGTGTCACCTTTCATCTCTTTGCCGAGATATTCGGGCATTGAAGCCCTCTCAAAGGCTACTGATTATTTCCCTGTTTGTCTTTGCAGGCGGATCGATGACGATCCACGGGGTAACTGGCGTCGACTTCGATCATTCGATCGTTGTTGGACACGCACAAGGGTACCTGGCGATACCCATGGAATTCGGCAGCTTCCCTGCCGCTGTAGGCTTCTCCAACTTTTTGGGGTTAGCCTTCGTCGATATCCTGGAGGTCGAAGCCCCAGAACCTGCCGAGGAAGTCGCGGAGAAGATGGAGCCTCTGAAGGTTCCCTGCTGCGAAGGCTTGCCTGAAAGCCAGGCCCCGGCCGCAAGCTGCTTGGTGCACCACGTCATACGTGGGACCCACCCCAGTGTCATCAACAAGCACCCTGCAGGACGTCAGCGTCGCCAGGTCCGCCAGAATGCTGCTGCAATCACCGGAACCCTATCGCAGTCCGGGAAATCTATGCTTGTTGGAGGCATGCGCGTCTTCCTTGACGGATGCACGGCCCGAGTGACCCCAGACCGAGTCATCCCCAACATCCCTGTCCGCAATACCTATCAAGCTCTCGCTGGAAGGAGGGCAGAAAGAGAAGAAGCCAGCCCCTATGGCCAAGGAAGCTCGGCACTCAAGCCGAAAAAGTTCAAACAGGTGTGGGTTCCCAAGCAGACCCGACCTGCCTACCATCTGACACCCATCCGCCGCCGTCCTATGAACGACGAGGCGGGAGCGAGAAGAGAAAGGGGCTTGTCCCCGAAGAATGAAAAAGAAGTGGTTGCGGATCCTCCGCACCGCAGAAGTTTCCGGGCTGCTGCCCGCCAAGCCAACGTCCCAGTCACGGGACGAAGATTCCAACATCCGGCCGACAGAGCTCGGCTGGCCTATTGATGTGACACGACCTCGGACCTAATGCAAGCAAGCACAATCGCATTCAAAACGGGCCAAATTGGGCCACCGCTCTATCGTCACTCACCCAAGCCCGGGGTGACTTGGCAATGCCAAGGGGAGGATGTGGGGTTGGGCCCTTGCTGGTAGAGGGCCAGCAAGGCCAAGACTTGATTCCCAAAGGGTGGGGATGCCCAAATCAAGGGGGCCGACAAAGTGCCAAAGGCACCGGTTGCAATATTCCCACGGTGATCACTCAAGTTTATGGGGCTTGAGGATCGGGCTCTCACTCGCATAACCAGCGGAATTAGAACTAATATTGAAAGACAAGCACTAAGTGGAGTGAAGGTTTGAGCACTTACTCGACCGGATTGAAGAAACCAGTCCCGGTCGGAGACGAGGGCGAGCGGGGAGGCGAGTGGATCCCCACACGCCGCGGCGGTGTCGCTTGACCTGCCCAAACAAGTTACAACACTACACCTCACGTAGGAGGGGGATCTTGGGGTGGGGGTTAATAGAAATTACAATCAATACTACCTCCACACAGGGAGGGACCTTCAGCCGGTCAAGCGGGGTGGGGAAACTAAAGCAAAGAACGAGGAATAAGGGTGGACGCCGAATCTGCTCGCTATCTGCGAGCCGGGATAGAGAGTCGGTGTTGCTGCTGTAGATCTTGATCAAGAATTTTTTTGATGACGAAACCAGAGGGAAAACCTTCGTAGCTGGAAGGGGAATGCCTCAGAATTTTCTTAATTTCTTCTGGAGTCACTGCTGGTCGGGGTAGGAGCTTGAACAGGGCCTCTGTTTCTCGGACTAGCAGAGGCAGGTCACCAACAGTAGGATGCAGAGGCTGTCCTGGCCGCTCCCGAACTCCAAATTTGATGCCGTCAGCGCCATTAGAACCGTGGGTGAGTCCTCTTTGTAGCAAAAGAAACGAGGACACCAGAAGAGGTCGGAGACAATCTGTGGAACCAGAATAGTGAGGAGGGGTCGGTGCAGACTGTAGAAGGCAGAACCGCGCGTTCGGGGGAGAAAATTGGTAACTTCTGCTCCTGGATGCTGAATGAACTTCCGCTTCTTGAATCGGAAACTAGACAGGCCAAAGAGGAACTTTTAAGAAGAACTTGAAGACTTATTCCTTCAGGGTCCGTCGTGGCAGAGCTTCTAAACTGGTTCAGGTCCTTAGCCGAGGCAGAACCGCGCAGCTGTGGAAGAATGGACCTCCAGGATGGCTCGGAGATTGGAAGAAGACGAAACCACTTCGGTTGCGAAGGCGACTGGCAGACGCTTCCGACGATGGCTATTGGGTCTTCAAACTCATCCGGAGGTGATCGTGGTGGCCGCTGCAAGCTGCTGCTCTGCTGTAGATCTTCAGTTGAGAGCTGTAGGTTGATGATGATGGGGGGGAATGGGGTATATGGGAGGGGAAATGGGGGTGGATGAGTGTGGGGAAAGCCCGGGCTGTGAGGGGGTCTAGGAGGGGGTGTTCTAAGATGGGGGAAGGGAAGAATGGGGTCTGGAAGGGGGTCTAACAGGTGGTGGGAGGAGGAGCTACGAATTTGGGAAGGTGGGTGAGAGGAGAAGGTGAGGGGAGGCACAAGTGAGTGGAGGGAAGGGTGGATGTCAAATTCAAATATGCTTTGAAAGTTGTGGGGTTGTGTGGGGAAGGGGTTGATTGTGTTGGAATGGGAAAAGTGGTGTTGGAATGTGGAGGATGGTGTTGGAATGGTGAGGGATCTCCTTGGGACTAGGGGGGTGGAGTAATGGAGGCCATGGGGAAGTGGAGGGCTTTAATAATGGTAGGTGGGGGTTGAGGTGGTTGGGAAAGGAGGAGAGAGAAGAAAATTTGAAATTGGGTGTTGAGGAGAGAGAAAGTGGAGTGAAAAAGAGGGATTAGGAGAGGGAAGGGTGGGGAATCTCTCCCCTAGGGTTTCTCACCCAAAAAATGTTGGAATCACTCCACTAAACTAAGCTTTGGATACTCAAATGGCATTTTTCATTGATTCATTCATTAAGTTGAAATGGGGGGAATGTGGTCCTATATATAGGAAACCCACATTTCTACAAAAGTCCCTTACAAAAGACTCAATAACAAATAACCGAAGGGGTTGGGGGGCTCATGGGCCAAGCCCGAAGAATTAGGCCCAATAGCACATTACACAATCTAATGACACTCAAACTTAGGAAAATAAATGCAAGACCTAGGAACATGACTCAAATAAAAGGGAAAATACATCAAATGACTCAAATAAAATTACATAGGACTCAAAATTAAATGACTAAACCATGCCGGATGCAACCGGGGTGAGGAGACGAACGGTAAACGTGGGCATGGGAGGTGATGTCCCCATCATACTCCCGGGGTGCGGAGAACTCGACTCTGTCGAGTAAGTGTCCTTCCCTCCTTGGAGGGTGTAGAAGTGGTACCGCCCTCAAGTCTCCCGAACGAGACCGATCCATCCACCTGCCGAGATAGCGCTCATATACCTTGCTCCGAGTGGTAGTGACTTGTTCATCCAATATTTGTTCAATTTGTTCACGCTGGGCTCTCTTGGCTGGTGGTTTATCATCATGGGTGGGTGCTCTCTCAAGGGAAGAAGTAGGCTCAATCTCCTCACTAGGTACCACCGTGGGTCCCTTATATGGCACTAGGTCGGCAATATTGAATGTGAGACTTATTCCATACTCCTCATGGAGATCTAACTCGTTGGCATTTGCACCTATGCGTCTCAAGACCTGGAAGGGACCAGCCCCACGTGGCCTCAGTTTAGAGTTGGCTCCCGGGGAGAGCCTCTCCAACCTTACCATCACAAGGTCACCCACTTGGAATTTTTGGTGATGCCGATGAGAGTCGGCCAGCCTTTTATAAGCCTCATTCTTTTTGCTGATGTGCTTGCAAAGGTTTTCATGCAATTTTGTGAATGCTATCCTTTTAGTGGTTATGGGTGGACCTGGACAACCATAGATGGACCTATCCTGCCATGATGCCAGATGGACCATGATGAACCTTGGTGGGCCGGTGCAACCATTTGTGGACTTATCATGCAATGTTGTCATGTAGAATTTGGTGGGCCTAGGTGGGCCGGGGCAACCGTAGGTGAACCTATCATGTAAAGTGGTGATGAATGTGGGGGGGGCCGGACGTCCGTAGAAGCTTTTGACATGCTTAAGATCCATGATGAATGAAGGAGGACCATGACATCCGAATGTGGCCCACTCATGCTTTCTACTTGACATGTGAGTGATATGAATGAATGGACCCAACATAGTGTTCATGCCAAGGGGTGTGGAAAGCCTAGACACATGCATGCTTTTCCCAAAAGTGACTTCCATGTGTATAGGTGTGGGACAACCTTTGAACTCCCATTGGAAAGGATCGAATGGATCTAAGAAGGTGGTCATCATGGGGTGGGGCACCACCTTATTCCCTAGGGATATATGGTCCAAGGTTATGGCTCCCAAGGTGCAGCCCAGGTCATGGATGAGGTGGGTTTGGCCCAATATGGTGAGTGAGGGTAGGACAGGGTGGGTGGTTGGTAAGATGGTTGGGTCATATGAGTCCCTTGACTCCCATTGGAAGGGATCATATGGATCGTAAAATAGGTCACTTAGGGGGAGGAACTCCATGTCCTCAAGATCCTTAAAAGGTGTTAAGCCATCCTTCCCTATGATAGTTGGGCCAATGTTCTTGACAAGTGGGTCGGCCATGAGTGGAGGGCTTGGCTTTCTACCCGAGATAAGAAGCTCTAAATCGAGGAGAAGGTTGGGCTCATCCGGTGTAGGGAGGAATAGAAGGAGGTCGCTAGTGTAGCAACCATTGGTGCAAACCGAGGTGATAGACCCAATGCATAGGTGTAGGAGGCTAAGGCTCCTAGGTTGTTCGGCTATAGGAGTCAACATGCTAGTGAACTCAATTTGCCATGCTAAGCCCCTAAGAAAATCCTCTAAGGTCTCCACTTGATAGGATGCTTGGATTGTGGTGTGATAGGAGAAGATGGGCACTAGGGGAAAATTTTGTTCTATGGGAGGGCAAACATGGGTCGAGGTCTCTCTAATTAGGCTCTTCCTTAGCCACCTAACAAGGGACTCTTCTAAGATGAATTCGGTCTTATCTAGAGGGGGTGGTGTAGGGTGAAGATCCTTGTGCGAGGCTTCCTCTTCAATTGGGACATGGGTGCTCTCTATGGAGGGGATAGGTTCCCGAGGGATATTTATCTTCATGTGGCAAAGCGGGTGGACTACTTCTTCCAAAACTAATGGAGTGGGAAGGTTCTTTGATGGTGGGGTGATGATGGCCGGAGTATGGTGCACCCGGGGTGGTGAAAGAGGGTGGGATTCCCGCGGGTGGGAGAATAAAAGGTTGTTGAATTTAAAGGTTCCCGAAAGGAGTGGCGGACGCACAAGGCAAGTTCGACGTGTTGGGTCGATGTTGGCATTCCTTTCATCTAACCATTTCTTACCTAGGATTATACATGGACCTGTCAATGTTCCCTTTTGACACCAAGCCCCATCCAAATACTTAATCTTCCCGAACCATTTATGGAATTCAATAAAGACTTGGTCTCCATTGTGCACAATTTGTCCGGTCCTACTAAGAGAGGTAACGATATCGGGGGACACCCAATTTTCAGATTCTAGGTCAATGAAATCAATTTCTACGGGCTTTCCATTAGGTAAGCATGCATGGGATATGATTGGGAGAGGAGCCATGTGACCCAAGACTCAATGTTAACAATGATGGGTTGACAATGCACGGTTCGGACAAGAATGCAAGCATGCCCTAGGACTTGACTTGTAGAGACAAGTCAAAGACTTGCTCTGATACCACTTGATGTGACACGACCTCGGACCTAATGCAAGCAAGCACAATCGCATTCAAAATGGGCCAAATTGGGCCACCGCTCTATCGTCACTCACCCAAGCCCGGGGTGACTTGGCAATGCCAAGGGGAGGATGTGGGGTTGGGCCCTTGCTGGTAGAGGGCCAGCAAGGCCAAGACTTGATTCCCAAAGGGTGGGGATGCCCAAATCAAGGGGGCCGACAAAGTGCCAAAGGCACCGGTTGCAATATTCCCACGGTGATCACTCAAGTTTATGAGGCTTGAGGATCGGGCTCTCACTCGCATAACCAGCGGAATTAGAACTAATATTGAAAGACAAGCACTAAGTGGAGTGATGGTTTGAGCACTTAATCGACCGGATTGAAGAAACCGGTCCCGGTCGGAGACGAGGGCGAGCGGGGAGGCGAGTGGATCCCCACACGCCGCGGCGGTGTCGCTTGACCTGCCCAAACAAGTTACAACACTACACCTCACGTAGGAGGGGGATCTTGGGGTGGGGGTTAATAGAAATTACAATCAATACTACCTCCACACAGGGAGGGACCTTCAGCCGGTCAAGCGGGGTGGGGAAACTAAAGCAAAGAACGAGGAATAAGGGTGGACGCCGAATCTGCTTGCTACCTGCGAGCCGAGACAGAGAGTCGGTGTTGCTGCTGTAGATCTTGATCAAGAATTTTGTTGATGACGAAACCAGAGGGAAAACCTTCGTAGCTAGAAGGGGAATGCCTCAGAATTTTCTTAATTTCTTATGGAGTCGCTGCTGGTTGGGGCAGGAGCTTGAACAGGGCCTCTGTTTCTCGGACTAGCAGGGGCAGGTCACCAATAGTAGGATGCCGAGGCTGTCCTGGCGCTCTCGAACTCCAAATTTGATGCTGTCAGCGCCGTTAGAACCGTGGGTGAGTCCTCTTTGCAGAAAAAGAAACGGGGACACCAGAAGAGGTCGGAGACAATCTGTGGAACCATAAGAGTGAGGAGGGGTCGGTGCAGACTGTAGAAGGCAGAACCGCGCGTTCGGGGGAGAAAATTGGTAACTTCTGCTCCCGGATGCTGAATGAACTTCCGCTTCTTGAATCGGAAACTAGACAGGCCAAAGAGGAACTTTTAAGAAGAACTTGAAGACTTATTCCTTCAGGGTCCGTCGTGGCAGAGCTTCTAAACTGGTTCAGGTCCTTAGCCGAGGCAGAACCGCGCAGCTGTGGAAGAATGGACCTCCAGGATGGCTCGGAGATTGGAAGAAGACGAAACCACTTCGGTTGCGAAGGCGACTGGCAGACGCTTCCGACGATGGCTATTGGGTCTTCAAACTCATCCGGAGGTGATCGTGGTGGCCGCTGCAAGCTGCTGCTCTGCTGTAGATCTTCAGTTGAGAGCTGTAGGTTGATGATGATGGGGGGGAATGGGGTATATGGGAGGGGAAATGGGGGTGGATGAGTGTGGGGAAAGCCCGGGCTGTGAGGGGGTCTAGGAGGGGGTGTTCTAAGATGGGGGAAGGGAAGAATGGGGTCTGGAAGGGGGTCTAACAGGTGGTGGGAGGAGGAGCTACGAATTTGGGAAGGTGGGTGAGAGGAGAAGGTGAGGGGGGGCACAAGTGAGTGGAGGGAAGGGTGGATGTCAAATTCAAATATGCTTTGGAAGTTGTGGGGTTGTGTGGGGAAGGGGTTGATTGTGTTGGAATGGGGAAAGTGATGTTGGAATGTGGAGGATGGTGTTGGAATGGTGAGGGATCTCCTTGGGACTAGGGGGTGGAGTAATGGAGGCCATGGGGAAGTGGAGGGCTTTAATGATAGTAGGTGGGGGTTGAGGTGGTTGGGAAAGGAGGAGAGAGAAGAAAATTTGAAATTGGGTGTTGAGGAGAGAGAAAGTGGAGTGAAAAAGAGGGATTAGGAGAGGGAAGGGTGGGGAATCTCTCCCCTAGGGTTTCTCACCCAAAAAATGTTGGAATCACTCCACTAAGCTAAGCTTTGGATACTCAAATGGCATTTTTCATTGATTCATTCATTAAGTTGAAATGGGGGGAATGTGGTCCTATATATAGGAAACCCACATTTCTACAAAAGTCCCTTACAAAAGACTCAATAACAAATAACCGAAGGGGTTGGGGGGCTCATGGGCCAAGCCCGAAGAATTGGGCCCAATAGCACATTACACAATCTAATGACACTCAAACTTAGGAAAATAAATTCAAGACCTAGGAACAATGACTCAAATAAAATTACATAGGACTCAAAATTAAATGACTAAACCATGCCGGATGCAACCGGGGTGAGGAGACGAACGGTAAACGTGGGCATGGGAGGTGATGTCCCCATCACCTATATCCCTCCTGCTGGAGGTCGACAACTATCCCCCGTACTCTATCAAGAGCGGGGTCAAGAAAAGGTAACCTGTCTGATCAGGAACTACTTTCGAGGGCTGGGCAACCCCTCGCTGGGTCAACAGCGACTAATGCAGACAGTCGCCACTGACGAAGACTACTTCCCGTCAGTGGCGGATGAAGAAGATACAGAAGATAGAATGATGGTGTCGTCAGTCGACGATAATGGGTACAACGACGGTTTTGAGATCAAAGCCGATGAAGCCTTCCCCGAGCGGGAAGAAGAAAGAAGAGTTTCTGTGTTCGAGAGACTGACCTTTCCGCAACAAGCTAGACGGAGGGTCCATCGACAGAGAAGAAGGATTCAGGTCTTTACTTGCAACATGGCTGGTATATCCAACCGATATGGGGAGCTTCCTGAAGACTCCCAAGAACTGGCTCAATTGGTTGTACGGCCCGGGCCAGCTACCCGCAGAGCAGAAGCGGCAAGAGAGCTTCTGGCGACCATGAGAGGGAAACAACCCCAAGTCTATCCCCGCTGGGATGATAAGGCCCCCGTCTTGACCGCTAATGTGGTGACGACGGAAGAAGAAGATGACGTCCTCCTCGACATCCTGCCTGAGGGTACGTCCGGGGAAACGACAGAGGGTATCCCCACCACTATAGATCCATCAGTTCTGATGTTGCTGCAAAAATATCAACGGGAGATAGATTCTCTAAAGAAACAGCTGATAGAAAAGACTGAACATTCATCAGCTTCTAAACCACCCGAAGTCCAGGGTGAATCATCCCGGGGAGCGGTTCGTCGTGACGACCCTCCACCGCTCTATACACTGTCCCAGCCATCAGAGCCAAGCATGGCGACAGCGCAACAGCGGCCGCCACAGCCTCAGCCGTTGCTACCTCCGGTGCTCCCCCAGGCGCATCCGACACCCCCGCTGCTGCATCCTCCACAGGCGACCACCCTGGTCACCCCATACCTTCAGCCAGCGCACTTCTATCCGGAGCCAGTCGACCCCACAGTCGTGAACCGGATGATGGTGGAAAGGATGATCGAGCTGAAGCTCGCAGAGAAAAGTGAAGGCGACTACGTCGCATTCGATGCCTATCGGGTGCCATACCCGCAACACCATGCGGCTAAACGACTTCCCCCAGGGGTCAACAAGCTGCCCAAATTCGACAAATTCAACGGGAAGGGGTCCCCTAACGAGCATATTGCATATTATATGACCGTTATGGGTGATCTGGCCACCGACGAGTCATATCTGCTGAAATTCTTCGGGTCCTCGCTGATGGGGCTCGCATTCGAATGGTACTCTAGCCTCTCGGCCGGGTCAATCAGTGATTGGTCGGATATGTAGAGAAAATTCAGAGAAAGATTCCATGTCACAGAGAAGGAGGTCACAGTGGCCGAACTCTACTCAACAAAACAAAGGGCAGATGAGACAGCCCTTGATTACATCAAGAGGTGGAGGAACCTCGGAATGAGGTGCAAGCGGCCCCCGCATCAGGAGGACGCTGTGCAAATATGTAAACAAAATCTCAGGAGGGAGGTCCTGGAAAAGATGATTGGTATGGAAATTCGGTCGTTTGACCGGCTGAATAATGTGGTGGCTGAGGTGGAGGCTTTTCTAGCCAAGCCTGTCGCAGCGTCCGCCGCCAGCACAGCCCAGAAAGGCAAGGCCGCAGAACGGCGCCCCACACCTAAAGAAGCGAATGCACTTGATATCAAGGCATTCGAACAACAAAAGGAGAAAGGCAAGAAAGCGGCTCCCCCGCAACCTGCGAAAGCTCCAGATGATAAAGAAGGTCCTTCGCTGAGGGACAAAATGAAGAAAGCTTATTCCTTTCCAAAAGACAAGACCCGAATCCTGTTCGACTGGGTAACAGAATACATCATGGTCACTCTGCCCGAGCCAAGGAGGTCGGAGGACCTGAAAAGAAAAGACAGTCCAAGATTCTGCCCCTACCACCAGATGTTGGGACATCCAATCGAAGACTGTTACGTTTTCAAAGACGTCATCGAAGAGATGGTGAAGAAGAATGAGATAGAGCTGGGAGAGTACAAAGTAGACCCTCCTCAGCCACATGAAGCCCCTTTCAGGAGGGCAGCAATCAACATGGTCTCCCTCTACCAGGCATTACCTGAGGAGATCTCTGAAGCAAGCACACGAAGCACCTATGAAATCCATTTCCTGGAGCCTGTGAAAGAACAACAGGGGTGGCAGCAAATCCCTGTGAAGCACAAGAAGAAGAGGGGATCCCGCCCGGAAGAGGGGGCACATATCCGTGGCATTACACCCCGGCCTGCTCTGCCAGTGGTAGCACCCGCATGGGTCACTCCACCTACAGCTGTCAGAATACATACACCTAACAGGAGGAGACAAACTCCGCTGCCAGTAATCAAGGAAACCAATCCTGGGGTCCTTCGACTGCAACATTTAATTGAAGGGCTAGATGAATATGTGCAGCCCGAACTGAAACCTCTGCTGGTACGGGACCACGTTCCATGGCAAGAGCTGGAGCAACTCTCACTCAAGCAAGGGGAGGAAGCTGAAGCAGCACAACCTCAAGAGAGCAACCTGTTCTGGGGGCAAGCACCTGCAGAAACCAAAAAGAAGAAAAAGCAAAATAAGAAGAAAAGAAAGGCCGCTGGGGCCCATAAAACACAGGTCGTCTCCTGCAATACCCTGTCAGTACTCTTCAACCTACCAGGAGAAGAGGAAGAAGAAGAAATTTGCTTCACACCCCATGCTGGGGGAGGCAAGGCCGAGGTCGCAGCTGCTGCGCATGCCACTCGGTCAGGCCGAAAATGGGGGCGCCAGTCACCACCCAATCACAACATTATGTTCAGAGGGGAGCAACCCTACAAGACACCTCCGTCGGAAGTTAAGGGAGTCCAAATCCCTCCTCCGTCAGGCCTATACAACAAGAGTGGGGGCAAGGCAGTCCCTTCATTCCTTGAATTTATGAAGATGTCAAAAGGGAAGCAGCCCTGCCAAGATGCTAACCCTACACCCGGGGCCGCTCACCCGCAGCCAGCACAATCTACTGAGGATGCGAATGCAGATGGAGCTTGCCCTACAGCAGCTGATAAAGAAGATCTGACAGCCGGTGCCAGTCAAGAGGGTGCCGAGTCCGAGGAAGATGAAGCAGGCCCGTCTGGACCCACAAATCAAAACCTCCCCAAGCCCAGATGGGCTGAAGAGATGAAGCTCTCCAATGTCCGGGCTGGGAGCCGAATAATGAAGTTGCTCAAGAAGCTCCCCGCCCGATTTACCATCTGGGAGATTCTCTCCTTAAGTGAAGAAACTCGACAGGCAATCATCACTGCTCTGCAGACGCCTGCTCATTTTGAAGCTTGCATAGCTGAGGCTGTGCCAGAAGCCAGTATGACCTTCTCTCCAGAAGACATACTGCTACCTACTGCCAGCTACAACAGGCCACTATACATGAAAGGGCACCTGAATGGCAGGGAACTGAACAGAATACTAGTTGACCCCGGTGCAGTAGTCAACATTCTACCCTACAGAATATACGAGAGGTACCACTTCAACGTGCGTCTCGAAAAAGTCGGGGATATGCGTATCGCTGGCTTCAACCAAAAATGTGAAGTATCTATGGGAGTGGCAGAGTTCACGCTGACCCTGGCAGACTTCACTACAATGGTGCAGTTTCATGTCATCGACTCTCACACCTCTTACAAGGCATTGCTGGGTCGCCCATGGCTGCATGAAAATCTGGTGGTGCCCTCCACGCTCCACCAATGCATTAAATACAGTCTCCAGGGGAAGGAGGAGAGGATATTTGCCGATCCCCACCCTTTTGAGGTGTTTGAATGTCACCTGGCTGACGCCAACTTATACACGGGGCCTCCCGGAAGGTTTCAGGGGCCGAGGCCCCCACAGAAGCATCAAAAAATAGATCGGGTGACGGTTGGTATCCACCACCACCACGCGGGTATGTCAAGCCAAAGGTGGTCTCCCACATCACAGCTTCTGGAAATGTTGGTAGGGTAACACCCCCAGCACTATACCCCAAAGCTAAGGAAGTGCAGGTCAACCGACAGCACGACTGCATCGGAGTCCCGGTCGAACCTTTCAAAGCTTGGGAGGTGACACAGGAAGATGGGCCCAGCACCCTATTCTATACAGCTGAGGAGCATCCCACTCGAGAAGACACAGATTGCAGCCTCCCCGAGGATATAAGCAACCCGCCGGTTCCTGTCCAAGGTCTGGCATTTACAACTGATCGGATGGCCATAATGTTTCAGAAGCAACACATTCCTCCCGATCAATCTCAAAAGCGCAAAGAAGCTTTCTAGAAGATGTGGCATCCTACAAATCTGGACAAAGAAATGAGACGCGTCTCTCAACACCCGGGGCTGGGCTTCACCCTGGAAGACTACTATTACAGTGGGCGGTACGAGGTGGATACTATCTCCGCCTTCTATCCAACTGAAGATAGCACTCTGGGGGCAACCTTTGATGAATATCCGGTGGAAGTCGAACATGCTGAATTGGCTCTATCCGGGAACCAACAAATAGAGACCTTGATCCCTTGCCGATGCTGGGAGCAGGTCCATCCTGAAGAAGCAGCCCTTCAAGCCGAATTTGATACGGCTAGCAGCAGCGAAGCCGAAGACATTCAAGAAGCAGAAGTCTCTCCCTCCACAGGGGTCATGCTAATGGTGACTTCAACACCCTTTCTATCAATCAGGGAAGCCGTGGTTAACTCCAATCAAGGGGAGCCAGCTACCAGGAAAGAAAAAGTCACTTCTGCGGAAGATGCAGCTATCCCAGAAGGTGAGACTCCCTCAACTTCTGCTACAAATCCAATATGTTGTCCGAGCCCGACAGCAAACAGCTACTGGCCTGTCATGGCTGCAACCTCATCTACAAACACTGAAGCTATTCTCTCACCCTTGGGAGCTGTGACAGCAATGGATGCGTCAATAGATCCATCCGCTCAGCCGCTGGCGCATGGAATCAAGACGCCTCATGAAGCCCTGGCGATGTCCGACGAGGAACTCGAAATGCTCGACCCTCAAGATGGTGTTCCAGACTTCGTCGACCTCCAACCAGCGCCTCCGGAAATAGAAGACGGAGGCCAGGCCACGGTCGATGAACTAATAGAGGTCAACTTGGGAAATGAGGGGGATCCTAGGCTCACCTTCCTCAGCTCCCAACTGTCCCCGGAGGAACGGGAGCTGTACACCCAGCTGTTGCTGGAATACCGGGATTGCTTCGCCTCGACCTACAAAGAGATGCCCGGTCTAAGCCCCGCTGTCTCACAACATGAGCTAGCAATCAGCCCCGAAGCCGAGCCGGTGAAGCAGCCACCGCGGCGCATGAGGCCAGAGCTCATCACCCGAATCTGTGCTGAAGTTGACAGACTCATTGACGTGGGATTTGTTGAAGAGAATCAGTACACCACATGGCTGGCGAACATCATCCCTGTGAAAAAGAAGAATGGACAGATCCGGATTTGTGTTGACTTCCGAGATCTAAATAAAGCCTGCCCTAAAGATGACTTTCCGGTGCCAATAATGGAAGTCATGATTGATGCTACAATCGGCCACGAGGCCCTATCATTCATGGATGGGTCATCCGGCTACAATCAGATTTGGATTGCGGAGCACGACCGAGTCCACACTGCTTTCTGAACCCCCAAAGGCATTTATCATTACAAGAGAATGCCGTTCGGACTAAAGAATGCTGGCGCAACTTACCAGCGCGCAATGACTAAGATTTTTGATGAATTGCTCTACCACAAGGTCGAGTGCTACATAGATGACCTGGTGGTCAAAACCAGAAGGAAAGAGGACCATCTGCAAGACCTCCAGACTATTTTTCAGAGGCTGAGGCAGCATGACCTGAAAATGAACCCTATGAAATGTACGTTCGGAGTATCGAGCGGAAAATTCTTGGGCTTTATCATCCGATACCGGGGGATTGAGATAGACCCCGCAAAGATCAAGGCGATACAGGAGCTACCTCCACCTAGGAGCATCTCCGAGCTGAGATCACTACAGGGCCGCTTGGCTTATATCCGGCGGTTCATTTCCAATTTGTCAGGGCGATGCCAGCCTTTTCACAAGTTGATGATGAAAGATGTTCCCTTTTATTGGGATGAAGATTGCCAGACAGCCTTTGACAAGCTAAAAGACTATCTGAAGACTCCTCCAGTATTGGGCGCACCGGTGAAAGGATGGCCGTTGATACTGTATATAGCAGCTACACATAATTCTCTGGGGGCAATGCTGGCCCAGAATAATGAAGAAGGGAAAGAGCAAGCCCTCTATTATCTCAGTAGAAGACTGGTCAGAACCGAAGAAAGATACACTTATATTGAGAAGATCTGCCTGGCACTAGTCTTCGCAGTCAAAAAGCTCCGGCATTATATGTTGTCACATGAAATCAGCTTGGTGTCCAAGGCGGATCCCCTGAAATATATCATGTCCCAGCCGGCACTCAAAGGCCGCCTAGGCAAATGGGCGGTAATCCTTATGGAGTTTGATGTCTCCTACGTACCGCGCAAGGCCATCAAAGGTCAAGCTA
Source organism: Amorphophallus konjac (assembly GCA_022559845.1). Classification (NCBI taxonomy): domain Eukaryota; kingdom Viridiplantae; phylum Streptophyta; class Magnoliopsida; order Alismatales; family Araceae; genus Amorphophallus; species Amorphophallus konjac. The sequence goes on along the minus strand of CM040123.1, from coordinate 316,010,402 downwards.
TTGCAGACTTCTTCGCTGAACATCCGGTACCCGGGGACTACCCGTGGGAGCTGGAACTTCCTGAAGATGAAACCCTAGAAGCCGCCCAAGTGCAGCCTTCCTTATGGCAGCTATACTTCGATGGCGCTTCCAGAATTGACACCTCTGCCGCCGGATCATCCAGGGTCAGAGCAGGGGCAGGTATAGTCCTGAAATCTCCGGAAGGAGAAGTGGTGCATACATCCTTCTCCATAAACAAACCATGCACGAACAATGAAGCGGAATATGAAGTCCTGATAATCGGGTTGCAAATCGCTCTGTCCATGGGGATTCAGATGCTAGAAGCATTCGGAGACTCCATGCTGGTTATAAAACAACTGGAAGGAGAGTTCGATGTGCGAAAGCAAGAGCTCATCCCCTATCACCAGTTAGCAACTCCCCTGATGTCGAGATTTTACTTCATCAGCATCAAGCACATCAATCGAGGCTGGAATGCTCAGGCAGACGCCCTCGCTAAGCTGGCCAGCTCATTGGCGGTCCCGCCAGACACAAGCCTGAATATAACCGTGATCAACCGTCGGCAAGTCCCCAGTGTAACAGAGGCCCTGGTCGACGAACAAAACATGGAGGTAGCAGTCATCGAAGGGGTTCAGCAACCCGATTGGCGAGAGCATCTCCTACGCTGGTTTCAGCACCAGCAACTTCCGAAAGAAAAGGAGCAGAGAATGAAACTCCTAAGATCAAGGATTCTTACGAGATGAGAAGCGGGACCTTATTCCGGATTATGGCAGATGCCCGAAGGAAGGTCCTACTCCGTTGCTTGTCTTTAGCGGAAGCAGGACATGTGATGCAAGAAATTCATGCAGGATCAGCCGGAGCACATCAGGCCGGTCCGAAAATGAAAATTGAGATAAAGAAACAGGGTTACTATTGGCCCACTATATTTAATGATTGCTGCAAGTTTGCCAAAGCTTGTCAGAAATGTCAAGAGCATGTTAATGTGGCGAGGAGACCTCCAGTGCCGCTGCATCCCACCCTACCAAGCTGGCCGTTTGCTCAATGGGGCACGGACGTGGTAGGACTGTTACCAGCATCTTCATCAGGGTGCAGATACATCTTAGCGGCTACAGACTACTTCTGTAAATGGGCGGAGGCAGTAGCACTAAGAGATGTGACGGGAGAACTAGTTGCAAGATTCTTCCGACAGAATGTAATATTCCGGTTCGAAATCCCCAGCCGAATCATCTCTGACAATGGCAGCCATTTCAAGAATCAGAAGGTTTATCAGCTGGCCGACAAATACAAAATTGACTGGAGGACATCGTCCCCCTACAACCCTCAAGCCAATGGACTAGCAGAAGCCTTTAACAAGACCTTGTGCACACTACTGGCAAAGACTGTCAAGTCTAATAAAAAGGATTGGGAAGAAAGGATGTACGAAGCACTTTGGGCTTATCGTACTGTCTACAAGACCCCAACCGGCTGTTCGCCTTTCTCCCTTGTCTATGGGTCGGAAGCTGTAGTGCCGATTGAACTTGAAGTTCCTTCATTGCGAGTTGCCATCCAGCACGGATTAGTCAGTGGTGAGCAGACCAATGCAGAAAGAAGATTGGAAGAGCTCGCTGAGCTCGAAGGAAAACGCCTCCAGGCGCAACAAAACATCCAACTCTACCAAGCTCGCATGGCCCGTGCTTTTGACAAGTTAGTCAAGGGTCGAGAGTTCAAGAAAGGAGACCTGGTAATGGTCAAAAGAAGAGAAGTGATGGCTTCTAACCCCAAGGGGAAGCTGGTCGAAAACTGGGTCGGACCGTATATCGTCCGCCGAGTATATGAAGGGGGTGCCTACGTCCTTGTAGACCACAAAGGAGTCATCCAATTCTCTCCCCTCAACGGAAAACACATTAAGCTGTATCATGCAGCGCAGCCGACACACCCCGAGTGATCGGTCGGAACACACTTATCCTTGGTTAGTGGCATTCCGCCCTAATCGAGCTACTTTTCCTTGGTTAGTGGCATTCCGCCCTAATCGAGCTACTTTTCCTTGGTTAGCGGCATTCCGCCCTAATCGAGCTACTTTTCCTTGGTTAGTGGCATTCCGCCCTAATCGAGCTACTTTTCCTTGGTTAGCGGCATTCCGCCCTAATCGAGCTACTTTTCCTTGGTTAGCGGCATTCCGCCCTGATCGAGCTACCTTTCCTTGGTTAGCGGCACTCCGCCCTGATCAAGCTACTTTTCATCGGTCAGTGGCATTCCGCCCTAATCAAGCTACTTTTCCTTGGTTAGTGGCATCCCGCCCTAATCGAGCTACTTTTCCTTGGTTAGTGGCATTCTGCCCTAATCGAGCTACTTTTCCTTGGTTAGCGGCATTCCGCCCTAATAGAGCTACCTTTCCTTGGTTAGCGGCACTCCGCCCTGATCAAGCTACTTTTCATCGGTCAGTGGCACTCTGCCCTAATCGAGCTACCTTTCCTTGGTTAGTGGCACTCCGCCCTAACCGAGCTACCTTCTCCTTGGTTTAGTGGCACTCCGCCCTAACCGAGCTACCTTTTCCTTGGTTAGTGGCACTCCGCCCTAATCAAGCTACTTTTCCTTGGTTAGCGGTATTCCGCCCTAATCGAGCTACTTTTCCTTGGTTAGCGGCGTTCCGCCCTAATCGAACTACATTTCCTTGATTAGTGGCATTCCGCCCTAATCGAGCTATTTTCCCTTGGTTAGCGGCATTCCACCCTAATCGAGCTACTTTTCCTTGATTAGCGGCATTTCGCCCTAGTCGAGCTATTTTTCCCTGGTTAGTGGCATTCCGCCCTAATCGAGCTACTTATCCTTGGTTAGTGGCATTCCACCCTAATCAAGCTACCTCCCCTTTGGTAGCGGCATTCTGCTCTAACCAAGCTACCTTTGCCTCGGTCTAGTGGCATTCTGCCCTAACCGAGCCCACCCTATACCGGAATCAAAAAAGGAAAGAAAAGAAAATGGGGTTAAAAATAGAGATATCCCGCCGGACTTGTTCTTATATCAGGTCAAGTGTAAAAACGGCTATAACCCAGCTGTGGCGAAAACCCGAAAGGGTGCCACAGGCAAAATCGGGTACCCCGCCACGTGAAAACCCGAAAGGGCGCGTGGGCAAAAGCAAGAGGGGGGCTGGCTTCGGTGAAAATCCGAAAGGGCGCTTAAGTCAGTAAAGTGGTAATTTCCAAATTCTCCTCCTATTCTCCACCTAATGAAACCCCAAAAGGGACAATCATCAAAGTCCCACCGGAAATCCTATTAACAAACTCTTTCGACCCTTGTCACCATCGGCAAGATCGGTCGCTACCTATCCGGTTTTTGCCACCATCGGCAAGACTGTCTACCCCTTTCGACCCTTGTCACCATCGGCAAGATCGGTCGCTACCTATCCGGTTCTTGTCACCATCCGCAAGACCGTCTACCCCTTTCAACCCTTGTCACCATCGGCAAGATCGGTCGCTACCTATCCGATTCTTGTCACCATCGGCAAGACCGTCTACCCCTTTCGACCCTTGTCACCATCGGCAAGATCGGTCGCTACCTATCCGGTTCTTGTCACCATCGGCAAGACCGTCTACCCCTTTCGACCCTTGTCACCATCGGCAAGATCGGTCGCTACCTATCCGGTTCTTGTCACCATCGGCAAGACCGTCTACCCCTTTCGACCCGTGTCACCATCGGCAAGATCGATCGCTACCTATCCGGTTCTTGTCACCATCGGCAAGACCATCTACCCATTTCGACCCTTGTCACCATCGGCAAGATCGGTCGCTACCTATCCGATTCTTGTCACCATCGGCAAGACCGTCTACCCCTTTCGACCCTTGTCACCATCGGCAAGATCGGTCGCTACCTATCCGGTTTTTGTCACCATCGGCAAGACTGCCTACCCCTTTCGACCCTTGTCACCATCGGCAAGATCGATCGCTACCCGTTCTCGGTTCTGACCGTTCTCGGCAGGACCGTTTATCCGTCAGTTTCACTATACCCTCCTGAGTCCCCCGAACTCTCGGCCGGCATAGGCCGTTTCTAGTCTTGAGAAAAGACGCGGCGCGATGGAGTGAACACCTCACCCCTTACCTGAAGGCGTGAGCGCTCTCCTGCCCTAGTGACTCATACACTCGGACTAGAATCAACGGGCAAATGAAAGGAAAGAAAAAAAATAATGACAAGATGGAGTCTTCATTCAAAATCAGGATGGAGATTTTTCATTACTATGAAGTAAAAGGCACATGATTACATGGGCCATGCCCTGGAATACATAAGGTGCATTAAAAGGGAGCAAATAAAGAAAAGAGATTACGGCAAAGGGCGTCGGAAGATGTCCTCCAGCACAGGAATACACAGGGAGGGGTGACGGGTCAGTTCTTGCAATTTGAACTCGGTGGCCTCCATCTCGGATAGCTTCACCTCCAGGGAAGCAGCTTGTCCTTCAGCCATCTCGGCATCCTCAACCTTTTGGACCCCCAGGCGATCTACTTCTTCAAGTTCAGCCTCTATCCTGGAAAGTTCGGCCTGCAATGCCGCCATCCGGGCCGTCAGGGAGCTCCGGCGTTGTAAAGAGGCGTTGGCTTCGTCCCTCACCCTCGCCGCGGTCTCTTGTAGAGAAATAAGGGCCGTCTTGCTCTCAGCCCGCTCCAATGATATGGCCGCCAGCTGGTCAGCTGCCTCCCGACCTAAGAACTCCCTCCTGTTCACATACTTCAGGAGCAGGATCACCCGCGGAGTCCAGTCGTCCATGGGACAACCGAGGGCCAACAGCGAGCGGGACAGATGCTCTATCAAGCCCCTCAGCTGAACATAAGTTAAATCCCTACTGGCCGTTACGGTCTGCTGGAGGGTCCCCAGGAACTGCCACACGACATCACTCGAGGATCAAAGACCAAGTGGCGACGTCTCGGGCAGTTAGAACTCTACTCTGCTATCCACGGCAGCCCATATATCATCGGTCATCCCGGAGGATGACGACGGCATGAGCTGCAGCCCACTACTACCGGGAACAACCGCACCGGCAGATGCGGTGGCTGGAGCCTCAACAACAACAATCTCTTTGCCGGCCCCCTGGGGTGGGAGTCCAACAAGAACCTCAAGGACCGGGGACGTCCATCCCTCAATAATCTCCCCGGCTTCTACCTCAGCAGAGCCACCCTTCTCCAGAACTGACTGCTGTGCAGCCTCCCTTGGCGAAGAATCTCCGGCTACCGCCGAACTATCAACTTCCACGAGCGCTCCGGGACCAACTGGAACCATCGCTGCTGCATGATCCTTTGGGTACCGCAATGCGATGGGCCACAGGACGGACGGGAGAGTCGCATGGCCTGTTCCCAAGGCCGGGAGTGGTATCTGCACCGTCATAGTTGGCAGCGCCACCTCAGTCTGCATCGGAGATATATACACTTAAAACCTGGCTAGAAGGAGGAGATCAGTCAGGGTGAAATTCATCCGTCGGTCTTGCTACACCTGTGCCTTGCTCGCAACCCCCACGTCTGGGGGGCATTTGTTGGCACCCAAAATATGATCACCGGCGAACAAGCCATAAAGACGAATGATCCGGCCCACCGAAGCACGGAAGCCGACAAAGATCAACCTATTGAAGACTTCTCAAGTTGTCAGAGCCTCGAGTCACTCCGTATAGATACGGGGACTTCACCTCAAGGGAGCCGGGACGAATTCACAACCAACTGGTGGTGCGACCAAGCCTGCCCAATGAATCGGCATTGACTCTGTCATGCTGCATACACTACACCCGTTGTCCGATCAAGGACGACGATCTACCCGGTGGATACCCACCTCATGAAAGGCTCTCCTGAGGATAAAGGAGTCCCCCCGGCTTCCCGAAACGGAGAACCGAAAGCTCTGACGGCGGAAGATCCCGATCGCCCGGCATGGGCACGGCTTCCCGCCAAGATGGGCCCATTAGTGGCCGAATGATCGCCCGGCTCAGGCGGAACTATCTCCCGACTATCCAATCTCCTAGAGACCTCTGAGTACGAGCCAGGCCGGACCAACAGCATGGATCGTAGAGCCAAAGGTCGTGTCGGCAGAAAGCCCGTACGATCAAGTCAAAGCTATCTGGAGTCTCAAGAACGGCCGTAAGTTGACCTGGGAGCTTCGACAAAACATCCCACCAAGGCTTCGATGGGCATTGGCGAGATAATGTTCACGATGACTCCCGGAATCATCCCCGGACTCATCGACTGGCTTGAAGCGCACGAGGAGCATTAGCCTGGCGCGCCTTAAACCGGCGCGCCCCTCATTCGATGCCCCTGATCCCGGCGCGCTAAAGCCCCATCTTCAGCCCTTAGGCCGGTGCGCAAATCACCCTGAGGGTGTCCAACCTCGGCGCGGTAAGCCTTGAAGGCTCTTCCCGGCGCGCTAATCCCACGCCGGTTCAAGTTTGAACTCAGGCCTCTATATATAGGGTTCTTCGAGAACAGAAAAAGAGAGAGACGCCAGACGGAAACAAAGAAGAAGAAAGAAGGGAAAGAAAAGAGAGACTCTCGAGAGGGAGGCTTCAAAAAGAAAAGCAGAGAGAAGAGGAGGGATCGAGAGAGAATTCCAAAGGGAAGAATAGCACCTCTCCTGGGCATCCTCCGCCGGTGACCTTCTTCTTCCCCGACTGAGTTACGATACTCTGTTTTCGGTAACAGGTGGGCACCGGCGTTGTTTCTCCCCTATCTCCCGCCGATCCCCCCAATCTCTGTCTACTGGTTGTAAATCGAAGAGGGGAGGGATGGCAATGATATGAGTCGACCCCTCCCCTCCTCTGTGATTCATCCTGCCATTATATGTTCCTCGGCGTCGATGAACGGCATTCTGGCAGCGGTGTCGACGCCAGATTCTCAATGTAAACATTCGTTCGTTTTTCATCTTTGAATAGTGATACGTGTGCGAATGATTAGGCCAACAGGCCGAGCTGATATTCATAATCTCTGCCTCTCTCACTTGTGTCAATGCGTATGTTGGATTCTCTTCGACGCAGCTGTAATTCCGATTCCATCGAAACCTCGGCTATGCCCCGAATCATCGTGGGCTATAGAAACACCCCTCCCCGGGGGTTTTCTCTCGATCATTCGCTTTACACATGATTCAAGGATTTTTGCATCGTTCTTATCCTCATGGATAGAGCAGCGCCTCTGCGTGTGCCTCTATCCGCTATACAAGGGATCCACCCCTCTCGAACTTTGCTTTTCAACCGTTCGAGTATATGCCCCTGCAACGATCTCGTTTCGTTTATGCATCTACTGCTCCCATGCACCATATTCATCCACACCGCTCTGAGGGTTTCCCGATGTTTCGATCGTCCGGGGAGGGGGACATTCCTCTGCTGTTTCTTGACGATTGCTGGGCGACCGGGGGGGGCTCCATCTCTCGATGGTGGGCATTCCCTCGAAGCCACTGCAGACAGTGACGGGGCCCTGGTTCAACTAAACTTAACCCCGACAAATTATGACCCGACCGAGACCGGGGGATGCGTGCTCCTTGTAGGCTAGCCCTCGGAGTCCCGCTCTCCCAATGGTCAATCTCTCCATGGGATGAATCACCGACTATGGGTCCGTCACCCCTCGTAGGCTAGCCCTCGGGGCATCGTTCCCACTATCGACGGCTTCCTCCCTCTATTTCTTCTCCCCATGGAACTTTGGGTGCCCCTAGTAGGCTAGTCCTCGGGGTACTCCATCCACTGGGGTTTGCTGGCTGCCATTGTGCAGACCGGCGATGTAGGGGCTTGTTCCACAGGTGAACATGACCCCGCTTATCCCCTACAATTCTTTGCAATCCGGAGGAGATGCTGTCCAATTCTGGATAGATTAAGTTTATACAAACCTTGATGATCAATTGCTCCGAATCTAATTACCCCAGTGCTCGAGTATGAACATCGTACTGACTTAACATGTCATCCTTGGAGGGCTCTGGACTTCAATTTAATAAAATTTCTTGGCCTCAATGGACTCAAAGTTCCCCAGATGGGCCCAACAAACTCAAAGGAGGTCCAAAGAAATAGAATTTGGGCTAAAAATGGCGTGGAGTCCCCCGACACGCCCTAATTTGGCGCGATACCCCCCCGCGCCGGATTAAGGCCACACTCATATCCATTTTTCTTCCCCTTGTGACTTTTCGACGCGCCCCAGACCGGCGCGCCCCCAAGCTCTCGCGCCGTCTTAAGCTATTAGTCATGGCCGCGCCGTATTAGCCACTATACCTACGCTCTGCCGCGCCGTGTAAGTCGTAACCGCACCGGTTTCGAAACCCTTTTGATATTTTACTCACTCGCTTGCCTCGGGACGAGTTTCGTCTCTCGGGGGTAATGTCAATAAGCTATATCTAGCAGTAAATTGAATAAAAGAGGGGCCAAGCGAGCCTGAGTTGCATCGTCATCATCATCGTATCTGTTAGCATTCATGCTTTCCCTATCATACTCATGTCGTCCTTCCTCCTCTCGGCGAGGAGCAATAAATGTGGTCGATCACCGCCGCCTTCGTGGCGCTATCTTCATATTCAATATAATCATGAATGTCTTGTGTGCATGCATGCATAGATCCCCGGGTATATTAAATGGCGTCGACTGAAAGCCGGATCATGTCTGGCCGGAAGCCTTCGTCATGCGCGGTGGTGGTCTTCGGATCTGCGTCCTCTGCCACGTGCTGAGGATCCATTTTCCCATTAAACTACGCATCTTCTGCATGATTAATGCTACATCCTGCCTGTCATTGCTATAATCATCATGTAGTTCTTTTTCCGGCTTCGACAGCCCGTTATCTCGACAATTAATCAAAGGTGTTCCCTCCTCGTGGGGAATGTAATTAACGCCATAACCTTTATGGTATGGCGGACTGCTGGTCCCGACTGAACCTCACATTCGCCCGACATGGGTCGGAATGAGCGCATTATAAACTCGTCACTTATGTGACTGGCACGCCCGCGTCGTCAGTCGGTTAGTTGACTACCGGTTAGTCAAGTGGTCGACCGACGCGCGAAAGCTGAACGAAAAGAAAGAAGGGAAAAGATCCCGCGTCAAACAGGAAGCTGTAGAGAAAATGGAGCCTCTGGAGGTTCCCTGCTGCGAAGACTTGTCTGAAAGTCCGGCCCCGGCCGCTAGCTGTCTGGTGCACCACGTCATACGTGGGACCCACCACAATGTCATCAACAAACACCCTGGAGGACGCCAGCGTCGCCAGGCCCACAAGAATGCTGTTGTAATCACCGAAACTCTGTCTCAGTGCGGGAAATCTATGCTAGTCGGGGGTATGCGCGTCTTCCTCGACGGACGCACTGTACGGGTGACCCCGGACCGAGTCATCCCCAACATTCCTGTCCACAATGCCTATCAGGCCCTCGCTGGAAGGAGGGCAGAAATAGAAGAAGCCGGCCACTATGGCCAAGGAAGCCCGGCACCCAGGCCGAGGAAGCATAAACAGGTGTGGGTTCCCAAGCGGACCCGACCTGCCCACCAGCTAACACCCATCCGCCGTCGTCTTGTGAACGACGAGGCGGAAGTGAGAAGAGAAAGGGGCCTGCCCCCGAAGAAGGAAGAAGAGGTGGCTGCGGATGCTCCGCGCCACAGAAGTTTCCGGGCCGCGGCCCGTCAAGCCAACGTCCCTGCTGCGGGATGAAGATTCCAACAGCCGGCCGACAGAGCTCGGCTGGCTTATATCCCTCATGCTGGAGGTCGACAATCACCCCCCGTCCTACATCAAGAACGGGGTCGAGAAGAGATGACCTGCTTGGTCAGAAATTATTTCCGAGGCTTAGGCAACCCCTCACTCAGACAGCAGCGACTGATGCAGACAGTCGCTGTAACACCCTCAAATATAGCTAAGTTGTACTCTATATCACCGAGGCGCCTTTTGAAGTATCGGCTCAGTTCTTGAAAAGAACTCCGAAGTTAAGCGTGCTTAATGGGGAGTAGTACTGGGATGGGTGACCTGCCCGGGAAGTCCCTCATTCTGGAGCCGATCACTGTTAGAAAGGGATAAAACCGTGAGGTCGGTAGGCCAAAGCGGACAATACCTCGACGGTATAGAGTACGGGGCGTGACAGAATGGTATCAGAGCCTAAGGTATTCAATTCCTAGGAAACCCAAGTCCAAGGATAGGTTTCAAAACCTTTAACCAAGTGAGAGTGGGTAGAACCAAGGGTTAAATGATCAATGAGTCCTTTATAAGATCATAGTGATATAATACTAACATAGCTATTGTAATTGTAGGATAATGGCTGCCGAACGTGCTCAATGGCGCAACATGCAGCGTACCCTTCAAGGGATGACCCAAGTGCTACAACAGGTAGCACAAGGTGGTGCTCCACGAGCTGGAAGCTTACACCAAGCATTCAAGAATATGAATCCCCCGAAGTTCATGGGATCGACCGATCCAGACGATGCCGAGCATTGGGTTCGGGAGATTGAACGTATATTCCGTGTCATGCAATGCACGGATCAGGACAAAGTCTTATTAGCTACTTTCCAGTTAGAAAAGGATGCTAGATGCTGGTGGGAGTCGATTGAAGCTACTATTGACCCAACTCAAGTTACATGGGGTGAATTCGTTGAATATTTCAACGCCAAATATTTCTCTGATAGGGTCCAGGAAAGGAAGGCCGCCGAATTTGCCGCATTAAAGCAAAGATCTTTATCGGTGGCTGATTATGAAGCACAGTTCTCTAGACTGTCTAGATATGCTAAGCATTTAATTGGCACGGAAAAGATGAAAGCCCGTAGATTTCTTAATGGGCTTAGGCCCCACTACATTACTCAACTGGCGCCTATGGATATTCAAGTTTATACTGAAATAGTGCGCCGAGCTCAGTTGCTTGAAGATGCCACGGAACTATCTGATAGGATCCGTGGGAAAGACAAAAAGGAGCAAGTCACAAGTTCGGGTTCTTTTAAACCCAACTTTAAGAAGAGGCCCAATAATGGAGGTTCTTCCTCTCAAGATCAGAAGTACAAGAAATCCAAGCCTTTCTCTATCACCACTACCCCTTCAAACGTAGTATGCAAGCATTGTGACAAGGCTGGTCACAAAACAGAAGAATGCTGGAGGAAATTAGGAGCATGTCTCCGTTGTGGGAGTCGTGAACATCGGATTCCCGATTGTCCATTAATGAATGACCAAGATGGTGAGGGTAAACGCCCAGTGACAAGGAACGCGCGTCTTCATGCAATCCAAGAGACCGAACCAGAAGAAGAAGGCGGATTGGTGGAAGGTACATTAAAAATTTGTTCCAAATATGCACATGTCTTATTTGATACGGGTGCATCGCATTCCATTATTTCCAAGAAGTTTGCTGACCCATTACCTCTAGAACCAGAATGGATGAAAATAGTGTTGTCTACTCCTCTCGGAAACGAGACGGATATCACACATCATTACCAAAACTGTGAGGTATTGGTTCGAGGAAAGAATTTTCCTATTGATCTTATCTGCTTAGATCTAAAAGAGTACGATGTTATACTAGGAGCAGATTGGTTATCCAAATACCAGGCAACGGTTGATTGTCGGGATAGCAAGATTGTTTTCAAGGAATTTCCGGAACTGACTTATACTAGTCCTAAGAGTCGAAGCAAATCCCCTCTTATTTCGGCTCTTCGAGCAAGCAAGCTCGTCAAGAAAGGATGTGTATCCTTCTTTGCTTTTGTCACTATTAAAGAAGCTAAAGAAACCGAGATAGAGGACATTCAGGTAGTGCGAGAATTTCCAGACGTATTTCCGGAAGAATTGCCGGGATTACCCCCGCAAAGAGATGTGGCCTTTACCATCGACTTAGCCCCTGGTGCTGGTCCTGTTTCAAAGGCACCCTATAGAATGTCTCCTGCAGAACTAAAAGAATTAAAGAAGCAATTGATGGAATTGATTCAAAAAGGGTTCATTAGACCAAGTACTTCCCCGTGGGGAGCCCCAGTCCTATTTGTAAGGAAGAAGGATGGATCCATGAGATTGTGTATCGACTATCGACAGTTGAATCATCTTACTATCAAGAACAAGTATCCACTGCCGAGAATCGATGAATTATTTGATCAGATTTCAGGATCCAAATATTTCTCCAAGATTGATCTCCGGTCGGGATATCATCAATTAAGGATCAAGGATGATGACATTCACAAGACCGCATTCAGAAGCAGGTATGGCCATTACGAATTTGTTGTTATGCCTTTTGGACTAACAAATGCCCCTGCTGCCTTTATGCAGTTAATGAATAGCATATTCAGGCCTTACTTGGATCAATTCATAGTAGTCTTCATCGATGATATATTGATATATTCTAAGACTAAGGAAGAACATGAAGAGCATTTGAGGATTGCATTGCAAGTCTTGAGGACAAATCAATTATATGCTAAACTCAGCAAATGCGAGTTCTGGCTTGAAGAAGTGGCTTTTCTCGGACATGTCATATCCAAGGACGGTTTATCTGTGGATCCGTCAAAAGTTGAAGCTGTGAGAAACTGGGAGAGACCCACTAATGCAAGCGAGATCAGAAGTTTCTTAGGTCTTGCAGGCTATTATCGGCGATTTATCAAAGATTTCTCTAAGATCGCCGTACCACTTACAAGATTAACTCGTAAGGAGATCCGATATGAATGGAGTGAGGAATGTGAAAGCAGTTTCCAAACTCTCAAGGATCATCTCACCACAGCTCCGGTCTTAGCCCTACCAATTGAAGGAGAGAAATTTGAGGTCTACACTGATGCTTCTGGCATTGGCCTCGGATGTGTTCTAATGCAACATGGGAAGGTCATAGCATACTCTTCTCGTCAACTGAAGAAGCATGAGGAGAATTACCCCGTCCATGACTTGGAATTGGCCGCGGTAGTATTTGCCCTAAAGATATGGAGACACTATCTCTATGGGGTACAGTTTACTGTATACTCCGATCACAAAAGTCTCAAATATCTATTTTCACAAAAGGAGCTGAACATGAGACAAAGACGTTGGCTAGAATATCTCAAGGACTTCGACTTCAGTATACAATACCATCCCGGAAAGGGTAATTATGTGGCTGATGCCCTTAGTCGAAAGCCGAGAGCAAAGATAGCAAATTGTATGATACAAGAATGGAGGTTACTTGAACAATTCTCCGAGCTCAATATAAGCTTGGACACGGAATCCAAATTTGTCACACTATCCCATGTAAGCATACAGTCAGATTTGTTATCTGAGATACAAACACTTCAGGATGATGATCCTATGTTAATAGAAATCAAAGGCAGATTAGAAGGACAATCTGATTTTCAACTAACTTCTGATGGAAGATTATTGTTCAAAGATAGAACTTGTATACCCGATTGTCCGGAATTAAAGAAGAAGATCTTAGATGAAGCTCACAGATCAAGATACACTATTCATCCTGGATCAACTAAAATGTACCAAGATGTAAAGAGGAACTTTTGGTGGCCCAATATGAAAAGAGAAATAGCGGACTATGTATCACGCTGTCTCACATGCCAACAGGTCAAGGCGGAACACCAAAAACCTGCGGGAAAGCTACATCCTCTAGATATTCCTAAGTGGAAATGGGAGGATATTGGTATGGACTTCATCATGGGTTTGTCTAAATCTAAAGGAGGACATGATGGAATCTGGGTTATCATTGACCGATTGACTAAATCGGCACATTTCTTGCCAATCAAAAGCCGATGGTCGATTGATGTGCTAGCTGCACTATACATTAAAGAAATAGTCAGGATACATGGAATTCCTGTCTCAATCGTGTCTGATAGGGATCCCCATTTTACTTCTCATTTTTGGAAGGGATTACAACATTCGTTGGGGACAAGGCTCAACTTTAGTACTGCTTTTCACCCACAAACGGATGGTCAGACCGAGCGAACTAATCAAGTTGTTGAAGATATGCTGAGAGCATGCATTATTGACTTTGGAGGAAGCTGGCATGACCACTTACCTTTAGTTGAATTTGCATATAATAATAGCTACCAAGCTAGTATCCAAATGGCACCTTTCGAAGCCTTATACGGAAGGAGTTGCCGATCTCCCATATGTTGGAACGAAGTTGGAGAGAAACAACTATTAGGTCCAGACATGGTAAGGGATACAACTGAGAAGATACAGGTAATCAGAGAAAGATTACAAGTTGCTCAGACCAGACAAAAGACTTATGCAGATACAAGAAGAAGAGATCTTGAATTCCAAATCGGAGATCATGTATTTCTTAAAATATCCCCTGGACGTGGCATACGAAGATTTGGTGTTAAGGGCAAGCTTACGCCAAGATTCATCGGACCATTTGAGGTACTCGAAAGAGTTGGCGAGGTTGCTTATCGCATCGCGTTGCCTCCTCAGTTGTCCGAGGTACACAATGTATTTCACATATCTATATTGAAGAAGTATGTGCACGATCCGTCACATATTATTGAGCATGGAGATCTGGTGATCCAGAAAGATCTCACATATGAACAGAGGCCCTTGAAGATATTAGATCGAGAAATACGAGCTCTAAGGAATAAGGTTATTCCCATGATCAAGGTGCAATGGAATAAGAATCCTGAACGCGAAGCGACATGGGAGACCGAGGAATCTATGAAGAAACGATTTCCCGAGTTATTCTAAGAGGTATATGTCCTACACTCTCCGCGTGTATAATTATATATATATTGAATTTGGGGACCAAATTCTTTTTAAGTGGGGGAGGGTGTAGCAACCCTAATAAATGAATAATTGAAATGAATTAAAACATATATATTACAGAAGTAATATATAAAAGGAATAGGGTTAATTGGACGAAGTAAAGCAAAATTAAAAATAACGCCTCTTATTAAGGCGTTAATTTATAAATAAACGCCTCTATCCATGGCGTGACTAAAGAAAGGACGCCCACATATGCGGTCGTCAGTTCTCATACGACCAAATGGGTAAGTAAAAGAAACGCCCCTATCTTGGGCGTGTTTTAAAACACGAAACGCCCTTTTTCAAGGCGCTTTTTAAGAAACGCCCTAAAGTAAGGCGTCAATTAAAGAATAGACGCCCTGACCAAAGTCGTTAATTCAGTTCGAGAACCGATCGAACCCAGAACTTATCCAAGGAAAGATTAACCTAATCTAGTAAGTGTCTATTAGAGTAAGGACTCTATTAAGGATATATTACCCTCAATCAAACACTACTCTTGTTAGGACTTCAAAATCCTATAAATAACATGTTCGATCGAACCCTAAAACCCATTTGATCGAACGTCTGCTGCTAGGTACGTGAAGAACAAACTATTCCTTTGAGTTCTGGCTTGAAGAATCATTAGTTCTTCGTGTAGGCAAAGCAGAGATCAAAGGAATAGTTTGTTCTTCACGTACCTAGCAGCAGACGTTCGAGCAAATGGGTTTTAGGGTTCGATCGAACATGTTATTTATAGGATTTTGAAGTCCTAACAAGAGTAGTGTTTGATTGAGGGTAATATATCCTTAATAGAGTCCTTACTCTAATAGACACTTACTAGATTAGGTTAATCTTTCCTTGGATAAGTTCTGGGTTCGATCGGTTCTCGAACTGAATTAACGACTTTGGTCAGGGCGTCTATTCTTTAATTGACGCCTTACTTTAGGGCGTTTCTTAAAAAGCGCCTTGAAAAAGGGCGTTTCGTGTTTTAAAACACGCCCAAGATAGGGGCGTTTCTTTTACTTACCCATTTGGTCGTATGAGAACTGACGACCGCATATGTGGGCGTCCTTTCTTTAGTCACGCCATGGATAGAGGCGTTTATTTATAAATTAACGCCTTAATAAGAGGCGTTATTTTTAATTTTGCTTTACTTCGTCCAATTAACCCTATTCCTTTTATATATTACTTCTGTAATATATATGTTTTAATTCATTTCAATTATTCATTTATTAGGGTTGCTACACCAACGACTGTCACGTCCCGAGCGCGGAAGATACCCGGAGATGCGCGACGTGTCTATATCAATCATGTCAATCAGAGTGGTCATGTATTCGACACAAAGACAGAGATGCGCAAAATAGCAAGATAACCCAATCCTTTATTTCATAATGGATAGACTATTACAAATCCAATACTCTGTTAAATAAAAAGGAAAAGAATACATAGTTGACTCAAGAAACTATGGAAAAGACTAGACGACACTTGTAGAAGCTCTATCACTTTCACTCTTAACCATTCCCATCCGATTGACTTCTATCGTCGTCGGACTTACCTGAAAAGTAAAAAGGGACAAACGGAATGAGCGAACGCTCAGTAGGAAATTATATCTCAAGTACTAGCAAGTGGTTTAAGTAATTACATTTTCATGGATGCAATAAAGCTATGCATGCTCGCATGAAACGACAAGATAGAGAGAATGTAATATCAAGAAAATAAGATGAACTTAGTCATGAACTTCCAACAAGATAACAAGTTTATTCGAGATATTCAAGCAAGTACATTTAACAAGTCATGTCAAGAACTTTGGCTATCATGTATCAAGCAAGTAAATTACCCTTTTTCGGGCCACGCATTTCATTTCATGTCAAGTACGAGTCAAGTACAAGATGTGTGTGGAATGTCCAATCAAGCAAGTCAAGTACTCGGTATAATGCCAGATACCTTATCATTTTAACTCCCATGGGCACAAGTACTTTCGGGTGCTCCTCCCAGGATCAGATCGGGCCCTATATGCGCAGGCATTTATCATGTGTTTTGACATCCACTCTTGTTTATATAGCCAATATAGAATTTCAATAATCAAGCTTGTAGATACGTATGACAACTTTGATAGAATAGAGTCCAAAATATGACAAAGGACATAGAATGGCGATAATAACGGTATAATCACGAGTTCGATAAAACTAGGTAGAATATGGTTCCCTTAACTTAGGTACCATGACAAATCAATATGGACATTCTTTATATAGAATTGAGGTCCACATGAACATTAGATCAAGCAAGATACCCTCATTCTTATCATAGAATTGGGGTTTACAAGAATGACACGATATGGCATGATATCATCATCCCATCAAGAATTTCTTATGATATACTCTTTGTATAATCATAAGGGCCGGTATACCATGTTTCTTTAGATTGACATGGCAAGGATCGTGTAATGGATTTTTAGGGTACAACCAGCTCAGTCGGCCTTGAGGGAATCCAAGGCTACGAGGAGTCTTACGGAGGTCTCTATGACTAACTCGCTAGTCCAAAGGAACGGAATGTCCAATGGAGAGCTTGTATGTCAATGAGAATTGAGTGTGATCGATAAAACGCCGTGAAAAGTGGGACTATACTCACGGAGTGGAGAATAGTGCCGATATATATATATATATGTATAATATATAAACCATCGGTAATAGAATCAGGATAAAATCAGTTTACAGTAAAATAACGACTTAAGTAAAGTCGTGTATTGAATAATTAACGCCTAACAGAAGGGCGTTTACATGTATTGCCAATTTGCAGAATTTCCATTATTTCATTAATTTATCAAAAACACGCCTTTCCTGGGGGCATTTCTTCAAAGTTGACGACTGCAGAGGCAGGCGTCTCATCATTTACATATTCGACAGGATATAATTATTCTCAGAAATTTATCAAAAACGCGCCCTTGGAAGGGGCGTTACTTTCTAATTCCATTTTACAGAATATGTGAATTTCAGGATTTTAACAGATACACGCCCTAGGAAGGGGCGTTACTTTTCAGATTCACGCCTTGTACTGGGGCGTTAGAATATGGAAAACGACTTTGTCCAAGTCGTGAATTTCAAGGGATTTACGATATTTTAATAAATAATATTTCGAGAGACAGGAGACATCTCATGGCAGTAAAATTTAACAGGAATTCACAGAGTCATGCAAGATATTAAAAATCAATATTTCATATGTATTGTAATTTTTAAACAGGATCAATTATTAATCACATGCGATTCTTATGAAATTAACGCCTGCGTAGAGGGCGTCAAATATTAAATTGACGACCACTAGCATGGTCGTTTCTTTTAAATTAGCGCCCTAATCAAGGGCGTTTCTTTCAAAATTTTGCAGAAAACGTAATAAAACCTTATAAACAGTATGCATGCCATGCTCATATACGTATGTATAGATATCTTGCATTAATTCTTATTTGGGCTACAATAACTTGAGAAAATCCTACCTTAACAATGGATTTGAAGGTGACAGACACGTGAAGACGTTGATAAGGATAAACTGAATCAGCAGTAGGCAGAGAACCTTTGTTCTTTGGTCGATCCCTAGAGTTTTCCTACAGAGGAATATGAAGAGATATTAGAAATTTCTTCATAAGCTTGGCTGAAGATGGAAGTTTAGAAGAACTTACCCTTGTTCTTCACGATGTCTAGGCTTCCTCAACCTGTAAGAAGAAAAGAGAGTGAAGAATCATTAGTTCTTCGTGTAGGCAAAGCAGAGATCAAAGGAATAGTTTGTTCTTCACGTACCTAGCAGCAGACGTTCGATCAAATGGGTTTTAGGGTTCGATCGAACATGTTATTTATAGGATTTTGAAGTCCTAACAAGAGTAGTGTTTGATTGAGGGTAATATATCCTTAATAGAGTCCTTACTCTAATAGACACTTTCTAGATTAGGTTAATCTTTCCTTGGATAAGTTCTGGGTTCGATCGGTTCTCGAACTGAATTAACGACTTTGGTCAGGGCGTCTATTCTTTAATTGACGCCTTACTTTAGGGCGTTTCTTAAAAAGCGCCTTGACAAAGGGCGTTTCGTGTTTTAAAACACGCCCAAGATAGGGGCGTTTCTTTTACTTACCCATTTGGTCGTATGAGAACTGGCGACTGCATATGTGGGCGTCCTTTCTTTAGTCACGCCATGGATAGAGGCGTTTATTTATAAATTAACGCCTTAATAAGAGGCGTTATTTTTAATTTTGCTTTACTTCGTCCAATTAACCCTATTCCTTTTATATATTACTTCTGTAATATATATGTTTTAATTCATTTCAATTATTCATTTATTAGGGTTGCTACAGTCGCCACCAAGGAAGACTAAGGCCCATCAATGGCAGATGAAGGAAATATGGGAGATAGAATGATGGTGTCGTCAGTCGATGACAACGGATATAATGACGGCTTCGAAGTCGAAGCCGATGAAGCCTTCCCCGAGCGGGAAGAAAGAAGAAGAGTTTCTGTGTTCGAAAGGCTGACCTTTCCGCAGCAAGCCAGAAGGAGGGTATATCAATGAAAGAGAAGGGTGCAGGTTTTCACCTGCAACATGGCTGGTATATCTAACCGATATGGGGAGCTTCCTGAAGACCCCCAAGAATTGGCTCAATTGGCCGCACGGCCGGGGCCAACTACCCGCAGAACAGAAGCAGCAAGAGAGCTTCTGATGATGGTTAAAGGGAAACAGTCCCAGGTCTATCCCCGCTGGGATGACAAGGCCCCCGTCTTAACCGCTAATGTGGTGACGGCGGAAGAAGAAGATGACGTCCTCCTCGACATCCTGCCTGAGGGCACGTCCGGGGAGACAACAGAGGGTATCCCCACCACTATAGACCCATCAGTTCTGATGCTGCTACAAAAATATCAACGAGACATAGACTCTCTGAAGAAGCAGCTGATGGAAAAGACTGAACATTCATCAGCTTCTAAACCACCCGAAGTCCAGGGTGAGTCATCTCGGGGAGCGGCTCGTCGTGACGACCCTCCACCGCTCTATACACTGTCCCAGTCGTCAGAGCCAAGCATGGCGACATCACGACAGCGGCCGCCACAGCCTCAGCCGCTGCTACCTCCGGTGCTCCCTCAGGTGCACCCGACACCTCCGCTGCTGCATCCTCCACAGGCGACCACCCTGGTCACCCCATACTTGCAGCCGGCGCACTTCTATCCAGAACTGGTTGACCCCACAGTCGTGAACCGGATGATGGTGGAGAGGATGATCGAGCTGAAGCTCGTAGAGAAAAGTGAAGGTGACTATGTCGCATTTGATGCCTATCGGGTACCCTACCCGCAACACCATGCGGCTAAACGACTTCCCCCGGGGGTCAACAAGCCGCCTAAGTTCGACAAATTCAACGGAAAAACATCCCCTAAAGAGCATATTACATATTACATGACCGTTATGGGTGATCTGGCCACCGACGAGTCATATTTGCTGAAGTTCTTCGGGTCCTCGCTGACAGGGCTCGCATTTGAATGGTACTCTAGCCTCTCGGCCGGGTCAATCAGTGATTGGTCGGATATGCAGAGAAAGTTCAGAGAAAGATTCCATGTCACAGAGAGGGAGGTCACAGTGGCCGAACTCTACTCAACAAAATAAAAGGCAGGTGAGACAGCGCTTGATTACATCAAGAGGTGGAGGAACCTCGGAATGAGATGCAAGCGGCCCCCGCATCAGTACGACGCGGTACAAATATGCAAACAAAACCTCAGGAGGGAGGTCCTGGAGAAGATGATTGGAATGGAAATACGGTCGTTCGACCGGCTGAATAATGTGGTGGCCGAAGTGGAGGCTTTCCTAGCCAAGCCTGTCCCGGCGTCAGCTGCCAGCGCGGCCCAGAAAGGCAAGGCTGCGGAACGGTGCCCCACACCTAAAGAAGCGAATGCGCTTGATATCAAGGCGTTCGAACAGCAGAAGGAGAAAGGTAAGAAGGTGGCTCCCCCGCAGCCTGCAAAAGCTCCGGATGACAAAGAAGGTCCTTCGCTGAGGGACAAAATGAAGAAAGCCTATTCCTTTCCAAAAGACAAGACCCGAGTCCTGTTCGACTGGGTAACAGAATACAGCATGGTCACTCTGCCTGAGCCAAGGAGGCCGGAGGACCTGAAAAGAAAAGACAATCCAAGATTCTACCCCTACCACCAGATGTTGGGACATCCAATCGAAGACTGTTATGTTTTCAAAGACATCATCGAAGGAATGGTAAAGAAGAATGAAATAGAGCTAGGAGAGTACAAAGTAGACCCTCCTCAGCCACATGAAGCCCCTCTCAGGAGAGCAGCGGTCAACATGATCTCCCTCTACCAGGCGTTACCTGAGGAGATCTCTGAAGTAAGCACACGGAGCACCTACGAAATCCATTTCCTGGAGCCCGTGAAAGAACAGCAGGGGTGGCAGCAGATCCCTGTAAAGCACAAGAAGAAGAGGGCACCTCGCCCGAAAGAGGGGGCACATGCCCGTGGTGTTACGCCCCGGCCTGCTCCGCCAGTGATAGCACCCGTATGGGTCACTCCACCTACAGCCATCAGAATACATACACCTAACAGGAGGAGACAGACTCCGCTACCAGTAATCAAGGGAACCAATCCTGGGGTCCTTCGACTACAGCACCTGATTGAAGGGCTAGATGAATATGTGCAGCCCGAATTGAAACCTCTGCTGGTACGGGACCACGTCCCATGGCAAGAGCTAGAACAACTCTCACTCAAACAGGTGGAGGAAGCTGAAGCAACACCCCCTGAAGAGGGCAGCCTGTTCTGGGGGCAGGCACCCGCAGAAACCAAAAAGAAGAGAAAGCAAAAGAAGAAGAAAAGAAAGGCTGCTGGGGCCAATAAAGCACAGGTTGTCTCCTGCAATACCCTATCAGCACTCTTCAACCTACCCGGAGAAGAGGAAGAAGAAGAAATTTGCTTCACACCCCATGCTGGGGGAGGCAAGGCCGAGGCCGCAACTGCTGCACATGCCACTCGGTCAGGTCGAAAGTGGGGGCCCCAGCCACCACCCAACCACAACATCATGTTCAGAGGGGAGCAACCCTACAAGACACCTCCGCCGGAGGTTAAGGGAGTTCAAATCCCTCCTCCGTCAGGCCTATACAACAAAAGTGGGGGCAAGGCAGTCCCTTCATTCCTTGAATTTATGAAGATGTCAAAGGGGAAACAGCCCTGTCAAGAGGCTAACCCTACACCCGGGGCCATTCACCCGCATCCAGCGCAATCTACTGAGGATGCAAATGCAGATGGAGCTTGCCCTACAGCAGCTAATAAAGAAGACCCGACAGCCGGTGCCAGCCAAGAGGATGCCGAGTCCGAGGAAGATGAAGCAGGTCCGTCTGGACCCACAAATCAAAACCTCCCCAAGCCCAGATGGGCTGAAGAGATGAAGCTCTCCAATGTCCGGGCTGGGAGCCGAATAATGAAGTTGCTCAAAAAGCTCCCCGCTCGATTTACGATCTGGGAAATTCTCTCTTTGAGTGAAGAAACTCGACAGGCGATCATCACTGCTCTACAGGCGCCTGCTCATTTTGAAGCCTGCATAGCCGAGGCTATACCAGAAGCCAGTATGACCTTCTCTCCAGAAGACATGCTACTACCTACTGCCAGCCACAACAGGCCACTGTACATGAAAGGGCACCTGAATGGAAGGGAGCTGAACAGAATACTGGTTGATCCTGGTGCAGCAGTCAACATTCTGCCTTATAGAATATACGAGAGGCACCATTTTTGTAATGCCTCAGGTTTTTCAGATCCTCGTTCGTGGGTCCCAGATCTAGTTTTTCTGAGCGTCCGACTCCGTTGTGTCCGAAATTTCGTTTCAGACATCTTTCGTGTTTGGATCGGCGCGATCCGGAGTCGTTTCGGAGGCCCAGAGGCGTTCCGCGACTTTTTCCGCGTGTGTTTTCCGATTCCCGGCGTGGGTTTCGGCTTTCCCTTCGGAACCTCGTTGCGGTTGAACCGGGCCGTTCACCTAGGTGAGTGTGGTACCGTTGCGATCGGTGCGTTCCGAGGATCGCGAGGGTGTGATTTTCTATTTTTTGGGATTTTTTTGAATTTCCGGATTTTCCTATATATTAACCCACCCTCTCTCTCCCCTCTCATTTCTCACTCTCACCCTCTCTCTCTTCTCCCACTCTCACCTCTCACTATCTCCTCTCCAGCGGCCGACAAACCGAGGCGGGGGTGAGGCGGGGCGATGCGGGCGAGGAGGACGGCGAGGATGGGTCGAGGATCGAGGCTCGAGGGCGTGGTGAAGCTCGGCCGTGGGTTCGTGGAACGGCGAGGCTTCAACAGCGTTTTCTTCGTGGATCGGCATCCACGGTGCGTGAAATCTTCGGTGGAGGCAGGGTGATGAACCCCCAGCTCGTGCACTTCCTTTCCCGCAAGTTTCGTAGGCCGTGGTGAGCCGAGCGGGTCATTTGGGGCATTTTGGGGAAAAATCATGTTTCGGGGAGTGATCGCCCGATCTAGCGATTCATTGTGTTTCTGGCCGATCCGAGGCCGTAGATGCATGCTAGGGGTTATTTGGGGGCTTCCCCTATGTTTTCCCCCTCATCCGTGGATGTTTGGGGGCGTGGCGTGGATTTTTGGGGTTTTCCCGCCATTCTCGGTTTTTCGAAATGGTCGCGGTCCACCAGAAACCGCGTTCATTGGTCTCGGTCTTGGGAGAACCGCGTTCATCCTTTGTGTTTTGGTCGAGGAGGCCTTCGAGCGTCGCGGTCGTGCGATAGACCGCTTTGGTCTAGTCGCGGTCATGGGATGACCGCTACTATCTGGTCGCGGTCCTCGGGCGACCGCTACCAGCGGGGTTGCGCGTGGCTAGTTGTGGTCGTGAGGTGACCGTGACAGCATGGTCGCGGTCTCCGGTCGACCGCTACCACCTGGTCGCGGTCCCCGGTCGACCACTATCTGGTCGCGGTCACCAGGTGACCACTACCACGTTCTGGTTCCTGTTTGCGTTGTTTTGACCTCCGGTCAACCTGGTTGTGACCCAGTGGTTGACTTTAGGTCTCGTGAGTGTCTCGGACACCCCATGGAGTTCCGTGACCGTGTCTTTGGGTGTCCAGAGGTTGTCCCACTTACCTCATTTTGCGTGTCATGAGCTTAAGGGTCCGGGTGACCTTTTAGCGTCCCGATTGTGTTGTGTTGGTCTCCGGTCGACTCGGTTGTGACCCAGTGGTCGACCTCCGGCCTTGTGAGTATCCCGGACACCCCATGGGTTCTATGTCTGTGTTTTTGGGGTGTCGGGAGGGACCGTGTTGTCTCGATTAGCGTGCCCATAGGTGTGGTGGGTCCGGGTGACCCCACGTGTTCCGGGCTTTCGTGTTACGCATGATCGAGTCACCGTGCATCGGTGGGTGTACGGTGGGCTCTCCCCCGCATGTCGTGGGTTTTCTTTGGAAGGTGATTCCCATGTGGGCCATGTGCTTGGCCTTGGACTCCGAGTCCAGTTATCCGGCCTGGGGCTGGAGGTTTCCCGCCTGCGCTAGGATGGGAAATCGACATGGCGGCTTGTGTGCTGCCCTGGGAATCGTGCTTCTGTGTTTTTCGTGTGGCCCGTGTGGGTGGCCTTTGTCCTTTGCATTCCCTTTCCGAGGGAGTGGTCTTGGCGACTCGTGAGTTGTCTCGGTACTTGTGCTACCGTGATTTTAGACCTAGAGATTGGACTAGATTGACGGCCTTGTGCTGTTGCGTACAACGGTCTTGACCCCGAGTCTTATGACTCAAGGACCGTTGGGTGTAGTGCGTCTAGAGGACTGCCCAGAGTCCAGTGGCTTAGTGCCACTTGAGTTTTCTCGACTCTCGCGCAGGGTGCATGCGTGGCTGAGGACTGCGAGTCATGTTTCTTCTCCGACTGTGGTCACCGTGCGACGGGACCGGTACGTGGGGTGGTCCCCGTACGTCGTCGGATTCGGACGTTATTTTCCGTTGAGTTGAGAGTCTACTCCTTCAGTGACCCTACCACTAGTCGTAGCTTTCCCACGGCACGCGTGTGCTGGCTCGCCTGGGAGTGGCTGAGCGGCGTACCCGAGAGAGGCGGTGAGTAGGCTGGTTACCGCAGGGCCCCCGCATACTTCCGAGTCCGGGTTTAGGGGGAAATACCAGCTAGAGGATAGGCCTAGGGCGTACGGTCTGAGTGTGCACATGAGGCTGAGGGTTCGGACCCGCGCTGACGAGCATGACCTCAGCTAGTCCTTGTTTTGCAGTTACTTCTGGTTACTAAGCGTGTCTGAGGCTCGCGCCTGGGGCATTGTAGCTGGACACTTGTGACGTGGTATAAGACGTCAGGGGACGCATCCAGTCGTTCTTCTAGTGGGAGGTACTCCTGTCGAGTTGGGAGTGACAGACTGTCAGTTTCCGTGACTTTGACCTTCGGGTTTCGGTCGTGTTGACCGTTGAGTTTCGGGTGGTTCGCCGTGACGCGTGTGTTGGTTTTCGCGTCATGAGATTAGTGCTAGTGGCTTTACCGAGGTTGGGTCTCGTGGTGCGGTACCCGCGATCGTATGGTCGGGGTTGCACCTTGGATAGCGTGTCCAGGTCGGCTGTGTCCGGGGGACAGGCCTCTACCACGTTGTTACCGTGTGTTTTTACTTCGGTAGGTGGTACTAGCGTGGTTTGGTAGCTTCGACTGCGTGATCGAGGTCTGCCTACTGGCAGTAGGACTAGCTGTAGTGTCGAGTTTTTGACCGGCCACCGGTTTGCTGTTCCTGCTGTAGTTGTAGCTCTCCTTTCCGCTACCGCCGTTGTTTTCGGTTGGGGTTCCGCGGGATCCCTGCTGAGTCTCTGTTTGGAGACTCATTCCCTGCTTTTCAGGTGTAGTGGTTCTTCCTCGTGGTTCGAGGGCGCGGGGCGGAGGTTCTCAGTTGCCAGCTTGCTGGGCCGAGTGTTCACTTGGCATGTGGTACATTTTACTGCTTTAGACTGTACTTTCTGTTGGACTGGACTCTGTTGTAGTTGTTTATTTATTTCTGTTAATTATCCTACTTTATTTCCTATTTCCTTGTGCCTCCACACTCCTTTTAGCCCTTCCGAGCCCTCCCGGCTCGTGGGCGGCGGTGCGAGTCTCAGGTTATCGTGTCTCCCCGGTAATCAGATTATCGGGCCGTTACAGCTGGTATCAGAGCGGTGGTTGTGGACGTACATAGGAATTCGAAATGTTGCAGTGATCAGAGTCCATAAGGTCCAGTACAGTCGGCAGCTGGCTTAGGGTTTTGTGTTCGCTTTCCGCTTGTTTCTCGCTTGAGAGCTTGAGTGCGCTGCGTGGCGCTGTGAAGGTGGTTGCTATCCGTGGCTTTCGTGCCAGCGTGGGGTCTAAGGATCGAGGTCGAGAGGCTTCTCCCTCATTGGTGGTGGCCCTGGTTGTGCTGCGTTGGGCAGAGGTTGCTGGCAGGCGTGAGTTCGCGGTGCTGCGTTCGAGGAACCTGCAGCATGGTCAGGTGACTGGAGAGGATTTTTTCATGGTTAAGAGGCCGTGAGCGTGCTCTGAGGGAGCTGCTGTCAGTTTTGGCCACTCCAGCTTGAGGTTTGTCCAGCCCCTGATTTATTCAGGTCGTGGTTTAAGGTGGCAAAGTGGGTGTTCTGATCGAGAAGTGTGCTCGGGTCAGCGGAGGATCTTCTCGATGAGCTGCTGTTTCGTCGAGCCTGATGATCTTGTCGTGCTCTGTGGCGTCAGAAATGACGTGTCGGTCCCGATTATTTTGCGAATTTCGAGATAGGATTGGGCCGTGGTGTCCCAGTAAGTCTTGCTCATGCGCTCTTGTATTCGAATGGGTTGTGTTCGCCCTAGAGTTGGCTTGAGATGCAAAGGCTCCGCGGTGATTTCGGGACTCGAGGATGAGCGTCGGTGGTTGTCGTTACGGCTCATGTCGTGGCTCTTGGCATGCCGTGTTGCAGTTCGAGGAATTGCAGCAGTGATGCATCGAGAGATGCTGTGATTGTGGTCTGACGTGACACTCGCCGAGTGTGTCGGAGGCGCTGACCTGATGGAAGCGATGGTTTTCCTTGGTGCTGGATGGTGTTGTTTCCAGCGTGCGCGAGGTTCAAGGTCAGGTCGAGCGTGGAGTTCTTCCGTTGGTCGAAAGTGCGCTGGTTTCTCCTTTGGTTGGAGAGATTGCGTTCGGCTAAGGATCGTCATCTTGCATTGTGTGTTCGGATTAGTTGGCCTTCGTGTGCCATGAAGTCCGTGTGAGACGTGATCCGTGTTTTGGCGAGGCGGTTGCCTATGAGAAGTCGTGCCCATTCCCTTGTCGTGTGAGGGTGCTGGCACTGTTCCGGAAGGACGAGTGCTGGTTGGGCGGTGTTTACTTTCTCGGCTGTGCGCGTGGATCAGAGTGCGCAGCGGAAGCGTGGTGGGCCCATAACCCACTGGTTCAGGATCGTAGCGTTAGTTGCTACGGGCGGATTCCTGAGTTTGCGTTGAGCATCGGAGGATGGGTTCCTCGGTGTGAAACGTGTCGTTGCCATGCCGTTGCCCGAGATATCGTGATTCTTGGCACTAGCAAGATGGAGTGTTGGGAAAAGTGCTGGCTAGTGCGCCGCATGAGTACCATGTTCCTGTGATGGAAGCCATGTCAGGCGTCGGTGTTGGACCTGGATGAGGTTGTTGAGGATGTCGCCTGACGATGGTTGAGGATGTGTTGGTCAGAGTCGGTGGCTTGGTGTCGACTTGTGTTCCCAGTCGTGTCCTCGGATGAGATCATTTTTGGGGAAGTGGTCTCTGGCAGACTATGGGTCCCGGTTGACGGCTATGAGTGGCTGGTGAGCCTAACCGTGTAACCGACCACAACAGTGTCTGTTGGTTCTACGGTCTTGTCGAATTGTGACGGTGAGATGTTTATTGCTTAGGGACCCGTGAGCACTGTTCAGGTGGTGTCCCGTGGCTCTGTGGTAAGGGCGGAATCGGGATTGGCAGGTGTCCACTTGCATTGATCGAAGGATTTGATGAGACCAGATGGATGAGTGACGCCTGTGGGCGGAGGCCTTTTGTGAGATGGGCGTCGGAGGATGGTCCTTGATAGGACGTTGGTGTCGCAATGGTTATCCCTGGTTTGGTGACCAGCATGGGATGGTTCCCTTGTGAGTCTGAGTCTAGTGAGGTGATGATTGAAGACACCAGGATCCGTCATTTGGTTTCATCGTGCTCCCCGAGAGGGTCGAGTTGGAGCGATGTTCAAGCTCGGATGCGGTGTCCGAGAGGAGTGCTGCTCGAGATGCGGCTTCAGTCTGTGTGTGAGTCGACGGATGGCTT
This sequence comes from Amorphophallus konjac, assembly GCA_022559845.1. Classification (NCBI taxonomy): domain Eukaryota; kingdom Viridiplantae; phylum Streptophyta; class Magnoliopsida; order Alismatales; family Araceae; genus Amorphophallus; species Amorphophallus konjac. The sequence continues at coordinate 315,982,547 of CM040123.1, read as the reverse complement.
GCCGAGGTTTGGAATGTTTCCTTTGGACCCGGTCAAGGACCAGGAAAGAAGGAAGAAGCTGAGCAAGCGAAGGTTTCCCGTTGACGAGCAGTTGGTGACTAGTGGATGGTCTTTTCACAGACAGAAGGTGCTGGTCATCGAACTCGAGCGTGGCGAGAGCCGTGTGCCAGCGAGACCTTTGGTGGTCGTTTCTGTGATGTGCCTTTCCGGATGGGATCTAGGCTTTGTCAAAGTTTGTCTTCTGTCAAGAGTTGGCACAGTGTTATGTCCGGCTTTCGGCTTGCCATGTGTGAGGTGTTTCTTGGTGCTGAGCCGATGTTCTGGTTGCGGTCTGCGGAGAGGACTGCTTGAGCTGGTGGAGGCTCTGTTTTGGTTGCTCCCTTGAGGAGGGTGTGCGACCTATCAGCTAGCTGCAAAGCTGATGTGCGATTTGTCGGCCGACCATTCGATGAATCGGTAGCTGTTGCTCGTGTCGAGGGTTGTGTTTCCGCGGTGAGCGAGATTGTGGCTGCGGTGCCATGTTAGTTCTCGCGTTGTCTAAGGTGATGCCGGACTGTGCCCTTTGGTATATGCCTGCTCTGTTGGCCAGTGTGCTCGGCGCGAGGAGCGAGGTGTTGTTTGTGATTGTAAGTCTGGCTGTGTCCCTCAGGACTGGTGTTTTCATGAGAATCGAGATTTTTTGTGCTGGGGCTCTGACAGCGTTGTCAGTTCGTTCAGTGTTCTTCCCTTGTGACTTTGTGCTAGGTCCTGAATTTCGAGGATGAAATTCCTTTAAGGGGGGAGGGCTGTAATGTCTCCGGGTTTTTCGGATCCTCGTTCGTGGGTCCTAGATCTGGTTTCTGAGAGCATCCGACTCCGTTGTGTCTGAAATTTCGTTTCGGACATCTTTCGTGTTCGGATCGGTGCGATCCGGAGTTGTTTCGGAGGCCCGGAGGCGTTCCGCGACTTTTTCCGAGTGTGTTTTCTGATTCTCGGCGTGGGTTTCGGCTTTCCCTTCGGAATCTCGTTGCGGGTGAACCGGGCCGTTCACCTAGGCGAGTGTGGTACCGTTGCGATCGGTGCGTTCCGAGGATCGCGAGGGTGTGATTTTCTATTTTTTGGGATTTTTTCGAATTTCTGGATTTTCCTATATATTAACCCACCCTCTCTCTCCCCTCTCATTTCTCACTCTCACCCTCTCTCTCTTCTCCCACTCTCTCCTCTCACTCTCTCCCCTCCGACGGCCGACGGACCCAGGAGGGGGCGAGGCGGGGTGATGCGGGCGAGGAGGACGGCGAGGATGGGTCGAGGATCGAGGCTCGAGGGCGTGGTGAAGCTCGACCGTGGGTTCGTGGAACGGCGAGGCTTCAACAGCGTTTTCTTCGTGGATCGGCATCCACGGTGCGCGAAATCTTCGGTGGAGGCAGGGTGATGGACCCCCAGCTTGTGCACTTCCTTTCCCGCAAGTTTCGTAGGCCGTGGTGAGCCGAGCGGGTCGTTTGGGGAGTTTTAGGGAAAAATCATGTTTCGGGGAGTGATCGCCCGATCTAGCGATTCATTGCGTTTCTGGCAGATCCGAGGCCGTAGATGCATGCTAGGGGTTATTTGGGGGCTTCCCCTATGTTTTCCCCCTCATCCGTGGATGTTTGGGGGCGTGGCGTGGATTTTTGGGGTTTTCCCGCCGTTCTCAGTTTTTCGAAATGGTCGCGGTCCACCATAAACGCGTTCATTGGTCGCGGTCTTGGGAGAACCGCGTTCATCCTTTGTGTTTTGGTCGAGGAGGCCTTCGAGCGTCGCGGTCGTGCGATAGACCGCTTTGGTCTAGTCGCGGTCATGGGATGACCGCTACTATCTGGTCGCGGTCCTCGGGCGACCGCTACCAGCGGGGTTGCGCGTGGCTAGTTACGGTCGTGAGGTGACCGTGACAGCATGGTCGCGGTCTCCGGTCGACCGCTACCACCTGGTCGCGGTCCCCGGTCGACCACTATCTGGTCGTGGTCACCAGGTGACCACTACCACGTTCTGGTTCCTGTTTGCGTTGTTTTGACCTCCGGTCAACCCGGTTGTGACCCAGTGGTTGACTTTAGGTCTCGTGAGTGTCTCGGACACCCCGTGGAGTTCCGTGACCGTGTCTTTCGGTGTCCAGAGGTTGTCCCACTTACCTCGTTTTGCGTGTCATGAGCTTAAGGGTCCGGGTGACCTTTTAGCGTCCCGATTGTGTTGTGTTGGTCTCCGGTCGACTCGGTTGTGACCCAGTGGTCGACCTCCGGCCTTGTGAGTATCCCGGACACCCCATGGGTTCTGTGTTAGTGTTTTTGGGGTGTCGGGAGGGACCGTGTTGCCTCGATTAGCATGCTCGTAGGTGTGGTGGGTCCGGGTGACCCCACGTGTTCCGGGCTTTCGTGTTACGCATGATCGAGTCACCGTGCATCGGTGGGTGTGCGGTGGGGTCTCCCCTGCATGTCGTGGGTTTTCTTTGGAAGGCGATTCCCATGTGGGCCATGTGCTTGGCCTTGGACTCCGAGTCCAGTTATTCGGTCTGGGGCTGGAGGTTTCCCGCCTACGCTAGGATGGGAAATCGACATGGCAGCTTGTGTGCTGCCCTGGGAATCGTGCTTCTGTGTTTTTCGTGTGGCCCGTGTGGGTGGCCTTTGTCCTTTGCATTCCCTTTCTGAGGGAGTGGTCTTGGCGACTCGTGAGTTGTCTCGGTACTTGTGCTACCGTGGTTTTAGACCTAGAGATTGGACTAGATTGACGACCTTGTGCTGTTGCGTACAACGGTCTTGACCTCGAGTCTTGTGACTCAAGGACCGTTGGGTGTAGTGCGTCTAGAGGACTGCCCAGAGTCCAGTGGCTTAGTGCCACTTGAGTTTTCTCGACTCTCGCGCAGGGTGCGTGCGTGGCTGAGGACTGCGAGTCCTGTTTCTTCTCCGACTGTGGTCACCGTGCGACGGGACCGGTACGTGGGGTGGTCCCCGTACGTCGTTGGATTCAGACGTTGTTTTCCGTTGAGTTGAGAGTCTACTCCTTCAGTGACCCTACCACTAGTCGTCGCTTTCCCATGGCACACGTGTGCTGGCTCGCCTGGGAGTGGCTGAGCGGCGTACCCGAGAGAGGCGGTGAGTAGGCTGGTTACCGCAGGGCCCCCGCGTACTTCGAGTCCGGGTTTAGGGGGAAATACCAGCTAGAGGACAAGCCTAGGGCGTACGGTCTGAGTGTGCACACGAGGCTGAGGGTTCGGACCCGCGCTGACTAGTGTGACCTCAGCTAGTCCTTGTTTTGCAGTTACTTCTTGTTACTGAGCGTGTCTGAGGCTCGCGCCTGGGGCGTTGTAGCTGGACACTTGTGACGCGGTATAAGACGTCAGGGGACACATCCGGTCGTTCTTCTAGTGGGAGGTACTCCTGTCGAGTTGGGAGTGACAGACTGTCAGTTTCGTGACTTTGACCTTCGGGTTTCGGTCGTGTTGACCGTTGAGTTTCGGGTGGTTCGCCGTGACGCGTGTGTTGGTTTTCGCGTCATGAGATTAGTGCTAGTGGCTTTACCGAGGTTGGGTCTCGTGGTGCGGTAACCGCGATCGGATGGTCGGGTTGTACCTTGGACAGCGTGTCCAGGTCGGCTGTGTCCGGGGGACAGGCCTCTACGATGTGGTTGCCGTGTGTTTTTACTTCGGTAGGTGGTACTAGCGTGGTTTGGTAGCTTCGACTGCGTGATCGAGGTCTGCCTACTGGCAGTAGGAGTAGCTGTAGTGCCGAGTTTTTGACCGGCCACCGGTTTGCTGTTCCTGCTGTAGTTGTAGCTCTCCTTTCCGCTACCGCCGTTGTTTCCGGTTGGGGTTCCGTGGGATCCCTGCTGAGTCTCTGTTTGGAGACTCATTCCCTGCTTTTCAGGTGTAGCGGTTCTTCCTCGCGGTTCGAGGGTGCGGTGCGGAGGTTCTTAGTTGCCAGCTTGCCGAGCCGAGTGTTCACTTGGCATGTGGTACGTTTTACCGCTTTAGACTGTACTTTCTGTTAGACTGGACTCTATTGTAGTTGTTTATTTATTTCTGTTAATTATCCTGCTTTATTTCCTATTTCCTTGTGCCTCCACACTCCTTTTAGCCCTTCCCAGCCCTCCCGGCTCGTGGGCGGCGGTGCGAGTCTCAGGTTATCGGGTCTCCCTGGTAATCAGATTCTCGGGCCGTTACAATTTTAATGTGCATCTCGAGAAAGTCGGGGATATGCGTATCACTGGCTTCAACCAAAAATGTGAAGTATCTATGGGCGTGGCAGAATTTACGCTGACCCTGGTAGATTTCACTACAACAGTACATTTTCATGTCATTGACTCTCGCACCTCCTACAAGGCGATGCTCGGTCGCCCATGGCGGCATGAGAATATGGTGGTGCCCTCCACGCTCCATCAATGCATCAAATACAGCCTCCAAGGGAAGGAGGAGAGGATATTTACTGATCTCCACCCATTCGAGGTATTTGAATGTCAATTGGCGGACGCCAACCTATATACGGGGCCACCCCGGAAGGTTTCTGAAGCTAAAGCCCCCATAGGGGCCTCGAAGAATAGATCGGGTGACGGTTGATATCCACCACCGCCATGCGGATATGTCAGGCCGAAGGTGGTCTCCCACGTCACAGCTTCTGGAGGCGTCAGCAGGGTAACACCCCCAGCATTATATCCCAAAGCTAAGGAAGTGCAGGTCAATCGACAGCACGACCGCATCGGAGTCCCGGCCGGCCTCACCAAGCCAGTCCTCGGCCTCAACGACCCCACTGTCGAACCTTTCAAAGCTTGGGAGGTGACACAGGAAGATGGGCCCAGCAGCTTGTTCTATACAGCTGAGGAGCATCCCACTCGGGAAGACACAGACTGCAGCCTCCCTGAAGATCTAAGCAACCCGCGGGTTCCTGTCCAAGGCCTGGCATTTACAACTGATCGGATGGCCAAGATGTTTCAGAAGCAACACATTCCTCCCGATCAGTCTCAAAAGCGCAAAGAAGCTTTCCAGAAGATGTGGTATCCTACAAATCTGGATAAGGAGATGAGACGTGTCTCTCAACATCCAGGGTTGGGCTTCACCCTGGAGGAATATTATTACAGTGGGCGGTACGAGGTGGATACTATCTCCGCCTTCTATCCTACTGAAGATAGCCCTCTGGGGGCAACCTTTGATGAGTATCCGGTGGAAGCCGAATATCTTGAACTGGCTCGGTCCGGAAATCAAGAAGTAGAAACCTCGGCCCCTTACCGATGCTGGGAGTAGGTTCATCCTGAAGAAGCGGCCCTTCAAGCCGAATTTGATACGGCTAGCAGCAGCGAAGCCGAAGACAGTCAAGAAGTAGGAGTCTCTCCCTCCATAGGGGTCATACTAATGACAACTTCAACACCCTTTCTGCCAATCAGGGAAGCCTTGGTCAACTCCAATCAAGGGGAGCTAGCTACCAGGAAAGAAAAGCCACTTCTGCGGAAGATACAACTGTCCCAGAAGGCGAGACTTCCTCAACTTCTGCTGTAAAATCAGCACGCTGTCCGAGCCTGGCAGTAAACAATTACCGGCCCGTCGTGGCTGCAATCTCATCTGCAAATACTAAGGCTGCTCTCTCGCCCTTGGGAGCTGCAACGGCAATGGATTTATTAATAGAACAATCCACCCAGCCGCTAGCACAAGAAACAAAGAAACCTCAAGAAGCTCTGGTAGTGTCTGACGAGGAAGTCGAAGTACTCGACCCTCAAGATGGTATTCCAGACTTCGTTGACCTCCAACCAGCACCTCCGGAGATAGAAGACGGAGGCCAGGCCACAGTCGATGAACTAATAGAAGTCAACTTGGGAAATGAGGAGGACCCTAGGCCCACCTTCCTCAGCGCCCAACTATCCCCAGAAGAACGGGAGCTGTACATCCAGCTGTTGCTAGAATACCGGGATTGCTTCGCCTGGACTTACAAAGAGATGCCAGGTCTAAGCCCCGTTGTCTCACAACATGAGCTAACAATCAGCCCTGAGGCCGAACCGGTGAAGCAACCACCGCGGAGCATGAGGCCAGAGCTCATCACCCAAACTTGTGCTGAAGTCGACAAGCTCATTGACGTGGGATTTGTTGAAGAAAACCAGTACACTACATGGCCGGCGAATATCGTCCCCGTGAAGAAGAAGAATGGACAGATCCGGATATGTGTCGACTTCTGAGATCTAAATAAAGCCTGCCCCAAGGATGACTTTCCGGTGCCAATAACCGAAGTCATGATTGATGCTACAACCGGCCATGAGGCCCTATCATTCATGGATGGATCGTCCGGCTATAATCAGATTTGGATTGCGGAGCATGACCGAGTCCATACTGCTTTTCGAACCCCTAAAGGCATTTATCATTACAAGAGAATGCCGTTCGGACTGAAGAATGCTGGCGTAACTTATCAGCGCGCAATGACCAAAATCTTTGATGAGTTGCTCTACCACAAGGTCGAATGCTACATAGACGACCTGGTGGTCAAAACCAGAAGAAAGGAAGATCATCTGCAAGACCTCCGGATTGTTTTTCAGAGGCTGAGGCAGCATGAGCTAAAGATGAACCCCATGAAATGTGCGTTCGGAGTGCCGAGCGGAAAATTCTTGGGTTTCATCGTCCGATATCGGAGAATCGAGATAGACCCCGCAAAGATCAAGGCGATTCAGGAGTTACCTCCGCCAAGGAACATCTCCGAGCTGAGATCACTACAGGGCCGCTTAGCTTATATCCGGCGGTTCATTTCCAATTTGTCAGGGCGATGCCAGCCTTTTCACAAGTTGATGATGAAAGAGGTTCCCTTTTATTGGGATGAAGATTGCCAGGCAGCCTTTGACGAGCTAAAAGACTACCTGAAAACTCCTCCAGTGCTGGGCGCACCAGTGAAAGGACGACCATTGATACTGTATATAGCAGCTACATATAATTCTCTAGGGGCAATGCTGGCCCAGAATAATGAAGAAGGGAAAGAGCAAGCCCTCTATTACCTCAGTCGGAGACTGGTCAGAACTGAAGAAAAATATACTTATATTGAGAAGATCTGTCTGGCGCTGGTCTTCGCAGTTAAGAAGCTCCGACACTATATGTTGTCGCATGAAATCAGCTTGGTGTCCAAAGAGGATCCCCTGAAGTACATCATGTCTCAACCGGCACTCAAAGGCCGCCTGGGCAAATGGGTGGTAATCCTTATGGAGTTTGATATCTCCTACGTGCCGCGCAAGGCCGTCAAGGGCCAAGCTATTGCAGACTTCTTCGCTGAGCACCCAGTGCCCGGGGATTACCCGTTGGAGCCAGAGCTTCCTGAAGATGAAACCCTAGAAGCCGTGCAAGTACAGCCCTCTCTATAGCAGCTATACTTTGATGACGCTTCCAGAATTGACACCTCTGCCACTGGATCAGCCAGAGTCAGGGCAGGAGTAGGCATAGTCCTGAAATCCCCAGAAGGAGAAGTGGTGCATACATCATGTTCCATAAACAAGTAATGTATAAACAATGAAGTGGAATATGAAGCCCTGATAATCGGGTTGCAGATTGCTCTATCCATAGGAATTCAGATGCTGGAAGTATTTAGGGACACCATGCTAGTTATAAAATAGCTGGAAGGAGAGTTCGATGTGCGAAAGCAAGAGCTCCTCCCCTATCACTAGTTGGCAACTCGCCTGATGTCAAGATTTTACTTCATCAGCATCAAGCACATCAATCGAGGCCGGAATGCTCAGGCAGACGCCCTCGCTAAGCTGGCCAGTTCATTGGCGGTCCCGCCAGACACAAGCCTGAATATAATAGTGATCAACCGCCGACAGGTCCCCAGCGTAACAGAGGTCCTGGCCGACGAACAAGAGATGGAAGTAGCAGTCATCGAAGGGGTTCAGCAGCCTGATTGGCGAGAGCATCTCCTATGCTGGTTTCAACACCAGCAACTTCCAAAAGAAAAGGAACAGAGAATGAAGCTCCTGAGGATCAAGGATTCTTACGAGATGAGAAGCGGGACCTTGTTCCGAATTACGGCAGATGCCCGAAGGAAAGTCCTACTCCGTTGCTTGTCTTCAGCAGAAGTGGGACAGGTGATGCAGGAGGTCCATGCAGGATCAGCTGGAGCACACCAGGCTGGCCCGAAGATGAAAATTGAGATAAAGAAACTGGGTTACTATTGGCCCACTATATTTGATGATTGCTGCAAGTTTGCCAAAGCTTGTCAGAAGTGTCAAGAACACGCTAATGTGGCGAGGAGATCTCCAGTGCCATTGCATCCCACCCTACCAAGCTGGCCGTTTGCTCAGTGGGGCACGGACGTAGTAGGGCCGCTACCAGCATCTTCATCAGGGTGCAGATACATCTTAGCAGCTACAGACTACTTCTCCAGATGGGCGGAGGCGGTAGCACTAAGAGATGTGACGGGAGAACTAGTTGCAAGATTCTTCCGGCAGAATGTAATATTTCGGTTCGGGAGCCCCAGCTGAATCATCTCTGATAATGACAGTCATTTTAGGAACCAGAAGGTTTATCGGCTGGCCGAAAAATACAAAATCGACTGGAGGACATCGTCCCCCTACAACCCTCAAGCCAATGGACTCGCAGAAGCCTTTAACAAGACCTTATGCACATTGCTGGCAAAGACTGTCAAGTCTAATAAAAAAGATTGGGAAGAAAGGATGTACGAAGCACTTTGGGCCTATCGTACTATCTACAAGACCCCAACCGGCTGTTCACCTTTCTCCCTCGTCTATGGGTCGGAAGCTGTAGTGCCCATTGAACTTGAAGTTCCTTCATTGCGAGTTGCCATCCAGCACGGACTAGTCAGTGGTGAGCAGACCGATGCAGAAAGAAGATTGGAGGAGCTCGCTGAGCTCGAAGGAAAACGCCTCCGGGCACAGCAAAACATCCAACTCTACCAAGCTCGCATGGCCCGTGCTTTTGACAAGCTAGTCAAGGGTCGAGAATTCAAGAAAGGAGACCTGGTAATGGTCAAAAGAAAAGAAGTGATGGCCTCCAACCCCAAAGGGAAGCTGGTCAAAAATTGGGTCGGGCCGTATATCGTCCGCCGAGTATATGAAGGGGGTGCCTACGTCCTTGTAGACCACAAAGGAGACATTCAGTTCTCTCCCCTCAACGGAAAACACATTAAGCTGTATCACGCAGCGCAGCCGACATGTCCCGAGTGACCGGTCGGAGCTAACTTTTCCTTGGTTAGTGGCATTCTGGCCTAATCAAGCTACCTCCCCTTTGGTTAGTGGCGTTTCACCCTAATCAAGCTGCTTTCCTTGGTTTAGTGGCACTCCGCCCTAACCGAGCTACCTTTTCCTTGGTTAGTGGCATCTCGCCCTGATCAAGCTACCCTTTTTCTTGGTTTAGTGGCACTCCGCCCTAACCGAGCTACCTTTTCCTTGGTTTAGTGGCACTCCGCCCTAACCGAGCCACCTTTTCCCCTTGGTTCAGTGGAACTCCGCCCTAACCGAGCTACCTCTCCTTCGTTTAGTGGCATCTCGCCCTGATCAAGCTACCCTTTCCTTGGTTAGTGGCACTCCGCCCTAACCGAGCTACCTTTCCTTGGTCTAGTGGCACTCCGCCCTAACCGAGCTACCTCTTCTTGGTTTAGTGGCACTCCGCCCTAACCGAGCTACCCTCTCCTTGGTTTAGTGGCACTTCGCCCTAACCAAGCTACCTTCCTTGGTTTAGTGGCACTCCGCCGTAACCGAGCTACTCTTCTCCTTGGTTTAGTGGCATCTCGCCCTGATCAAGCTACCCTCTTCTTGGTTTAGTGGCATCTCGCCCTGATCAAGCTACCTTCCCTTGGTCTAGTGGCATTCCACCCTAACCGAGCTACCCTCTCCTTGGTTTAGTGGCACTCTGCCCTAACCGAGCTACCCTCTCCTTGGTTTAGTGGCACTTCGCCCTAACCAAGCTACCTTCGTGGTTTAGTGGCACTCCGCCCTAAACAAGCTACCTTTTTCTTGGTTTAGTGGCACTCCGCCCTAACCGAGCTACCCTTCTCCTTGGTTTAGTGGCACTCCGCCCTAACCAAGCTACCCTTCTCCTTGGTCCAATGGCATTCCGCCCTGACCGAGCTACCCTTCCCTTTGGTCCAGTGGCATTCCGCCCTGATCAAGCTACCCTCTCCTTGGTCTAGTGGCATTCCGCCCTGATCAAGCTTCCAAAAGAATACGCCACACCGCCATTACGAGCCTTACGTTCTGATTGGCACGAAATCCCTTCCTTGCGTTAGCATTATCCTCCTGCTAACGAATAAACCCGAGTCGGCTAAAGGCTTTGTGTTCTAGCTGGCATTCTCACATTGTTGCCACTACGGGCCATCTACTGTCGACCAGGAGTCGAACATCACACTTCGACCTGCCACCCTATACATATCAAAAAAAAAAATGGGGTTAAAAATAGAGATACCCCGCCAGACTTGCTCCTATATTGGGGCAACTGCAAAAATGGCTATAACCCAGCTGTGGCGAAAACCCGAAGAGGCGCTGCAGGCAAAATCGGGTACCCCGCAGCGTGAAAACCCGAAAGGGCGCGCGGGCAAAAGCAAGAGGGGGCTGGCTCCGGCGAAAACCCGAAAGGGCGCTTGAGTTAGTAAAGTGGTGATTTCTAAATTCCTCTCCTATTCTCCACCCAATGAAACTCCGAAAGGGACAACCATCAAAGTCCCACCGAAAATCCTTTAACAAACCCACATTCGACCCTCGTCATCATCGGCGAGATCGATCGATCTCCACCCTTAACTTGGACCTTACGTCCCTGTTGATAATCCCATCTTTGCTTCGGCATGTGACCCGTGCTGATGAATAAACCCACATTCGACCCTCGTCATCATCGGCGAGATCGGTCTATCTCTACCCTCAACTTGGACCTTACGTCCCTGTTGATAATCCCATCTTCGCTTCGGCATGTGATCCGTGCTGATGAATAAACCCACATTTGACCCTCATCATCATCGGCGAGATCGGTCTATCTCTACCCTTAACTTGGACTTTCTGTCCCCATTAATAACCCTACCTTTGCCTCGGCATGTGGCCCATGCCGATGAATAAACCCACATTCGACCCTCGTCATCATCGGCGGGACCGGTCGATCTTTACCCTTAGCTCGGATCTTACATCCTTGTTAATAGACCGTACCCTTTGCTTCAATATCTAACCAGTGTCGACAGACCGAAGCAGGGTCCAATCCTTGTCATCATCGACAAGGCCAGTCAATATTTTCGAGGTCTAGTTCTTCTACATCCCGAATTCAAAAAAAGAAAGAAAAGAAAATGGGGTTAAAAATAGAGATACCTCGCCAGACTTGCTCCCATATCAGGACAAGTGTAAAAATGGCTATAACCCAGCTGTGGCGAAAACCCGAAAGGGCGTCGCAGGCAAAATCGGATACCCCACCGCGTGAAAACCCGAAAGGGCGCGCGGGCAAAAGCAAGAGGGGGCTGGCCTCGGCGAAAACCCGAAAGGGCGCTTAGGTCAGTAATGTGAATAAAAAAAAATTTGAAAAATTTTGAATGATGAATAGTGATGATTCATTCTCTGTCCGGAAGACCCCTTACGAGGTCGACGGGGAAATTTCATCTGATATCCCGCCTATATACATCTATTGTCTACCCTTTTCGACCCTTGTCACCATCGGCAAGATCGGTCACTACCCTACCCAGTTTTTGTCACCATCAGCAAGACCGTCTACCCTTTTCGACCCTTGTCACCATCGACAAGATCGGTCGCTACCCTATCCGGTTTTTGTCACCATCGGCAAGACCGTCTACCCTCTTCGACCCTTGTCACCATCGGCAAGATCGGTCGCTACCCTACCCAGTTTTTGTCACCATCGGCAAGACCGTCTACCCTCTTCGACCCTTGTCACCATCGGCAAGATCGGTCGCTACTCTATCCGATTTTTGTCACCATCGGCAAGACAGTCTACCCTTTTCGACCCTTGTCACCATCGGCAAGATCGGTCGCTACCCTAGTCCGGTTCTTGTCATCATCGTCAAGACCGTCTACCCTTTTTCGACATTCGTCATCATCGACAGGACCGGTTGCTACCCATTCTCAGGTCTTGCCATCCTCGGCAGGACCGCTTACCCGTCAGTTTTGATATACCCTCTTGAGTCCACCTGACTCTCGGCTGGCATAGGCCGTTGTTAGTCTCGAGAAAAGTCACGGCGCGGTGGAGCGAACACCTCACCCCTTTGTTGAAGGCGTGAGCGCTCTCCTGCCCTAGTGACTCATACACTCGGATTAGAAACAACAGGCGAATGGAAGAGAAAAGAATAATGACAAGATGGAGTCTTCATTCAAAAAGCACGATGGAGATTTTCCATTACTATGAAGTAAAAGGTACATGTTACACGGGCCACCCCCCGGAGTACATGAAGTGCGTCAAAAAGGGAGCAAATAAAGAGAGAAAAGACTACGGCAGAGGGCGTCGGAAGATGTCCTCCAGCGCAGGAATACCCAGGGAAGGATGGCGGGTCAGTTCTTGCAATCGGAACTCGGTGGCCTCCAGCTCAGATAGCTTCTCCTCGAGGGAAGCAGCTTGTCCCTCGGCCATCTCTGCATCCTCCGCCTTCTGGACTCCCAGACGATCTACTTCTTCAAGTTCGACCTCTACCCTTGAAAGTTCGGCCTGTAATGCCGCCATCCGGGCCGTCAAGAAGCTTCGGCGCTGTAAAGAGGCATCGCCTTCATCCCTCATCCTCGCCGCAGTCTCTTGCAGAGAAATAAGAGCTGCTCGGCTTTCAGCCCGCTCCAATGATATGGCCGCCAGCTGGTCAGCTGCTTCCCAGCCTAGAAATTCCCTCTTGTTTACATACTTCAGGAGCAGGATCACCCATGGAGTCCAGTCGTCCATGGGACAACCAAAGGCCAACAGTGCGCGGGATAGATGCTCTATCAAGCCCCTCAGCTGAACATAAGTTAAATCCCTGCTGGCCGTTACGGTCTGCTGGAGGGTCCCCAGAAACTGCCACACAAAGTCACTTGAAGATTGAAGACCAAGTGGCGACGTCTCGGGCAGTTCAAATTCCACTCTTCTATCCACGGCAGCCCAGATATCATCGGCCATCCCGGAAGATGACGATGGCATGAGCTGCAGTCCACTGCTGTGAGGAACAAGCGCGCTGGCAGATACGGTGGCTGGAGCCTCGACAACAACAATTTCTTTTCCTGCCCCCTGGGATGGAGGTGCAACAGAAACATCAAGAGCCGAAGACATCTGCTCTTCAATGATCTCTCCGGCTTCTATTTCAGGGAGACCATCCTTTTCCAGAGTTTATTGCTGTGCAGCCTCCATTGGCTGAGAATCCCCGGCTGCCGCCGAACTACCAACTTCCACAAGTGCTCCGGGTCGACTGGAACCATTGCCGCTGCATAGTCCTTTGGGTATCGCAATGCGATAGGCCGCAGGATGGACGGGAGAGCTGCATGGCCCGTTCCCAGAGCCGGGAGTGGTATCTGCACCGTCATAGTTGGCAGCGCCACCTCAGCCTGCATCAGAAATATATATACATTAAAAACGAGGCTGGAGGGAAGATAAAGAAGAACAGCAAACACCGACCCTGGGCAGGTCCTTACCTCAGCGGGTACTAAGCTCAAATCTTTAGGAGCAGCTCCCCCGGCACCGGCCTCCTCACTCTCAAGAGATAATGACGGCTCGGGACCGCCCCACGATAACCGGGCCGGGCTAAAAGTCAGATAATCACTTTCATAGGCCGAGGATGCCCCGGCGTCATCGGTCTCGAGATCAATCAGTGAGAGCTCCTCGTCACTGGAGCCGCTGCCATAATCTACCTGTTCAGAGGAAGAGGACCCCTCTGCTCTCTCAGGACGCTCCGCCGTCGGAGCAGGAGCCTCGCCAACAGGAGCATCACCCTCGGCAGGAACTTCCCCAGTGCTCTCCGCACCAGGGGCAACAATAGATGATATCTCAAGAGCAGGTCCGCCCTGCCCCGAGGGGATCGCCTCCTCTACACCCTCTGAGCCCAGAAGCAATGACGGTTGTATATCAACTGCAATTTACGGCAACAAGGGGTCAAGCTGCCTGAAGACATGAAGATTCGCGGTGCTATCGCAACTAGACCATGGATTACCTTCCATCTACTGCCTGGGTGTTGGAGAGGGCAGATCCCTTTCTACGGGAGCAGTAAGGACTTCCTCTGCCCCGTCCCTAGCCGCTACATCTACCGTCACCTCCAGTCCGACGACCACGGCAACTGTGTCAGCAACCGTCAGCATGGGCTAGCCAAGGCAGTCGAAACAAGCTAATGCACTTTGAAGTGAAAAACAGCCTACCTTCAGCCTCTAGCCCTTGTGTGCGGGAAGCTTCAAACTCTTCAAAAGATACAACCGAAGGAAGGACGGTTGCCGACTCCTTCTCTGCAGCCTTCTTTCGGCGTGCCCGTGTCACCCGGGTCACCGCTGCTTTTGCCTTTCCGACGGCCTCCCTCAGCTGAGACCGAGTCCTGATGGGGACATCCCTTGCCCCTCCACATTTTCTGAAGCTCGGATTGATCGTCGGTGTACGCCATTATGTTCCTCATGTGTTTGTGAGTCGAGTCATGTAATTTTCTTATTTTTATTTGAGTCTTAAACATGTACTTTTCCCTTTATTAAGTCATGTACCTAGGTTAGAAAGTCATTTTCCTAAGTCTTGAAGTCATTATGTTGGTTTGATAGGTTAATGGGCCCAATTCATTGGGCTAGGCCCAGGGGCGCCCCTCCCTTGGACTGTTTGGTCATTAGTTAGTTTGTCAGGGTCAGTTTCGTCTTAGGAAAAGTGTGGGGTCTATAAATAGCCCCACCCCTCTCTCATTTCTAACAATTATGCTTGAATATTGAATCCATAAAATTTCCACACCTTCTAGTTCCCTCTCAATATCTCCCTCTCTCTCTCTTACTATCACTCTCTCTAAGTGGGTTGTTCCCCCTCTCTCTCTCATCCCCACCCCAATTTCGAAATTCATTCTCTCTCCTCCCCATTCACCCCTCATTAAGGCCCCTTCCCTCCCATGCACTCATTCAATTCCCCCTCCAACCCCTAGGTGGAAACCCCTTCTCCTAGGCACCTTTCCACTCTCCCAAGCAACCCTCCCTCTCCCCAAGACTGAAAGAGCCCTTCCCTAGGCCAAATTTCAAATTTCCCTCTCCCTTGGGCTGTGCCCTTTCATCTCCCCACCTCCCTAACCACCCAAGGTCGCACCCCCCCTTCCCCATCCACCAAATAACCCCTTGTTCATGCCTTCCCCACACCCTCTCCTCCACGTATTCTGTCCCTGTTGCAGGTTTCAGAAAAGTAGTGATTTGCAGTAGCGGCCACGACTTCCCCTGAAGGCTCCCGGTGGCATATCTTATATTTCTGGAATCGTCTCCAAGTCTTCTTTCCAACGGTGGTACTCCTTCCTGCATCCGAGTTCGGAGCTGTCCGAAGGAACGTCATCTTCAACGACTGCGCAATCTGTCCCAGACTGAAGGCCAGAGCGATCTTGGAAGCCGTTCAGCGGCCAACCTTGGAGGAATTCGATCACGCTTCCTTCTAAAAAATTCTTCTTCGTCTAGTCCTCCATCAGTAGCAGAAGGAATGATGCCAATCGGCCGCACGAGCTATTTTTTATGAATTTCTTCGCCGGAGTGTGCAGTCTGCCCCCTGCAGGTCCAGGTTCGACCTGTCTTCACTTCTCCGGCACCATTCTCCTCTCCGACCTCGGATTGTCGCGCCGTCAATTTCTGCTCGAAGCTACTCTGACCACGATCGCGTCACCGCCAGTTTTGTTCGATTTGGAGTTCGGGAGAGACCGCAGTGCCTTCTGCAATCCACTGTATCAGTTCTGCATCAGTCAGAGGCAGAGTGTTGCAGTCCTGCTCCAGTCGCCGGTCCGATCAGCCCCGAGTTCCAGAGCTTCCCAAAAAATTCAAGCATCATCCTCGGCCAGCTGGGGAACTTTTGGCACCGGTTTCATCAAATTTGGAGCTCAGTTGAGTCCGTGGCAGCATCTTCATCGACAACCTATTCAGCAAAACTGAAGAGTGGCAGAACCGGCAAAGCTTGGAGAGTCGGCGTTCTCTTCATAATTTCCCCACCCCGCTTGGCCGGCTGAAGGCCCCTCCCTGCGTGGAGGTAATCTTGGTTGTAATAAGTCTAACCCCCACCCCAAGAGCCCCCTCCTGCGAGAGGTGTAGTTCATGTAATAATATTTTTGCAGATTTGAAGCGACACCGACGCGGCTTGCGGGCGCAAACCCTTGCCTCCCCGCTCGCCCCCGTCTTCGGCCGGAGTTGGCGTCTTCACGCCGGCTAGGTGAGCCTCGGTCCCCCTTTCCTTGCTGGTCAATATCACTTGCTTAGCTTAGTATTCTTGCTTTTCTGCGTCGGACGGAGAGCGAGGGCCCGACCTAAATTGCCGAACACGTGAGTGTCCATCGCGGGCGAGTTGTGAGCGAGCCATTTCAACCCACACATATGGTGTGACGGCCGCCCATGAGTGGGCATCCTTGGCCCAATTGGGGTTCTCCCCAAGCTTGCCAATCACCGGAGCATCATTGTCCCACCCCGGACCCTCTTCATTATCGTTTAGTTGCCCACGGGCACAAGTGTGCACCAAGCGAGTGAGCCGCTCGAGTGGTATCATCGCCAATTTGCTTGCTTGCAACCTTAGGTCCGAGGGTCATATTGTCTGGTGGTCATCACCCCAAGGTGGTGTCACATCAAGTGGTATCAGAGCAAGTTCACAACTTATCTCTATCAAGTTGGTCCTAGGACGCTCATATGCATTTAGAGTCTTCGGTTGCATCTCTTTTGTCCACTAGCATGGCAACTTCATGTAAGTCACATCTATCTCACTCGGCCCTCCGCAAAGGTCCGATTGACACCCCTTTGGATAAAGTCCTATTTGAGGACCTTATCTTTAACGGATACCACCCTAGTGCATATTTAGAGTGGGAGGAAAACATGAAAAATACTTTAAAAGGAATCCAATGACTGAACCCATGAAAATCTACCTTGCCAAGAGTCGACTTGTGTACCATGCCGAGGATAGGTGGAAGTTCATTGAACAATTTAGGAGGGTTATGAGGCTAGAGCCTATTAACACATGGGAGAACATGAGAGCTGAACTTAGGAAAGTCTACACTCCCCGACCTCCTCCCTCCTACCCGGGTTACCAAAACTCGAGTAGCACTCCCACTCCTCCAACCCCACCCGTCCAAACCCTTACCACTAGAACCCATGTGTCCAAGGCCTCCACCTCCCCACCTAACCCCATGAGGGCCCCCACACCCCAACCAAACCCCCCTTCCCTAACCTACACTAGTCAAGCCCCTTTAGCCCCCACTTCCACCCCAAACGATCCCAAGGACAAGAGACCCCTAACCGACCCAATTCCCTCCATGGTGACCACCACTTATCCAACCCTCACTATTAAAAACCAAGTGGACACCGCGTCCACCCCTCCACCTAGGCCCATAATGGCCACCACCCCCAAACCCAAAACCCCTCACCAAACCCGTACCCCACAAGCCCCCTTGACCACCACCACAAACCCACCATCGTCCCCAAAAAGGGACACATCTCCCAAAACAAATCAACCCAAAACCCCTCACCCAACCCACCTCCCACTTCCTACACCAATCTTTCCCCAACCTAGGCCTCCTCTACTTCCCCTTCCTATCCCAACCCAAGCCCATGCTTGTTCACCACCCCGGGTGTGTCATATGCTAGCTATCACCAAACCACCCACCATAGATCCCCCTACTCCATTAGCAATAGAAGTTGCTACCCACACACCTACCCAAGTGGAGAAGGATGCCCATCCGAATCCACCTCCCAACATAGAGGAAATCCAAAGGCCAAACAACTCACACACCTCTAGCCTAGCTCCTCTAGAGACACCCAACCTCACCATAGATAAGTCCATACTCCAATGGCTCAAGAAAGGTCTCACCATTCCTAGTTCACAACCATGCCACCTACCCATGGGATGTCAATCCCAAATCATTCCCATTCAGCCACATGTCACTTATCAAACTTCCTATTGTGTGGAAGATTTGGGAGACTTAGTGAACTACCTACATTGGCAAATTCACTTGACCAATATGCTAGCCTTGAGGCCATCCGAAACTAACACCATTAGCCTAGCATATCCCTCCATTGGCTCCATCACTTCCATCTACACTAATGGCCAAGTTAATAGTGAGATCATCCTCCTTCTTCCCATGGAGGAAGAACCTATCCTAGTCCACTCCCCAACCATTAAGATCCCAAGTGCTTTGATCGGTCAACCCATTAGCAACCTTGGCCCAATTATTGAGGAGGATAACTCACCATTCGAGGACCTTGAGAGCATAGAGTACCCCTACCAAGGTGACCCTTACCATGATCCCTTTGACCCTTTTCTATGGGAGCCTAGATCTCAATGTAACCCACTCACCTTATTCACCACCCACCTTACCCTACCCTTACCACCCATGATAACCCAAAACCTTCCCTTCCTAGAATTGGGTTACACCAAAGAAGCATTAACCATAGGCAACATACACAATGGGATTGATAGATGGCCCCACTCCATGATGTCTCCCTTCTTAGATCCCTTTGACTCATACGAATGGAAGCTCAAGGGCCACCCCACACCTATGCACATAGAAGTCATCACTAGGATTGAAATGCATATGCTTAGGCATACCACCCCACTTGACATGATTAGAAAGTCGGGTCCATTCATTCAAATCACCCACATGTCAAGAAGAAAACATGAGTGGTCAATATTTGGTTGTAATGGTCCACCATCATTCATCTTAAATCTCAAGCATGTTAAGAGCATTCATGGATGTCCGGGTCCCCCGGCACTCATCACACTCACACATGAAAGGGACACCTATGGATGCCCCGATCCTCCCAAGACATTCAAAGTCTTCATAACATCAATGCATGATAGGTCTACATGTGGTTGCCCTGGACCACCTTTGCATACCACGCACTACTCACTCACACCGCATCTTAGTACATGGCATATGCATCAAAACATGCATCAAGCAAAAAGCGGTGAGAATTACAAAAAGCGGGCAAAAACTCGTGAGCGACACTTGAAATTCCACGTTGGCGACTTGATGATGATGATGATTTTGGAGTGGCTCTACTCTAGGGTCACCTCCAATTTGAGGGCACGAGGACTTGGACCTTGCCAAGTTCCGAGTGGCCTTGGCACCCGGCTTGCGGGTTTAACTTACCAATGGGTTTTGGGATTCATCCCACTTCCCACGTGGCGGATCCGGCACCCTCTAAGGGTACCGCGGTGGATCCTAGTGAGTGTCTTGAGCCTACACCTATCCTTGTGAGAGACACCCTCGGAGTGCCACCACAAACTAGCCCGAGAGCCCGACGTCAGCACATAGCGGCAATACTAAGCAAAGCAAGATCTCTTCGCCAGCCTAAGGGTGTGTCCGAGCCACTTTGTCGAGTGAAAGCACCGTTCCTCGGCTATGGACATGGGTCGAGTTTGGAGAACAAGGTTCGCCCGGAACTGCGTTTGGGATGCTACTTCCCCGGTGGACCCATACTCGACAGGGTCGAGTTTTCCCCACCCCGGGGGTATGATGGGGACATCCCTTGCCCCTCCACATTTTCTGAAGCTCGGATTGATCGTCGGTGTACGCCATTATGTTCCTCATGTGTTTGTGAGTCGAGTCATGTAATTTTCTTATTTTTATTTGAGTCTTAAACATGTAATTTTCTCTTTATTAAGTCATGTACCTAGGTTAGAAAGTCATTTTCCTAAGTCTTGAAGTCATTATGTTGGTTTGATAGGTTAATGGGCCCAATTCATTGGGCTAGGCCCAGGGGCGCCCCTCCCTTGGACTGTTTGGTCATTAGTTAGTTTGTTAGGGTCAGTTTGGTCTTAGGAAAAGTGTGGGGTCTATAAATAGCCCCACCCCTCTCTCATTTGTAACAATTATGCTTGAATATTGAATCCATAAAATTTCCACACCTTCTAGTTCCCTCTCAATATCTCCCTCTCTCTCTCTCTTACTATCACTCTCTCTAAGTGGGTTGTGCCCCCTCTCTCTCTCCTCCCCACCCCAATTTCGAAATTCATTCTCTCTCCTCCCCATTCACCCCTCATTAAGGCCCCTTCCCCTTCCCCATGCACTCATTCCATTCCCCCTCCAACCCCTAGGTGGAAACCCCTTCTCCTAGGCACCTTTCCACTCTCCCAAGCAACCCTCCCTCTCCCCAAGACTGAAAGAGCCCTTCCCTAGGCCAAATTTTGAATTTCCCTCTCCATTGGGCTGTGCCCTTTCATCTCCCCACCTCCCTAACCACCCAAGGTCGCACCCCCCCTTCCCCATCCACCAAATAACCCCTTGTTCATGCCCTTCCCCACACCCTCTCCTCCACCTATTCTGTCCCTGTTGCAGGTTTCAGAAAAGCAGTGATTTTCAGTAGTGGCCACGACTTCCCCTGAAGGCTCCCGGTGGCATATCTTATATTTCTGGAATCGTCTCCAAGTCTTCTTTCCAACGGTGGTACTCCTGCCTGCATCCGAGGTCGGAGCTGTCCGAAGGAACGTCATCTTCAACGACTGCGCAATCTGTCCCAGACTGAAGTCCAGAGCAATCTTGGAAGCCGTTCAGCGGCCAACCTTGGAGGAATTCGATCACACTTCCTTCTAAAAAATTCTTCTTCGTCTAGTCCTCCATCAGTAGCAGAAGGAATGACGCCAATCGCCCGCCCGAGCTATTTGTTCTGAATTTCTTCGCCGGAGTGTGCAGTCTGCCCCCTGCAGGTCCAGGTTAGACCTATCTTCACTTCTCTGGCAACCATTCTCCTCTCCGACCTCGGATTGTGGCGCCGTCAATTTCTGCTCGAAGCTACTCCGACCACGATCGCGTCACCATCAGTTTCGTTCGATTTAGAGTTCGGGAGCGACCTCAGTGCCTTCTGTAATCTACTGTATTAGTTCTGCATCAGTCAGAGGCAGAGTGTTGCTATCCTGCTCCAGTCGCTGGTCCGATCAGCCCCGAGTTCCAGAGCTTCCCAAAAACTTCAAGCATCATCCTCGGCCAGCTGGGGAACTTTTGGCACCAGTTTCATCAAATTTGGAGCTCGGTTGAGTCCGTGGCAGCATCTTCATCGACAACCTATTCAGCAAAACTGAAGAGTGGCAGAACCGGCGAAGCTTGGAGAGTCGGCGTTCTCTTCATAATTTCCCCACCCCGCTTGGCCGGCTGAAGGCCCCTCCCTGCGTGGAGGTAATCTTGGTTGTTATAAGTCTAACCCCCACCCCAAGAGCCCCCTCCTGTGAGAGGTGTAGTTCATGTAATAATATTTTCGCAGATTTGAAGCGACACCGACGCGGCTTGCGGGGGCAAACCCTTGCCTCCCCGCTCGCCCCCGTCTTCGGCCGGAGTTGGCATCTTCACGCCGGCTAGGTGAGCCTCGGTCCCCCTTTCCTTGCTGGTCAATATCACTTGCTTAGCTTAGTATTCTTGCTTTGCTGTGTCGGACGGAGAGCGAGGGCCTGGCCCAAATTGCCGAACACGTGAGTGTCCATCGCGGGCGAGTTGTGAGTGAGCCATTTCAACCCACACCCATGGTGTGACGGCCGCCCGTGAGTGGGCATCCCTGGCCCAATTGGGGTTCTCCCCAAGCTTGCCAAGCACCGGAGCATCATTATCCCACCCCGGACCCTCTCCATTATCGTTTAGTTGCCCACGGGCACAAGTGTGCACCAAGCGAGTGAGCCGC
The DNA here is from genome assembly GCA_022559845.1 of Amorphophallus konjac. Classification (NCBI taxonomy): domain Eukaryota; kingdom Viridiplantae; phylum Streptophyta; class Magnoliopsida; order Alismatales; family Araceae; genus Amorphophallus; species Amorphophallus konjac. The sequence continues at coordinate 315,960,839 of CM040123.1, read as the reverse complement.
TCGAGTGGTATCATCGCCAATTTGCTTGCTTGCAACCTTAGGTCCAAGGGTCATATTGTCTTGTGGTCATCACCCCAAGGTGGTGTCACATCAAGTCCTCTTCCTCGAATCCCCAGGAGGCAGTGGCGTCGTGGTCGGGGCAGGCTCAGGAACTTCAAAATATGTTGGCTTTTGGGCCTTTATGATCAGCTCCCTGAAGTGCCGGGTCTCCTCCGAAGTTGGTCGGACTGCGCATGCACGAAGGTGAGAATGACACACCACAACGAAAAGAAGAAGCTGGCCAAAAGGCCTGAATGAAGAAATGAAACATACTTGCCGGTCCCGTATAAAAGGGGAAGAGAGGCCAATAAAATAGCGATGGTGTTTTGTCCCTCGAAGCCGCCTCGCGAATAAGCCAGTATAGATCTCCAATCTTTTCGATCGGTTCGGCCAACAGTGCCAGATCCTCATGACCACGAGAGGATAGGAGATAATATAGGCTCAGATGGTCCAGCCCCCACCTGTCTGCATATTTGAATGAAATCTGAAGAGGATGGTCCAGGATGGCTTCACTCGGACCGCCCACCCACAGGTCATGCGACCGAAGGAGTGCAAATAGCCAGGGAGTGTTGTCGTACAAGGCATCCCGCATGTCTTCCTTGTGAATGAAAGTCCGATAGGGATACAACCTATCCACCTCAGGAAGCCAGTCGGCCACAACCGTGATGGGCTCCTCTACCGGTAAAGGGAGTTGCTGGAGAATCACCCTCTCACTGCTTACCCGGCATAAACCCCAAAGGGTCTTCACATAATCATCCTTGTTGATCGGGGGCAGCTTCGGTTCAACTTTCATCTTGCGACCTTTCACAATCTTGCGGGCCTCCATATAGGCCTTCACTTCTGTATTGGTCCAAGACTTCAACTTCTTCAAATAAGAGGCTTCAATGTCAAGAACTGGCTCCGGCTGGGAAGCTAAAAACCTGTGCTCCGCCACAGCCCAGCACTCTCTCCGGGAGCTCCTGTAAAATCCCGTTCGCGCGTTCCACCACTTGACGTATTCAGGCGTGACGCGAGGGAAGCGCGCAGGGGCGGGCACCCGAAAAGAAACGTCTTCATGACGATGGAAAAAGTCCCACCATATTCGGGCATCGTCGTTTGAAACCTACCCAGCCCTATGCCTGTTGGGCAATGCAAATTGTGAAGAGGAATGTGGAATCTGCTGGTCGTAGCCAAAGTTCCGACTGAAGCGGAACGGGTAATACGGCCCCAACCATAGAATGCCGCTCTTGCGAAATACAAGGACACTAGGCCTGATGGCCAGTGCCCAATCAATCAACTCCGGCTCCAGAATAGGCTTGCTATATTTGGCCTTGGAAATCGGATGGATGTACTCCTCATTCTCAAACAGCTTGCACTGCCTCGTCCTGTTCATCAGCGGGCTCGAATGGGTAGCTAAGCTCCAGAAATGAAGAGCCCCAGGCGAATCGATGGGAATACGAGCCAATTTACCCCGAATGGCGTAGAGTTGCTCCGCTAGTAAAAATGGCTCAGCACTCGCAAAATCTATCATACGCGGGACCAGAGGAACCGCTTGTAATGCCCGAGGAGATGCCTCCGGAAACAGGGTGCAGACCCAAGCATTAAAGAAATGTAACGGACCAACCGTCCGAAGGCTTCTGGGAAGACGCATCTTGTGCAAGTCTCCCAACATCTTGTAAATGAGGTACAAAGCCACTGGGCAAAGGGACAACTTGATGCCCCAAGCCATAAGACAGGCCGGGTAAATGGCCTCCGCCCTAATCACGCTCTCGTCACCTTGAGGAAGAGCGAAAGAACAAAGCCAATAAACCAGATATGCAGCACAGTGAGTGACTGCATCAACACCAGTAGGGTTTGGGTTTTCCCCCTGCCCTCCTTTCGAAGAAGATGATGAGGCGGCCTGGCGTCGCACCCTCTTCTTCCGCTTCTAGGCCACGGGTGCTATTGGAGGAAAATCTTCATACTTATTTTTCCCCTGGAAGAAATATTGAAGCCAGGCGCCCATCCGCACTCTTCGCTTCTCGCCCGGCTTCCGAGCTTCCCTCGTATTGTGCGACGAATGAAAAAGGGTGCGATATGCCTTCATCAGATACCGATAGGCGTAGCCCGCCAAATATCGACAGTCACCATCGGTCTGGTCTTTCAACCAGTTAGGCCAGCAGACTTCTTCATACGGTTCCCCGTCAATGGATAGGCCGCTGAGTTACGATAGACTCCACAAGTCTAAAGAGGTCTCCCCCTCTGAAGTGTAGAAAGTGTTATATTCGGGGCAAAATACCTCGATCATGCCACAACACAAGCCCCGTGAGATTGGGTACCGGGACCTTGAAGCCTACACGCTGTGATATATGCCGGCCCTGGTCAGAAGAGGAGCGTAATGATGCAGCACGTAGTCTGTGAACTCCACTGCTCCGGGCCTGAATGCATGAGCGTCTGTAGCTTTTAGCTCAGCGAACCACCCCACTGATATCTGGTGCTTGAAGCGAACCGCCAAGCAGTCCAGCAGGAACGATTCATCTCTATATCCCCATCTCAACGGGGCAAGGAATAAACTAAAGATCGGCTTCTCACGATCCACTCTGCCCGCGGAGTCATTCCACCGAGCGGGTACGAACTCGGGAGCTCTAGTCAGCAATCCGTCTGCCGGAGCCAGATCTTGCAGCCCCAGCACAGCGCTCCATTTCTTGACCTCCCCGAGGAGATAGATGGGTCTTCCCCGCATCACACATTCGGCCAGGCTGTCTCTCTCCACCAGCAAGGCCTGCTCGACCTTCCGAACGGCGAACACATCCCTCTTCCCCTGAAGGTTGAAGCGTTGAAGAAGGGACAACAGGTGCTTGTCCTTGGGATAATCCCTCCTGGTCACGCCCTCTCTATTATAATGAAAGGAGTCACCCCCGAGGATAAAGAGACGGCTGGTGTCCACAGTGTCTGTCTCTGAATCCGAAGACTCCGCAACTATGGCCACCTGGCCGTGCCCCCAGTCGAGGGAATTGACGTTCTCCCATGTCACTACGGCACGAGAAGAAGAGCTGGATGCCATGATAGCTGCTAAAAAGTGTTGTGCCCCTTGTGCTTTGTTGATGATGTGGTGTTTTAATGATAGCAACATGAATGAGTCACCACATTGTCTTGAATATGTCTGACCTTTTCTGTGGGAGATTGCATAAGTGTGCCATGTCTGAATTGTGAAGAATGCATGCATGCGTATGCTTGAGTCATGCTGTGATATATTGGCTTGTGCTTGATTTCTGTTCTGTGCATTGCTTCTCTGCTGATATGTTCATGCATTGTCTTTGGAAAATCTGTTCAGCCTACGTCCCTTGCAGCGTCAACGCTGTGAGCATTCTCAAGTCTGCAGCGTCAACGCTGTGAGTAAGCACTTTGTTTCAAGTTCTTCAAGTCTATACAGACTTTAGCGTCTCATTTAGCGTCTAAGGTAAAGTCTACACATTGGCTAAGTGTGTACATCGCTTACATTTCTTGAGACCAAGTCCATACATCGTGAAAGTCTATACACTCCTCTTGGCCTTAGCATCTGTTTTGAAGTCCATACATTGGTCTTCAGTTCAAGTCTGTACAGCGTTACGTTCTCTTTGGAAAGTCTGTACAGCGTCAAGTCTGCACATTGGGGTTTCACGAGAAGTCTACACATTGGTCTCCACCTGAAGTCTATACATTGGCTAAGGGTCTTCAAGTCCATACACAGTTGTCTGATGCATATTGTTTGAAGTCTGTACAACATGCCTTGTTATTCACAACTTTCTTGTTTGTGACTTCCCTAGTGTTTTGATGATGAGCATCACTATGTTAAGTATTCTCATTTTAATCAGATATCTTGCGTAATGTTATGCATTTGAAATTTCCATGATTAACAGGAAAACTGCTATGAGGTAGTACCTTGTATGTCCGTACTATTCCTTTCATACTTCGTGTTGTTGGTGTTTACTACACTTCGTGTTGTCTTTTTGTACGTCGTGTTGTTCCAACTATGTTTGTTGATTGTCCTCGTATTGTTTACTGAAGCAGCTCAAATTATTCTGATGAACTTCGAGTCATTTTCTTGTGAACCTCGTGTCATTTCTTCAGTATTTAGTTGCTCATCTCGAGTCATCCGTTTTATTTTTGCTCTTGTGTTTTCGTGTCATTTACTGTAGTTACTCGAGTCATTTTTCCGGCTTTCACTGCTTTATCACGTGTCGTTGTAGCTGTTCCTATTTTTCTATCTTCGTGTTGCTTTTCCTAGACCCCGTGTCCTTTTTGCTTTGTGACCACACTTCGTGTCGGTTTCTGTTTTCGTCTTCGAGTTGGTTTTAGTCCGTGTCGTCCTCGTCTTCGAGTCGTTTGTAAGTTCGAGCGATTTTGTATTCGTGTTATTTTTGTGTCTTCATGTTGCTTTTTGTGTCTTCGTGTTGCTTCTTTCTATCTTCGTCCAAGGTTCCTTTGATCGCGTGTTTCTATCATTTTTACTCCGTGTTATTTCCTTCTCCGTACCTCGTGTCGTTCTCAGTATAGTGCACATATTGTTGTTCCTACACACCTCGTGCAGTTTTAGTTTTTGTGGCCCTGAGTTTTAATCGTTTTAATTCTTTGCAGGAGAAGAAGAAAAACAAAAAGAAGAAGGTGGTCCGAGGAAGAATATTCCTCAGTGACTGGGAGGCACGTGATCCGAGGCTGGAAGGGCAGACAGGATTGTGACACGTGTGCTGAAGCTGGCTGAGAGACTGACACGTGGCCACAAGTTCTGGGCGGGAAATGAGGAAGCCACACGCGCCCAGTGCTGCCCTCCTGCTGGCTGCTGCTTATAAAAGGAAGCCTTCATCCAACAGATGAAGATTGATCGAAGAAGAAGCCTGGAGAGCAGAGAGTCTTCGATCCACAGAAAGAGGAAGAAAAAGAGAAGAGGAAGAGAGCAGCAGAAGAAAAAAAAGGGAGAGAAAGAGAGAGCTCGTGAGGACTGAAAGAAAAGAGAAAGACAGTGAGAGAGAAAAGGAGAGCAGAGAAGAGAAAGAGAGATCGTGAGTTGAGAAGAAGAAGAAGAGAAGTAGCAGAAGAAGTTCCTACTGGACCGTGGATCAGATCCAGGCCAGTCAGCTCCGTTGAGAGCCACATTGTGCATTTCATTTTTTCAGCTTTCTGTTTGCTGAAGTTATCTTCATTTCATGTTTTTGTTTTTCCTTTTTCATTTGGTTATCCTTGTTCTTCCGATTCTCAGTAGTGAGGTCGGGTTCCTCCTGGTGGGTCAGGAGAAGGGAGATCTGATCTCCTGTTGCAAGTAGCTGGGAGCTACTTGTGGGTTCCTCCTGTGGATTCAGGAGAAGGGAGACTTGTCTCCGGTTCTGGGCTTGTGGCTAGCAAGTCCAGGGTTCCCTCCTGGTCTGGAGGAAGAGAGACTTCGGTCTCTGGTTTCCAAGTGGCTGGGAGTCACTTGGGGTGTCCCTCCGGTTGGGAGGAAGAGGGGAGTTTGTTCCCCTGGTCAAGCTGTGTGGCAGCAACTGTTCGCAGACTGAGTCTGCTTGGTTCTAGCATTGGCTAGTGAAGCCTCACTCCGGTTGGGAGTGAGGGGTGGATGTAGGTCTAGAGGACCGAACCACCTAAAAATTATTTGTGCAGTGGTTTGCCTTGCGTTAGCTCCATATCTTCTACCTCCCATTCACAGGTTGTGCATGCTTGGCTAGTTGCATTATCTAGAGAGTTATTTTTGAGCATTATATTCTGCTAAGTGTGTTTGGGTTGTTTAGCTCTGCCTTCGGTTCTGGTTGATCATGTGGCTGCATTGTTGTAGTCCAACTGTTTGTTCATTTGTTACCTTATCATTTCATCTTGGAGAGCTCATTAGTTTTTATTCCGCATATATGAGCTTTAGAGTTTTTAATTTGGGCTATATCTTCTAGAGGGATACATTCACCCCCCTCTGTATCCGGGCCTAGCACCCTAACAGTTGGTATCAGAGAGGTGTCTGCATACAAGGTCCAGCGACCTGCAGATTCGATCTTGCAGTCTTAGGTGCTAATTTGTTTTTAGTGCATCAATATTCCTATTGCATTAATCTGTTGGGTTCTCATGGCTCATCCACCGATCTTCAGTGGTACGCATTTTAATGCATGGTTCGCTAGTCTGAAGAATTATATCAAATCTGTGAATCCAGACCTGTGGAAAGTAATTTCACATGGTCCTCATGAACTACCAAAGAAAAAGTCCAAATGGACTGACAGTCACAAGTCTATGCATGAAGAGAATCAGATAGCTATAAATCTAATGAAGGCAGCTACTGATAGAGCCTTTCACTCATGCTTCGTTGATTGCAGTTCTGCTAAAGACATTCTGGATACACTGAAGCGAACTCAGGAGATAGATGTGGACAGCTGCATGATGGCCAACAGAAGAAATCAAAGTGGCAGCGATCAAGGCAGCAATCAAACTGAAGAAGATGATGATGATGAGGTAAATCTCTTCGAGAATTTTTCTCTAGAAGATTGGGAGAATGCATATGCTGAATTATTTGAATCTCATGAACTGTTAAGAAAATAGTATAAAAAATTGAAGAAGGGTACTGGTTTAGATAGTTCAAGTTCTCCTTGTAGAAATTGTGTTGAATTGAAAAATATTCATGATGCCTGTATGTCTGATTTTCAAATATTGAAGAAACAAGTTTCATTATTGAAAATTGAAAATCAAGATCATATAAATGTGATATCTGAACTCAAAGAAAAATTCAACTCAGATAATGATAATCAGACTCTTGTTAACTATCATGATCAGTATGAAAAACTGCTGAAAAACTTTGAAAGTGTGAACTCAAATTTAAACAAGCTGAAATCTGAAAATGTTTTTCTGAGAACATCTGCTAATGAAAATGATAAAAAATTTGAGAAACTTGAGCAGGAGAAGAACTTGGTTGCTGAAAAATTCAATGCCATAAAATCTGTAAATATAGAGTTACAGAAAGATCTTGAAAAATAGTAAAAAGATTTGAAGGAACTTGAGGCTGGAAGAAAGTATGAAGTCAATTCAGAAGATCAGCTTCTAATACATGAATTGGTTCAGAATGATAAACTGAAAGACGAAATTGAAAAATTGAAGCTGTTAAACAGTGGCATGTCTGAAAGACTTCTTACTTTGGAAAGAGGAAAAAGTATTTGTGTTGGAGACTCTAATAAACTGAGCAATCTGGAACAGGAAGTTGAAAGATACAAAACTGTTAACAATGTGTTAACTGAGTGTGTGAATTGTAGTGAGCAAGAGATTGCCACTTATGAGTTACAAATCACCTCTTTAGAAAATGAAATCCAAGACTTAAAGAACTCTCTGTCAAAGTTTGTTAGTGGGCAAGATAATCTGAACAAACTGCTGGGAGTAAAAGTCAATTTTCAGAAGGAGGGGTTAGGTTATAATCCTATAAATAAAAAGAATTTTAAAAATAAAATTCATACATCTTTTGTTGCTAGCTCTACTTCTCACACTTCTCAGAAGTCACATGTTTCTCAGTCCACTGTTCAGAGAACCCAAAAACAAACTGTTTTCGTTAAATCTTCTGAATAGGAAAAGCCTTCTACTTCATCTCCACCTCAGTATAAGGCTAAGAAAACAGAGAAACAGGATAAAAATCAGAAAATGATTGGAGAACAGAAAATGAATAAAAAGGGTTCATCTGTGCATGTTGATCACAGTCCTCACACACACTCACATGCATCTAGAAGGAAAATGTCATGCCACTACTGTCATAGATTTGGACATTTAATGCATGAGTGTAAATTGATGGAGAAGGATGACATGAGGGCCGGGATAATGAATGCTAAGAAACTTCATGATAAAAAGTCTTCATTCCAGAAAAAGAAAATTGAATGTCTGCACTGTGGCAAATTAGGACACTCAATTGCTCATTGCTAGTTTGCTAGTGGTAAGAAAACCTTTTATTCATATCATGCTAAATTCCCTGCAAACCAACATGTTTTTAATAAAAACAAATCTGTTTCAATAAACCAACATATCATCTGTTTTAACTGCAACAAAATTGGTCACAAGACATCTGAATGCTGGTCAGGCTCTTTTAAAAGAAATTCTACTTCATGCTTTGAATGTGGCAAGCATGGCCACAGAGCCATTAATTGTTGGCATGCTCAGGGTAGAAAATTAAATTCTAAAACTGTTAAATTCCCTGCCATTAATAGAAAGTCTCCTGCATGCTATCACTATGGGAAGCCAGGTCACAGGGCTACAACCTGTTGGCTGGCAGGATATCAAAACCAAACTGGTTTTGGCAAACAGAATTTTTATTCTGTTAACAAGAAATCTCATGCATGTGCACATAGAATTCATGCTAACAAGAATGTGCATAAATCAGATCTGAAAATTGCTCCTAGAAATGTGCTGAGAAAACCTGCTAGGAGTAATACTGTCATGTCAGGACCCAAGAATTCTTGGGTACCTATTTGTGCAAAATAACATTGCTATGCAGGTGTGCCTTTGGACTGAAATAAAAGGGGTAATAAACCAAGGCACTCAAGAATGAAAACCCCTTCCTGAATCGTTCAGGTAAATTTCTTGCACTTCCTATTTTTAGTTCTACTGCATGACATACTAAATCTATTTTTGCATAATCATTCTTCATCTGCATTGTCTGAATTGATGCCTCTGAACTCTCCTCATCTGAAGTGCATATATGTGATTTGCATATATAGTACATTGAAAAATCTGAACTGCATCTGAATGCTGTTTGAAATCTGTCCATTGCTTTCTGAAAAATCTGATTAGCTGAAATTTGATCCATGCATGCTGCCCATGTTGAAAAATCTGATAGGACAGTCTAATTGTGCACAAGTCACAATATCAATTGGTTTCATATGTTCAGTTTTCAGTGCAAACATTGCATGTTTTCAGGGGGAGTTAATTGCATGTCTTTGCATAGGATTCAGTGTTGAGTCTTTGTATGCATGTAATTAATTGCATTGCATTTCATGAAAAAAATGCCAAAAAGATGGTCTGAATGCATAGTGTTAGGGGGAGTCAATGCATCGCATATAGGTTGTCAAATGCATACTCATGTGAAAATTCATTGCATATCCTTTCATTGATTCTCTTTGACCAAACCTTGAGCATATTTTTGAAATCATTAAGTTTCAAAATCTCTCCTATCAATTGATAACAATTGGTATCATTTGGTATCAGAATTTCTATCAGTCATTCATGAAGATTTCAATGGGACTATCTTGATCATAAATCTGAAAATTCTTGAACTAGAAACCTTCTATTATACATTTTTATGAATGTCTGAAATAACTCATGTGGTTTAAGCTTAATGTATTCATGGAGTTTAACTTTAAAATCTCTTAACATATCTGAAGCATGTTTAATAAATCTTAACCATCTGGTTCATGTTGAGTCTTGTGAAAACTTCTGAAATCTGCACTCTTGAATACATGACTTCAACTGATTAAGTACATGAAATTATTATTGACTTGAAGCAATGAATTTTTCTGAAATATCTAAAGGGTAATATCTGTCAGAGCAATGACCTTGGTCACTGAGAAACACATGTCCAAAGGACTGTGTCATGAGGTACCATAGTTAACTCTGATTAAGAATTCATTGAAATTCAGGCAGAGCAATGGCATGCACACTGAGAAATACAATTCACTCATCAAGAAATGATTTGCAGTGTGTCATGATGTGTATATGCTATCTCTGTTCCTATAAAGCATGACAGTTAGTCACACTAAGTGCTTAGGGATATTGGCCTCTGATCAAGGTATATTCTCTAGTTACAAAGTGTGCACTGAACTAGAGTGCTCGTAAAATTTGTAGCATAAAAATTGTTGAACGAATTGAAATATCTGAATATTGATGCAAAAATCAAATTGCTACAACCCTAGACAAAATCATATGACTTCATAATTGCTTGATTTCAATACTGATGCATGTAATTCTGAAAGAAGTCAATAAATTTGATTGTGTAAGACAAAGGGAGGATAATCAAGATAAATATGAGGGCTTGGTTCATTTTTATTAAAACATGGTTTTAGATATCAATACAGAATTTTATTGATAAAATCTGCATACATCATGTTTAAACCATGCTGTTCAAAAAGCTCATTCATAAGCCCCTATAATGGAAGACTTTGAAAACTTATGTTTTGGATTTATGAGAATGACATTTCCTTGAAAATCTGACTGAAATTCTTGTAGTTGAAGCCTCTTTAGAAATCTGCTAATTGAACCTGTTCTTGGCTCATTGACCTGAACTTCTCCTTGTTTCCCCCTGTGGTCTCCTCTCATCTATCTCATAAGATTCCACTTATTGAGGGGGAGCTTCCATGTCATGCATCATTTGCATATCAATTGGCATCTATTCAGGGGGAGCATTCCTCGTCATACTGAATCATGTTCATATCATTTGTGACCTTGCATTCAAATCCTTCATGATCAGATTTATGCATGATCAACAAAAACTGGTATCAGAGCGAGGTCGCGGGTTCAAATCCCAGGTGCCGCTGGGGGGGAGATTGTTGGTTTATGCCAACGTCTCCTTGGATTTGGTGTGTACCACGTGGGGTATGGGACCCACGTGGGACCATCGGTGCTTGGCAGCCCAACCCGTCGCATGGATTATGGGGTCCATGTGCGAAGCCCCTCATGCCCGCCCACAGCACGTTATAGACGTGGGGCTCTGTGCTGCCATAAGGAAATACGGTCTAACCTTCGCTACTAGCTCGAGCTTTTAGCGCAACGGTAGGGGCTTTTAGCTCGAGATTTCAGATTGATTTATTGGATAACCAGAGTCCATTCCTGTGCTTCAGGGAGAGTTATGGTTTATTATCATCTAAGGGGAGAGTAGTCAATCATGCATGTTGATAGGGGGAGAACTGTTTCTTTGTCATAAGGGAGATCTTCATTTTAAAGAACCTTGACTCATTCTCTGCATTGTTGTGCTGCATTTGACTATCAAACCATTTCCCTTCTTTTTGATTATGTCAAAGGGGGAGAATAGTTTGATGAGTCAGTGTGACTCATTATGTTGCCATCATCAAAAAGGGGGAGATTGTTGTGCCCCTTGTGCTTTGTTGATGATGTGGTGTTTTAATGATAGCAACATGAATGAGTCACCACATTGTCTTGAATATGTCTGACCTTTTCTGTGGGAGATTGCATAAGTGTGCCATGTCTGAATTGTGAAGAATGCATGCATGCGTATGCTTGAGTCATGCTGTGATATATTGGCTTGTGCTTGATTTCTGTTCTGTGCATTGCTTCTCTGCTGATATGTTCATGCATTGTCTTTGGAAAATCTGTTCAGCCTACGTCTCTTGCAGCGTCAATGCTGTGAGCATTCTCAAGTCTACAGCGTCAACGCTGTGAGTAAGCACTTTGTTTCAGGTTCTTCAAGTCTATACAGACTTTAGCGTCTCATTTAGCGTCTAAGGCAAAGTCTACACATTGGCTAAGTGTGTACATCGCTTACATTTCTTGAGACCAAGTCCATACATCGTGAAAGTCTATACACTCCTCTTGGCCTTAGCATCTGTTTTGAAGTCCATACATTGGTCTTCAGTTCAAGTCTGTACAGCGTTACGTTCTCTTTGGAAAGTCTGTACAGCGTCAAGTCTGCACATTGGGGTTTCACGAGAAGTCTACACATTGGTCTCCACCTGAAGTCTATACATTGGCTAAGGGTCTTCAAGTCCATACACAGTTGTCTGATGCATATTGTTTGAAGTCTGTACAACATGCCTTGTTATTCATAACTTTCTTATTTGTGACTTCCCTAGTGTTTTGATGATGAGCATCACTATGTTAAGTATTCTCATTTTAATCAGATATCTTGCGTAATGTTATGCATTTGAAATTTCCATGATTAACAGGAAAACTGCTATGAGGTAGTACCTTGTATGTCCGTACTATTCCTTTCATACTTCGTGTTGTTGGTGTTTACTACACTTCGTGTTGTCCTTTTGTACGTCGTGTTGTTCCAACTATGTTTGTTGATTATCCTCGTGTTGTTTACTGAAGCAGCTCGAATTATTCTGATGAACTTCGAGTCATTTTCTTGTGAACCTCGTGTCGTTTCTTCAGTATTTAGTTGCTCATCTCGAGTCATCCGTTTTATTTTTGCTCTTGTGTTTTCGTGTCATTTACTGTAGTTACTCGAGTCATTTTTTCGGCTTTCACTGCTTTATCACGTGTCGTTGTAGCTGTTCCTATTTTTCTATCTTCGTGTTGTTTTTCCTAGACCCTGTGTCCTTTTTGCTTTGTGACCACACTTCGTGTCGGTTTCTGTTTTCGTCTTCGAGTTGGTTTTAGTCCGTGTCGTCCTCGTCTTCGAGTCGTTTGTAAGTTCGAGCGATTTTGTATTCGTGTTGTTTTTGTGTCTTCATGTTGCTTTTTGTGTCTTCGTGTTGCTTCTTTCTATCTTCGTCCAAGGTTCCTTTGATCGCGTGTTTCTATCGGTTTTACTCCGTGTTATTTCCTTCTCCGTACCTCGTGTCGTTCTCAGTATAGTGCACCTATTGTTGTTCCTACACACCTCGTGCAGTTTTAGTTTTTGTGGCCCTGAGTTTTAATCGTTTTAATTCTTTGCAGGAGAAGAAGAAAAACAAAAAGAAGAAGGTGGTTCGAGGAAGAATATTCCTCAGTGACTGGGAGGCACGTGATCCGAGGCTGAAGGGCAGACAGGATTGTGACACGTGTGCTGAAGCTGGCTGAGAGACTGACACGTGGCCACAAGTTCTGGGCGGGAAATGAGGAAGCCACACGCGCCTAGTGCTGCCCTTCTGCTAGCTGCTGCTTATAAAAGGAAGCCTTCATCCAACAGATGAAGATTGATCGAAGAAGAAGTCTGGAGAGCAGAGAGTCTTCGATCCACAGAAAGAGGAAGAAAAAGAGAAGAGGAAGAGAGCAGCAGAAGAAAAAAAAAGAGAGAGAGAAAGAAAGAGCTCGTGAGGACTGAAAAAAAAGAGAAAGACAGTGAGAGAGAAAAGGAGAGCAGAGAAGAGAAAGAGAGATCGTGAGTTGAGAAGAAGAAGAAGAGAAGTAGCAGAAGAAGTTCCTACTGGACCGTGGATCAGATCCAGGCCAGTCAGCTCCGTTGAGAGCTACATTGTGCATTTCATTTTTCAGCTTTCTATTTGCTGAAGTTATCTTCATTTCATATTTTTATTTTTCCTTTTTCATTTGGTTATCCTTATTCTTCCGATTCTCAGTAGTGAGGTCGGGTTCCTCCTGGTGGGTCAGGAGAAGGGAGATCTGATCTCCTGTTGCAAGTAGTTGGGAGCTACTTGTGGGTTCCTCCTGTGGATTCAGGAGAAGGGAGACTTGTCTCCGGTTCTGGGCTTGTGGCTAGCAAGTCCAGGGTTCCCTCTTGGTCTGGAGGAAGAGAGACTTCGGTCTCTGGTTTCCAAGTGGTTGGGAGTCACTTGGGGTGTCCCTCCGGTTGGGAGGAAGAGGGGAGTTTGTTCCCCTGGTCAAGCTGTGTGGCAGCAACTGTTCGCAGACTGAGTCTGCTTGGTTCTAGCATTGGCTAGTGAAGCCTCACTCCGGTTGGGAGTGAGGGGTGGATGTAGGTCTAGAGGACCGAACCACCTAAAAATTATTTGTGCAGTGGTTTGTCTTGCGTTAGCTCCATATCTTCTACCTCCCATTCACAGGTTGTGCATGCTTGGCTAGTTGCATTATCTAGAGAGTTATTTTTTAGCATTATATTCTGCTAAGTGTGTTTGGGTTGTTTAGCTCTGCCTTCGGTTCTGGTTGATCAGGTGGCTGCATTGTTGCAGTCCAACTGTTTGTTCATTTGTTGCCTTATCATTTCATCTTGGAGAGCTCATTAGTTTTTATTCCGCATATATGAGCTTTAGAGTTTTTAATTTGGGCTATATCTTCTAGAGGGATACATTCACCCCCCCTCTGTATCCGGGCCTAGCACCCTAACAAAAAGGGCATATCAAACAAAAGTAAAGTCAGAAAATAGCTGATCAAAGGCGAACTTCTGACAAAATTTTGGCAGAGTCTCCCCAGCACAGGGGATTGCCAAAGAAAATCGGGAACGCGTCCACTGAGGAACGGTCCCTAAAAGGCAGCCATCGGCATTGCACCGAGGCCAAGAGGAACACCCGGGGGAATAGCTCCGAGGTCAAGCCCTGCTAGAAGCCTCCCGGGGCCCAAAGAAAGGGTTTTGAAACCCAAATGGATAGCATCTCCACTCACCCGAAGGAAAATCACCGCTCTCGGCGCCGGAGAAAGGGAAGAGAGGGAAGAGAGAGAAAAAGTTTGTGCAAATGAGGGATGAAGAAGAAAAAAACAAAGGCAAAAGCCTTATATGGAGGTGGTCCCGGATGTTTAACCCGACGCGCTATTTAGCGCGCCGGATTAACGTCCAAATAGATAAAAGGCGCGCTATTTCTACCCGCGCCGATTTAACGTGGAAAAAGCAAAACAGCGCGCCGGATTAACGTCCAAATAGATAAAAGGCACGCCGTTTCTACCTGCGCCGATTTAAGAAGGCAAAAGCAAAACAGCGCGCCGGATTAGTGGCCGAAACGCCCGGGACCACGCCGGATTAAAAAAGCCCAAGGGCCATGTGCGCGTCGGGTTAAAATGGGAATGGCGCCGGATTAGCATCCGTGCCGAACTAAGGGCCATCCAGAGCTCCTGTCAACCGAAGAAGAGATCCGTCCAGATGAAGTTCATCCATGGGTCTTGCTGCACTCGTGCCTTGCTCACAACACCCACGTCTGGGGGGCATTTGTTGGCACCTAAAATATGATCGTCGGCGACCAAGCCATAAGGACGAATGACCCGGCCCGCCGGAGCGCGGGAGCCGATAAAGATCAACACATCAAGGATTTCTCAAGCTGCCAGAGCCTCGAGTCATTCCGTATGGACGTGGGGACTTCACCTCAGGAGAGCCAAGATGAATCCACAACCAACCGGCAGTGCGACCAAGCCTGCCCAATGAACCGGCATCGACTTTATCGTGCTGCATACACTAAACCCGTTGTCCGACCAAGGACGATGGTCTATCCGGTGGTCCCCCACCACATGAAGAGGCTCTCCTGAAGACAAAGGAGTTTCCCCCTGGCTCTCCGAGACGGAGGACCGAAAGCTCTATCGGCAGAAGACCCCGATCACCCGGCATGGGTGTGGCTTCCCGCCAAGATGGGCCCGTCAGTGGCCGAATGATCGCCCGGCTTGGGCGAAACTATCGATGGTGTTATCTCGCCTTCCAAGGAGCTTCGGGCACGGGCCAGGCCGAGCCAGCAACACGAATTATAGAGCCGAAGGCAGTGTCAGCGGCAGGCCCGTATGATCAACCCAAAGCTATCTGGAACCTCGAGAATGGCCGTACGCCAACCCGGGAGCTTTGACAAGATATCTCGTCGAGGTTTCAGTAAGCATCGGTGAGATAATGCTCACGGTGACTCCCGGAATCATCCTCGGACTCATCGACTGGCTCGAAGGTCGTAAAGAGCACTAGCCCGGCGCGCCCTTAACCCGGCGCGCCCCCCTACCTTCAGCGCCCTTAACCCGGCACGCCCCCTACCTTCAGTGCTGATCCCGGCGCGCTAAATCCCCTACCTTCCGCCCTCATCACGGAGCGCAAGTCACTCTATCGGATGGCGTCTTAAATCGGCGTGATAGGTTAATGAAGACTCCTCCCGACGCGCCAAAAGCTCACGCCGGATGCAACGCCTCCAACCTGTTATATAAACGGGTAAGGTTCAGGGGAGAAGAACGAGGAACGAAAAGAAGGAGGAATGAAAAGAAGGAGGAACGAGAAGAACGAGGAGAGAGGAGACAGAATAGGGTTTCCGGGAAGAAAGAAAAGAAAGGGAGCCGAGAGAGAGAAGGGTTTCTTCGGAGGAGCTTCCGTCGGTCGTCTTCCTCCTCTACGATACCCTGTTCTCGGAACAGGTGGGCGTCGGTGTCGGTTCTTTTCCTGCTTTCCGCAGATTTCTTTTCTGAGTCTTCCACCCATCGAATGTAAGCGAGGGGGGGAGGAGCGAAGATGATATGAGTCGATTCTCCTCCCCCTTCGATGCGATTTTCTCTTTTTTTTCCTTCCCTTGTTGTTGTGCTATACATGTCCTCTACCTCCGCTATTGTAGAACGGCGACCGAGCAATGGTGCCGGTGCTGTACTCTCACCATGTAAATGCTAAACCATTCTCGTCTCTGGGATGGTAATATATATGCGCGTGTGAATGATCAAATGAATAGATT
The DNA here is from genome assembly GCA_022559845.1 of Amorphophallus konjac. Taxonomy (NCBI): domain Eukaryota; kingdom Viridiplantae; phylum Streptophyta; class Magnoliopsida; order Alismatales; family Araceae; genus Amorphophallus; species Amorphophallus konjac. The sequence continues at coordinate 315,944,610 of CM040123.1, read as the reverse complement.
GAATGAATGATCCTCAGCCTCCCCCCTTTCTATCTATGCCAATGCGTGTGTCGGAGTTCTTCTCTGCGTAGTTCTAATTCCGGTTTCTCCGAGGTCTATAGCGTGCCCTGAATCATCGTGGGCTACATAAACACCCCTCCCCGGGGGCTTTTCCTTCGATCATTTTTTATGTTCGATTCAAGGGTTTTCGCATCTCCCTCTCTCCTCGGATGGAGCCGTGCTTCTGCGCGTGTGTCTCTCCGCCATGTACAGGGTCCATCCCCTGGATGTTGCTTCCCAATTGTTCGAGCATATGCCCTTGCAACGAGCCCATCTCGTTTATGCATTTACTGCATCTGTGCATCACGATCATCCAAACTGTTCCGAGGTTTCTCGCCGTTTCGATCACCCTGGGGAGGGGGACATTCCCCTGCTGCTTCCTGAAGTTGTTGGGCGACCGGGGGGCTCTATCTCTCGATGGTAGGCGCTTCCTCGAAGCCATTGCAGACAATGATAGGGGTCCTGGTTCAACGAACTCAGCCCCAACAAATTAAGACCCGATCGAGACCGAGGGGATGTGTACTCCTTGTAGGCTAGCCCTCAGAGTCCCATTCTCCCAATGGACAGTTCCTCTACGGGATGAGTCACAAATTGTGGGTTGTCCACCCCTCGCAGGCTAGTCCTCGAGGTGATGCTCCCATCATCAATGGCTTCATCTCTCTGTCTTTTCCCTTATGAAACCTTGGTGCCCCTAGCAGGCTAGTCCTCGGGGTATCCTATCCAATGGGGTTTGTTGGCTGCCTTCGTGCATACCGGCGGTTTAGGGGCTTGTTCCATGAGTGAACATGACCCCGCTTCTCCCCTGCAACTCTTCAGGTTCAGGGGAGATGCTGTCCAATTTTGGACAGATTAATAATGAATAAACCATAACGAGATACTCATTCTGGACTCAATCACCTCGGTGCTCGAGTATGAACCTCGCACTGACTTGTCACACCATCCCTCGGGGTTATGGACTTCAATTCAATAAGCAATTGGCCCCAAATAACTTCAGAATCCCCACCAAAAACTTAACAAACTCAATAGTTGCAAAATTCATAGAAAAGGGTGGGTTGAACGGCGCGGCCTTAGCCGGCGCGCCCTAATCCGGTGCGGTACCCCCCCCCCCCCCCGCACCGGATTAACGTTAGACTCATATTCATTTTTTTTCCTTTGCGCCTTTCCGGCGCGCCCTAAACCGGCGCGCCCCAATCTTTTGCTCGCCGTCTTAACCGGCCATATGGCCGCGCCGTATTAACCGTTTATACCTACACTTTATCGCGCCGTATAAGCTACCTATCGCACGACCGCGCCGGTTTTGGGACCTTTTGCAGCCTTAATTGTTCATTTTCCTCGGAGTGGTTCTCGTCCCTCAGGGTTGATGTCAATAAACCACATTTGGTAATAAAATTGAATAATGGAGGGGCCAAATGAGCCCGAGCTATATTGTTATCATATCTTCATTGCCATGTCCGTTAGCATTTTGCTCGCGCTATCATACTTGTGTTGCCTTCCCTCTTCTCGATGGGGAGTAATAATTATGGTCGATAACCATTTACTTCCATGAATTCCATCATCATGCTTAATATAGTCATGAACGTCATATGTGCATGCATGCATAGATCCTCAGGTACATTAAATGGCGTCGACGGAAGGCCGGATTACGTCTGGTCGGAAGTCTTCACTATGCGCGACGATGGCCTTTCGGACCTATGTCCTCCGCCACGTACCAAGGATCCATAATCCCATGAATTATGCATCTTCTACACGATAAATGTATGCATCCTGCATGCTTTCGTCATGATCATCATGTAGCTCTTTTTAATTCGGCTTCGACAGCCCGCTATCTCGGCAATTAATCAAAGGTGTTCCCTCCTCGTGGGGGATGTAATTAACGCCATAGCCTTTACGGTATGGCAGACTGCTGGTCCCCACCGAACCTCACATTCGCCCGACATGGGTCAGAATGAGCGCATCATAAAGTCGTCACTCATGTGACTGGGACGCCCGCGTTGTCAATTGATCATTTGACTACCAGTCAGTCAGTTGGTCGATCGACCCGCGAAAGAAAGAAAAAGGTCGCGAACACCACCCCGCACTCAACCCGAGTGTGGCTTCCTGCTGACTCACAGCTTGAACAGCTGGGCATCACAGCTTGCCATACATCAGCTGGGCCTCACAGCTTGCCATCCGCTGAGCATCACAGCTTGCTTCCGCTGGGCAATACAGCTTAGCCATCGCTAACTCACAGCTTGAACCTGCTAGGGATTACAGCTTAACCTGTCCAGTGGAATCCTCCACTGCAAACACTGAGCCTCACAGCTTGCTCCGCTGACAAACAGTTTGAAGAAATGTATAAAGGAAAATGAAAGATAAGATGAACAGCAATCGGAAAGCTGTAAACATAAAGCACAATATGGCTCTCAAAGAGCTGACTGGCCTGGATTTGATCCACGGTCTAGTGAAGACTGATCTTCAGACAACCTCTCTCTCACTCTTCTTCTTACGATCTCACTCTCTCTTTCTCTTTTACTTCTTTCTTCTCTGCTCTCTGTCTCTCTTTCTTTACTTCACTCTTTTCTTCTTCTCTTCTGCTGGATCGAAGGGCTCTCTGCTTCTGCTCTTCTGGTTCAACTCACAGGCTTCGATCGGCCTTCATCTGCAGACGAAGACTCATATATATAGCAGCAGCAGCAACATGTGGATAAGGGCGCGTGGCTTCCACATTTCCCACCCAAGGATTTTCACCAGAACCGAGGCATTTCGACCACCTGGTAGCATCTGGCTGGGCTGCATCCACGTGTCCTCATCTGGGCACCTCGTCCTTCCTTGGATCACGTGCCTTCATAAAGCTTCTCGAACAGTCCCTGTCAGACAGAGTATCGGATTATCAGTTTAAGCATAAACCCTGTACAGTCTCTGAAGAATGTAATGCATTGTATAGACTTTGTTGTATAGACTTGTGAAGGCGAAGCTAAAGCAGTGTATATACTTCACAATATATAGACTTCAGAACAGATGCATGTAATACACTTAACAATGTATGGACTTGGCCTATGCAGACTCGTCTGATGTATAGACTTTGCGAATGTCTAGACTTGCAGATGTGAACGACACAGTGTATAGACTTCAGAACATATGCACGATGCAGACTCGTCCAATGTATATACTTAGCTGAACAAGACACACAATGTATAGACTTGCAGCCATGAACAAATGCAACGCACTCTGATGTGTAGATTTCATCTTAAAGCCAATGTATAGACTTGATGAGCGTTCAGCAATGTATGGACTTTGAATAAGACGCTACATGAGACGCTGAAGTCTGTATAGACTTTGCTCAATGCGTAAGACGCTAATTGAGACGGTCCACTGTACAAACTTAATTCAACTGATGCATGCGATGTGCAGACTTTGCCAAAAGATAAGGCTATACAGACTTTGATGTCCAAGGGCAATGCAGACCAATGTACAGACTTTGGCGAAGCAAAATGCTGTATAGACTTGGAGACCCAAAGCCATTGTATAGACTTTGCCTTAACAATGAATGTGTAGACTTGAGATAGAAGTCAGGCAAACGGATGTGTAGACTTGGCCAGAACGTGGGTAAAAGATATGGCTGTATAGACTTGGCCAGAACGTAGGGAAAAACACCAATGAGCAGACTTCAAATAAGACGCTGCATGAGACGATGCATGTTGTATAGACTCTGCCCAATGTATAGAGTTCCTATATGCAGTGCAGTGCGATGTACATACTTGGGCAAACACAATATGTATAGACTTTACCAGTGTGCAGACTTTGAAGAGCATTCAGCAATGTGCAGACTTCACTGCATATGAAGCAGCGTATAGACTTAACCAAGCAATGTACACACTTGCTGAGTTGACGCTACAAGACACACTAAGTTGACGCTACATGAAACATGGACAGTGTACAGACTTTATGAATGAAATGCATTGTGCAAATGAGAAAGTCTGTACAGACTTTGTGAAGCGTGACTTCAATGTACAGACTTTGCTGAATGAACGTTGTGAATACGAGTCTAGTGTACAGACTTAGCCGTTGCAGACCAATGTACGGACTTGAGATCTAATGCAAACGGCTGTACAGACTTGAACGTCAAGTGAGACGATGAATGAGACGATGCACTAAACAGTGGTGTACAGACTTTGACTCAATTATGCATATGAGACGCTAAATGAGACACACCAGTATATAGACTTTATACTGTGCAGACTCTGACTCACATGTGCATATGAGACGCTAATCAAGACGGACCAATGTACACACTTATCCAATGCAATGTATGGACATTGCGTAGACGATGCATGAGACACAGACACTGTGCATGAACAGTGCAGTGTATAGACTTATGGACTTTGAGTGCGTGCATCTACAGTGCAAATGTATAGACTTAATGTAATGCACTGGCTTTACATACTTGAATGAGACGCTGCATGAGATGATGCAGCTACAGTGATGTACAGACTTTGCCTAACGCAGTCCGTTGTACATACTTCCAATGCAATGCAATGTACACACTTCAGGTAAGCAATCTTCACGAAATATATCAGTTATAAACATCTCATGCATTCTCCACAGAACATAATGAGTGATATGCATTCAAATCAACATGCCATCATTATATAAAGGACATTTCATGACACTGTCTGAACAATATCCAAAGCACTCATTGTGTTGCAATCATCAAAACAAAACAGCATTGCTATCATCAAATCAACATAGCACATGCTTGTGCCTAAGGGGCACAACATTCTCCCCCTTTTTGATGATGGCAACACACTGTGACAGTGAGTCACACACAAAATTTTCTCCCCCTTTGACATAATCAAAAAGAAAAAAAATAGTATAAACAAGAGTGCAAAGTGGCAGTATGCATGCAATAAACTCCCCCTGAAGGTATGACTCCCCCTGAATTATTTCTCCCCTTAAATAATTGCTCCCCCTTTGAGATGGAATATGAACAGATAATTCAAAGGTAGAGAAGGTAGGAGGGTCACTAGACAACAGCTGAATCATTGGTTCAGAAAATAAGCCTGATTATAAATAGTAGTTAAAGTATAAGAATCAGCAACATACAATTTTCAAAAATTCAGGTTTAATAGTGATAAATCTAGAGTAAAACACCTGACCTTTGAAAAAGAGTTTATAGACTCCGTTTATAGCAATGAATCTAGGGCACATGGTATTAATAGATAAGTCTGAAATAATACCCTTTTGTGTTTAAGCATGGAAGTTCAAGAAAGGCAACTTGAATATGTATTGAGAAAAATAATTTTCACTCATTGACTTTTGATTTTCAAAGGGTTACAGCAGTTTGTATTTCACTTTTGAATTTTCAAAAACTGAACTAAGTGAATAGACCTGTGGCATTTATGCTGTTGACATTAGGTGTACACCTTGATCAGATGCAGGTATCCCTAGTTACTAGGCATAAACTACAAGACCTATTTCAGATCAAGACCTACAAGGAATAGTCTTCACTTTTGACATTAAGGGTATACCTTGATTAGAGGCCAGTACCCTCAGTTACTTGGTAAGGACTCCCCCTATAGATTCGACCCTATGAACAGAGTTAGCTTGAAGCACTTCATGACATGTGAATTTTCCTTCTTCTTTGGAGGAGTTCACAGTTTCTCAGTGCAATCAACCATTGCTCTGTCACAATGTTCAGTTCTTTACATTTGTGATCTTATTTACTGCTGCCCTTATTTCTTTTAGAGTGATTGTTTAAAAAATCATTACATACTCTTATTCACCTGTTCTAGACATTTCCAGTTCAACACATTTAGGCATTACAAAAAACTTTTTCTATTTTATCCATGAGACAAAGATTAAGAGCTATAAAAATTTTCTTTTATCTCAAATTCTGAAGTGCAGACACTTAACTCTCCAATTTATAAAGGTTAAACATTTAGTTCTTTTGAATTTGTAAGAGTGATTCTTATAAAAGAACAATTGAAATAATCGCAACTCAATGTACTAAACCAGAAACATAACTGTTGTTCAGTGAAGGTTAGGGAAATGATAGCAATTGGCAATATGGTCCAATGGCATTTGATGTCAAAAGATATGAATCAATTGAATGGGGACAATGAAGAGTAAATAGGATTCAAGAATCGAACTAAACTCACAGCTCCCCCTGACACCATGATGCAAGGATTATGCTATGCAACACACTGTTCTACATGCAGACTATGCACCAAGGATACATGAGACAAGTATGCAATCAATTCAGGCTTATGCATCCAAGTAATGAACATTTTTATCCTTTTTCAGATTTTTCAAAAATATGATGGCAGTACACTGATCTACATGAAGACAGGACCCATGGTACTAGGCGGAGGACCTGATCTTAAAGACCATCTCACACATGGTAGGAACCTCCGGGCAGATTTCCCTGCCTTTTAGTAACTTACCATTTGATATACCAGGGTTAACAAGGACAATGCAACATAAAGCAGTCCTACATGCATTGAACAGCATCAATGACAGTCATGCAAATGATGTATGCAGACATAAGACACATGCATTAACTGTGTACACTAACTGAACCATTCACACTCAGTCCAAGTATGCATTCAACAACAAGCATGCATTGCACTGACACAAAACACATGCATTTACACAAAGTCTATGTAGTGCATCAACTGTATACACTAAAGAACCATTCAAATTCAGTTCAACATATAGCAAGAGAAGAACATCAGATATTCAGAATAAAACTCAGTAGCTGAGTCTCGAATGCAGACTGATCAGCTAAGCAATAAGAGATCATCAGACATCAAACGAGCACATCAACATGGAATTCACATTTTTCATACTCACAAATTCAGATGATGAATTTAAAGTAAAGTTCAGAACTGACCTGAAATATAGAATCATGGGGTTTTCTGTTGAGTGCCTTGGATCATAAACCCCTTTATTCATCAGCTTCCAAGGCACACCTTCAAGATAAAGTCAAGTTGATCCTACAGGAACCCAAGAGGTCTTGGGTCCTGAATTACCCCTATCAGGTGTTCTAAATAATTTCTTAGTAATGTTGTCATCAAATTCTATTAGAGAGCAATCAGACATAGAATGTCCAAAATTTCCACAATAATGACATGAACCAACAGATTTTCTGGTCCTATGATACATATCTACAGCAACATGGGACCTATGAAACTGAGCATTAATTTTTCTGTTGTAAGCATGAATTTTTGATTTGCTATTACCTGCCCACCAGCATTCAGAAGCTCGGTGGCTAGGTTTTCCACATTCATAACAAACAAGAGTCTTTTCTTTAATACCAGCTTTATTTCTGCCCAAGAAATTTTTGTTTGGAGGGAATCTTACAAATTTGGAATTAAAATAATTTCCCTGAGCAAACCAGCAGTCCTTGACTGCATGCCCATACTTACTACATTCAAAGCATCAAAGATGCATGCTGTTTGATTCATTTTTGCCCCTATGATTTCCTGACCAGCATTCATTTACCTTATGCCCAGGCTTGTTGCAAGTGAAACAGATAGTATGCTGGCCTGAAGTAGATCTGTGTCTATGTGGGTCATGAGCATGTGTAAAAGATCTAGAATTCACATTGTTATCTTCTTTCAGTTTGAAACATGCATTCATTAAATGACCACGCCTACCACAATAATAACAGGATGCATTAGATTTCTTAGTGGCATGGTTTCTATCAAAAGATTTCCTTGAATGCACTGTTTTACTAGCATGCTCATCTTCTTTCAGTATTCTGCAATCATCCATGATATGCCCTTTCTTGCCACAATAATAGCATGATAATTTCTTCTCTGATGCATGTGAGTGAGTGGATGAATTGTGAGTGACATGTGTCAGTCTATCAGACTCCACACTGCTAGCAGAATTCACATCACATGCAGGGACAATTTTAACTTTATTCAATTGACCATTCTTTTTCAATTTATTGCCCCCTTCTTTGAACTGAAATACAGATGAAGATGATTTCAGATTTTCATTTTGTTTTGGGGATTGCATTGAAGTAGTAGCTGTTGACACCCGTTTTTTACCCAATAAGTCGGGTCATCTCCTTATTCATTCTATATGATGCTCTGAGTTGTTCACTCTTCATTGAGTCTCTTGATTGGTTGAAGCCTATTTCTTGGGTCTGAACTCTTTGATCGGATATGGCTCCTGGTGGCGTTTCATTAGATGAATCTTAGCAAGACCCTTCATTTCATTTTTGAACCTCAATGATAATAACGGTCGGTCCTAGGCACGTTGTTTCATTCTGACGGATGGATCCTGGACCGTTACTCTTTGAAGAGTCCTAAGGCTTAAGGCCTCATTTTAAAACTTATCCTTTTGGCTTACACGTTGATAATGACGGTCTGTCATGCAGCCGTTGTTTCATTCTGACGCCCTATGTCTTGGCCGTTGCTTCCTTGAAGAGTCCAACTTGTTGGGTCTTCTTCCCGTTGATCTTATCTTTTAGGGATAAGGTTGATAGTGATGGATGTTCCTTGGTGCGTTATTCCCAAGTGGAGGTCTGTCGTGCAACCGTTACTTCCTTCAGAGAGTCCTGGCAGTTCAGGCCTTTTCTCTGCTACTCCGTGGTCGAGATAAGGGTTTAGATTGACGATATCTCTTTCAAATCTGATCCTCAGAACCTTCTGTTTGATTCTATGGACTCTTGGTGATATTATCTTTGAGGATTTGCTAAGAATTATCCCTTTATCTTGCTGGATTATCCTCTGCTCGACCTGAGAGTTTGAGGGTCTATAAATAGAACCCTTGACTTCATGGCCCGAGGGAGGAGGATTTTGAAATTCACGACGAAGTGCTGCCGAACTCAGGAGTCATCTTCATCCAAGAGGAACTACTTCCCACGTTCATCCATCTCATAATCAAGGGAGTACTTTGGTTTTAGTCTTTCAAGTTCATTGCATGCTTAAGTTCTTCCCTGGTTTTTCCTCAATCAAAGCATTGTCCCTCCTCTTTCTCCACGTTTTCTCACTGTTCTCTAAGCATCTAAACATCCTCCTAATCTTTTAAAAACGCCCAGAGGGGTTAAAAAACCAAAAACTTCCCGGTAATCCCCTTTCCTTTTGATGTCCTTAAGTTCTTTGAGAATTGATGCTATATTATCGAAAGGGCTAATTTGGGTTGTTTTGTTCGTGTCTTCTACATCTTTGGCAGGTTTACAGGTTCACCAGTACGAGGCCCAAGTATTCTAGCCGGCTGGAAGAGTTGGAGTTAAAAGAATCTACACTTTGCTACTGCAGGTTATCTGACGGTCTGGTGCAGGCGCGTCATCTTCTCCTGGCGGTCTATCGGGTGGCCGTTACTTTCCAAGTAACGCACAGGGTCCTGGCCGTTATTTCTAGCTGACCTGCAGGTTCTCTTTGGTTTTCTCTCCCGTGGGTGGGTGCTTCATCCACCTATTTCCAAGGTATTTACAGGTCTTTGACTTGTTTTTACTTTGGTGGCGATCACATCTTTCCTTAGTCTTGGGCATTAGCTTTCTCATTCATCACATATCTCTTTTATTTTCTTGCTTGCTCCACCCCTTGCGGTGTGTTTTATTTACTCTTTTGCTCCACGCCCCGGCGTGTGTTTTCTTTTTTTTCTTTAGCGTAGTTTGAGCGAGATAGCATGCCCATGCTAGAGCTAGCTTTGATTGCCTAGGTTCATGATCACATGTTCATAGGTTAAGAGCGGATCTTTGATTACTTGCTTGTCGTTTCGTCATTCAAAACCCCCAAAGAAAAGATAGATAGGCAAAGGTAAATCAATAGATAATTTTTTGGCGATCACGGTGGGACAACTTGTGCCAATCGTGCTTTTGATTCCTGTTTAGACCTGCCATCATATGCTTGTTGAGTTGCCCTTGGTTTCCCCCTTTACCTCCTGCTGATTCTGGTTTTCTGGGTGCTCCGACGGCCCTGTGGCCCTGCGTTACAGTTCTCTGACGCAGGGGCATTAGACCGCCACTTTGGTTCTGCTGTGTGAGCTTCCACGGGTTTTTCCTGTTATTTCTGTCCGATTTTGGCTCTGGCTCATTTGACGGACCCATCTCCCTGCGTTATATCATTTCTGGCGGTCTGGCATTCGACCGTTATTTTACTCTGACACAGGGTTCTTCGACCGTCATACTCCTGGCAGGTATGCATCCGAGGTGCATTTATTTCCACAGTTTCTGCTGTGATTTATTGCTTGGGTGATACCTGACTTTCTCCTTGCTTTGTCCATATATTCATATCATTGTGTGTATCATTGATTGCTAGATTTTAGGCTAGACTTTACATGCACTCCGGTGCACATAGGGTCATTCATCTTGTCATATCTTAGATTGCATTTTCCTACCTTGTTGTGAGGACCTCTCGTCTCCATATTCCTTGGAGCCGACCAGGAAATCATAGCAGGGACCTCCATAAGTCCCCGCGAGCCGTGATTCCCACACAGACGCCGGGCCGGTTGTACCTTTCCTACCCCACGTCTAGGGTTGCATAAGTGAAGGAGTGATTACACTTAGAGTCAAACCAAGCCCCATATCCATCTCCTACTAGGAACCCATTGTTGAGAGCACATATCAATCAAATCCACTAAAGTTCCAAAGGAGAAATCATAAGAACCCTGTCTGTCACGCCCCGAGCGTGGAAGATTACCCGGAGGCGTGACGCGTCTATATAGATCGTGTCAATCTTGTAAATATCAGAGTGCGCAAATAACTAAGATTTAACTCGAAGTTAATACGATTAGGATGAGCTGACAATTGATACAACTAACCCAATGACAATTACATACATATCCAAGTCCAACTACTAGGCTTCAAGCCCTTATTACAATTATTGGACTAACACAGCTGACGTCTGACATAACTTGATATGACTGACATAAATGAAATTACAATAACACCATTTACACAAGCACAATTTACAAGATAACAAGATAATTCTATTTTTACACTCATCACTCCGACTCATTCCCTTCCAAGTTCTGGCTGATATCTGAATTTCCTGGAAAGGTTAGAAAACAACTAGATGAGCGAATCGCTCAGTAGGATTTACATCTCAATTTCTAGCATGCTATAAGTGAATTACACATTCATTTAATGTAAAGAGTATATGCATGCAGACAAGTAAACATCAAGGAACTGACTGGAGTAGAAAGTGAGAGTATAAATCAATTTCACATAGAAATGGTAATTGATGTCAAGCAGTGAATAACTGGAATAACAATCATGATAGCACAGTAAACAAGTAAGTTCAAGCAATTAGAATTGGCTATATATATATAAATCAATTCATTCAAGTAATTGCCCATTCGGGCCACGCAAGTCAAGTACTACCCATCCGGGCCACGTAAGTCAAGTAAAGAGAGAGAGAGAGTGATGGAATGTCTCCAATCTAGCATGTAGTTCGGTGCAATGCAAGACACCGACAAGCAAGAGATCTTTCCCATGGGTTTCGGGCGCTCCTCCCAGGACCAGACCGGGCCCTATTGCCAGCATTATTAGTCATGTTTTTCGACATCCATTCTCATTTATCATTTATAGCCAATATAGAATTCAAGGTGTGACCGGTAGGAATATAAGGTAGATTTAGAATCCAAGGGTACAGATAAAGTAAAACCAGTGATGAAAAGTTGATGCATTGTATAACTGGTTATCCAATTAATGTCTCGGAGTGGATTTCTAACTAGTACAGACTTAGTAAATTAATGACTTCTACTAAGGCACCTTTTATTAAATTCAAGTTACTATTATATAGGGTTTGAGAGAAAGGGGCACCTTGGTCAGGGGTGCCTGTAGCTCGACGGTAACAGTGTTAATTTATACTATGAATAGTTAAATTCAATACTGCTAAACCATATTAATTTCAACACTGTTAAACGCGGTTACAACATCGGTAAATTAAACACTGTTAAGACGGGTTTTATATATATTAATCATGCATATACTTGAATATGTATTGGTGTACAATATTATATTGGGTTATATATATATTAAGCATGAATATACATTCGTCAGAGTGTGCTGTACATAATTAATATACATTCATCGGTTTGAATTATGTATTCTGTACATGGTTAAACGGTTACAATATTATGTATAATATACTTGAATACAATATGTATAAAATACTTGAATTCTAACTATGTATAGTATGTAAAATATGCTTGAATTCTAACTGCATACCAAGGATAAAAATACTTGAATTCTATATGTATCAAATACTTGACTTCTAACCGGTGTTAAAGCTTGTTACTGCAGCTGACCGTTGCTTTCATGAAGAAATTAATTTCAAATTAAGACCATACGTATGTGTAAATAGGTTTAGAATGGAAGACAACATAAAGAACAGTCAGAAAAGAAGTCATTTCAAGCCATGGGTCGACCCTTGCATGCGAGCATGTGGGAGTTTTTGGTTCTGGTTGCATCACAGGGGAATTTGGGTGAACAAGGTTTGGGAAGTTTAGGTGGGTTTTAACTATATTTTAAGCTAAACGCTTGTTAATTATTAATCATTGTTATGAAAGGTTTAAAAGATTTATAATCGTTTACCATTCCATGAAAATATTATAACACTGTGTAACACATAATGAAACTATTATAATACTGTTAACAAGGTTAATATACTATTGAAAATATTGTTATGAAAAGATTTAAAAGATTTATATTAACAATTTAACCATGTCAATATACTTAATGAAAATATCATAATACTGTATTAACAAGATATACTTAATGAAAGTATTATAACACTAACAATGTTAATACACTTATAAAAATATTGTAACACTATATTAATAATAATTTTGAATACCATATAAAAATTTATAAAAATAGTAATTAAATCGCTAACACATTGGTGATCACTTTTGTCTTCTATGACTAATGCTAATAAAATCGTTGACAAGGCCTAATCAGCGATTTAAGCATGACTTAAAAACTCGGAAATCACTATTCACGCAATAATTCGACTACCTTGTAAAAATATAGAAAAATAAGAAAATGGTATATCAGGATTTATAGAACAATTTTGTCTTCTTGAGTGTTTTTAGTAAAAATCTGCATTTAGATCTATTCACCATTTAAGGTGAGTTTAATAAATTAATATTTTAATTAGATGAATAGTACCATGAAAATGTTTTCACTAGATAAAAAAAAATCCAGAAAAATAATAAATAGGTTTCTGGAAGCTTACTTAACAAAGTTGTTTTCTATCATTAACCTTGGAAAAATACGTGGTAAGATTTAATTAGAGATTTAGGTTGCAAAATTATAATACTGTTAACAATGGTAATACGCTTATATAGATCAATGTTAACAATGTTAATACCCTTAATGAAAATATTATAACACGGTATTAGCCATACACCCTTAATGAAAATATTATAACACGGTATTAGCCATACACCCTTAATGAAAATATTATAACACGGTAATAACCATATTAATACACCTAATGAAACTATCATAACACTGTTAACGAGGTTAAGATACTAATTTAAGAATTCCAACAGTAAACCGATCTTAGAACTTAATAACCATACTTAAGTGGTTAACAAGGGTTATATATTCATGTTAAAGCTAATAACCCATTAATAATGTACCTAATAACCCATAATCCTGGTACCTCATTAATTTAAGTGTATCATAGAATGGGTAACATTAATAAGTTGTTCACCCTACTGGTATTATTACTATGCAGACTAATTAGGCTATTGCTGTATTTCACTAAATTAAGTTTAACACATGTTGATAACTATGCGGAAAAGCATCACATGGAGATGAACCAATTGTTAACTATTAGTTTAGCTAGAAGTTTAGAACACCTACCTCTTGACAGCCGCCTCCTGCAACTTCTGCAAAGTCCAGCCCTTCTGCAGCACGTAGCAGGGGTCTAGGCTCTTCTAGGTGTATTATAGGGCTAGGGGGAACAGGAAGACAAGGGATGAGTCAGCCCATGCACTGCCAGCCTGCACATCAATTCCTGAGTGCGATGCCAGGTTGGTGCACCATAATTAAACCTAATTAACTTAATTTATGGGATTAGGTTTAGTCCTAATTAATTAACCCTAGTGTTAAGGTGTAATGACCATATTAAGCAATCTGGGCAAAAATTTAGGCAAATGTGGATGGTGGGTTTCAAACCCTAGACCTTAGGGTGAAGGGCAAAGCACTTAACCAACTACTCTAGAAATTAACTGTTAAGTGGATACTCTTTGTATATGGTGACTCTATGTTTCTATTTCCACTTAAGCCTTCGAAACGGTTTTTATAAGGTATATGTATATATATATGTTTAGTTGAAATAATAATAATACTAATAATAATAATAACATTATTATTCTATTATGTATATTTTATAAGGGGTGCTACACTGTCGCATCATTCTAAACAACTTGGTTGATTTTTTGAGTGTCTTCATCTTTTATCACTTACATCTTGTTAGAATCACCTAAGTTTGGTTGCTTATTGTGTGTTTTTGTGTTGGTTGTTTTTGCATTTTGTCAAGGTTATCAGTTGCATGTGGAGTTATTTTCGTCCATCCGAATCATCTCCTCAAGTCAATTCCTTCTTCACATTCTATTCCAATCCTCTTTTCGAGTCCACCATGGCATCCTTTAATCCTCCCCGCTCCCAAGAGGACTCCCTTCCTCAAGGGCTCCTTGAGAACCCTCCTAGGGTTGTTACCTTTTCCTCCGGGGAGGGGACTACCCCTCTTCCGTCCCCCACTTCTATGGAAGGCGGTCAAGCTACCCCTTCTTTCACCACTCCTTCCGTGGGCTCCGTCCTTCAGATGATGGCCCAATTGGATCCGGCCCAACTCCAAGTTCTTTATCAGACCATGCAAGGGTCCAACGCATCTCCTTCTACCATCATCCAAAATCAATCCAATCCTTCCACTGTTGGGCTCCCCGCTCAGCCCATTCCAATTGATCTTACTCCGGTCCAACCACGGACCATCACTTTCACGAGCATGGAAACGGGCCAGTCTTCCAAATCGGCCCAACAATCTTTCAATAAGGGAAAGTTGCCCATCCCTTCTTTTGTTCAAATGGATCATCACATATCTGCTCCGGTAGCTCCGCAAGTTCTCATGGGCCCTTCCGACTTCTTACGCTCTCAGCAAGGGGCGGCCCAAGCTTATCCTAATCCAGGTCAAGCTTATGCCCAATATCCTTCTTACGGGCCCCCCATCCCTACTGTTTATCCCTCCACTCCTTCCTGTGGGCACCCACCTTCCGCCACAACCGTTCCATCTGCTCCCCACATTCAATCAGCATCTTTCACCGCCCCTACTCCCTCCCGAGAGCAGGACTTGCTCGACAAGTGGGCCGCCATGCAGCAGCAACTCGACTTCCTCCAGAAGCGGGTTGGCCCACAATCTTTGGCCGATATTCCTGTTCCGAGCTTCCAGAATATCCGATTCCCTCCTCAATCAGAGCTCCCCAACTACCGCAAGTACGACGGGAACAACAATCCCTTTATTCATGTGAGGGATTTTCTATATGAATCGGCGCAATTCTAGTATGATGATCGCCTTATGGCGTATTTGTTCCGCCGATCTTTAGATGGTGTTGCTCTGGAATGGTTCTATTCTCTACCACTGGAAGAGGCTGAGAGTTTCAAGATAGTCAAGGACAAATTCATCCAGCGGTTCCAAGACAGGGTCGGCCCAGAATACTCATTCACCGATCTAGTGGCCGAGAAGATGAAACCAGACGAAGATTTCGCCACCTATGCAGACAGGTGGAGACAGATTGCCGCCAGAGTGCCTGGTCACATTCCGGAGGAAGAAAAGGTCAAACTGCTGATTTCCAATGCCACCCCGACCTTTTGCAACATCCTGGCAATGAATGACATAGCTAATATGCATCAACTCTACAGCCGGGCGCACTTCATCCAGACTCAATTCAAGGACTCCCCAATCCATTCCCTCTTCAAAAACCAAAAGCCCAAGTACCACAAGAAACCACAAGGGCCGGTTACCGAGGGAGTCCAAACAAATGAGCAAGTACAAGTCGTTGCCTTCCCGTTTCAAGCCGCACCATTCCGCTTCCCCCAAAACCCCCGCAATTCCCAAAACCCCGCTCCACAAAACTTCCAGGCAACCCCACAAAACCCTCCGCCTACCTTTGTCACTCCACAAAATGCCTTCACCAATCCACAACAACCACCACCTCCGCAATACCACAATGTCCCTCCACCTAACGGCTACAACAACAACAACCCTAACAGCAAGCGCCCGGCTCCTAGGAGGGCTCAATACCCTCCATTGCCAGAGACACTTACAGATATCTTCTCCGCCCTCATGTTAGTAAATGCGATCCAACTTCCTCCAGAACGGCCTACTTGGAACCCAGCCGTTGATCAGACTAAATATTGTATGTTCCATAGGCAGCCGGGCCATACCATAGAAGGATGTTTCCAGTTCCAGGATCTGGTATATGATCTCCACGAAGGGCAAAGGATAGATTGGGCCGCAATGCATCGGGCCATTATTGAGATCAAGGAGAAAAGAGGGCAGCAGCCGAGGCCGCAAGTGCAGCAGCAACAGGCACCGCAGCTGCAGTAGCTACCACAACAGCAACCACAGCAACCACAGCAAGTACAGGAACTGGGCATCCACCAGAACCCGATGCCGAATCATCCCCCCGCTCCTCAGCAGCAGTCGCCAGCACCAGCACAAGTAAACGTGGTCCAACCATCGGCCCCAATGCCGGGTGGTCTTTTGATGATGACAGTACCGCACCACAAGTCATGGCCCTCCACCATAACCACCGCAATCCTCTCACTCCCTCCTTCGTCCTTCCTACACACCTAGCATCCCCTCCATTCATCCTCCCGATTACACCCGCTTCAGCAGATTCCTTACCACCCACCGTTCCATCATACCCTCCACCACTTAACCCCGTCACCGTCATCACACCACCATCCAACCCTTCATCCATCCTTACCCTTCCGCTAGCCTTTCCTCCACCCGCGTCGACACTCATCACCAGCCTGCCTTCCACCAACCCTTCGCCCATCATCCGCTCACCGCCCACTACCACCACCAACCTTACGCTCCACCAAACCGTCTCCCCCGCACCACCTGTTCCATTCATCTACCCCGCAGGGCCCATCATAATATCTTCAGATGCTACAGCGAATTGTGCGCTAAGGAGCGGGAAGATGTTCCATCGGAATTACCCCACTACTCCTAATCCCCAGTCCTCCCAGCCAACGGCTGAGCAAGAAGAAACTGAACCGCTGCCAGGTACTCAATATGACTTGTTACATCATCTAGACCGGGTGCCCGCTAAAATATCTGTGCTAGAGCTGATCAAAAGGTCTACCCTTCATCAGGATGCACTAAGAGACTTTTTACAGAAGGTAATGGTCAGTGAAGATATGGCAGTGGACAGCTTACCAACCGCACTAGCAACCATCTCCAAAGGGCCGGCAATTACATTTTCAGAAACTGAGCTAGCACCTCCGGAAGCTCGGCAAATGCCGCTCTGCATTACAATCACTCTGAACAAAGTCAGCATTGAAGCAGCGCTGGTTGACATAGGGGCTTCAATTAATGTTTGCCCACTTAGCACCCTCCGAGCGTGCAACATATCTGAAGAGTTATTACGGCCTACCCCCACCACTATAGCAGCATATGACAACTCGAGGCGAGCGTGTCACGGGGTGATCACCATTCAGGCAGAGCTCGGGCCCCTTACAATGGCCGTGGAATTCTATGTGCTCGATATCGACCCTATGTTCAAGGCTATCCTGGGTCGTCCGTGGATTGATACACTCGGTGCCGTGCCCTCCACCGCACATCAGTGCATCAAATTCCCCTTCCAAGGGAGGGTCGTCAAAGTTAAAAGCCTGTCCGCGGTACAGACAGTTAAGGCCATATCAGAGCAGGTTCTTCCCACACTTTGGCCAAGCAGCCGGCCCGTTATATCAGTGCTGGACCTGAATTTTCCTTGGGCTTACACAGCTCCCAAGCCCATCACTACTCCAGTCAACATCAAAGTGAAGCCGCAGATTCAAGATTCCAAAGGCTGGAACATCATACTGAAACTAGGCTATCAACCGGGGAGAGGCCTCGGTGTGCAATTACAAGGAATGACCAAGCCCATACCCAAGGGAAGAAAAATGGGCAGGAGAGGTCTCGGCTACAAGGAGACAGCATTATCAATGATGGGTGATTCTGGGCCACTCACCTGGGATTATCGTCAACATTTTGTCAAGGGGCCTCTCCAGCCCGGCACATTAGCTTCAAAACAAGTTCAGCCAGAAAAAGATGCAGTCTGTCCGATTACCAACCCGCCCCCATTGCCGGGAGGGTCAGATGATGATATGCTCGACTATGGTCAGGCCTTGCAGGGGCTCTTTCATGAGGAAGAATGTCAGAAGAAGCAAGAGGTTCGGCTTGTGCAATGGAGGCCGAAGAAGCAACCTATTGTTGATTTACAGAAGGAGGGGAGCTCTCCAACTGCCTTTTCTTGGTCTCCCTCACGCCTCCAATCTATTTTCCAGCAAGGGGACTTCATACCCCGCCTTCCTCCCATCATAATAAATCCATCTTTCATTGATCCACCCGAGATTCTATTTGTTCCTTGTGCTTGCGGGAAGTGCCCACCCATTGATCTATCCACTCTCTTCACTCCTCCTCCTCCCAACGCCCAACTCCACGAGATGTGGTTCTCTTCTTCCGATCCTTTCTTTGACTGCATTTTCCCCGAGCTGTTCCCTATGCAGCTCCCACCTCCTCCATCTTGCTGTGTAGTCTCCGCTGATCTCCAAAAAAAAATGTCAAATTTGAAATGGAGATTTCAGTGGAAGATTACGCTATCCTATCGCCATCCTCCTCCCAGGGGCACGAGTCCCCTGCTCCTTCCCTTCCACTAGGCTTCCTCTTCCCTAGGTTAGGATTAGGGTCCGTCGAGTCTAGGGAATTAGAGTCAGTTAGATCTAGAGAAGTAGGGTCATGTTCCAGGTCGTCCAACCCTTCCTCTGCTGAGCCGCGCTCGCTGGCGCATCCTTCCCGGTCTGTTCCTGATAGGTTCTTGTAAGATTTAGCTCAGCGATGCCATGCTCTTTTGAAGTGCCCGGAATTCGTCGCCACGGCAATTGTAATTGAAGATGACGAGGAAATAGAAGGGGTATGGAGCGATGACGGATTAGGCGTCTATGAGATTTTGGATGAGAAGGATCCAATTAATGAAGACAGCGATGTAGATGACACCGCCGACTTATACGCACAAGGATTGAAAAGATTCGACGAGCCGTCGACGTCGGTGGACGAACCTACAAAGGAAATCAATCTAGGAACCGAAGAAGACCCAAGGCCCATCATGATTGCTGCTAATCTCCCTTCACAAGTAGAAGAGGAATTGATTAAGGTTCTAAGGGAGTATAGCGATTCCTTCGCCTGGTCTTACGAGGACATGCCAGGTCTTGACCCCTCTTTAGTGGAACATCGACTCGTGCTTAAACCAGGGGCAACACCTGTGAAACAAAGGTCATGAAGATTTCACCCCCACATGGCCTTGAGGATCAAAGAAGAGGTCGACAAACCATACAAAGCTAGATTCATCAGAGTAGTTTTATATCCTCAGTGGGTGGCAAACATAGTCCCTGTTCTTAAGAAAGATGGAAAAGTGCGCATATGCATTGACTTCAGGATCTTAACAAAGCATGTCCCAAAGATGATTTCCCGCTACCCCATATAAACGTCCTAGTGGATAATACAGCCGGGTATGAAGCTCTCTCATTCATGGATGGATACTCGGGCTACAATCAGATCCGTCTCGCTCCGGAAGATCAAGAGAAAACTTCCTTCACCACGCCCTGGGGCACGTATTGTTATGTGGTTATGCCTTTCGGTCTGAAGAACGCAGGTGCCACCTATCAAAGGGCGATGATAGCCATCTTCCACGACATGATGCACATCTATATGGAAGCTTACGTGGATGACATCCTAGTGAAGTCAAGAACTAAGGAAGAACACCCCTCCATCCTGGCTAAGGTGCTCCAGAGAGCCAGGGAGTACAAGCTCAAGATGAATCCGAAGAAGTGCGTATTCGGAGTCTCCTCAGGGAAGCTGCTAGGGTTCATAGTAAGCAAACGGGGGATCCAGATTGATCCTAATAAAGCACAGGCCGTCATGGACATGCCTCCGCCAAAGAACATTACGGAACTTCAAGGATTGATTGGTAGGTTGCAATTTATCAGAAGGTTCATATCCCAGCATTCTCAAAGGTGCCATCCGTTTTATGAATTGCTTAAGGCGGGGGTCAAGTTTGAATGGAATGAAGATTGTCGGAAGGCCTATGAGGACCTCAAGGAATATCTATCCAATCCCCCGGTTCTGCAACCTCCTGTCCCTGAGAAACCCCTAATCCTATACATCTAGGTTATTGAGGACTCCCTAGGGGCGGTTTTAGCACAAGTAGATGATGAAGGGAAAGAGCGGGCTGCGTACTATCTTTCTCGGTTGTTTAATCCAGCTGAATCCAAGTACACCGCTATGGAGAAGACTTGTGCCGCCTTAGTGTGGGTAGCTCAAAAGCTTAAACACTACTTCCTTGCCCACCCATTTAGGTTGATCTCTAGAATGGACCCGATCCGTTATCTCTTAGAAAAGCCCGTCCTTTCTAGTAGGTTAGCTCGCTGGCAGAGCTTCCTCTCTCAGTTCGACATCACCTTTGTTGTTCAGAAGGCAGTCAAAGGATATGCCATTGCCGAGCATCTCGCCCATCTCCCCATCCCTCGCACCGATTCTATTCAGGACGATTTCCCTGATGAGCATCTTTCTGTTATCTCTCATCACCCCTTCTGGTCTCTGCACTTCGATGGTGCACTCAATTCTCAAGGCCGAGGGATCGGTGCTGTTCTGCTTACCCCGGAGGGGGTAACCATTCCCTTTGCTTATCAACTTCGGTTTCCTACTACCAACAACATCGCTGAGTATGAGGCTCTCCTGGCCGGCTTGAAACACGCCTACCTCTTAGGTGCGCGTTATTTGAACATCATAGGAGACTCTCAGCTCGTCCTACGGCAAGTTCTGTCCACTTACCGTACTCGTGACCCCAAGCTCAAGCCTTATCAAGATTTGGTCACGCTTCTCGCTAGGCAATTCCGTAAGCTGATCTACATTTACACTCCCCGTTCTCAGAACATTCTAGCTGATGCTCTGGCATCTCTTGCTTCCTCTTTATCCTTCCCTCTCAGTCGGAATACTGAGACTATCGTCGTCCAGAGATTGGACGCACCCTCTCTTCAGGATCCTTGGTACCTTAACCTTAGAAAATCCGTAGAGGCAAAGGCTGAGAAGGAAGATCTCAAGGAAGTTTCACTAGCAGAACTAAAGGAGATTCTGGATGAAGAGGAATTACCTTGGTATCATGAAATCGAGTTATTTTGCAAAGAGGGGTCGTTCCCAGAAGGGGAAAAAGCTGAGCAACGCAAGTCAATTAGAAGAGCCGCCGCAAGGTACACCATTGTTGCAGGAGAACTGTACAGGCGGGCTACTAATGGAATGCTCATGAGATGCTTAGATGATGTTGAAGCTTGGAAGGTGGCTGAAGCAGCCCATTCTAGTGAGTGTGGGGGTCATATCAATGGCCAGGCTCTAGCAAAGAAGATCCTTAGGCAGGGCTACTACTGGCCCACTCTAGAGGAAGATTGCTCCCTCTATGTCCGGAGGTGTCTTAAATGCCAACTCCATGCTGATAAAATTCATTCTCCAGCTTCATCTCTCCATCCTATGACCGCTCCTTGGCCATTCTCTATGTGGGCTTTCGACGTTGTCGGCCCGCTCAGTGATCCTAATTCTCAGATCAAGCAGAAGTCCTTTATCCTTACCGCCACTGAGTACTTCACCAAATGGGACGAAGCCGAGGCGTACGCAGAAATCAAAGCTACAACGGTGTGCCGCTTTATTATGAAGAATATCATCTCGCGGTTCGGAGTGCCAAGCAGCATCATCACCGACAACGGACCCCAGTTCGTCTCCCAAGAGCTTAAGGACCTCTGTAAGAAGTTCAATATTGCATTGCATCATTCATCTCCATATTATCCTCAAGGCAACGGTCAAGCCGAGGCCACTAATAAAACCCTTCTCAAAATCATCAAGAAAACATGCGAAGCTCATAAGTTTTCTGATTGGCCAGAAAGATTAGTAGAAGCTCTGTGGGCTTACCGCACCTCCGTCCGTACCCCTACGGGACAAACTCCCTATTCTCTTACCTACGGGATGGAGGCGGTGCTCCCATATGAGATCCTGATCCCTTCCCTTAGAGTGCAGCTCGATAAGGAACTTAATCTCGATGAACGTCGAGAGGCGTTACTGGTCCAGCTGGAACTCTTAGATGAGAAGAGGATGAACGCGGCCGATCACGTATCCGTTTATCAAAAAAGGGTTTCACGTTATTTTCAAAAGAAGGTAATCGAACGTAAATTTCAAAAAGGTGATATGGTTTTGAAACGCAAGTTCATTCGGTCTGCAGGTCCAAGGTCTAAATTACAACCTAACTGGGAAGGACCGTTTGTCGTAAAAGAAGCTTATCCAGGGAATGCTTATCGTTTAATAAATGCGGAAGGTGAGGAGCTCTCTCACCCGTGGAATGGGTTGCATCTTAAGCGTTTCTTTCCTTAGAGTCTAAGCCACGTGCTTCCCCGGCAGCAGGATGCTCCCTCCTGTTTCACTAAGAAGGGTCCCGAGTAAGGCAATCACACACTACACGACATCCCTGGTCAGGTTTTCCGATTTTAAAAGACACCGTTTCTCCTCGGCCATGCTTTAGGGGAAAATCGAAGTCCCTGTCCGCTTCATTCTTCGGCTGAATCCAGGGGCAAGAAGTGAATAAGGAGGTGACAACTAATCCAAACACCCTAACGAGAGGAGGTCTCAAATAGGGGCAAGTCCGTTATGACCTGACGCCACAAGAAATGAAAGGAAAAGAAAAAGGGTAATCTCTGCGACAAAATCAAAAGCATCATCTCAAAAGTCTACTATTCCAAAACTCCAGGAATGCAAAAATAGGAAAACTAGGCATGACAAGAGTGGCAGCATAGTTCCCCGCGGGACGTCATGAGCCCGGTCGAATGCATGCCTAGAGTGGACGAAGGTTCGATGACGGACACAAAGCCCCGGCGCAACAGACTAAATCTCTAACAGGGTTGTAGGGTGAAGAAATCAAGTCCTAAAAACTTCCATATCTGGTCTAAGCTTATCCCCATGTTCCTTTTTTATTTTAGGACCAAGATTAGTACTTGGGGTATGGCCTTGTTAGAAACACCGACATGAGAAGTGGGCCTTGGCCAGGGATTGTCACCCGTATTACACACCAACCTCGGGACTTCTGATTCTGAACAAGGAAGAGCTCGTGTTACTAGGAAGGCACTAGTTTTCAAATCCAAAAACATCAAAATACTTGCAAAATCCAAAAACATAAAATATTTGCAAGATCCAAAAACATCAAAATATTTGTAAAATCCAAAAACATAAAATATTTGCAAAATCCAAAAACATCAAATATTTGCAAAATCCAAAAACATCAAATATTTTCAAAATCCAAAAACATCAAATATTTGCAAAATCCAAAAACATCAAATATTTTCAAAATCCAAAAATCAAATATTTTCAAAAATCCAAAAACACCAAATATTTCCAAAATCCAAAAAACCAAATATCTGCGAAAATCCCACAAAAAATTAGATGTTTTCCAAAACTCCATCATCTGCATGATATACATTGCATTTTCATTATGCTTTCCGCCTATTTAATAAGGCTCCACCCCTTGACCAAATATCAAGAAACGGTCATTATCTAACTTGCTTCAAGGCAAGGGGTTGAGTCTAAGAACAGATCTAACTTGTTTCACGTCTTAGCATGTGCAGACAACAGGTTCAAGTGCAGGATTACAACTACACAAAATATGACGCATCAGTGTTCGACCGTCACAGTCATTTAACGGCCCCCCCTTGACCGTTAATTCCCTTCAGGCGTGGGCTTTTATTTCATCAAACCATTATCGCTCTGACGGTCTGGTCTATACCGTCACTTCCATATAGCGGCCCATCGCCTATCCGTCGCATGCTTCAGAGAGCAGGATTGATAATGCTTTCATTCTGACGGCTCATCATCAGGCCGTCTTTTCTTTATGGCGGTCCACTGCCCATCCGTTACATCCTCCAGAAGCTCTGCCTCTTCACATCATTCTAGCCAATCAACCCACAAAACTTATGCTCATTCAACTAAACCAGTCTCATCTCATTCAAGCAAATTTAATAAAACATGGGTGCATACAAAGTTTCCAGCTTTGATTGATAATAACAAACAACTTCTCTCATGAACAAAATAAAATCAAGGCACATTCAATTTCTTATCCGCAAGAGGGCGAATTTTCCCCAGCTCTTTCACATAATCACGGCGTGCTGCGTCGTTCTCTTCAACTTCTTCTCGCCACGGGCGCACCTTGCTGATCTCCCATATGGTCAGCGCGTTCCGTACTGCTCTTTCATCTTCCTCGGTCCCCATCTTCCTAGGTAGAAGGGAGGGTAGTGTGATAGTGCAGGAGCTTGGGTTCTTGGAAGTCCGATCTGAAGATGGCACCGGTGCGGGTTGTAGATCGCCATGGCGGTATTCCCCACTAGCTGGAGGTCCAAGCTTTGACGCCGCGGTATTTTAAGAAGAGTGCTTCGAATGATTCTTGGTCGCATGATGAACTTGTCCATTGGTAGAGTGTTGAAGAAGAGGCGCCATTCATCCCGCGTTTTCTTGTCCGCCGTCTTGCATTCGACCTGAGAAGAGTATCCAAATGCCCCTCCAATGAAGAAGAGAGGGTGGCTCCCGAAGATTCGGCTAGCTGAAGTTATGTCTTCCTTTTGTTAGAATTTGATTCTCACTCCCATCCAGCACTCAAGGAGTATCATGGAGCCGAACAAAAGTCCTCCTAGGCAAGCCGAGCTAAGTCCTTCATAGAGGTACGAGAGGACCACTTGAGAGATGGACATTCCCCGCCACATCCCGCTAATAATACTAAGATTTTGGATGTCTAAGAGGTGGTCGGTCGTGGTAAAGAGGAAGACTCTGCATAAGCAAACCGCCACCGCCTTGGCCATTGCTTCATGTCTCTCCCACTTGTTTTTACAATGAGACACTATCCATTGCGCCAAGGGTATCAAGTGAATGTGGTGTGGGCTGATCATGGTCCTCACATCCTTTGGATTATGGATGAAATCACTCAAGATCAAGGACGGGTCAATAGGCTCTATTGTGTAGCAAACCCGGTCTTCATCCCCTGCCTTAGTCTTAGGAAGGGCTAGGTAGGTCTCTACCTCTTCTAAAAGGACTGTTGCTTCGAAGGAAGGGAAGATGAAGGTATGAGTTTGTGGATGCCATAGTTCTACAAGAGCTGAAATACTTGGCCAATCTAAGGATAATTTCTGAAAAATTTTTTGCCTAAAACCAAGAGAGGTTGAAGGTGCCATGCTTTAAGGATGGATGTGACTTCTATAGGGAGGGCCTTTACCATGGGAGCCACCCACTTCAGATTAGAGTAGCATCTTGGGCCAGGAAGAGACTTGAAGAAAGAAGGAGAAGAAGAAGTCATAAAATGAATTGAAGTGCAAAATTTTTTGAACTTGGATGTGTTGTTGAGGGACTTACCACCCTTTGAACATTGGAGCTTAAGTGCTTGGGAATTGATGTCAACCGTTGGAGCTCTCCATGTTCTTTTCTGGCAGCTTTAGGTCCGGTGTAGACCTTCTCCTCCATAGCCATCACCTCGAAGCTTCTCTTCATCTTGATTTCTGCCCTTAGGAGAGGTTCTTCAACCCTAAAGCAGAGGTTTTCAGCAAAGATACGATTTTGGTTGAGTTTCTAAGTTTTAAAGGTTTAATTTTGGCTTTGAAAGGATAAGACTTGAGTTGGAAGGCTTTATCTTCAATCTAGATAAGTTCTAGTAAGAGATTAGGTGGCTAAACCTCGGGTTTAAGTTCTCACGGCTCAATCCGTCTTGGAATACAACCCAGATCTAACGGTCTATCGTACGGCCGTTATTTCACTCCGACGCGCCAACCCTAGGCCGTCGCTTTTTCCTGTGGGTTTAGTTTCCCAGATCATGTTATGTGAAGATTAACGGTCTAAGGGCTGACCGTCATTTCTTGTAACGCGCGAACCCTGAGCCGTTACACTCTCAACCACTCAATTCTTTCTACTCTGGGCTAAGCACTACCTGACGGTCCTGGTTGTGGCCGTTGCTTCGTTCTGACGCGTCTACTTTAAGCCGTCGCATTTTCTGCTAGTCGCCCTGCAAACTATCGTTCTGCCATGATTAACGGTCCAGCTTTAGGCTGTTATTTACCTTTGACGCACCTTCAGTTGGCCGTCATTTTGCCTGCAACCTCAGCTACAGGATGGGCCTCCGTTATGATTAACGGCCTTTGGCTAGCGCGTCGTTTGATTATGACGGTCTGAACCTGGACCGTTACTTTCTCTGTTGCTGAATTCAGGCTATTCCTTCTGCCCTTGCCTAGACCTGGCGGTCTCTCGCATTGTACACCTCATTCTCTCTACATTTTCACACACATACGTTGCTGCAAATAACTCATGCACACATTTCTGCCTATGTCTCATACATTCATTCATACACACCTCATCCGCGCATGCATTTTCAAACATATAGTCACCTGCCAAAACCTTTCATCCATTCATTTCATCCGTCCCTGCACATTCAAACACGCATCCATTCATTCACGTTCGCACAAAATAAACAGAAAACCCAAAAAAGATTTCATTCCATTTTCCATAAGTTACATACAAGTGATAAGAGAACATAAAAATGCATCATTCGGCCGGCTTATCCACCGGACCACCATCATCCTCTCCATCCTCGGGTCTCCTCGCGGGTGGTGGCGCTATCGAAGCACTCTCCTCCTGCTGTCCCCGCTCCGCCCTCTCATTCCTCCGTTGGCCGAGGAGCTGACAAGAAAATCCCCTACCGAGCCGCTCGGGGCAGCACTCCTCCGTATCCCACTCTGGGAAGCACTCCGCTCCGGTCCCCAGCCCATCATCCAGACCGTCCGCTCTAGCGTCCGCAGCTCGATCTTCAGCGTGAAGATCTGACGTCGCGTCTCCCGTGCCTCGGTCCGGTAGCGATCCAAGTCCGCCGTCCCGATTCGGAGCTTCTCCACCTCAGCTTGAGCCCGAGCTAACTCCGTCCGTAGTCGCTCCCCCTCAGCCTCATCCAAGCGTCGCGGGGTCTCCGCTCTCAGCCGGGCCATCTCTGCCCGTACAAGCTCTGTCTCCGCTCGGGCTCGATCAGTCTCAGCCCGGCTTCTTTCTGCCTCTATCCTCGCCTGCCTGGCCTCGGCCACTGCTGCTGCTAGCTCTCTCACCTGTAGATTGCATTTCATATAGTTAATCATAAGGCATTTTTAGGCAAGATCATAAGCATGAGCATTTTTAGCATCTTACCCGCTCCGCGAGGGTGGCCTCCGCCTCCTCGGCCCGGGCAACCGCCCGAGAAAAATCAGCCTCCTGCTCAGCCCTGCCTCCTGCAGGCTGTGAGGAAGACGATGGGGCATCCGGTCCGGCTCGTTGGGCTCTCTCGGCCCGCTGCATTTAGAAGACAGGGTTAAGGACCATGGTTAATCAGCATGTGCATCATAAACATCAATTGTCATAATCATAAGCATTTTAAGTCTAGGTTTTAAAGTCTCACCAGGAGCTCCAGAGCGGTCCGGTACCCGTCCCGCTGCTGGATAGTGGAGTGGAGTAATCCCTCCAGCTCAGCTATCCGTCCCTCAGGGTCTAGCTGCATGTAGAAAGCATGAGTCAATACATCTATCACATTGCATTTTTGCATATAGAAAGAGTATAAGTTTTTGCATACCGGTCGTCGGGTACCTCGGTACACCCGGTCGCCGTAGAGTCGAGCAAAGGCCTTCAGATATGCCTCGTCGCTCTCGTCGCGTTCCTTCATCGCTCGGCCCCGCCTGTTCCAGTCATGGATGTACTTCACCTTCCGGGCGCACCAATCCACGTTGCCACTGATGCCCCTTGCTGACTTGCCGGGGTGGTCATCGCTGTGGCGTGGAAAGGTCACCTCGGGCTGATGTAGTCCCCGGGTCCGCAGGATCAGCCTGTAGTGCAGAGGCTCGATGATATGGATGCAATGCAGCCATATGTCTCGTCCCCGGTACGACAAGGCCGCCTCTACCCACGACTGTCCCGTGTAAACCTCGCCGCGGTATGGGGTCCATCTCACCTGAAAGCATTTAGTTCATTCATCAGCATGAGCATTTAAAAAGCATTCAGAAGCATATAGAAGCATATAGAAATCATTTTGAGTTCTGGACTCACCGACGTATGTGGGAAGGAGTCCAAGTCATCCTGGATCGTCCGGGTCAGTCTGATGATCGACCCTGTGTCCCTCGCCACCGACCAACGCCTCGCGATCGGTATGCGGTCGGGGTGGAGTAGCGCGCCTCTCCCGATGCTCGGGAGGTACATATAGCTCCAGATCTGCATTTTTAGAAATCAAGTCAGTCACATGGCATATCATAAACATTTTGGCATAAAAGAAAGCATTTTAAGTGCATTTACCTGTAAGAAAGGCAAGAAGCCGCCCAGCATCGTCTGCCGGTCCGTAGTGCTCAAGGACTCGAACAGGAATGCGAGCACTGCTGCTCCCCAAGCATATCTCCCAACTCTGTGCAAATTCTCTATCATCGGCAGTAGTCTGCAGCTGATGACGTCTGCCCGAGTCGCGAAGAGGAGCTTCCCGAATAGCAGTATCAGGAAGCGTCTGAGCACTCTATCTCCCTCAGGTCCTGCCTCCGTCGCCACGCGAGGGCGCACCTGGTCTATCACTCTGCCCAGATGCTCCTCGGGTAGCTCTCCTACGGCTATCGCCGCTCCTCTCAGTCCCATGCTCTCCTGCAGTACTGATCTCGAGAGCTGGGAGGAGGACTGTCCCGGCCTGATCAAATCTAGCCCGAGCAGCTGCTGTGCCATCTCCCGGTAGTCACCGTAAGTCCATCCGGTCACTGCGGCTCCATGGACTCTCAGTCCTGTAATCCTCGCTATATCTTCAGCGTGGGGATCATGTGGCCCCACGGGAAGATGAAAGCTCTGCTGATCGGGTCCCATCTCTCGTGCAGCGCGTACAGCAGGGGCGTGTCCATCCGGATCACCTCGATGCTGAGCACCTCGGCGAATCCCATGCCAGCCAGTCGCTCCCTCTGGTAGTCCGGCAGTGCTTGGTACACGGCCCGGATCTGTAGCCAGGAGATCCTTGTTCGTCGCTTTCCCTGCATTCATTTAGATCACAAGTCAGTCCATTGTATCATAAAACATTGCATAAGCATTTTAAAATTGAAAACTAAACAAAAATTTGAAAATTGAAAACCCTAAAAATAGTTTAAGACCCTGGCAGATGTGACGGCCCTGGGTAGGGCGTCGTTTGCTTCTGACGGACTCGGGGTGGTGCGTCAGGCGAGTGACGGTCGCTGGCAGGACCGTCACATTGTCTGCGTTTGGAGGTTTTTTCCCTTGTATCCCCGTGGCTTCCCACCTTGGCCGAATGGCCTACAATTGTTCCTAGGGGGTTCGTAGACCCATTTCTACCCTTATATCCCACATGCATTCATAATAAAAACACAAAAAAATTAAAATTTGAAGTTAGGGCGGAAGGACTTACCTCACGGTCCATGCCTCTCTTCCTCTTCTTCTCTGGTTCTTTGGGTTCCTCTGCACCCAATGGGGCTTCCCCTTGGTCCTCCACGACCGTGGGAGCTTCTTCTTCTTCTCTTGGGCTTCTCCTCGCCGTTTCCTCTTCCGCGATCGGCGGGATCACTTCCCGTTCGAGACGGCGGTGGAACCGCCGTATGGCCATTCGTTTCCCTCTCTCCCTCCTCTGTGGTGGTGGCTGGGGAGCCTCGTCGCCGGCCATTACGGTGGTGGGGGCGGTGGTCGCCGGTGATTTCTCGGTTTGAGTTTTGGGCGTTTGATTGCTTGAATGTGGAATGATGGGCCGTGACCGTTCGGTTGTTATTTTTTTTGAACGCTCAGGAAATGTGACGGTCTATCGTTTGGCCGTTACATCCTTCTGACGCGTCTGGATTTGACCGTTACATATGATTGGACTGTTTTATTGAAGAATGTGAACCGCCTGGTTTATGACGGACTAAGGATGGTCCGTTACTTGATGTAACGCCCTTTCATCAGACCGTTACAAACTTGCAAGTTTCTTGCTGAATTAAATGGTCTATTGATGTCAAAATGGTTTTATATTCTGTCAGAATATTCATTGTTGATGCCTCTCACACGTACAAATGGTTATGCCTTGATTCATGATCATATTTTTTTTTTGGCTAACCTATCTTTTATGAAGGAATTTGTGAACGAAATCATGCTTTACTGTCCGTCCGAAAGTGAGTCAGGTATTTGTATCTCGTCCCTTATCCCTTAATGCATTACTATATGTTATCTACGATATTATCTCGAGAACCGGCTGGTTATTCATGTGTTCCAGGATCTGATGTTCCCCTTAAACAAAAATGATGATGATCTAAGTTCACATGTTTTATCGTTGGATAGGCCGTTAGATTGGAATAAGTTTGGGGACGATGGTTCTATCTTGCACGCCGTGGTTGCAGATGGTGTCCTGACCCTAATTTCTCTGGTCTAGCAATATTATTCTCGGTATTTGATATTTTATCTTTCTTTGCATTTGTTTTGAAGATTTCTTTTCCTTTAGCCTAGCATGCATCATGCGCATTCTTTGAGCATTCATGAAGCTTCATCTGTTCAAGGCATCTCAATGATGGTGAGTAGCTGTGTTCTTGATCTCGGATAAGGAGAATCATTCCACTCTGAATTAGAAGGTTTCCTTCGATCTGTTCGCTTGATCTGGTTGGCTGAAGATTCCTGTCTGGAGTTTAGTCTCTTGTTCTTTCCGTTGCCTCCGGCGGCTAGCCGTGTTTCCTTTCCTTAGTTATTAGCTCCTCCAGACTTGCATCCTTTGGTTGACTATTTCCTTGTGATCAGTTTTGAAGCTTTCCAGAAAATTCCCATCGCTTGTTGGCTGAGAACGGGTGTCGTTTACCTTAACGCCCTCTTTTTAATCCACTCCGCTTCATTTCCGCTTCATCTCCATGTTCCATTTCGCTTTCGCTTCACCTCCGCTCGTTCCCCTGCAAAGAGGACGTTAAGGAGGGGCATCTGTTGACATCCATTTTTTACCCAATAAGTCGGGTCATCTCCTTATTCATTCTATATGATGCTCTGAGTTATTCACTCTTCATTGAGTCTCTTGATTGGTTGAAGCCTATTTCTTGGGTCTGAACTCTTTGATCGGATATGGCTCCTGGTGGCGTTTCATTGGATGAATCTTAGCAAGACCCTTCATTTCATTTTTGAACCTCAATGATAATAACGGTCAGTCCTAGGCGCGTTGTTTCATTCTGACGGATGGATCCTAGACCGTTACTCTTTGAAGAGTCCTAAGGCTTAAGGCCTCGTTTTAAAACTTATCCTTTTGGCTTACACGTTGATAATAACGGTCTGTCGTGCAGCCGTTGTTTCATTCTGACGCCCTATGTCTTGGCCGTTGCTTCCTTGAAGAGTCCAACTTGTTGGGTCTTCTTCCCGTTGATCTTATCTTTTAGGGATAAGGTTGATAGTGACGGATGTTCCTTGGTGTGTTATTCCCAAGTGGCGGTCTGTCGTGCAGCCGTTACTTCCTTCAGAGAGTCCTGGCAGTTCAGGCCTTTTCTCTACTACTCCGTGGTCGAGATAAGGGTTTAGATTGACGATATCTCTTTCAAATCTGATCCTCAGAATCTTCTGTTTGATTCTATGGACTCTTGGTGATATTATCTTTGAGGATTTGCTAAGAATTATCCCTTTATCTTGCTGGATTATCCTCTGCTCGACCTGAGAGTTTGAGGGTCTATAAATAGAACCCTTGACTTCATGGCCCGAGGGAGGAGGATTTTGAAATTCACGATGAAGTGCTGCCGAACTCAGGAGTCATCTTCATCCAAGAGGAACTGCTTCCCACATTCATCCATCTCATAATCAAGGGAGTACTTTGGTTTTAGTCTTTCAAGTTCATTGCATGCTTAAGTTCTTCCCTGGTTTTTCCTCAATCAAAGCATTGTCCCTCCTCTTTCTCCACGTTTTCTCACTGTTCTCTAAGCATCCAAACATCCTCCTAATCTTTTAAAAACGCCCAGAGGGGTTAAAAAACCAAAAACTTCCCGGTAATCCCCTTTCCTTTTGATGTCCTTAAGTTCTTTGAGAATTGATGCTATATTATCGAAAGGGCTAATTTGGGTTGTTTTGTTCGTGTCTTCTACATCTTTGGCAGGTTTACAGGTTCACCAGTACGAGGCCCAAGTCTTCTAGCCGGCTGGAAGAGTTGGAGTTAAAAGAATCTACACTTTGCTACTGCAGGTTATCTGACGGTCTGGTGCAGGCACGTCATCTTCTCCTGGCGGTCTATCGGGTGGCCGTAACTTTCCAAGTAACGCACAGGGTCCTGGCCGTTATTTCTAGCTGACCTGCAGGTTCTCTTTGGTTTTCTCTCCCGTGGGTGGGTGCTTCATCCACCTATTTCCAAGGTATTTACAGGTCTTTGACTTGTTTTTACTTTGGTGGCGATCACATCTTTCCTTAGTCTTGGGCATTAGCTTTCTCATTCATCACATATCTCTTTTATTTTCTTGCTTGCTCCACCCCTTGCGGTGTGTTTTATTTACTCTTTTGCTCCACGCCCCGGTGTGTGTTTTCTTTTTTTTCTTTAGCGTAGTTTGAGCGAGATAGCATGCCCATGCTAGAGCTAGCTTTGATTGCCTTGGTTCATGATCACATGTTCATAGGTTAAGAGCGGATCTTTGATTACTTGCTTGTCGTTTCGTCATTCAAAACCCCCAAAGAAAAGATAGATAGGCAAAGTAAAATCAACACTAGCTACATCTGAACCTTGCACAAAGGTGTTGTATAGCTAGCTTTTAGTGATGTTCTTGACATCAGAAGTGCAATTTGTTCTCCCCTTTAAATCCTTATCCTCACTTTTCACAACAGTTTTTATTTTTCTTTCAATTTTACAAACTTAGATGCATAGTTTTCCAGGTCATGAATTTTATTTTCCGAGGATGCTATATGAAGCTCATAACTGGCTATCTCCTGTTCACTGCAATTTACACATTCACTTAAGACTTTATTTGCAATTTTATACTTCTCAACTTCTTGTTCCAGATTGATCAAAGTTTGTGATTCTTCATCATAGACACCTTTTTCTTTTTCTATGGTGAGAAGTCTTTCAGACAAGCCAGTGTTTAACAACTTTAGTTTTTTAATTTCATCCTTCAGTTCATTGTTTTCTTCCTCAAGTTTTTTAGCATCAATTTCATTTCCAGCATATCTTTCTCTTCCAGACATTTGCTTCAGTTTTTCAATCAGTTTCTCTTCTCTTTCTACTGCTTTAATTTTCTCAGCAAGTAGATTTTTATGATCTTCTTTAAGTGAGGCAGTTTGTTTGCTTAGCCATTCATTCTCACTAAAGAGATCTTCATTACGTTCTCTTAATGCTGAGCACATTTTACAATTTGATTTAGCAGAAGAAGACTGTGAAACCTCCTCATTGATTTCATTTATTTTGACCATAAGAGTTTTATTTTTCTTTTGAAGATCGTTATTCTTCAGTTTCAGTTTGTCCATTTCAGTATTAACTTCAGTAAGTTCCTGCATGCCTTTTAGATGCTCCTTTTTCTTATCATTCAGCTGATTCTCTATTTCTGACATTTTATCCAAGCATGTTTGTTTTTCAGTTTTTAGAGAATCATTTTATTTTTTATGATTCTGAACATCTAGCATGGGACTTTTTCAAATTTGGACAGTTTTCACATGAATCTTTCAGATTTATTCTATCACATTTCTTTTTCAACCTTTTATTCTCATATTTCAATTTCTTGATACTTCTAACAAATTTTCATACATCTCTATCAATTCATCGAAAGAGTATCCATCTGATTCAGAACTTACCTGAGATGAGGTTTCCTCATCATCATTTCCCCGATTGGCCATTAAGCATATTGACTTTCCTCCTTCTTTATCACTGTCTTCGGTGTTCCTTTTGAGTTTTGAGAATTCTGGACAGTCAACCTTCGTGTGGCCAGCCTTCCTGCATTTGTAGCAGATGTTAACGTCAATATTCTTGGCAGGATTAGAATTATACCTTGTTTGCTTTCTGCCTTCACCAAGCTTTCCTTCTCTTTCTCTTAGAAATTTCCTGAATTCACTGGTCACCCTTCAATGTCTCCATCAATTTCAGACCGTGAGAGGCTGCTTTTCTCGCTTAATGATCCACTGTGGCTGGATCTGTTTACTATTATGGAGCTATCCTTCAGCACGATTGGTTCCATTGCAAACAATCTGAAAGCACAGAAAAACTGAAGAACCTAGACCAAATGAGCAAGGCAAGGCAGTAAGTCGGAGAAACAAAATAACTAACACAAAAAGCACACTATGAAATGCACCTAACAGAAATGCGTTAAACTAGATGATCAAAGTAAATCGGTAAGATAGTGAAACAAATCAACGAGCAGAAGAAGCCCACTCTGATGTGCACCAAAACTAGCATGATCCTCTGCAGATTGTTAGATCTGATAGATCAGAGACCCGCTCTGATACCAAGTGTTGGGTTCGGTGCAAGTATTCAGAGGGGGGGGTGAATGAATATAGCCTATAAAAATTTCGCCCAATTAACAACTAGAATGCTAACAAGATATAGCTCAACTAGAATTTCGCTCTCTTGACAAATTAAAACACTCTAAGAAAACTAATTAACTCTTCTGCTCAACCAGAAGCCAAACACATGGAGCGCCCCTATGCAATCATCTAGCGAAAGCAAACAGATAGAAACATCAAACCACTGCACAAGGGGTTTTTAAGTGGTTCGGTCCAGCAGACCTACATCCACCCCACACTCAACCCGAGTGTGACTTCCTGCTGACTCACAGCTTGAACAGCTAGGCATCACAGCTTGCCATACATCAGCTGGGCCTCACAGCTTGCCATCCGCTGAGCATCACAGCTTGCTTCCGCTGGGCAATACAGCTTAGCCATCGCTGACTCACAGCTTGAACCCGCTGGGGATTACAGCTTAACCCGTCCAGTGGAATCCTCCACTGCAAACGCTGAGCCTCACAGCTTTCTCTGCTGACAAACAGCTTGAAGAAATGTATAAAGGAAAATGAAAGATAAGATGAACAGCAATCAGAAAGCTGTAAACATAAAGCACAATATGGCTCTCAAAGAGCTGACTGGCCTGGATTTGATCCACGGTCCAGTGAAGACTGATCTTCAGACAACCTCTCTCACACTCTTCTTCTTACGATCTCACTCTCTCTTTCTCTTTTACTTCTTTCTTCTCTGCTCTCTGTCTCTCTTTCTTTTCTTCACTCTTTTCTTCTTCTCTTCTACTGGATCGAAGGGCTCTCTGCTTCTGCTCTTCTGGTTCAACTCACAGGCTTCGATCAGCCTTCATCTGCAGACGAAGACTCATATATATAGCAGCAGCAGCAACAGGTGGATAAGGGCGCGTGGCTTCCACATTTCCCGCCCAAGGATTTTCACCAGAACCGAGGCATTTCGACCACCTGGCAGCATCCTGGCTGGGCTGCATCCATGTGTCCTCATCTGGGCACCTCGTCCTTCCTTGGATCAAGTGCCTTCATAAAGCTTCTCGAACAGTCCCTATCAGACAGAGTATCGGATTATCAGTTTAAGCATAAACCCTGTACAGTCTCTGAAGAATGCAATGCATTGTATAGACTTCGTTGTATAGACTTGTGAAGGCGAAGCTAAAGCAGTGTATATACTTCACAATATATAGACTTCAGAACAGATGCATGCAATACACTTAACAATGTATGGACTTGGCCTATGCAGACTCATCTGATGTATAGACTTTGCGAATGTCTAGACTTGCAGATGTGAACGACACAGTGTATAGACTTCAGAACATATGCACGATGCAGACTCGTCCAATGTATATACTTAGCTGAACAAGACACACAATGTATAGACTTGCAGCCATGAACAAATGCAATGCACTCTGATGTGTAGACTTCATCTTAAAGCCAATGTATAGACTTGATGAGCGTTCAGCAATGTATGGACTTTGCATAAGACGCTGCATGAGACGCTGAAGTCTGTATAGACTTTACTCAATGCGTAAGACGCTAATTGAGACGGTCCACTGTACAGACTTGGACTTTGCATATGAACAGCATTGTACAGACTTAATTCAACTGATGCATGCGATGTGCAGACTTTGCCAAAAGACAAGGCTGTACAGACTTTGATGTCCAAGGGCAATGCAGACCAATGTACAGACTTTGGCGAAGCAAAAGGATGTATAGACTTGGAGACCCAAAGCCATTGTATAGACTTTGCCTTAACAATGAATGTGTAGACTTGAGATAGAAGTTAGGCAAACGGATGTGTAGACTTGGCCAGAACGTGGGTAAAAGATATGGCTGTATAGACTTGGCCAGAACGTAGGGAAAAACACCAATGAGCAGACTTCAAATAAGACGCTGCATGAGACGATGCATGCTGTATGGACTCTGCCCAATGTATAGAGTTCCTATATGCAGTGCTGTGCAATGTACATACTTGGGCAAACACAGTCTGTATAGACTTTACCAGTGTGTAGAC
This sequence comes from Amorphophallus konjac, assembly GCA_022559845.1. NCBI lineage: Eukaryota > Viridiplantae > Streptophyta > Magnoliopsida > Alismatales > Araceae > Amorphophallus > Amorphophallus konjac. The sequence goes on along the minus strand of CM040123.1, from coordinate 315,907,870 downwards.
TTTGAAGAGCATTCAGCAATGTGCAGACTTCACTGCATATGAAGCAGCGTATAGACTTAACCAAGCAATGTACACACTTGCTGAGTTGACGCTACAAGACACACTGAGTTGACACTATATGAAACATGGACAGTGTACATACTTTATGAATGAAATGCATTATGCAAATGAGAAAGTCTGTACAGACTTTGTGAAGCGTGACTTCAATGTACAGACTTTGCTGAATGAACGTTGTGAATACGAGTCCAGTGTACAGACTTAGCCGTTGCAGACCAATGTATGGACTTGAGATCTAATGCAAACGGCTGTACAGACTTGAACGTCAAGTGAGACGATGAATGAGACGATGCACTAAACAGTGGTGTACAGACTTTGACTCAATTATGCATATGAGATGCTAAATGAGACACACCAGTATATAGACTTTATATCGTGTAGACTCTGACTCACATGTGCATATGAGACGCTAATCAAGACGGACCAATGTACACACTTAGCCAATGCAATGTATGGACATTGCATAGACGATGCATGAGACACAGACACTGTGCATGAACAGTGCAGTGTATAGACTTATGGACTTTGAGTGCGTGCATCTACAGTGCAAATGTATAGACTTAATGTAATGCACTGGCTGTACATACTTGAATGAGACGCTGCATGAGACGATGCAGCTACAGTGATGTACAGACTTTGCCTAACGTAGTCCGTTGTACATACTTCCAATGCAATGCAATGTACACACTTCAGCTAAGCAATCTTCATGAAATATATCAGTTATAAACATCTCATGCATTCTCCACAAAACATAATGAGTGATATGCATTCAAATCAACATGCCATCATCATAACATGCCATCATCATATAAAGGACATTTCATGACACTGTCTGAACAATATCCAAAGCACTCATTGTGTTGCAATCATCAAAACAAAATAGCATTGCTATCATCAAATCAACATAGCACATGCTTGTGCCTAAGGGGCACGACAGGGCTAAACCGGCGCCGGGGGGGGGGGGGGGGGGGGGTAGCACGCCGGATTAGCCCGCATCGGATTAGCTCCAAAGTGGTTTTCTTTTATTCTGTTTGCTTCTTTTGTTCTTTATTTTCTTTCGCAGGTTGCTTTGATGATTGGTTTGTTCGTTCAATTGGTGGGTTAAGTTTATGGAGAAGAAGATTAAGTGTTTTAATTGTTTATTAAGATGGATTAGCATGAAGATTCGAGTGTTTTATTAGAAGAGTTTGTCACAGGAACTCAAGGGTCCAGGGTTTCAGACATGAAGGAGCCTGGTTTGTTCAGAGGTTCAATTTGATTTCAGGAGGGGGCTTTCTGAGTGGGGTTGATTTAGTCTGAAGAAGCTTCATTTATTCATTCTTATGTGTTCTTGTTCTTTGTTCCTCTTGTTCTTGGCCCTGACAAAAATCGGGCAGCACTTCCCCCGACTGAGGTTTGCTGGGGCGCAATGAGGGATTGTCAAACAGAATACTCCGGGACGATCCCAAAAGATCAGAGTGGCCTAACGGCAGTCTGATATCCCATAGCTGAACGTTGAAGCCCCGAGGACCAGCCTTCAAGGGGTTCTAGCAGTTCATGGGTAGTAACCTCCTGATAGCTCCAGCGGGACAGATGTTCATCATAGAAGGCCATGAATATTCATCCTTCATACGGGCTCCCTAGAAGGCCATGCCACAGAGAGGCAGGCTTCTAAAGGCCCTCGATGAGCAGAAGATAAAGAGAGGGGGAAGGAAAGGCTAACGGAAACGAACAATATATGTATAGTGCAAAAGCCTTTCTTTCTATTCATCCACGAAGGAAGGGAGACAAAATTACAGAAGGGGGGGGGGGGGTTTACCCCAAAGCAGGAGGATACATAGGAGAAAGAAAAAGAATACACCTGTGGGGGAAGGGGAACGGAGTACAAGCTCCTCCCCCTCCAAGCTCACCTCTCTTCTCTCACACTCACTCTCTTCTTCTTCGCCTCACGAGCGCAGGGGAATGGAGCTTCTCTTCTCTTCATCTTTTTTCTTCAGTGGCCAGCCTCCAGTGTCTCTCTTTGGGACTGCCTTCTCTCTCCTTTGCTCTATCGAACATGTAGAGTATATATAGAATGGGTTGCCCTTTCTTTGTTCGAATGAAAGAGACTCCTGCCACTTACTTCATCTGCCAGACGAGCAGGATTGACATGTTACGCTGGCATCAAGTGATTGGTGCCTTACCTTGTGGTTCGTCCGAGGATAGGACGTTTGCTAGTTTACCGGGATATCTTCTACTACTTCCACCGTCGATGCGTGCCTCACCGCTGTGCTGTCAAACGGATGTGGAGGCATGATGCGGGACGGACATGCGACTCGACTCCAAATGGATATGCGATCCTCAGACTCTAAGCAAGCTCGCGATCGTCCTTAACGAGGGAAGCATCGAACGTGCGCGATTGAGAAACCGGCAAAGAGCTAGGGTGGTCAACTCACAAATTCGTGCCCGGATCGGGTCACGGGACGGTCTCGCTCTCTCTCACAGTAGCGATGATATAAAAATATTAAGCGAGCTATGATCCTAGCATGCTCTCTAGCAGCGGCATAAACAAGTATATACGAATAAAGTAAATGCCGAGTAAGGAGCGAACACGATACCTCCACGCGCCTGGCGTGGGGACGACTTCCCGGCCGATCTCGTACTCCCGGAACAGTAAATACACAAATATTACAGCAATGAATATGAATGCCCACTCCACGCAGGGAGGTAAAGGGCGACACAATGGGGCCCAGGAGTAACGGGTTCGGGTTGACGGGCAGCTTCTTGTGTAGCTTCGGCGGCACTCGTACTCGCGACCGTGGGACCCACGTGCTGGTCAGTGGGGCCGTGTTGGACCGGGGTGGCACCACTGTGGTGGGAACGCCTGGAGGGGCGCTCCCTGGGATGGCGGTGTGCTGGTTCACCGGCCGGAGGTCGGGCGGCTCCGATCGTCACCCGCCGGAGTTGTTGGCCACGGATCTGTAAATCTATTTTACAGCGCGTGACCCGACGAGATCTGCTGCTGCGGTCACTCCTGATGTCGGATTGACGCACAAGAGGTACAGTTGGAAAGTTCTTTTGAAGTACTTCGATCTAGGGCCAGAGAGATAAAATTGAATTTCCCGTTGATGGCTTTTATCGAATTTTCAAGCTGCTGGCTCACTGGATCTGAAAACTCAGAGCAGAACCAAGTTTTCCTGAGAGTTGCGTTGACCACAATGTAGACCTTCGATTCAGAAGATGGGTTCTTCATAAAAGTTGTGGAGGCAAAAGAGAGAAAAACGGGGATATATCTTATGCAAGATTTGGTGGAAGTCTCAATTTTTGGGGGGTTTTATACTGGCCCTGGGTCGGATCTGGACAGCAGAGACAGATCTGAATTTGGGGGAAAGACTCAATTTCAAAAAATAGGTAGAAGGATTTTGAAATTCAAAGAAAATTTTTGGAGGAAGAGGATGGTGGACAGAATCTCCAATAAATTTGGGGATTCCAACAAAAATCAAAAAGGAGGTTGAAAGGTGGAAGAACTGAGCTTCTGCTACACAGATCTAAAAAGGGATAGATCAGGAAGACAGAAAGACACGAAAATAGAAAAATATAAAACGAACTCTGAATGGCGTGGTTTTTTACTGGAGGTTGGGAATCAAGAGAGAAACCAACTCTAAAAATCTCAACTCCAGATGAGGTCGGAGTTGGGATCCAAAATTCACGGAGTGGACCTCTGTCCATAAAAATAGAACCTGGACAGCACTTCGGTAGATCGCTCGCGGTGGCTCGAAGGCGGCACGAACGGCGGCGGCGACGGCACAGAATAAAATCAGAGGTGGAGGGGCTAAGATAGAAGGATTCACAACCCTAAAATGTAGAGGATGGAGAAGGAAAACCAGAGGAGAGAGAGGGGGGTGCGCAAGCTTCCCTGGCTCAAGATAATTCAACAATTTTCTTCTCATTAATTCATGAAAAAGGGAAATGCAAGCCTTATATAATAAATAGAAAATGACCACTAATGCCCTCAGATCTAGGTATAGAACTAATTAGTTCTAATGGCCTTTTTATAAAAATTAAAATGGAATAAAATGGGGAGGGGCGCCCCTTTGACTAGGTGGGGTGGTAGGTGGCCTACCCTTGACATTTGAAACCACTTGTCTCCCCATGTGTCCAATTGACTTGTCAAACCTTCTAGATGCCACATTGGCTTTTGACCAGCCCCACATGGATGAGGTGGACCAATGGGGAAGGAGTGGGGGCCCCATAGCAGGTCCTACTGGCATTTTGCACATAAACCCACACAATCCTAAGGAAGAACAAATATGCTCATAAAGCCTTACAATTGCTAATCTACTTCCCCCAGGATATAAAAATAAATAAAAGGACATAAATACAAAAATAAAATGTACATGCTCGGAGTTGATTCCCATCAATTATCCCCGGGTGGGAAGAACTCGACCCCGTCAAGTAGGGGTACGGCTGCTCGAGTCGCTCCGGCGGATCTGTTACCGTGTCAAGTAACGCGGGCACGCTCCACTCCATGTGACCGTCACCTGCTCATTCCGTATATACTCGATATGCACAAGCTGCTGTGAAAACGAGACTAGACGTGGTCACTCCGGGGTGGGGTCACTCTCAAGGGGAGGAGACGGCTCGAAGACTCACTAGGAATCACCGCTGGGTCCCTGTAGGTGACTAGATCCGGGTATAGATGTAGAGCTGATCCCATACTCATCGAGCGAATCCACTCACCTCTTAAGGGACTGACACCAACGAGCTTGCACAAGACACATGCAGACTCCTAACAAACCACAAACCACACAAACAAGCCACACAATCAAACCACACAAAGAAGAAACAATACTGACTCATGCATGACCCTAGACTTAATGCAATGACATCACCCACCAAGTGGTCGTCATCCGAGAGCCACATCCTGAGCGTCGGTATGCTCCTCTAGACCTTTCGCTGCATAGTACTCATCAGCTAGTTCCGGATCGACCTCGTAGCTGACAGTCACAAGTCCAGAAGGCATGGCTTCACTAACCCCTAGGGCTAGTGTGGCACGAGTAGGACATTGGCTGGCGATGTGGCCAAATCCATGACAGTGGAAACACTGCAACCGTGACCTACTGGTCTCCCCAATAAGAGGACCTTTACCCTTATCCTCCCGACGGGTAGGGGGTGTAGGCAATAGGGGTGGAGGTGTAGGTGCCGTGGGCAATAAGGGTGGGGGTGCCGGTGCCAGTGGGCGGACAATGGGTGCCAGAGGGCGGACAATGGGTGCCGGTGGTTGGGGTGGAGGTAGATCTCGTGGTGGGGGAGGATGAGGTCTAGGAGTGAAGTGCTCCTGACAGGTGGGCTCATGAGGTCGAGCCATGGGGCCCCTCGGGTATGGACCTAAGGAACTACGTGACTCGGCACTACGGTGAGGGACGGAGCCCAACCGTTGGATAGACTCGAACTCTCCCTCAAATTACTCCATCTCGAGAGCAACTTGGTATGCATCCTCCAACTTATCCACCTTGCGGCGGAGAAGCTCATACCGTAGGTGCGGTTGTAAACCACGCCGAAATCGGGAAACAGTAAGGGAGCTCTCCTCCGTGGCGTCACATTGCAAATAGTTTTCATCGAACTCGGCGATGTACTCGGAGATGGACCGATCTCCTTGGATAAGACTCTGCCACCTGTCTATGAGACGCTAGCAGTAAGTGGCAGAAAGGTACTTCTTCCTAAGTTTATCCCTCATCTCGGTCCAAGTCTCTATCGGGGGCTCTTGACGATGAAACAACATGTTTTCCATGTTCCTCCAATAGGTTTGTGCCTGGCCCAAGAGTTTCATTTGGGCGAACTTGACCTTCCGTTGGTCCGACATCGCGAACCACTCAAAATATCGGTCCATGCTAGCCTCCCAATCAAGATAGACCTTCGGGTCTAAGGACCCGTCAAAGGTGGGAGGGTCAGCGCAAATGGTCCTAAGGGCTCGTTCACCCACATCTTGATCGTGGGTCCGCTGTGTGGGACGACGATCACGACCATATCCCCTATGCTCGTTATCGGACTCATAGTCATGCACCTCGGGGATGTGATGCCTCCTAACCTCTATCCCTTGAACCCGTGGAGCAGCGGGTTGCTGAACCGGGTCTTGTTGACCATGAGTAGGTGGAGGGGGTGCCTCAACTGGGGCTCTCGGGGCTACCTCGGCTGGGGCTCTCTCTAACGTGGCAACTCTCCCTACCAGACCCCGAACGGACTGGTCCAACTCGACGGCCTTATCCTCTAAGACCTTCATCCTTTCTCCCAGATGTGTGCCTAGGCCATCCATCCGCGTACTCAACCCATCCATCCGATCTACCCGTGTAGTCAACGCATCCATGCGTGTACCCAACCCTTCCATACGTGTAGTCAACCCTTGCATTTGCCCCATAAGGGTTTGGAACATTTCGGCCACCGACGACGCATCAAGACTAGGGGCTCGGGGATCCGCCATAGGTGGTCGGGGGGGTGAGTAATGTGTACCTCTACGAGTGGGCATATAAAGACACACGGAGACATCGACTAAGGCAAACACGGACTAAAGCAAAAATGATGCACCTAGACTTAACCAAGACTCGGCACATGGCGGAGTTAATCGATCCGAAAATCACTCGCGCAAGTGTGCGGCCTTACCGATAGGCGTAGCCTAACGTTCGGACAACACCTTTTGATATACAGAGTAAAGGGATGCAAATGCAACCTAGACCGACTTAGACAATGACTAGACGTAAATGACACTTTTTTTTGTTTTAAACACCCTAGACTCAACTGGCGCTCTGATACCAAACTGATGCGGGACGGACACGCAACTCGACTCCAAATGGATATGCGATCCTCGCACTCTAAGCAAGATCGCGATCATCCCTAACGAGAGAAGCGTCAGACGTGCGCGGTTGAGAAACCGGCAAAGAGCTAGGGTGGTCAACTCACAAATTCGTGCCCGGATCGGGTCACGGGACGGTCTCGCTCTCTCTCGCAGTAGCGATGATATAAAAATATTAAGCGAGCTACGATCCTAGCATGCTCTCTAGCAGCGGCATAAACAAGTATATACGAATAAAGCAAATGCCGAGTAAGGAGCGAACACGATACCTCCACGCGCCTGGCGTGGGGACGACTTCCCGGCTGATCTCGTACTCTCGGAACAGTAAATACACAAATATTACAGTAATGAATATGAATGTCCACTCCACGCAGGGAGGAAAAGGGCAACCCAATGGGGCCCGGGAGTAACGGGTTCGGGTTGACGGGCAGCTTCTTGTGTAGCTTCGGCGGCACTCATACTCGCGACCGTGGGACCCACGTGCTGGTCAGTGGGGCTGTGTGGGACCGGGGTGGCACCACTGTGGTGGGGACGCCTGCAGGGGTGCTCCCTGGGACGGCGGTGTGCTGGTTCACCGGCCGGAGGTCCGGCGGCTCCGATCGTCACCCGCCGAGATCTGCAAATCTGTTTTACAGTGCGCGACCCGGCGAGATCTGCTGCTGCGGTCACTCCCGACGTCGGATCGACGCACAAGAGGTACCGTTGGAAAGCGCTTTCGAAGTACTTTGATCTAGGGCCAGAGAGATAAAATTGAATTTCCTGTTGATGGCCTTTATCGAATTTTCAAGCTGCTGGCTCACTGGATCTGAAAACTCAGAGCAGAACCAAGTTTTCCTGAGAGTTGGCATTGACCGCAATGTATACCTTCAATTCATAAGATGAGTTCTTCATGAAAGTTGTGGATACCAAAGAAAGGAAAACGGGGATATATCTTATGCAAGATTTGGTGGAAGTCTCGATTTTTGGGGGGTTTTATATTGGCCCTGGGTCGGATCTGGACAGCAGAGACAGATCTGAATTTGGGGGAAAGACTCAATTTCAGAAAATAGGTAGAGATATTTTAAAATTCAACGAAACTTTTTGGAGGAAGGGGATGGTGGAAAGAACCTCCAATAAATTTTGAGATTCCAACAAAAATCAAAAAGGGGGTCAAAAGGTGGGAGAACTGAGCTTCTGCTACACAGATCTGAAAAGAGACAGATCAGGAAGATAGAAAGACACGAAAATAGAAAAATATAAAACGAACTCTGAATGGCGTGATTTTTTTATTGGAGGTTGGGAATCAAGAGAGAAACCAACTCTAAAAATATCAACTCCATATGAGTCGGAGTTGGGAGCCAAAATTCACAGACTGGACCTCTATCCAGAAAAATAGAACCTGGACAACACTTCGGTAGATCGCTCACGGTGGCTCGATGGCGGCACGAACGGCAGCGGCGACGGCACAGAATGAAATCAGAGGTGGAGGGGCTAAGATAGAAGGGTTCACAACCCTGAAATGCAGAGGATGGAGAAGGAAAACCAGAGGAGAGAGAGGGGGGTGCGCAAGCTTCCTTGGCTCAAGATAATTCAATAATTTTCTTCTCATTAATTCATGAAAAAGGGAAATACAAGCCTTATATAATAAATGGAAAATGGCCACTAATGCCCTCAGATCTAGGTATAGAACTAATTAGTTCTAATGGCCTTTTTACAAAAATTAAAATGGAATAAAATGGGGAGGGGCGTCCCTTTGACTAGGTGGGGTGGTAGGTGGCCTACCCTTGACATTTGAAACCACTTGTCTCCCATGTGTCCAATTGACTTGTCAAACCTTCTAGATGCCACCTTGGATTTTGACCAGCCCCACATGGATGAGGTGGACCAATGGGGAAGGAGTGGGGGCCCCCTAGCAGGTCCTACTGGCATTTTGCACATAAACCCACACAATCCTAAGGAAGAACAAATAGGCTCATAAAGCCTTACAATTACGAATCTACTTCCCCCAGGATATAAAAATAAATAAAAGGACATAAATACAAAAATAAAATGTACATGCTCGGAGTTGATTCCCATCAAGGCAAAGCTTGGTAGCATTGAATGCTATGCCCCCTAGAACCTGCCCCGAATCTGATAGGAGAACAGAGTGTCGGTTGGCAGATGGGACAGAATGGGGTTAAACCTGCGCGCTGGCACGCCGATTTAAACCCAAATGCAATTAGCGCGTCGTATCACCAAGTGAATAGGGGCTCGCCGGATCAGCAAAGGAAGAGGGTGCGCCGGTTTAAGGGCTGTTGGAGGGGCGCTCCGGTTTAAGGCCAAAGCAAGGGCGCGCCGGTTTAAGTGCAGGCCGTGCCGGTTTAGACTCATCTCAGAGTCGCGGCTATTCGGACGGATGCTTGTCCTCCCGTGTTGCTTTAGTTATAATGCACCACCTTCGGGGTGTTTAGTTCAGGGCCTATGAATCCCGATTCGAACTTTGAGTAATTTTCGGCCCATGCCGAACATGTTTTTGAATTCCCGACTTTCTTTTGATTCGACCTTCGGCACCGTCGATTGGGGAGCCAGGGCCATGTCTTCTGCCTGAAGGGCTTCTCGTTGGGTGGCGGAGCGCTGAATATATATATTCATCCTGCTTGGAGGAGGTATGGGGTTTGTTCGGCCTTTCCATCTTCGACTTGCTCTCGGGGTGTCGAGACGTCTGTGCTGCAGGAACATTCCTTTTCTTCTCTTCTTTTTTTGACGTCCACACCAACCCGCAGCTCAAACACCTTGGCCGTGTCCTATGGTAACCCTCCAGCATGTCAGGGCCACCCCCGACCCTTAGACACATGGCATTGAGCCGTTCATCTTTAGTACTCGGGCCAACCCGGGACTACCATGTCATCCCTCCTTACAACGCAACATACACCACAAAGGCCGGGCCCACATGCCTTACACACCTTCTCTCGACTTCTACAAGCACTCACCCTCAGCTCGGGGCCAAATCTAAGGCTCGCCAGTCAGCTACCCGAGCCATTCGACAACCCAAGGTGTGTTGAGAATTTACCCAAACACCTTGCGGGCGACAACACCGACACCAAGCAACGGGCCCCCATGGGTCAATCCCAGCCCTTCTTTAGCCCGGGTCCTTCATAGGATATCGCTAAATAATCCCAGAAGGTCGCCCAAGATAGCCCTGCGTGACGACTACGCCGCCCGGGGGAGTTCGCCTCGGGTGCGGCCACGCCCCAATAAGGGTGAACCCCCTTGGGGGCCACGCCCTCCTCCCAGCCTCGTGGGTCCCACCGCCTTCCCGTACCAGCCCCAGTCCATCGAAGAATCGGTCCACATACCAGTTCATAATTGATCACGAAGGAAAAGTCTCGAGACCATGCCGAACCAAAGGCAATCTCCTCATTCTACGTGCATACGTGGCCAGCCAACCAGAGCTAGTATCCTTTTGTCCTCGGAGTCAAAGTGGGCCCAAAAATATAAATAATGGGTTTTTATAGGCCATGGGGGCAAAAAACTAGTTTTCAACCCGCGTAAACCCCGCTGGGAGGGGGTTTAGGCGGACCAGACTGGCCCCTCAGCCTGGTCCACCTAAACCCCAGGAGGGGGGGCCTAAACCTATGAAAAAAACAAACAACAAAAACTTTTTAAAACAAAAAAAATAAGCCAGCCCGCCTAAACCGCCAAAGGGGGGATTTAGGCGGCCTAGATTGGCCCCCCCAGTCAAGACCGCCTAAACCCCCCTCCCCCACTCAAAAAGTAAAAGAAATATTTTTTGGAGGGGTTTACACGGAACGGATCACACCCGCAATCCGTCGCGCGTAAACCCCCTGACCCTTCAACTCCCCCTATAAATTCCCCCTCTTAGAAACTCAAGGGGGCATATGGATACGTAGACGATCACATTAACACTCCGACAGGCACTTCCACGAGCTCTTTGAGGACTTGAACGGTGAAGGACGTGAAGAGCTAAGCGTGTGTTGGTTGGCTTGTTGATCGGCTCATATACGCCGAGGGTATGTCACACGTACTCCCCTCATATGGCGTCTAGGCCATCTCACTCAAGTCCATCCCCCACGTGTAAGGCATCGTGATAATGGCGAACACACCCGCGTTCTGGGTCCGCCTGCGTGTGAGGCGTTTTGATAACAACGCATGCGCCATGAGGCAAAATTCACCCCTGCCACGGGACCGCGTGCCCTGCGCTCACCACGAGCTAGCCACCGACCGTCCCGACCATTGACCCGAGGGAGCCGGACCCTAGCCTGGAAGTAACATTCTCGGGATCGGCCTCGCTTCCTCAGCATGAAGACACTTACCTTTTAGGACCCGTACCCGACCGCTCATCCTAAGCAGCATCGGGCCTCCCCCAAGCGCCAGTCAGCGTCCGCCCCTGCCATCCAGTCTAGCCCTCCCTCGACGACTCAGGCACGTCTCTAGCTCCCCGAAGAGAGCCCCTGTAAAACACACGGATAATCCACCTTATCCAGCATTGACCCGGGGACCGACCCACGTGTCGAAATTATCCTGTGGTTTGCACTAGTTGTATTCCGGCCCTCATGGCCCCTCTGTACTCCGGCCCTCGCGGCCCCTCTGTAAAGCCCATGTGGCACCCATAAAGTATGAAACCAGTGGAATATACACACCCGTATACCAGGTCCCAGTTTCTTGCCCCAACCTACCAGTGTACAACAAGTTCTCTCGGGTCTCAACCCATCAATCCCCCAATTATAGGATGTACCCAGTTCCCTGTCCTTGGCTTCAGAATTATCCAAGTTCTTCTTCAGCATGGAACAAAGGTGTTCGCATTCAATCCGATGTAAATAAACACCGGTTGCTTGCGACCGGTGGGGAAAGACGTCCGCACCCGAATACCCGTAATCACCTGTACACGTGTTGCCCGATATCTCGAGCCCATGTGCCGCATCCTTGCGACGGTTCCCCAGTCAACTTTTGGTTCCATAGGTGATTGTCGAGAAATCGACTGCCACTGTCGCACCCTGTCTAGTTAACCTATACCCTCGAAATCTCTCGTGCCATTCGACCCCTCTTGACCTTCCGTAAAAGGTGAGTGCCCGGTGCCGTCGTGAGAGGCATACGGCTATGAAGGAGGATACCCGAGATACATCAAACTCCCGTATTTTCTTTTATTGCTTTATCCCTTCCCTCACCGCGGCCACCGATATCTCCATGCACCTTTCCCCCACCACCCCTTCATGGGTCGGGACCAAGGGGAGAGACGCCACGCACGGCAACAAAAGGATGGCACGCCCGGTGGGACGTCTCCCACCTTTCTCTCTTCTACTGAAGAGAAGCCGGTGCCAGCCTTGAAGCCGTGGTACCCTTTTTCTATCCTTGTAGGAGAGGTAGAGGAGGGACATGCACATGCATCCCTACAGCTTCCAGCTTGCGTTCCGATAGCTAGACCGCGCCCGGCGACCGTCTCTGACCGTCACCCTCCCAGCAGCCAACTGTAACACCCTCAAATATAGCTAAGTTTTACTCTATATCACCGAGGTGCCTTTTGAAGTATCGGCTCAGTTCTTGAAAAGAACTCCAAAGTTAAGCATGCTTAATGGGGAGTAGTACTGGGATGGGTGACCTCCCAGGAAGTCCTCCATTCTGGAGCAGATCACTACCATTAGAAAGGGACAAAGTCGTGAGGCCGGTAAGCCAAAGTGGATAATACCTCGACGGTATAGAGTACGGGGCGTGACAGAATGATATCAGAGCCATACCCTAGCTAGAAGTGTGGGAACTAAGTGCCATGCAGGGCAAAGTGCTACGCTATGGGAGCCACCTCTTGAACCCGCAATGGGACAAAGTGCTACATAGTGGGAGCCACCTCTTGAGCCTGTGGGGCCACCTATAGAGTCCTACCTGCCTAGGGGTTTGATTGCGTGCTATATGTGCCCAGCGACGAGGACACCGTCTATATAAGAGGGTAGATTGTAACACCCTCAAATATAGCTAAGTTGTACTCTATATCACCGAGGCTCCTTTTGAAGTATCGACTCAGTTCTTGAAAAAACTCCGAAGTTAGGCGTACTTAATGGGGAGTAATACTGGGATGGGTGACCTCCCGGGAAGTCCTCCATTCTGGAGCCGATTACTACCCTTAGAAAGGGACAAAACCGTGAGGCCGGTAGGCCAAAGCGGACAATACCTCGACGGTATAGAGTACGGGGCGTGATAGAATGGTATCAGAGCCATACCCTAGCCGGAAGTGTGGGGACTAATTGCCATGCAGGGCAAAGTGCTACGCTATGGAAGCCACCTCTTGAACCCGCAATGGGACAAAGTTCTATATAGTGGGAACCACCTCTTGAGCCTGTGGGGGTCACCTCTAGAGTCCTACCTGCCTGGAGTTTGATTGCGTACTATATGTGCCCAGCGATGAGGACGCCGCCTATATAAGAGGGGTAGATTATAACACCCTCAAATATAGCTAAGTTTTACTCTATATCACCGAGGTGTCTTTTGAAGTATCGGCTCAGTTCTTGAAAAGAACTCCGAAGTTAAGCATCCTTAATGGGGAGTCGTACTGGGATAGGTGACCTCCCGGGAAGTCCCCCCATTCTACAGCCGATCACTACCCTTAGAAAGGGACAAAACCGTAAGGCCGGTAGGCCAAAGCGGACAATACCTCGACTGTATAGAGTACGGGGCGTGATAGAATTGTATCAGAGCCATATCCTAGCCGGAAGTGTGGGAACTAAGTGCCATGCAGGGCAAAGTGCTATGCTATGGGAGCCACCTCTTGAACCCGCAATGGGACAAAGTGCTACATAGTGGGAGCCACCTCTTGAGCCTGTGGGGGCCACCTATAGAGTCCTATCTACCTGGGGGTTTGATTGCGTGCTATATGTGCCCAGCGACGAGGACGTCGCCTATATAGGAGGGCGATCCTAAGTCCCAGCCAAGCTAGCACCCGATATGGGCTCCATGCCCCGGGTTTGTGGCTCCTCAGCGCCTTACTGGGGCTCTCGGTTCTGAGTCCCAACCGAGCCTGCCCCTAGCATTGGTTTCCCGCCCCAGGGCCAAGGCACCTCAGCATTTTGTTCGGGCCTTTTGGCCCGAGCCCCGAACGAGCCATCACTCAATGCGGGTTCCCAACCCCGCGTTCGAGGCTCCCCGGCATCCAACTCGGGCACACAACCCCGGGTCTTATCAAGGTCGGTCCCCGACTCAGGTTATCCGCATTGGGCCCCTGGCCTCCCAGCCCTGCAATGGGGTATTTTCCCCTACAATCCAGCAACGCCAACTCGCAGCGCAAGTCTTCCTCTTTGGAATGAGGCAACCTCAACGCCCACTATGGGTCCTCTGCCCCACTCTCTAGTTACGCCAGCACTCGACACAAGTTCACGACCTCGGGTTGCCGGCACCACAGCACCTTCTACAACATTGGTTCTCGGTGTAAGAGCGTCACCTCGATCATCGGCAACACTTCTGTCGGCTCGGGTAAGAGCTTATGCTCGGGTCACTCAGCCATAGGCCCTTGATATGAGCTTCATGCCCCGAAGGCTGATCCTAGCATTTTGGGTTGACAGTTTTGCACTGCCAGCAACAGTAGATCAGGTCTTCTCTGTATACAACCTTGGAGCGGGATCTTCCTCAGCTCCCGAGACAAAGCTCCGTAACAGTCATAGGGGCAGGCGGCCCGCTGCTGCAACTAGCTATTCCGGCAAGGCCCTTCTTGCCGGCGACTTGAGGATTTGTCTCAATGGGGGTGAACTAATAACACCTTGGGATGGGGTTATGCCCATGGTCCCCACTACCAACCGCTTCAGCCTCCTACGATGGACGTGAGAGGATAAAGCGGAGCTAAAGGAAATGGGTGCCTCGGCTGTGAACCGGGGGCCGCACCAGCTCAGTACTCAGACTCCCAAATCCCTTCAAAAGAATCGTGATGAGGGAGGTCAATGACTTAGCCTGAGAAGAATCCGGGTTACTGATGAGGGCATCTCACAACGCTCTCTTTGGCTCGGATCGCCTGCATCACTTTGAGGATGTCCGGCTATAATGATCGCATGTTATCTTCATTTCTTTTATGTCTTATTTATGTATTTTCATTATTGGGTCATGTGGTCATGAGTCCAATTTCCCTTGTTTTGTATTAATTGGGCTTTTGTATCCTAGTTTGGGCCCATGTTGGTTGTTTAGGATAGCTTTGGTCTTTTGTGTAAATGCTAAGGGCATTTCGGTCATGTAAATAGTTGGGTGCCTATAAATAGGACCCAACCCCCTCCCATTTGAACACTTGATGCTTGAGAAATTGAAGTCCATTTTGAGTGAATCCTCCCTCCCCTCTAGTTGGAGTGTGACTCTCCTCTCTCTCTCCCTCTCTCTCTCTCTCTACTCCCCTCTCCAAAGATGAATTCAAATTCGAATCTCCCTTCACTCCCACTTCCCAAGATGAATTTAAAATTGATTCTCCCTCCACTCTCACTTCCCAAGACACTTTTCCTCTTCCCAAGGTCTCCTCCACCCTTCCCTAGGCACCCTTCTCTCTTCCCAAGGTCTCCTCCACCCTTCCCTAGGCACCCACTAACTCCCCACCCCATCCCCAACTCAAAATTCGAATTTGTATCTCCCTCTATTCCCACTCCCCAAGACCCCTTCCCACTTCCCAAGAGAACCCTCCCTCTTCCCAAGGCATCCTCACCCTTCCCTAGACACCAATTAAATCCCCTCCCTATCTCCAATTCAAATTTGAATTTCATCCCCACACCCCCAAGATAGAACCCACCAATTCCCCCCCATTCCCCCCCTCTCTAGTGCACACCCAGCCCAGCCCCCTTTCCAGCAACTCTAGCCCCCTCCACACCCTCCACACATCCCCCTCTGGTTCCCCCTCCACCCCCTTCACTGTAGATCGGGTTAAAAATCCTCTCTTAAATAAGCATGAAATAACACGAGGTGCTAAAAGGAGGTTGTGATCGCCAGAGACACGAGGGTCTCAAAGAGGAGATTGATATGGGGAGATGATCGCAAAATACCTCAAAAGATGCGGGGGATGTGAGTACTCCTTTTCTCTTCAAAATCGGCCGGCCGATGAAGAGAGTTCTTCCTTTGATTACCCTTGCAAGAAAAGACAAACACCAAAAGATATGGATTAGAAACAATGGTGTAGCATCAAATTCAATAAAAATATATGAGCATGAAAAATAGGGACAATACACACCTTAAGGGGATTGCCCTTAAACCCCTATGCAATGAGGGTGGGAGATATATGATGATATGAATGAATGTAAATGAAATAGGGAGATGTGCAAGGGATTGCACTGTGGGGGAGATTTCTCAACACGTTAAGAATAATGAAAATCAATGAGAGATGATGATGCATGCGTATATGTGTAAATCGATGCCAAAATAAAAGAAGAAAAAACAAGAAGGAGCCTGTGTGATGCTGTAGCTTTGATATTCAAGGGGGAGAGGCTTCGATAGATGAAGACAAATGCACTTGAAGGCTCCTCCTTCAGCCGAACGCAGCACCTGCAAGCACCAAAACAAGAAAAAGAAAAGGAAAACAGAGAAGAAGGGGAAAGGGAGATACGTGGGAGGAAGAAGAAGAGCCCCAGAAAAAAAACAGAAGAAGAAAAAAAGAATAAGAAGACCGAAGCCGCGAATCAGGACCTCCGAACCAACCCCAATAACAGAGC
This sequence comes from Amorphophallus konjac, assembly GCA_022559845.1. NCBI lineage: Eukaryota > Viridiplantae > Streptophyta > Magnoliopsida > Alismatales > Araceae > Amorphophallus > Amorphophallus konjac. Next base: position 315,891,373 of record CM040123.1, on the reverse strand, counting down.
CAAGAGAGCTCTATAAATAAGGCAAGTTAAGATAAGCATGGCAAGAGTCCATGATGGGGAAAGATAAGAACGGGTAATGACCAAACAAAGTAGGACTCTTGGGGGAAAGGCCGTGTTCGAGCAAGAAACGAAAGTGAAACACGACCTGGGTAAGGGCGTCAATTCTAGAATTGACGACCTACCCGAAGGCGTCTTTTAAAACACGACTTAGCTTAGGACGTTAATTCAAAAGTTCAAAATATGGCTATTTTTCATTTCTTAATATTATTTTCCCATTTTTTAGGTGAAGGTGCATCTCGTCGCCCTGATTCCAACGACTATTTTTGCGAATTTTTCTGACACCCGGAAGGCCACCAAATCATCTCTGGAAGGGGTTGAAAAATAATATTAAAAAATTCAATTTGAAAGACACGCCCGCACATACGTCGTGAATTCATTGTTTTGAATTTTTTTATTATTTTCAAATTCAAAGTAACGCCCTCTTTTAAGGCGTTAATTTCCGAAAAATTCTGAAAAATTTCCAGAAAAATTCAGAAAAATAGGAATTTCAAGGAATGGATGCCCTTCAATGTAGTCGTTAATTTTTTTAGAAACGCCCAAGTGTAAGTCATTATTTAAAAGACGCCCCACGTCAAGCCGTTATTTCAAAAAAATAAGGGAAAAATCTTAAAAAAATCCAGAAAAATCCAAAAAAATAGGGAAAAATAGGAGAAAAAAAAGAAAAGGGTGAAAAAAGGGAGAAAGCTAAGAAAAGTGAGAAAAACCACTCAAATAGAACTAATTTGAGGGTCAAATTGGGGCATTACAAGGTAATATGAGATGTACTCATAGTAACGTCAATTTTGGCGTGTCTACAACTGCCCCGCCTTGGCGTCTGCTTTGCAAGGGAGCAGAGCAAACTAAAAAGTAGATGCCAAGGTGTGATGAGACACGCAATCAACATCACTTGATGAGAATTGAAATCAGAAGCACGAGATGAAGCAATCTCGGGAAATCCAACGAAATCAACAATGTTTGGATAAAATGGGGAGATGTGCACGAGGGCACGAAGGAGAATGATCAACTTCCAGCGCGGTGGAAGTACCTCAGGTCACAAACCTGTAGGTTTCACCATTGGGGAGCGGTTACCAGCTAATGTGGACGTGCTGCAGCCAAGGTGGATCAAAGGGAAAAGGATTAAAATAAGATGATAGCAATCCAAACAAGGAGCTTTCGAGAAAATGACCCAAAACAGCGACAAAACAAACTGAGGATACAATTCGGCATGGAATATCTCATATCTGGAAATAGGATCAAATTTAACCCTCAAAATCAGCTTATCAGAATGATTTTTCAACAATTGTTTCAAATTCCTACATGAATGCATGCTGGGTTTAAAGGGAAAAATAAATCAAATGAAAATATAATATAATCAAGGATAATATTGTTAAGCTGCCCAGACTGAGTCAAGAAACTGATTTCGCGAGCTGATACTAAGCCGAAGCCCGTTTATCCGCGCACCAACTCGTAAAAGGGAACCATCGTCCCCAGTCTTGGACGACTCAACGGCCTATCCGTGTGACTAAGACTCCTCTGGAATCGTCATTATTTTTGATGAAGGGGAACTCAAATTCCAGATTTACCAAAGCCACAAGGTCCTTGATATAATCTAGTGGTGTATATAACATATAGTAGGAATGCATACAGGAGATGGTGATAGCAATGAGCATATGGGGAACTGAGAAAATGAGGTGCAAAACCGGTGGGACTTGGATGATGCCCAGACGGCGGGACCAAGAGCTTCTTATCCTACGCTCAAAAATTTCATTAGCCAAGATATAATGATAACAAACAATGAATAAGGCATTATAGTAAATCAAAGCATCAATATCATTCAAACATGTAATGAATAGCACTGCATTGAAAAACATCATTGTCTGTTGTTTCATTAGGAGGATGTCAACTAGGCATAATCAAAGTTTGGAGTTGAAAGATTGAGGAATGCCCAGCGGCAAAATTAATCAGATGAAAAATTAGCAGGAATTTGATTGAATGATCTCAAGATGATAATCAGGAGAATAATCAATAGAATTTGATTGAAAGATCTGGAGATGAATAATTAAAAATGCCCAGGGTGACATGATAATATCGGGAAGAATCAATGGCTTGATAGCAATGATTGGAGAAAGGACTCATCCCGTGCTCTTGGTCCTTGTAAAAATGGTTCCTGCAGAACACCATCAGAATACAATGCAAAATTTTTTTGGAGTTTTGAAATATGCAAATTTTTATGAGTTTTCAAAAAATTTCAAATGTTTATGAATTTTGTAATATGCAAATTTTTGTGTACTTTTGGAAAGATATTCAAATTTTTATAGATTTTGGCTTAGACATCGCAAATGCAGCATCAAAGGGTGTTTATTGAACCACTGACTAGGGGTCCTCTTTCCTTCCCTTTTCGCTAAAAATTACCCAAAGCCGGGTGTGCGTTGAAAGTGGCGTCCTATAACCGACCGCCATTAATTAACGGTGCCCCTACCAAGGCCATACCCGAGAAACATTCGGTCTTGGAGGAAGAAGAGAAGAACAATTGGAGACAAGCTTTATACAGGATGGGAAATATCAGGACTTGAATTCCTTCCAAGGTTTAACCCTCAAAGAGGTAGTCTATTGTGCCGGGGCTTTGTGCCTTTGATTTTTAGACCCTTGACATGCATACGACCAGGGTTTTCCCTGCGGGGACTTTGCCACTCTTGACATGCCATAATTCACAATTTTGCTTTTATCGAGATTTTGACTTGATTTGATTTTCATAATAGCCCTTTTGGCGAGATGTATATCATGAAACTCATATGAAAACTCATATTGATTTTGGGTCAAGACTGCCCCTATTTGAGACTCCTCTCGTATTGGGGATTACCGAGATTGGTCATCTCATCCGTCAACCTCTTGCCCCTGCATTTGGCCGAGTAAAGAAGAGAAAAGGACTTTCAGATATACTCATGGCATGGCCAAGGTAGCAACGGTGTTTTACCAAAGGAGCCGGCTAAGGACGCCGTGAAGTGTGTGCGGTGCCCAGCTAAGGGTTGCTCTTAACAAGCGGGGAGAATGTTGAATTCCCAGCGCAGGTTCTTAAAAGGTGCTGCAAAAGCAAGCCTAAAGACTCTTTTTTAAACAAATGATTCAACAAAAGCCTAAGATAAAGGTTTAAAACACCACTCTTAATCTTGTTAAGAAGCACTTTATCTTGAAAATCATGCGTGAAGTAATGAGGGAATGATATCATAAAAATGTGTACTTACGCCAATATGTTACCTTGCAACCTTTGTAGAAGTAGCTGCTGCGAGAGGTTGATCATCGTGGGATAGTCCTCTTTGGCAGTCAAAAGGATTGGCAGCAAAGGATTGAAAGTGGCTTAACAAGAAGGAGTGGTGCCAAGACCAGACTCGGACGAATAAGGAGAAAAGGGAAGAGAGGCGAGGGCTAGAACTCCCTCACTAAGGCGCGGAGACCCTGATCACATGGAACAGTCTACAGAAGAAGCGGAGAATTAGAAGGAGGAGTGAGGACTAAAGCCTCGAAAGCAATGGGAGAAAGGGCAAATGCCCAAGGCAGTGGATGTGGAAGAAGTTGGGTCGGACCCATGATTAGGAGGAATCAGAAGAAGAAATTGATATATAGAAAGAGGCGGATCCGGAGGGTCCGGAGGTGGTGGAGAATCAGGAGAGGAAAAATCCGAAGGCTCCGGAGGGATAACGAAAGAAGGGACGCGATGCCCTGGGAAGAAATAGAGAAAAAGATCTTGAAAAAGGAGGAAGAAAATGAAGGATGTGATATCCCGGAGGAGCAGAAAGATGAATCGGAAGAAAGATGGATGGTCCGGAGGTTCCGGAGGAATGAGATGGAAAGGGGCGTGATGCCCTGGAAAATGATAGAGAGAATAAGACGGAGAATCCGGAGGTTCCGGAGGAATGATGGAAGGAGGGACGCGATGCCCAAGAAGGTCCGGAGGTTCCGGAGAAATGAGATGGAAAGGGGCGCGATGCCCGAGGGGAAGGTCCGGAGGTAGCAAATGGAGAGGGGCACGATGCCCAAAGGATGAAGAGAGGGGTGAAAGATCCGGAGGTTCTGGAGGAAGAGGATGGAAAGGGGCGCGATGCCCAAGGAAAAGACTGAGACAATCAGATGGGGAATCCGGAGGTTCCGGGGGAATAAAATGGAAAGGGGCGCGATGCCCGAGGAACAGAGAAAGGAATGAAGGAGGATTAGGAGGAAAATCCGGAGGTTTCGGAGGAATAAGATGAAAAGGGGCGCGTTGCCCGAGGGGAAAGTCCGGAGGTTCCGGAGGGATAATAAAATCAGAAAGGGCACGATGCCCGAAGAGGAGGGGTAAAATTCTTGGAGGTTCCAAGGAAATAGCAGGAAGGGGGACGCGATGCCCCAAGGGGAGTGAATTAAAGAAAGATGAAGATGAAGATGAGAAGTGCGGAATATCCGGAGGCGCCGGAAGGTGAGGAAGATACGGGTTTGGAAACCCGGGAAGAAGAAGGTGCAAATGCATGCGAATGCAGTAGAACGGATGTGATGAAATGCACAAATGCGACAGAATGCATGGAATGCAAAGAACGTGAAGGGCGAGAGAATTAGATCCTCCTCTTTACCCTTGGAATGGCCCATGAAGCGAAAGATGAGAATAGGGGTGAAGTTGAATGGGAGGTGGGTAAAGGAGTGGAAGGCCCCTTAGCATCAAGATAACTGCCCCTCCACGGCAGTGAAAGTGTATAGTCAATTGGCCCAATAAAAGGAGCTTCAATAAGTGGCAACCCCCTTGGAAGGCAAAGATCAACAATGTGAGGGAGTTGGAGAGTTGGAACGGGAAGCATCATATTGCCCATTGAATGTGGTATATGTGGAATGTTGAGCAAAATGGGCATTCGCCCCTTGTAAGGAATAATGAATTTGGGATTCGAAAGTAGGAACAAGGGGTGCCCTGCCCGGCCCTTAGACGACATCAACGCCCAGCATTCTCCTCTGAGTAAGGGCAGCGGCTTAGCCTCTTCAATCGTGCTCGGCACAATAACTCGGATTGGCATCCGGCAAATGAATTCCTGTATCTTGAACGGCATAGCCACGGCCAAATCCTTCTTGCACGGCTCTTGATCATCCTTGGCGCAAGTACTTATAGCGGTGCTCCCCTTCCGAGTAGTAAAGGGAGGTAAGGCGGAGGCGGAGGCGGAAGGCTTCATGAATGGTGGAGGTATAATGGAAGGTGTTGGAGAAAGGATAAGTGGAAGTGGAGGTTCAAACACGTCGAGCTTTTCCTTTTGCTTGGAAGCAGTCGGGATTGGCTCGAGTGTAAAAAGGGGTGAATCCTGCTCAGGATTAGCCATGGGTGGGGGTGAAAGGTTAAGTGGTGGAATAGGCAAAACGGGTTTTGGGTTTAAAGAGATAATGGAGAGTTGAGGTGGTGGTAATGGGAAGTTAATTGGGGAAGGTTCAATGGTGGATTCAATGGAGGCTGGCGTTGTGAAGGTTAATGGTATAACTGGTGGGAGTGTAATTGGTGGGGGTTTAGTGGAAGCGGTGTTAGGGATAGGAGGAGACTCAAGGGGTGTCGGTGTGGGTGATTGGAGTATCGACCCATCATCGTAACACCAATTAGTCTCATAAACGGGGGTTGGATCGGGTATGGTGGTTTCATCCTGAGCAGGGGGTTCATCAAATAATGGGGGGAGAGGAAAGTTAAGGAAACTTGGAAGGGGTGCCTGCGGAGCTTCATCATCATCGTATACTGCCTCGGATTCTTCGAATGCCGGCTCTTGCTCACTTGAACCGCCGACGCCGTAATCATCCCTCCTGTCTTTCCATTCTCTCTCCATCTTTGTAATCTCGTCCAAAGCGGCATGGAGAGGATTGACTGGAGTAGGAGGAGCCGTGACCCTCTTTATTTGTTCCTCCATCAAAGTAATCTTATCAAGCAGGGATTGTTGGAGGGGTGTGACTTGAACAACCGAGGGCTGGCAGGGCCTTGAAGGAGGAGGGGCCGCATAAACAGGCCATGGAGGGGAGTTGACGGGATGACCCGTAAAGGAACCCAGACGGGCCGGATTGCAAGGAGTAAATGGGCCTCGGGGCCGTGGTGGAGGAGAAATAGAAGGAGGCGGGTGTCGGACCACCCGAGGAGGAGTGTGAATAGAAAGAGGCGGGTAATGGGCTACCCGATTAGTAGGAACATGAGTGGAAGAGGGAAGTGGGTGATGGGCCACCCGAATAGGATTATGAGGGGGAGGTGAAGGAGATGCACCCCCAACGGCAGCCTTAAGGGCTTGGATCTGTTGAGGGGTGAGATGATCTAATGCATGCAAAATCTGGGAGACCTTCTCATCATTGGGACGAGAGGGCTTAATGGGAATAGTGGCTCGAAATTGAGTTGAAGGACCATTGGATTGGACATTGCCCAAGGGTCGGGCAACACCATAAGAGTGAGGACGTGGTCCTTTGAAAGTATGGTGAGAATTGTGAACATGTTGAAAGTGAGGATTATAAGAAGTGCTAGGTTGTGCATCCTCATGAATTGGATTGAACGTGTTTCTATCATGGTAAGCCATTATATAATCAAAATTCTCAATAATTATGCAAATAAGCACACAAGTTGGAATGATTACCGTGATTTTGATTTGTTTAATCCTTGGTGAATTAATGAATTTTAATAAAGTTTGGAAAGATTCACACAAGGAGAGTCCTAGTTTCAATATGATTCACTTCAATGCCAACTAGGAACTCTCACTCACTCACTCACCACGTATTAAGCCAACTATATCGGGACTCCAAAAGGGTATAACCTGCCCGGCGTCCGTGAGGGAATCCACGGGTGCGGGGACTTATGGAGGCTTGGTTTAGGAATTTCCAATCCAAAGAGACGGAATGCTCAATGGAGGGTCGTTCCTTCACCAAGGGGGTGTGTGGCTCCTAGTATAAAGAGATAAGGCCTCTCAAACCAGTGCAAAATGAATGAATGAATGCAAGATATAAGCAGAAATATGATACAGTGATAAACAAAGGAGTTCGGTGAAAACACAGGAACAAGACGCCCTGGGGCAGGGCGCTACCAATAAAAGAGACGCCCTGGGGCAGGGCGTTAATTATCAAGGATGCTCAACCAAATAAAGAGACGCCCATGGGTGGGGGCGTCAAATCATGAAAACGCGCCCTGAAGAGAGGCGCTACCAAATAAAGAAACGCCCTGTGGGAGGGTGTGAATTCACAGCATAAGATGATATGATATAAAGCGCCCTGACAGAAGGCGTTAAACAGGAAAAAGACGCCCTGCAATAGGGCGTTAACTAAAAAAAGCGCCTCTGTCAGAGGCGTTAATTGCCTTCTTCCAGAAAACCCTCGCGGCCAGCAATATCAAGGTAGAGAAGCACTCACATAAGCAATCAACAAATATAATTATTAACACAGAAGCATGCTCATCAAGATTTTAAATAAGTGAAAGTTTTAAAACAAATCTATCTAATTGACAGATCACTTTGGGGAGAGTGCAATGCACAAGGGAGGGTGCCCGAGGGGCATAAAAGGAGGGGTACACGTGGGTACCAATAGGAAAGGGCACACGTGGGTGCCAAGGGGAAAGGGGTTAATCAAAATAAAAAACAAGAAAGGGTCCCACCGTGATCGCCAATTTGTAGATCGGGTTAAAAATCCTCTCTTAAATAAGCATGAAATAACACGAGGTGCTAAAAGGAGGTTGTGATCGCCAGAGACACGAGGGTCTCAAAGAGGAGATTGATATGGGGAGATGATCACAAAATACCTCAAAAGATGCGGGGGATGTGAGTACTCCTTTTCTCTTCAAAATCGGCCGGCCGATGAAGAGAGTTCTTCCTTTGATTACCCTTGCAAGAAAAGACAAACACCAAAAGATATGGATTAGAAACAATGGTGTAGCATCAAATTCAATAAAAATATATGAGCATGAAAAATAGGGACAATACACACCTTAAGGGGATTGCCCTTAAACCCCTATGCAATGAGGGTGGGAGATATATGATGATATGAATGAATGTAAATGAAATAGGGAGATGTGCAAGGGATTGCACTGTGGGGGAGATTTCTCAACACGTTAAGAATAATGAAAATCAATGAGAGATGATGATGCATGCGTATATGTGTAAATCGATGCCAAAATAAAAGAAGAAAAAATAAGAAGGAGCCTGTGTGATGCTGTAGCTTTGATATTCAAGGGGGAGAGGCTTCGATAGATGAAGACAAATGCACTTGAAGGCTCCTCCTTCAGCCGAACGCAGCACCTGCAAGCACCAAAACAAGAAAAAGAAAAGCAAAACAGAGAAGAAGGGGAAAGGGAGATACGTGGGAGGAAGAAGAAGAGCCCCGGAAAAAAAACAGAAGAAGAAAAAAAGAATAAGAAGACCGAAGCCGCGAATCAGGACCTCCGAACCAACCCCAATAACAGAGCCAAGAGAGCTCTATAAATAAGGCAAGTCAAGATAAGCATGGCAAGAGTCCATGATGGGGAAAGATAAGAACGGGTAATGACCAAACAAAGTAGGACTCTTGGGGGAAAGGCCGCATTCGAGCAAGAAACGAAAGTGAAACACGACCTGGGTAAGGGCGTCAATTCTAGAATTGACGACCTACCCGAAGGTGTCTTTTAAAACACGACTTAGCTTAGGACGTTAATTCAAAAGTTCAAAATAGGGCTATTTTTTATTTCTCAATATTATTTTCCCATTTTTTAGGTGAAGGTGCATCTCGTCGCCCTGATTCCAACGACTATTTTTACGAATTTTTCTGACACCCGGAAGGCCACCAAATCGCCTCTGGAAGGGGTTAAAAAATAATATTAAAAAATTTAATTTGAAAGACACGCCCTCACATACGTCGTGAATTCATTGTTTTGAATTTTTTTATTATTTTCAAATTCAAAGTAACGCCCTCTTTTAAGGCGTTAATTCCTGAAAAATTCCGAAAAATTCCCAGAAAAATCCAAAAAAATAGGAATTTCAAAGAATGGACGCCCTTCAATGTAGTCGTTAATTTTTTTAGAAACGTCCAAGTGTAAGTCGTTATTTAAAAGATGCCCCACGTCAAGCCGTTATTTCAGAAAAATAAGGAAAAAATCCCAAAAAATCTGAAAAATCCAGAAAAATAGGGAAAAATAGGAAGAAAAAAAAGAAAAGGGTGAAAAAAGGAGAAATCCAAGAAAAGTGAGAAAAATCACTCAAATAGAACTAATTTGAGGGTCAAATTGGGGCATTACAAGACAATATGAGATGTACTCATAGTAACGTCAATTTTGACGTGTCTACATTCACCACTTGGCATCATCCCTTCACCCCCTTCTCTTGTCCTCTTGGAGATACACCGGAGGCCTGCTCGCAGCTGTGGACCTGCAGAGAACCAGTCACTTGCAGCTCCAGCCACGACATCATCTCGCATTTCTGAAAGCCCAAGAGGTACTGTTGCAAGCGTCTCCCTGTCTTCTTCGCAACGGTGGTGGTCTTGTCCCATTCTGAGCTCGTGGCTGCCCAGTGGAGCCAATCTCCCCCGACTGCGCGTCTTCCTGCAGACTACCAACCTGAAGCTGCTTGCAGAAGCTCCCACAGTCGGCCATATGAGGATTTAGAGGTGGGTCTTGGCCGAGATCTTCTATGACGAGTCACCTTTCAGTACCAAGAAGCGGCTTCCCGATTGGACCCCAGACAAGTCCCGTTTCAAAGAGGACTCGACAATGGATCCAACGACTCTAGCCACGCCTGAATCAAAGCCCAGCAGCGCCCGGGGTGACCTTGTCTTCCTACTGCAGTGGTGCTGAAGCAGCCAGAACCAAAGCAGTCTGGCCCTATTCCAGGTCCTACCCCGACCAGCAACATCGCCAGGGGAATTCAAGAAAATTCAGACATCCTTCTGGGTAAAGTACGAGACTTTCGGCACTGGTTTCATCCCATTTGGAGTTCGGTGGCGACTGTGGAGGTGACATCTTTGACTGTCTGTCCGGTGGTCCCAAAAGCTGGCAGCATTTGCGGAACTCAGCACGATGATTTCTAACTTCACTTCCCCTCCCCGCCTGGCCGGCTTACAGCCCCTCCCTGTGTGGAGGTAGTATTTGGTTGTAAATCTCCTAACCCCCACCCCGAGATCCACCCTCTTGCGAGAGGAGTAGTGTTGTAACCCACTTATTTTCAGGTCAAGCGCCATCGCCGCGGTGTGCGGGTGTATGCCCACGCTTCCCGGCACGCCCTTATCTCCGGTCGGGATTGATGTTTTCACATCGGTCAGGTGAGCATCTGATACCCCCTTGTCTGGTTGCAATCTTTGCTTATTTAGCATAGTCTTTACTTGCCGTCGGTCGGTGAGATGAGAGCCCGGACTCGCACACCACCTTAAGTGTGCCCACCGTGGTCCGTGCGTAAGTGCCTCCCAACCCACTCCCCGGCATGCCAGCAGCCCACATAGTTGGCAACCCCAGGCCCTTAGGGGTCAGCCTAAGCCCGCTAGGTCTTTAGAATCTATTGGGTCCCACCTCGGACCCTTGCCATCATCCCCCGGTAACCATCGGGAGATCGTGTTCGCCGTGCGAGTGAGCCGCTAGCGTCAGTCTGACCTCTACTTTGTATGCTTGCGGGTCTAGGTCTTAGGTTCAACCAGTCATCCCTTATCACCCTTGGGCTGTGCCACATCAGTTACCCTGGAGGAGGCTCAAGTTGTTCGAAGGGAGAGTACTAGGAACCCTCTTCGAACGACCGGGCGTGGCACCGCTCGTGGCGTTACTCAATCTTCATCGGCACAGCCCGATGATACCCAGCCACTCAGCCTCTCCAACCCAACTAGGCAAAAGCCAAGAAGCGCTCGCGTTGTGATGTGACACAACCAAGGACTTAAGGCAAGCAAGCACAATCGCATTCAAATGGGCCGAATTGGGCCGCCGCTCTCTCGTCGCTCACCCAAGCCCGGGGTGACTTGGCGATGCCAAGTGGAGGATGTGGGGTTAGACCCTTGCTGGTAGAGGGCCAGCAAGGCCAAAGTTTGATACCCAAGGATGTGGATGCCCTAATTCAATGGGGCCGACGAAGTGCCAAGGGCACCGGTTACTCTCTTCCCCACGGTGATCACTCAAGACAACGGGGCTTGAGGATCGAGCTCTCACTCACGGCCAGCGGAGTTATGAACCAATATTGAAAGAATAAGCACAAATTAGAGTAAAGTTTGGAGCACTTACTCAACCGGTTTGAAGAAACTGGTCCCGCTCGGAGACGAGGGCGAGCGGGGAAGCGTGGGTTCCCCACACGCCGCGCCGGGGTAGCTTGACCTGTTTAAGCTATTACAACACTACACCCCATGCAAGGGGGGGATCGTGGGGAAGGGAAGATGATAGTTACATCCAAACACTACCTCCACACAGGGAGGGGCCTTCAGCCGGCCAAGCGGGGAGGGGAAACTAGTGCTAAGAGTGATGAAGAAGTGATGACACCGAATCAGTCTTCCCTCTGTAATAGCTGATAGATAGAGGGTGTGGAGGCCGCAGAACTCTCTATGGAATTTCGCTGAGGGTGAGACCAAGGGGGATCTCTTCGTCTCTGGAACAGGAGTGCCTCTGAATTTTGCCAATTTCTTCAGGGGTCGCTGCCGGCCTGGGCGGGAGTACGAACAGGGTTGCTGAATCTCGGACTGTCTGCAACAGACTATCAACAGCAGGAAGACGCGGCTGCCCCGACCGTTCCCAAACTCCGAATAAGTCGCCGTTGGAACCGTTGGAACCGTGGGTGAGTCCTCTTTATAGCAGAATAAACAGGGATGCCACAAGATGCCGGTGAAGATCATAGGACTCAGAAAAGTGAGGAGTGGTCAATGCAGACAGTGGGAAGCAGAGTCGAACGCCTGAGGAAGAAAATTGGTAACTTCTGCTGCAAGTTGCCAAACGGAGTTCCACTTCTTGGTTCTGAAAGTAGACAGGGAGAGGAAGAACTTTGCAGAAGAGCTCGTGGCCTGATTCCTTTGGGGTTCGTCGTGGAAGAGCTTCTAATCTGGCTTAGGTCCTCAGCCGAGGTAGAACTGCGCAGTTGTGGGAGAATGGACCTCCTGGACGGCTCGGAGATCGGAAGAAGATGAAACCACTTCTGTTGCGAAGGAGACTGGTAGACGCTTCCGAAGATGGCTCTTGGGTCTTCAAACTCATCCGGAGGAAGTCGTGGTGGCCGCTGAAAGTTGTTGGTTTATCTACAACCTCTGGACAGCAAACTGCAACTTCGAAGTAGCTTCCAATGACCAAGAAAGAAGAAGGGGAAGGGGGTAGATGAGTGTGGGAGTGACCCCTGGTTGTAAGGGGGTCTTGGAGGGGGTGTTCTAAGGTGTGGGAGGTGGAGAATAAGGTCTGAAGAGGGTCCAATAGATGGTGGTAGTGGGGGCTGCGAATTTGGTTGGAATGGAGAGAGGGAAAGGATATTCGAAAATAGGTTTAAGGGTGGGGTTAATTTTTTGTCTTGGGAATGGGGGGGTTGTGTTGGGGAAGGGAAGGGGTGCTTGGGGTAGTGGGAAGGGTGCTTGGGAAAGTGGGAGGGATAGTTGGGGGTTGGATGGTGAGGAGAGGATTGGTGGAGGGGGTCTTGGGAAGGGGTGGAGTATTGATGAGGGTTGTGGGGAATGGGAAGAGGCTTAAATGGGGTAGGTGGGGAGTGAGGTGGTTGGGAAGGGAGGAGAGAGAAGAAAATTCAAATTTGGGTGTTGAGGAGAGAGAAAGTGGAGTGAAAAAGAGAGATTAAGAGAGGGAAGGGTGGGGAATCTCTCCCCTAGGGTTTCTCACCCAAAAAATGGAATCTCTCCACTAGATAAGAAGTGTAAACTCTTAAAATGACAATTTTTTTTCATTCATTGATTCATTAAGTTGAAATGGGGGGAATGGGGTCCTATATATAGGTAACTCACATTTTACAATAAGTCCCTGACAAAAGACTCAATGACAAATAACCGAGGGGGTAGGGGGTGCACTTGGGCCAACCCAATGAATTGGGCCCAACAACTAACTAAACAACATAATGACTCTCAAACTTAGGGAAATAAGCACAAGACCTAGGGACATGACTCAAGTAAAATGAAAATTACATCAAATGACTCAAATAAAAATTACGTAGGACTCAAAATTAGATAACTAGACCATGTCGGATGCAACCGGGGCGAGGAGACAAGCTGTGAACGTGGGCATGGGAGGTGATGTCCCCATCATACTCCCGGGGTGCGGAGAACTCGACTCCGTTGAGTAAGTGTCCTTCCCTCCTCGGAGGGTGTAGAAGTGGTACAGCCCTTAGGTCTTCCGAATGAGACCGATCCATCCACCTGCCGAGATAGCGCTCGTATACCTTGCTCCTGGTGGTAGTGACATGTTCATCCAATATTCGTTCAATGCGCTCACGCTGGGCTCTCTTGGCTGGTGGACTCTCCTCACGGGTGGGTGCTCTCTCAACGGAGGGAATAGGCTCAATATCCTCACTAGGTACCACCGTGGGTCCCTTGTATGGCACTAGGTCGGCGACACTGAATGTGGGACTTACCCCATATTCCTCGGGGAGATCTAACTCATAGGCATTTGCACCAATGCGCCTCAGGACCTGGAAGGGACCAGCCCCACGTGGCCTCAATTTGGAGATGGCTCCCGGGGAGAGCCTCTCGTCCTTACCATCACAAAGTCACCCTCATGGAATTCTTGGTGACGTCGATGAGAGTCGGCTCGCCTTTTATAAGTCACATTCTTCTTGCTAATGTGCTTGCGGATCTCTTTATGCAATGTTGTGAATGCAGACATTCTAGGGGTGATGGGTGGACCTGGGCAACCAAAAGTAGACCTATCATGTAATGATGTAGTGTAGACTTTGGTCAGCCTAGGTGGGCCGGGACACCCGTAGGTGGCCCTATCATGCAAAGTGGTGATAAATATCGGGGGACCCGAACATCCGTAGATGCCTTTGACATGCTTAAGACCCATGATGAATGAAGGTGGACCATTACATCCGAACATGGACCACTCATACTTTTTACTTGACATATGGGTGATATGAATGAATGGACCCAACATAGTGTTCATGCCAAGTGGTGTGGTAAGCCTAGACACATGCATGTTTTTCCCAAGGGTGACTTCCATGTGTATATGTGTGGGACAACCTTTGAACTCCCATTGGAAAGGATCGAATGGATCTAAGAAGGTGGTCATCATGGGGTGGAGCACAACCTTATTACCTAGGGATATGTGGCCCAAGGTCATGGCTCCCAAGGTGTAACCCGGGTCTAGGATGGGGTGGATTGGGTCAAACATGGTGGGTTGGGATAGGGAAAGGTAGGTGGTGGTTAAGGTAGTTGGGTCACCCGGGTTCCTTGACTCCCAATGTAATGGATCATGGGGATCATAAAATGGGTTACTAAGGAGAAGGAGCTCCATGTCCTCAAGGTCCTCAAAAGGTGATAAGTCATCCCTCTCAATGATAATTGGGTCAATGTTCTTGGTGAGTGGGTTGGCCATGAGGGGAGGGCTTGGCTCTCTACCCGATATAAAAAGCTCCAATTGGATGAGAAGGTCGGGCTCATCGGGTGTGGGGAGGAATAGAAGGAGGTCGCTAGTGTAGCAACCAATGGTGTAAGCCGAGGTGATAGACCCGATGCATAGGTGTAGGAGGCCAAGGCTCCTAGGTTGTTCGGCCATAGGGGTCAACATGCTAGTGAACTCAATTTGCCATGCTAGGCCCTTAAGAAGATCCCCTATAGTTTTCACTTGGTAGGATGATTGGATGGTGGTGTGATAGGTAGAGAAGGGTACTATGGGGAGGTTTAGCTCCATGAGAGGGTAGACATTGGACGTGATGGGGTGAATTGGTTTCTCCTTTAGCCATCTACCTAGGGGCCCATCTATGATTATGGTACCATTTGTGAAGGTTTGTGGCTCTTGAAGACTCAGACAATTTGAAGTGGTAAAGGGTTGAAGCTCTTCCTCACCATTGGTGTGAACTTGGGTTTCCTCATGGGTGGGGAGAGGGTCTGGGCTGGCAACTATTCCTATGTGAGTGGGTGTGGCCTCTTTTCTTAAGGGAATGGGAGGGTCTTTTGGAGATGGGGTGATGATGGTTGGGGCATGGTGCACCCGGGGTGGTGAGTGAGGTCGAACTTGGGTTGGGAGTGGAAGTAGTGGTGGCCTAGGTTGGGGTAGGGTTGGGGTTGGAAGTGGAAGGTGGGTTGGTTCAGTTTGGGTTGATTGGGGGGGTGTACCCTTTTTAGGGGAAGATGGAGGGATAGTGGTGTGGACCAAGGGGAATTGTGGAGAGGTGGATGCTTGGTTTATTTGGGTCTTAAGGGAGAGGACTTGGTTGCGAAGTGTAGTTATGATGGTTGAGAGGTGATTTGTTGGGGTTGGTGGAGGTGGAGACCAAAGGTCGGTCTCAAGTTGGCCGGGTGGGGATGGAGGAGTGGTAGTGCTCCTCGGGTTAGGGGTGCTTGAGTAGGAGGGGTGGGAATGTTTGGAGATGTAGATCTTTCTAAGTTCTACCTTCATCTCTTCCCATGAGTGAATAGGTTCTTGTCTTCTAACCCTCCTTAAGCCCTCTATGTGTTCCCACTTACTTTTGGCTTGACCCCGAAGTCGTCCCTTGGCCTTTCGGACTCTCGCGCATCCATATACCCAAGTCTTTTCAAAGTACTTTTCTATGGTAGCCTCCCACCTAAGATAGTCACTAGAATGCGATCCGTCAAAGGTAATATCCCTATCTAGGATGAAGTCCAAGGGTGGTGAGTAGGCTAAGTAGGTGGCCATGATGATCGGGGGAATCAATGCAAGGGTCGTATTGATGATGACTCCAATGCAAGCATGCCCTAGGACTTGACTTGATAGAGACAAGTCAATGACTTGCTCTGATACCAATTGATGTGACACAACCAAGGACTTAAGGCAAGCAAGCACAATCGCATTCAAATGGGCCGAATTGGGCCGCCGCTCTCTCGTCGCTCACCCAAGCCCGGGGTGACTTGGCGATGCCAAGTGGAGGATGTGGGGTTAGACCCTTGCTGGTAGAGGGCCAGCAAGGCCAAAGTTTGATACCCAAGGATGTGGATGCCCTAATTCAATGGGACCGACGAAGTGCCAAGGGCACCGGTTACTCTCTTCCCCACGGTGATCACTCAAGACAACGGGGCTTGAGGATCAAGCTCTCACTCACGGCCAGCGGAGTTATGAACCAATATTGAAAGAATAAGCACAAATTAGAGTAAAGTTTGGAGCACTTACTCAACCGGTTTGAAGAAACCGGTCCCGCTCGGAGACGAGGGCGAGCGGGGAAGCGTGGGTTCCCCACACGCCGCGCCGGGGTAGCTTGACATGTTTAAGCTATTACAACACTACACCCCATGCAAGGGGGGGATCGTGGGGAAGGGAAGATGATAGTTACATCCAAACACTACCTCCACACAGGGAGGGGCCTTCAGTCGGCCAAGCGGGGAGGGGAAACTAGTGCTAAGAGTGATGAAGAAGTGATGACACCGAATCAGTCTTCCCTCTGTAATAGCTGACAGATAGAGGGTGTGGAGGCCGCAGAACTCTCTCTGGAATTTCTCCGAGGGTGAGACCAAGGGGGATCTCTTCGTATCTAGAACAGGAGTGCCTCTCAATTTTTCCAATTTCTTCAGGGGTCACTGGCGGCCTGGGCAGGAGTATGAACAGGGTTGCTGAATCTCGGACTGTCTGCAACAGACTATCAACAGCAGGAAGACGCGGCTGCTTCGACCGTTCCCGAACTCCGAATCAGTCGCTGTTGGAACCGTTGGAACCGTGGATAAGTCCTCTTTACAGCAGAACAAACGGGGATGCCACAAGATGCCGATGAAGATCAGAGGACTTAGAAAAGTGAGGAGTGGTCAATGCAGATAGTGGGAAGCAGAGTCGAATGCCTGAGGAAGAAAATTGGTAACTTCTGCTGCAAGATGCCGAACGGAGTTCCGCTTCTTGGTTCTAAAAGTAGACAGGGAGAGGAAGAACTTTTCAGAAGAGCTCGTGGCCTGATTCCTTCAGGGTTCGTTGTGGCAGAGCTTCTAATCTGGCTCAGGTCCTCAGCCGAGGTAGAACTACGTAGTTGTGGGAGAATGGACCTCCTGGACGGCTCGGAGATCGGAAGAAGATGAAACCACTTCTGTTGCGAAGGAGACTGGTAGACGCTTCCGACAATGGCTCTTGGGTCTTCAAACTCATCCGGAGGAAGTCGTGGTGGCCGCTGCAAGTTGCTGGTTCATCTGCAACCTCTGGACAGCAAACTGTAACTTCGAAGTAGCTTCCAATAACCAAGAAAGAAGAAGGGGAAGGGGGTAGATGAGTGTGGGAGTGACCCCTGGTTGTAAGGGGGTCTTGGAGGGGGTGTTCTAAGGTGTGGGAGGTGGAGAATAAGGTCTGGAAGAGGGTCCAATAGATGGTGGTAGTGGGGGCTGCGAATTTGGTTGGAATGGAGAGAGGGAAAGGATATTCGAAAATAGGTTTAAGGGTGGGGTTAATTTTTTGTCTTGGGAATGGGGGGGTTGTGTTGGGGAAGGGAAGGGGTGCTTGGGGTAGTGGGAAGGGTGCTTGGGAAAGTGGGAGGGGTAGTTGGGGGTTGGATGGTGAGGAGAGGATTGGTGGAGGGGGTCTTGGGAAGGGGTGGAGTATTGATGAGGGTTGTGGGGAATGAGAAGAGGCTTAAATGGGGTAGGTGGAGAGTGGAGGTGGTTGGGAAGGGAGGAGAGAGAAGAAAATTCGAATTTGGGTGTTGAGGAGAGAGAAAGTGGAGTGAAAAGGAGAGATTAAGAGAGGGAAGGGTGGGGAATCTCTCCCCTATGGTTTCTCACCCAAAAAATAGAATCTCTCCACTAGATAAGAAGTGTAAACTCTCAAAATGGCAAGTTTTTTTCATTCATTGATTCATTAAGTTGAAATGGGGGGAATGGGGTCCTATATATAGGCAACTCACATTTTACAATAAGTCCCTAACAAAAGACTCAATGACAAATAACCGAGGGGGTAGGGGGTGCACTTGGGCCTAAACCCAATGAATTGGGCCCAATAACTAACTAAACAACATAATGACTCTCAAACTTAGGGAAATAAGCACAAGACTTAGGGACATGACTCAAGTAAAATGAAAATTACATCAAATGACTCAAATAAAAATTACGTAGGACTCAAAATTAGATAACTAGACCATGCCGGATGCAATCGGGGCGAGGAGACAAGCTGTGAACGTGGGCATGGGAGGTGATGTCCCCATCACGTTGGGATCCGCCAGCGCCCAGCCTCAAGCTCTCCTCGGGTCGACCCTACGGTGGAGGCTTCACCGCAACGGACCTCAGTCTTCGATAGACTGGGGGCACTAGTCCACCCTGGGAAGTATCCCCAGAAAAAGCGGATGGTTCGGCTCATCAACGACACAATTTGGGTGTTCGCATGTTATACCACTGGACACCAACTCGATACTCAGTCCGATGACCTGAACCAGCCTCTTGCCCAGCACAGGAGACCTCGCCATTAAACTCAACCTCCGGCGCCGTCGGGCCACATTGGCAGATCTGTCGGATCGTAGACATTAGAACGCGCTGAAGAGGTCCCAGTGGAGGATCACAGTGCGCCTATCAACGTAGAGCCAGTCAATAATGATCCTCCGCCAAATGAGGTTCAAGAGGTGACTCTCGAGATTCTCATGAAGGAGAATCAACACTTGAAGCCCCTCCTACAAGATCTTCTTCAGGAGCAAGACCTTCACCCTCAGCAACCTGCTAGGCCTCTGGCCGAAGCATCGGCACTACCAGTTGGGCACAATGGTGCCAACGCCTTAGTAGCAGTCGCTCGGACATCGATAGCAGCAGGGTTCAACATACCTCTAGTGGAAGCGCATCCACGAGCCTCCAATACGCCGGTGCCAGAAAACCTCATGGCCCAATGGCAGATGATCGAGCGGATCGTCGAGACGAAGCTCGCCCAGTATGGGGAAGGGGTTGCCACTATAGACCTCTATAGTGTCCCCTACGCACTACATTACTAGCCGAAAAAGCTCCCTCCAGAGGACACCAAGCCCCCAAAGTTACAGAAGTTCTATGGGCAAGGGTCTCCACATGAGCACTTGACCTACTACATTACGGCCATGGGCGAGCTAGCGTTGGACGAGTCATACCTCCTCCGCTACTTCGCCACCTCACTCACGGGAACAACCTTCCAATGGTACTCCCGCCTGAAGCCCAACTCGGTAGTCGACTAGGCAGATCTCTAGAAGAAATTCCTCGACCGCTTCCAAACGACCGAGCACAAGGTCTCCCTGGCTGAGCTCTGCTCTCTTCAACAAAAGAAGGGCGAGAGTGCCCTCGACTTCATCAAGAGATGGCGAGACCTCAGCATGAGGTGTATCAACCCTGCCAGCCCAAGAAGATGCCATTCCCATATGCCGTAAAGGCCTGATAGTCGAGGTCAGTGAAAAGCTTCTCGGCACTAATATCAAGGACTTCGACCAGCTCAACTCGGCAGTCGCTGAAATAGAAATGTTCTTCACCGACAACCTGAGCTACACTTTAGCTAAGGGTAAGTAGACGCAAGAGTGCCAGCCTGACAAGGAGGTGACCATCATCGAGTTCACTCCCACCGCCAAGGACAGCAAGGAGGGCGAGTCAAGCGGCTCCGATAAGAAGCCAGTAGACAAGCCAACCGCCCCTTCCTTTTTAGAGTGTATGAAGACGCCCTTCTCTTTCAAGAAGGAACACACGAAGATGCTCTTCGACCTCTACAAGGCTTAGAAAATCATCGAGCTGCCAGAAGTCCGCAAGCCGGATGAGGCCCAGAAAGCCGATGACCCAAGCTATTGCCCATATCATTGCATGTTGGGTCATCCACTTGAAGATTGGTATGTCTTCAAGACTCATGCACAGAAGCTGATCTGGGACGGTCTCATCAAAATGAAGAGCGGTCTCGTCGATCCCCCGCAGCCACATGCATGGTCCAGACCTGCTAAGGCCGCACGTGTGATTCACTACATAGCTAGTGTGATTCACATGATGGCCACCTTCTCCCTCTCTGACGTCGAATCGGAGGAGCCCAGCACCAGCCAAGGCGAACGCCCACTGTGGTATCCAGGGTGGAGACCCTAGCAGGACTGGCACTTCTCTCAAGCGGCTCTTCGATGTCCTCGTTGAGAGGGGACAAATCATGCCATGTGAGCCGCCAGTAGACTACGCCCAATGGGACTTTAGTCATCCCCACTATTGCCCTTTCCATGCCAGAATCTGCCATGTGATCGAATCCTGTGAGAAAGTTCAGCACTTAATCCAGGAACATATCTAATGGGAGCAGACCGATGCCGAGTGAAACTCTATGGCAACCCTGAGGCTTTGAGAAGCTGTCGCGGAGACCCTAAGCATCGCTAGAAGCGCACCAGACCATCCAGACTCTCCTCAAGCGAATGGGCATGGGCTACCTTATCGACATACCCCGGAATGGCTCGAGTTTCGAACTGATAATCGAGAAGCTCTCGAGCGATTGCAAAGCCGTAGAAGGTGGGACACAGGTCAGGAGACTGAGCTAGGGAATTTCTCGGTCAACGTCATCCATCCCCCTGCCACCCCAGCTTCTCTAGACGTCCAGATACCGACTACCAGTCAGCCAATTCCTACCACTACAGCCTCACAATGGCGGCATTGGCGAGAGCTGGAGTCTCTTCCATTCTGATAACGTGAAAGTTCGTCGTTTAAAACATGCGTATCAATCTTAAAATTTTCAACTCGCACTAGATGAAAGTAAGACGTAATAGGGTGGCGAGAAGGGTCGAATCCACAGAGAAGAAGAGATTTTTAGACTTAAAAACTTTGGAGTCCTTTAGAAAACATTTATGATTTTGCTTTACTTAAAGAAAATAGTGAAATGAAGAACAAACCAAACACTTAATTAAAAATACCTATGATTATGCCCTATGCTATAGAAATTAATTGCATGAAGTGAAAAGAAGATATAGAAGAAGGGGGTAGAGAGGGAGGAAGATCAAGAACTAGATTAAAAGAACAACTCTCTTCATTAACTTAAAAGAAAGAGTACATGA